>CM042160.1:46866439-46941439 GCA_023376005.1 Doryteuthis pealeii | reverse complement strand
TATGGGCAAATAGCAGGGTAGACTGGGCTCTTTAACCATGGCTAGGTAACCAGTCTAGGAGAAGGAAAACTCTTAATTCAAACCTGTTAAACTCCGCTTAAGAAATTGACCTTGTGTCACATCCTGCTCGTGCGGAGGGGTTTGGTAAATATATATTATTCAAATCCTATTTTTTAAATATATTCCCAGATATAAATACAATCTTCAATATGTTTTCACAAAAACCAAGCTCTGGTAATAGTGAATGTGTATTTAAATTTACTTTGTTATTAATTGTTTTATATTTGTAGTTTTCTCCGGGCATACATACATACATACATACACAACTGCCCTTTATATATTTTACTAGAAGTGACTACCCAGCGTCGCCTGGGTAGAGAGGGGGCCAAAAGTTAGTCTCGCAGATCCATTATTACTGGATAAAATAAAATCCCTATTTAAGAAAGACCTTGCATTGATCTGATTAGGTGAAATGTCAGATGAAAAAGTGCACAAATCTTCTGAAAAGAAAAATTAATGTATGTTATTTAAAATATTAAATTTTAAAAAAAAAAAAGAAAAAAAAATTCCATGTTGTTACTATTTGAATTTTATTTTTTAATTATCTTCATGAATATAAATCAAATCTTTATTATTTTTGCTCAAAAACCAAGCTTTGGTTCCTAGTTCGATACCGGTCTTCGCTAACTCAGCGTATGAGTAACACAGAGATCTGTGCGGTAAAGTGAGGAGCTGATGGTAGGTGTGGCGCTCCACCTCAGACGCTAAAACAATCTCCTTGATCTAGCGCTAGTGAAAAGGGGATAAACTCCCTCGCTGATTGGCTGATACCGACTTTGGGCCACCCCGACGATTTTACTTTTATATTTATTCATCTCCTGTTTTTTTGTTTTTTTTTCTTTTTTTAAAATATTTTCTTGTTTCGGAATTTTGTAATCTTTAGTTTTAAAAATGTCCAATATCAAGAAAAAGGGATTATATGCCGAGGGAGTCATTAGTTAGGTAATTTGGTGGTTGGTTGGATTTTACGGCATGTCAAACCTTGTTGGGTTATTTTATGCCAAAAACATTGTTGATTGGTTGGTTGGATTTTACGGCATGTCAATCCTTGTTGGGTTATTTTATGCCAAAACATTGTTGATTGATTCGTTGGTTGGATTTTACGGCATGTCAACCCTTGTTGGGTTATTTTATGCCAAAACATTGTTGATTGATTCGTTGGTTGGATTTTACGGCATGTCATCCTTGTTGGGTTATTTTATGCCAAAACATTGTTGATTATTGGTTGGTTGGATTTTACGGCATGTCAATCCTTGTTGGTTATTTTATGCCGAAGATGTTTTGTTTTATTCATTCTTGATGAGTACTCAATGTAAAAAAAAATCAATTGTTTAACCATATTGCTCATTTTTCCACTTAACCCATAGATGGGGCTCTAACTCCGGTTCAGAGTAGACCTGGGAGTAATGGTGATGAAGGAGTACTCCACACTAACCACAGCTCCAGAATTGGAACCTCACAATCAGATTTTAACGTCATACCCATGACATTAAGACCCCCATCCACCGCCATCTGGCACGTATATGATAAAAAGGGTTGGATTTTTTGCCAGAAGGGTTGTGACAATCATATAGGTGCTAGGGTTTGACGTGATCAGCCGATTGATCGGAAGGGGCCTTCCCGACCTAAGTAAGGTTCAAAGTGGAGTGTTGCATGCCAAGGACTGCTCAGCCACCAGGGTTCTATCATTAAGCATCACGACTTGCATGTTTAGAAAGACTGACGTCAATAGAATCAATAGAAATATATACGAATTTGTTTGTTTGTTTGTTTGTTTTGTTGTTTTACGGCATATCAACCTCAGTGGGTCATTTAATGCCGATAAAGTTTTGAAATAAATCAATTCTTAATGGATAATACAATTTTTTTATAAATACATTTTTCTATTTAACCCATAGATGGGACCCTAACAGGTACTACCACTCCGGGTCAGAGTGGACCAGGGAGCAATAGTGATGAATGGGGTGCTCCACATTCCCCAAACCTCCAAAACTGGAACCTCATCATCAGATAGAGTTTAACGTCATTCCCAGGACATGTAGACCCACAGCCACCGCCTTCTAGCACCCATATGATAAAAAGGGTTTGGGGCTTGCCATAAGGGCAATAGGGTTGGGGAAAATATATACGAATGAATGCTGAAAAATTCTCAGCCCAACCAAGAAGAAAATAACTATCTTTTTAATTTAGTATTATTACGACAAAAAGGTTCCTGTTCAGCCACCAGAGTTCTATCGTTAAGCATCACGGATCTCCACCCACGGCCAACTAGTGGATGAGGGGGGGGGGCGTCAATTAAGCGTGTTGCACATGCGCTTTAGTGTCATCCTGTGTCCTCTGTCGCTGTTTTGTTCATCAATCCATCAGTGAGTATTTGCAAGTTAAAGATTTCAGGAATGATCATCTGATTACCTGGCCGCAGTTCAAAGCAAACGACACCTGGCTGATTTGAATAATCGATATGAGTAGGAGGAGTAGGATTATGAGGGGAAAAGGTAGGAGGTAGGGAGACGGGGGAGGAGGTAGTGATGGGGAGTCGTAGTTAATGAGGAAAGGGAGGAGGGAGAGAGTTATGAGATGGGAAGAAGAAGATGAAGAAGAAGAAGAAGAAGGACATGAGGAGAAGGAGAGAGAGAAGTGAGGAGGGAGCGAGGGAGGAGGAGGGGGAGAGAAATGAGGAAGAGGGTCTATTTTCGTTTTACCTTCCTCTTAACAACCTCCGGTATTTAATGTTTATCCTCATAGATTCCATTGCACGGTAGGGTTAGGGTTAGGGTTATCCTTATAGATTCCATTGAACCGGCAAATGTAAGGCCGATTCCATCATAACTCGTGCGTCTAGGGAGAAAAGCAACACAGACGAAACATGCGTCTGTTGGTTTGATCTTTGATAATTTTCTCCCAGAATTTGACCAGGATTTCCTCAACCAATCATAGAATCTCGTTCAAGGTCAACTTGGGTTCAATTGTCATTTAAATCTCTAGTGATTTTCCATGAGTTAATGGCTAAATTCAAACTCTAACTACACTTCATTACCCAAATTATAAGCTATGCCTATTCATTATATAACAATACGATTAGAAGAAGAAGAATTGCAAAGAAGAATTGCAAAGAAGAAGAAGAAGAAGAAGAAGAATTGCAAAGAAGAAGAAGAAGAAGAAGAATTGCAAAGAAGAAGAAGAAGAGAAGAAGCAAAGAAGAAGAATTGAAAGAAGAAGAAGAAGAAGAAGAAGAAGAGAAGAATTACAAAGTAGAATTGCAAAGAAGAAGAAGAAGAAGAAGAAGAAGAAGAAGAAGAATGCAAAGAAGAAGAATTACAAGTAGAATCGCAAAGAAAGAAGAAGAAGAATTGCAAAGAAGAAGAAGAAGAATTGCAAAGAAGAAGAAGAAGAATTGCAAAGAAGAAGAAGGAAGCAATAGAAGAAGAAGAAGAAGAAGAAGAAGAAGAAGAAGGTTAATTGTCGCTTTTACTAAAGAACATTTCAGTATCTCTCCTTTTTATTTCTCTGCGAAAGTATCCTTCACTTCTCTCTGTTTTCTCTTCATAGTTTGCCGCCCTCTTTTTTTTTTTTGAAAAGCTTAATGAATTTTGAGAAAACCCAGATTCATTGTTGACTCTTGGTCAATTTGATCGCAACTTCCTACCACACAAAATGCTGCATTCAAAATGTCATGGGTAATGTGATCATTTGACATTATTAAATGACACTTTGATGATCCGGTAACGAAGACATTGCTCAACTCTCCAATTCATCGAACAATGTATCTATTCTATCCATGAGATTGTAACGTTCATGAAAACGAATTGCTTTAAATGGGCTTTTTTTTGTTGTCTAGGCTACCTATCGTCGATTGTTGAGGGATTATTTTTTATATTCTTTATTTTAAAACAGCTAAACTGGTTATAAGGTTGTTGTTTTTTGTCATGGGACACGTTAGGCGCGACACGTCACAATATGTCATTTGAGTCTTTATTGTCTGAAGATTAAAAGGTGCGACTGATTGCATTGCGTGCATGGACACGTCTCTCTCTCCTCTTTCTCTCTCTCTCTCTCTCTCTCTCTTTCGCTCCTCTCTCTCTCTCTCTCTCTCTCTCTCTCTCTCTCTATATATATATATATATATATATATACATTCATTCATCAAATGCTGCCACAATGTTTTCACTGTAGTAGCATTAATAGTAGATCAGAAAAAAGTGCTCAATATATTTCGTAATGTCTAGAGCATTTATAGTTGTAGAAAAAAACGTTTTTTCTCTCTATGACGGTTCAGTGTTTAAGGTAACTCGAACAACTATATATATATATATATATATATATATATATATATATATTTAAATAAATAACAAAAGACTTATAGATCTTGCATTATAGACTATTTCAGGGAGCTTAGACAAAAATGTCTAATTCTCCCGACTCAATCAGATGCGGGAGAATTAGACATTTTGTCTAAGCTCCCTGAAATAGTCTATAATGCAAGATCTATAAGTCTTTTGTTATTTATTTAAATATAAATTTGCTCTGTGACTCTAACAATAAGAGCACACATTGAGCTCTCAAACTGCGGACAATTGTTTTTAAAAAAAAACCTATGTCGTAAGGAAGATTTCTTCTCTGGAACTTTTGGATTATATATATATATATATATATATATATATATATATATATATATATATATATATATATGTGTGTGTGTGTGTGTGTGTGTGTGTGTGTATATATATGTGTGTGTGAAGAGAAAGTGGAAGTGAATCTGACAGAAATGTAATATAGTGAAAAAATTGAAAAACACTAGTTCATAAAAACGAGTGATATTTATTTCGCCTACGCTGCAGTGTTTCAATCTGTTTCAATAGATCTTCATCAGGGCTTTTGTTAGTTTGAGGGGAAAAAATATAAAAGTATCACAGAAAATAAGAAATCTTCGAGACTCTTTTGTTTTATGGTCGATTGGTCTATAATTTTTATGAACTTGTGTTTTTTCAATTTTTCACTATATTACACACACACACACACACACACACACATATATATAATATATATATATATATATATATATATAGAGAGAGAGAGAGAGAGAGAGAGGTGCTTGTCATAATTTGTGCAAACATCTTATTATAATGAAGATTCGGTGTCTGATTGTCTGTAACCGAAACTACGTCACTGCTTACGTACAAAACAAAACAGAAATGTTATCAATGAGTATTTAATTCATAGTAAAAATCATTACTACGTAGAATAAATCTTATTTATTAATGATGTCTTTATGAAAATCGGAGTTAGATTTGCCTCAAAACAACCCATGTTATTAGTACGATCAAAATCCTGCAATGCGTCTTATATATCACTAAGAAATAAACGTTTACATAATATATAGTGTAGTTAATTTGCATACTAGTTTTATTAAAACAGGGTTTAATAAATAATTACTTGGTGTTATTGATCTCTAATATTATGGTTTTATCCCCCAACGTACTAAAAACAATCATATGAATGATTTTAAATAGAGACCAATTAGAATATAATTAAATAAGTGCAATCTTTTTATATGAGTTCTTATTTAATTTTCTTAGTCTTATTAATTTGACCCCCAATGGGGCCACCTGTTGGCCGTGGGTGGCGACCCGTGATGCTTAAGGATAGAGCCCAGGTGAATGAGCAGTTCATGACATGCAATACTCCATTTTGGCCCTATCTTGGACTAGACGGGCGGTCGGAGAGGCCCCTCCGATCAATCGGCTGGTCACATCAAGCCCTAGCACCTATATGATTTTCCCAACCCTATTGCCCTTATGGCAAGCCCCAACCCTTTTTATCATATGGGTGCTAGAAGGCGGTAGCTGCGGGTCTACATGTCCTGGGAATGACGTTAAACTCTATCTGATGGTAAGGTTCCAGTTTTGGAGGTTTGGGGAATGTGGAGCACCCCTTCATCACCATTGCTCCCTGGTCCACTCTGACCCGGAGTGGTAGTACCTGTTAGGGTCCCATCTATGGGTTAAATAGAAAAATGTATTTATAAAAAAAATTGTATTATCCATTAAGAATTAATTAATTTCAAAACTTTATCGGCATTAAATGACCCACTGAGGTTGATATGCCGTAAAACAAAACAAACCAAAACCATTATTAATTTGATTGGTTTCGTTACATTAAAATTTAGATACTTACGCCCGTCGGAGGGCGCATATTCATGCTAGAACTACTAATTTTCAAACTCTTGGTTTTAGAAAACAGAAACGTTACACAAAAAGACATTTTATTGCTATCATCGTAACAAGACTTTATGAATTTAGAAATAATTTGGAGTTTGCCTGCTTTAAACAGCTCCCAGTGCCTCTCCATACGACACACAACCAAATTACCAAAAAACTGACGGTTAGTTCATTATAGTTGAGCAGAAGGACTCAGATTGTAAAAATAATCGGACTTTAGTACAATAGAATGAGTTCTGAGGTGAATAGATAGTGAATTTTAAAATAACCCATTATACAGGTACCAAGAAAAATACCAAGAAAATTTGGTACAGCCGTGGGCAAAGAGCAGTTGATATCTTTAGCACTCAGGAATATTACATACTTGTATCTGGTTGATCCCATTTCTTGGGGGTAATTTTCACCTTTAGTTGGCTAAATTCCTAGCAAATAAGGCAATTAGAGTAACCTCCTCTGACTTTCACTTTGAAACAAGCCGGTAGCTATTTTAAAAGTCTCCGTGCGTAATAAACAAATCTTAGAAACTTTTTTCGAAAACAATACAACTGCATGCTTTAACACAAAAGTATCATAAAATGTGTTCTTAATAACAATTAAGTTCATTTCAGATAATTTATGCAAGGAATTCAGCCAACTGACTTTCACTTTGAAACAAACTGGTAGCTATTTTGAAAGTCTCCGTGCGAAATAAACAAATCTTAGAAACTTTTTCGAAAACAATACAACTGCATGCTTTAACACAAAAATATCATAAAATGTGTTCTTAATAACAATTAAGTTCATTTCAGATAATGCACACGCACAATTTTATGCTAGAAATTTAGCCAACTAAAGGTGAAAATTACCTTCTTGGGTCCTGATTGGTTGCTGGTCTTAGTGTGGTTATTGTGCTTGATAAACATCTATCAGAATTAGTAAATGAAAAAAAAAAAAGAAAAAGAAAAAAAAGCAGAAACCGTATTTCCTATCTTTCTAAAAATCTGGTTCAGATTAGATCAGGGAAATTGAAAAGGTTCACATTTTTATTTAGTAGTAAAAATAATTAAGTTGGCAGGATAGTGGCCTATTGTCAGTATCAACCGCGAGGGAGTCTATCTCTTTTTCACTAGCGCTAGACCAGGGAGATTGATTATGCAATCTGAGGTGGAGCGCCACACCTACGCACAGATCCAAATTGTGATATGCAACACCCTCTGGTTTTAAAAAAAATGAGAGCGTTCAAATTGTCCAAGATGAAATGCAAAAATGTAAATCTTGATTATCTGGTGTTGTGAAAAGAAAAAGGACATGCTTACATAGAAAAAAGTATAAGAAAAAAAGATAGAGACTAGGTTAAATATAGGGAGAGAGAGGGGGGTTGAGTGCGCGAAAGCGATAACGCTAATCTGTTTGAATCAAATATAACGAAAACATAAAAAGAAGGAAAGAAAGAAAAATCTGTGTGAGAGAGAGAGCGTGCGTGTGCGTGCGTGTGTGTGTGTATGTGTGTGTGTGTGTGAGAGAGAGAGAGAGAGAGAGAGAGAGAGAGAGAGAGAGAGAGAGAGAGGGGATAAAAATTATTTTACTTTTTACATATTAAAGTATTTTGGCAATAGTTCTTAAGTAAACATATCAAATGTTAGTATTATCTGTGTTATTCGGACTATTGTCCTCATCTTCATTATTATCTGTACAACGTTTCAGCCGATGTGCCCTCCGGCCTTCTTCTAGTGGATAAAGGAGTTAGGTTAAGACAGTTCTAAGTGTCCGTTATCTCTAGACTGCAGGTTCAATCCTGGTCAAGGGCAGCAGTAACATAAAATAATAATTAACACAGCTTAACGCCTCTACTCCAGCTATGGTTAGCGGAAGGAGAACAGGATACACCCGTGGACTGAATAACGGGTTAGGTTCCGTGATGGCTCCCGATTACGACAAGAAGGTTTCAGAGTTCGACAAGAAGGTTCCCGTGTCTGACAAGAAATACCTGAAGAGGGCCGGAGGGCACATCAGCTGAAAAGTTGTACAGATAACAATGAAGATGAGGACAATAATCCGAATAACACAGATAATACTAAAGAAAAATCTGTGTGAGAGAGAGAGAGAGAGAGAGAGAGAGAGAGAGAGAGAGAGAGAGAGAGAGAGAGAGAGAGTGTGTGTGTGTGTGTGTGTGAGAGAGAGAGAGAGAGAGAGAGAGAGAGAGGAAGAGAGAGAGAGAGAGAGAGAGAGAGAGAGAGAGAGTTAGATAAAAATTATTATACTTTTTACATATTGAAGTATTTTGCAATAGCTCTTAAGTAAACATATCAAACGTTGTAATAATTAAATGACCATACTGTGCTATATCCACAGGTCCTGCTAGTTCTTTTAGATTATTGTTCCGTTTGTTAATGTATTTCCGATAAACTTAAACATCTTTTGTTAATGACTGACTCTCTTTTGGTTGAATGGATTTCCTGGCGTCTTTCTGTGTCACTAACACGGACTACTTTTCATTTCACTGGGTCAGGAGAATCGAGACGTTTTCAAAAAAAAAAACAAAAAAAATGTCTCCAGTGCACACGACCCTAATCATTTTTATTCATACGCACAAAAGGTCTGGCCTTACGTAAGTGTGTACAACAACACAGTGCATGTGTGTTTAGATTACTCATTTCCTCGTGTCTCCAGCCCGACCCCCCGCGGAAATGAATGACACCAACGCACATGCGGGACACAAACACCTATCAAGTCGTTTGGCCTTAGACAGACAAATCCCGACATTGTTTTTCACTCTATAAATAATATTTTTCTTTAAGTAAAAAAAAAAAAAAAAAAAGAAAAATTGAAAATAAATATATAAATAAAACAAAAAAAACAAAATGAAACAATGAAAGCAGCAGCAGCAGCAGCAGCAGCAGCAGGGGAAAGAATCCGTCGCCCACCATAAAAATATTTCTGTTTTTCCCAACCTTTATTATTATGGAAGAAGAATAAAATAAAATACAATAAAATAAACAAAAAGAACAAAGAAAACAGAAAAGAAAAGAACAGAAAAAGCCGAAAAACTTGATCCATTGTTGCTTGTAGTTTTCCTTCAGCATTTGGGCAGGTGCTAAGCCGCAAGAAAAAAAATGACTGGGGGTGACGACTGGGGGCGGAGGGTGACTTATCTCTAAGTGTATGGAACTCAATCACCTGCAATTTACAATGTAGTTCTTATCAAAGCTTCAGACTTACCGTTGAAAAACCGGTTTGCGAGGGCCAGTTCGGGTATTAGATTTCTAAAAATGAACGCTGAGAACTTTTGCACACACACACACACACACTCACACATCCATGCAAACATGCACGCACATACAGAGAGAGAGAGAGAGAGAGAGAGAGAGAGAGAGAGAGAGCTAACGCAAACTACACAAATTGCTACTCAAAGTTTCACGCCGTGAACCGATCGTCAGGCAATTAAAGGTGATTGAAGGCAGTCTCAAAGGCTACATTTATATACATGTGAGAAAATAGAAAAACAAGAAGTAATCCAAAAAGATGAGTTTTATTATTAGAGGAAAAATCGACGTCATAACGTCTTGATTTTTAACAAACCTTCATCGGGACTTGAGGTAGGCGAAACGTTGTGTGGTGAGAGTGGATGGCTTTTATTTATTTATTTATTCATTTATCTATTTATTTGAAGTCATCCGTCCTCGCCGCACAATATTTCGCCTACCTCAAGTCCTGATGAAGGTTTGTTAAAATCAAAAACGTCGACTTTTCCTTTAAAAATAAAATCATCTTTTTAGAATACTTCGTGTTGTTGGAATGTTGTGGTATATAAGGTGTGCTACAATTCCCCACCTTAATTTATAGACTGGGCAAGGTCAAGTGGTTTATTCCTCCAGCCAATCAACAGCCATAATGCGTGGCTGATTCACTACTTAAACACTGATACTTTCATGGTCCACTGGCAAACCATTGACGAAGGAACTTACAATACTGAGGATTCTTTACCAGAGGATTACCAAGGATTTCCACTGGACAAGCGCTCTTGCTCAAAGATTAATGGATGGCCTATAAGATTGTAACAGGTGTTTTTTTTTCTATTTCCTACATACTGTTGGATTTAATTTCCTTTTTACACGTAAGTATATAATTAATACATTTGGTCACCAAACCTCACCTGTCATATAATAGTCTGGGAAGGTGTATGATATAATGGTTACCGTCGTTGGAAATGGACTCAGCGATACGAGTTCAAACACCGGACGAAGCTGTTTGCATTTCACATAGTACAAATTCCCTTTAGAAAGGTATGGATCCAACTATTTTACCTCTAGCTATGGGTAAATAATAGGGCAGACAGGCTCTTTAATTTTGTAACCAGTCTTGGAGAATGAAAACTCTGATTTCAAACCTGCTAAGTTCCGCCTAAGAAATTGACCTTGTGTCACGTCCTACGTCGCCTGGGCAGAGGGGGTGCTTTAAGTTAGTCCCGCAGATCCATTATTACTCAATCGTGAGTTGAATCCTCGTGGGATGCCCCATTTAAATCTCTATGTAAATAAATAGACTTTGCACCCAACTACTTTGAAAATAAATGTTAATGTCTACTATCTAAAGTATTAAATGAAATAAAAAAATCCATGCTGTTATCATTTAAATTTTATTGTTTAATTATCTTCACGAATATAAATCAAATCTCTATTATTTTTGCTCAAAAACCAAGCCCTGGTGATATATAATGTGTATATATATATTTACTTTGTCGTTAATTGTTTTATTTTCGAAGTCTCCTCCGGACATACAGTTACACACAACTGCCCTTTATATATGTATAGATAGACATACATACACACAACTGCCATTTATATATGTATAGATGGACATACATACACACAACTGCCCTTTATATATGTATAGATCACCTTAACCGCCATATTTTGAAGACTAATTCACCATAATGTTGACAAGAAATAAGTATCCTTAAGAACATCCAATGAAGAATGGAGATTCCAGAAGTTCCATCTGCAACTTTTGGTTGAATTTCGTTGAGTCTTACAGATAAACTTGAAAAAAAATTGATTTATTGGAAAATAAAGGTAAGTAACTCTGCGATTCTTACGACAATGATAACCGTTTTTTTTTTTTTAATTTTTTTTTCTAAGTCCAATGCTGAAATAACACGTTTGTTCTTTGTCGTAACAATTTAGTACAACCCAAGAATTGCCAGTGTTTTCTTTCTCTGTATTTACATCGCCTGTTCTGCGTTCTTTACTTGAGAAAAGACGAAAAAACAAGACTTTTTTTTCTAGTTGTAGATTTGTTTCTAGGTTTTACTTTAAAAGAAAATAGAAAGAGAAGAAAAAGATAAAAAGCAAGAAAGGATAGAAAGAAAAAAGAAAGAAGGAAATAGAAAAAAAATGCAGAGGAAAATATTTAAAAAAATGAATGATGAACTAGAATAAAGAAACAAACAAACGAAAACAGAAGAACGAAAAAATAAATTAAAAAAAGAACGAACGAAAGAAAGAAAACGAACGAAAGAAAAAAAAGAAATGAAAGAAATGAAAGAAAGAAAAAGAAAGAACGAAAGAAAAAGAAGGCAAATGCAAAAAAAGTGAGAGAAAAAATAATAAAAGCGACAGAAAAGAAAAAAGAAAGACAGAAAGAAAGAATAGTAAAGAAAGAAAGAACGAAAGAAAGAAAAGTAAAGAAAGTAAGAATGACAGAAAGACAGAAACAAAGAAACAAAGAAACACAGAAAGAAAGAATAGTAAAGAAACACAGAAAGAAAGAAAGAAAGAAAGAAAGAATGGGAAAGAAAGAAAGAAAGAAAGTAAAGAAAAAAAGTAAAGAAGAAAAGAAAGAAAGAAAGAAAGAACGAATGGGAAAGAAAGAAAGAAAGAAAAGAAAGTAAAGAAAGTAAGAATGACAGAAATACAGAAAGAAAGAAAGAAAGAAACACAGAAAGAAAGATAAGAAGAGACAGAAACAAAGAAAGAAAGAATGGGAAAGAAAGAAAGAAAGAAAGAAAGAAAGAAAAAATGGGAAAGAAAGAAAGAAAGTAAGTAAAGAAAAAAAGTAAAGAAGAAAGAAAGAAAGAAAGAAAGAAAAAAGAAAAGTAAAGAGTAAGAATGACAGAAATACAGAAAGAAAGAAAGAAAGAAGAAAGAAAAACAGAAAGAAAGAATAGTAAAGAAGAAAGAAAGAACAGTAAAGAAGAAAGAAGGAAAAAAGAAAGTAAGTAAAGAAAAAAAGTAAAGAAAGTAAGAATGAAAGAAAGAAAGAAAGAAAGAATGGGAAAGAAAGAAAGAAAGAAAGAAAGGTAAAGAAAGTAAGAATGACAGAAAGACAGAAAGAAAGAAAGAAAGAAAGAAAGAAAAGTAAAGAAAGAAAGAAAGAAAGAAAGAAAGAAAGAAAGAAAGAAAGAAAGAAAAAAATAAATAAAATATAAGACTAAATAAAGCAAAATGAAAAGTGTAAGAAATGAACGAAGAGAGAAAAAAAGTGAGAATTTCCAGATCGATCGAACTTACACGTTTTGTCGAATTGGTTGCCAAGTAATAAACAAGATTAAATTGTCTCGTTTGTCCATTTTTACACATTTTGGGGGTTTTGTTTTTCTTTAACAAAAAAATGAAAACAACGACAAGGACAACAACATAGCTGAGTGTCTATCAATACTGCAGCCAATTTCTGCTGGTATTGAGGTAGAAAAAAAAGGTATTGATTTTTTAGGAAGAAGAAGAACAACAAAAATAACAGAAGGAACAACTTAAAAGCAAGGGAAGGAACGAGTACAATATTTAATTTCGTTGATCAACAAACAGGGAAACCAGAAAGTCATATCATTGTTGGGGGGTCTGGAGTCGACATTGGCCAGACAAAATGGCCGACATTTTCATTTCACGATGTATTGTTTTTTTTAATGCTTTTTTTTTCTTTTTTTTTTGTGCGGCCCAGATTACATGAAAATATGATTGCTCGATGAGAAAAAACAGAGGAAAGAGAATGAATTGACGAAAAAATTAGAAAGACAAAGATAAAAAGGCCGGGTTAGCTCAGTCGGTAGAACGTTCGGCTAGAAACCGCAAGGTTCCTAGTTCGATACCGGCCCTCGCCAACTCAGCGTATGAGTAGCAAAGGAATCTGTGCGGTAAAGTAAGGAGCTGATGGTAGGTGTAGCGATCCACCTTAAACGCAAAAACACTCTCCTTGGTCTAGCGCTAGTGAAAAGGGGATAGACTCTCGCTGATTGGCTGATACCGACTTTAGGCTGCCCCGACGACTTTTTTTTACTTAGAAAGACAAAAAGAAAAATTGTGGAAATAAGAAGTGAAAAAAACAAAAACAAAACAAAAAAAAAACCGAAAAGAAATGTAAAAATAAATAAAAGAAAAAATAAGCATTAAAAAAATCGTGAAGAAGGCAAAAAAATGCGAATTAAATGAAATGAATGAAAAAAATGGAAGGAATAACAACGAAAAAATGAAAGATACAAAAGTTTGATTTATTTTAACGGCATGTCAACCAGTCCAATTTTAGTTTATGACTAGAGGTTAGAGAATCGTATTCATTGTACCTTGATATTTATATTTTTGTGGGGTTGTTTCTTAAGATTGTTTGCACACAGCTATATGGTTTCAAGTATTCCTATCTAATACAAATAATTTGCACATAGTTATATGGTTTCAAGTATTCCTATCTAATACAAATAATTTGCACACATTTATATGGTTTCAAGTATTCCTATCTAATACAAATAATTTGCACACAGTTATATGGTTTCAAGTATTCCTATCTAATACAAATAATTTGCACACATTTATATGGTTTCAAGTATTCCTATCTAATACAAATAATTTGCACACAGTTATATGTTTCAAGTATTCCTAATACAAATAATTTGCACACAGTTATATGGTTTCAAGTATTCCTATCTAATACAAATAATTTGCACACAGTTATATGGTTTCAAGTATTCCTATCTAATACAAATAATTTGCACACAGATATATGGTTTCAAGTATTCCTATCCAATACAAATAATTTGCACACATATATGGTTTCAAGTATTCCTATCTAATACAAATAATTTGCACACAGTTATATGGTTTCAAGTATTCCTATCTAATACAAATAATTTGCACAAGTTATATGGTTTCAAGTATTCCTATCTAATACAAATAATTTGCACACAGTTATATGGTTTCAAGTATTCCTATCTAATACAAATAATTTTGCACACAGTTATATGGTTTCAAGTATTCCTATCTAATACAAATATTTTGCACATAGTTATATGGTTTCAAGTATTCCTATCTAATACAAATAATTTGCACATAGTTATATGGTTTCAAGTATTCCTATCTAATACAAATAATTTGCACACAGTTATATGGTTTCAAGTATTCTTATCTAATACAAATAATTTGCACACAGTTATATGGTTTCAAGTATTCCTATCTAATACAAATAATTTGCACACAGATATATGGTTTCAAGTATTCCTATCCAATACAAATAATTTGCACACAGTTATATGGTTTCAAGTATTCCTATCTAATACAAATAATTTGTTATATAGTTCCAAGCATTATTATATAATAATAATGATAACTATATGCTTTCAAGTAATTATCTGTTTCAATCGAACATAATGAAAAGATTAAAAGAAGGGGAGAGAGAGAGAGAAGAGAGAGAGAGAAGAGAGAGAGAGAGAGAGAGAGAGAGAGAGAGAGAGTATTATTTTATAATATTACCGTCGAATAATGGTAATATCAATCTTCGACACCTGAACTTGTGTTATATATTATGTGGTCTCATGGGTTGTTGACAATATCCTGTAGTTAGTTAGAAAATCAGTTTTTCAACCTGACGTTGAACAGAGAAGATGCCTATCTCTCTGCTGGGGTTGTTGACTCACCGCACGGAAGAACATGGGCAAGAAAAATAAATCTTGATCAAGAAAATAAAAGTCTTGTGAGTTGATTAATTGCATGACTAAAAACTAGCCATTAAAAGAGGCCCTAAGAAGAGACAAGACAACATGACGGCCAGAGAAGAAGAAAAAGAAACAGTCACACAAAATAGCAGGAAGAAATGAAGCAACAAACAAGTAAGTCTCTCTCTCTCTCTCTCTCTCTCTCTCTCTCTCTCTCTCTCTCTCTCTCTCTCTCTCTCTCTCGATTACCGAGTCTCCTCTCTAGATTATATACCCGACGACGTACGATGTTTTAAGGGATATATAACACTTGTCCGTTACACATTTTTCCTTTTGCCAATAATTTGTTATTCCTCCGTTTTTCATTGTGAACAATTTAAGATCTTAACCTGAAGTTGGTAAATTTAATCGGTGATCTTCCAATATGTGATCTACCGAATGATTTCTAATCCAATATGGGATTTATCGAGTTGTTACATTCAAATATGTGATCTACCCATTAACTACCCATTATTTTCCCATTAAACTAGCAAAGTACAGAGTTGTTAAAATACGTAGTTGTTTACATTCTAATATGTGATCTACCCATTAACTACCCATTATTATCCCATTAAACTAGCAAACTACAGAGTTGTTAAAATACGTAGTTGTTTACATTCTAATATGTGAACTACTAAACCTAACCCTAACCTTAACCCTAACCCTACCCCTAATGGGTAGATCACATATTGGAATGTAAACAACTCGGTAGACCACATATTGGATTAGAAACCCTTCGGTAGATCACATATTGAAAGAGCACCGTTAAGACATTGAGACGTCTTATGCTAAAATGTCTCCTGAAAATGGATTCTGTTTTGATAGTGGGGGGATAGGGGTGAGAGGGAGGGGTGCTGTGAATGTCATCAGCGAAGGGTCAGCAGGTGCTTAGAAGAAAAAGTCCCCCCACTCTTGGATCAATGTTTGTCGTCTATTCGACACTGACCCAAATTTTCATCTACAAAAACCCGACTGGGTTCAATAGCTGAATAGTTTCGATATTGAACAGAAGTTTCACCCCCCACTCCACCCCACACACACTTTGCACCCGAAACTATAGCAAAAACAGACTAGAATCTAAATTTTTATTATTATCTTTTAAATAAATTTTTAAATATAAAGTTTATTTCTATGACAAGGATCTAATGATTCTTAAAGGCACTAGTTCCCAAAAGTTAAGCAAGAATTATTCTGTTCGCTATATAGATGAGTAACCACTTAGAAAGAGCAAGTACTCTAAGTAATTTGAATTCTGTGTGTCTGATTAAGCCAGTGGTTCTCAACCGGGTACACGCTGCTGGTATATATATATATATATATATATATATATATATATATATATATAACAATCAAGATGAGAACAATAGTTCAGTTCAATCAGAAAATAATGAAAACTTCTCCTTTACTCAGTATTACTGTTAGGCGGACTCTTGTAAATGAACCGTATAAAGACAATTGTTAAAACATTTAGATTAGTAGGTCAAGCATAATAATCAATATTTATTACGGTCAATCATTGAATATACCCGAATTGAAATCAATCCCATTCATCACCAGAGTGCACTATAATTTATATTTTCACCACAGTTCGTGCTCAGGTAAAAAGCAAATGAATTTTATTAGAGTGACTTTAACGGCACGTAATCCCATCATGGTTTGCACGTGTTGGTCATGTTTGTGATGTCGCAAGAAACTATTAGATAAAATAAATGAAACCATATTCAAGTGTAAACATGCAAATAACTTATATGAACAACATTTTAAAAAAACATACGTACCCATATATACACATATTCCCATCAATCGGAACACATGGGCACGGTACACATATATACGTAACACACACATACCAAACACACACGCGCACACACATACGCACACAGTCACAACAAACAGATACAGTTAATAAAAAAGACAAAATCACATCCATAGCTGTGTCTGGAGATCACACACACAAATAAACAAACTACTAGGCCTGCCTTACCCCCACCCCCAAAAAGGATAGGCCAAATCTGGAATGATACTAAGACATTGTTGGACAGACACACACTCATAAACACACAAACACATCACCAGACATACAACAGAATGGACAGATCCTAGCCACAGAGTAACAGTTCTAGGACAGCTTTCAGAAATCTTCTGATGAAGGGATCTTTATCCTGAAATATTAAGAATAAATAAAAGGTAAACAAACAACATCATAGTTGACTTATTTTTCTTAACACTTGCATTGTGATAGCCTTCAAAACCAACTGCCAAACCAATATGATCACAATGCTACAAGCAAATTATAAAACACTTTTATATATATATATATATATATATATATATATATATTGGAGTTTTGTCATATAAGGCGTGTGGTAGATACCTACTTCTAAATATAGACTCGTTGACTACCACGTGACCAGGGAAGGCAACCTATTATCCAATCACTGGCAGTGCTGCTGCTGCTGTTGGTGTATTTATACTGCCCGATACTAAGCTTAGCTCACTGCTATTTGGATCATCTTGGACGTCGGACTTACAAAGAATACTATAACACCGGATACTTATTGACTTACTTACTTATTTGTTAGTCCCTTTAACATCTGGCCAAGGATGGCGGCTAGATACTCAACAATATATATATATATATATATATATATAAAGTGTTATATAATTTGCTTGTAGCATTGTGTTCATGTTGGTTTTTTGATTGGTTTTTTAATACTATCACAATCCAAGTGTTAAGAAAAATAAGGTAACTATGGTGTTGTTTGTTAAACTGTCATTTATTCTTAATATTTCGAGATAAAAATCTCTTCTACAGAAGATTTCCGAAACTGAAGCTGTTGCTAGCGACCGTCCATTTTGTTTTGTGTCTTATATCTTCCAAATTCTCTGCGTGTGTGTGGAGGGGTGTTTATGTTTATAATCATTTTTATTCAAATGACCAAATGTTACCTCTCCACTACAATCTGAATTGATAAAAACATTTTTCTCAAGTTTTTTTATGAAACGATTTAATCATAAGTGTTGTAAATTTAATTAAAATCAAACTGATATCCCCGAATTGTTTTATAATGAAAAAATTAATTTAATTAAAAAATAGGATTCAATACTTCTGTAGAAATAGCCCTTATAAAACATCGGGTATATAATACTGATTCTACTTCTTCGTCGGCCATTTTCTCTGGTCTGATCTAGGGGCTTCTATTAAGGGTTGATCTTTTTTCTGCAGGGCTGGGCTGGTCATTGTCTTTTATATTCAATTAACAAAACAAGACCTCTTTATTTATTGATCAATAAAGCTTTATTTCCCCAGCCAATGCTGATTCCACCATTCGACAGGGGATGAGGACAAAATATCAATTTAAAAAATAAAATCCCTTTCATAAGTCCTTAGAAATTAAATAACTTTACTAAAAAGAAACAAAAATACTTGACGCTATAGAATAATTGGTTATTTCCTAGTTGAGTAACATGAGTGGCCCAGAAAAAATAGAACCCAAATTATTTATTTATTTTCACATTAAACTAACCCTAAACCCCAACCCTAACCCTAACCCTAACCCTAACCCTTGTTGGACTTAAACTTTTTTTAAAAATTAACAGTTTTATTACAAAATGTGTGGGTTCTGTTTTTTCTGGGTCACCCAATAATATTATGTAACTCAACTAGGTGGGGTTAGGGTTAGGGTTTAGGGTTAGGATTAGGGTTAGGGTTAGGGTTAGGGTTAGTTTAATGGGAAAATAAATAATTTGGGTTCTGTTTTTTCTGGGTCACCCTGTAATATCATGATACTCAACTAGGAAATAACCGAATAATTAGTGTAGAACTCATCTGTGGCTGTGGGGAGGAGGAGAAGAAACAACTATTCGGCAATGGCTTCGGAAAAAAAAACGAATGTAGCATTGACCAATCTTCGGGCCCAGAAAAGAACCAGCTTACATTCTCCTCCCCGTCCTCTAGTTAAAAAAAACTAGAAATGCCATAACAAGACGACTTCAGTTCCAGTGATCTTCTGAAAAAGAGATTTTATCTCGAAAATTCAAGAATAAAATACAGGTTAACACACAACACCACGGTTACCTTATTATTTTTTCTTTACACCTGCATTGTGATAGCCTTCAAAATCAACCTCCAAACCAATATATACACAATGCTTCAAGCAAATATAAAACTCTCTTATATATATATATATATATATATATATATATATATTCTTTGTTGGGGTACCAATTTTCTTGGTACAAGGGTGATTCTAAGCTAGTCCTATTCTCTACCAGTAGTTTGTTGTAGGGTTCAGGTTTCGTAAAGTGCTCAATGCTTAATTCTTATAAACAGAGCAAATTTATTTGTGCATAAAAAGGCCTTAAATACCATGGGTATCGTGATTATGGACCATTTCCACTCGTGGGTATCTGAGGCCCACCGAGTTTCGTCAGAACACGTTTTTATTCAGACTGGCCAAAATAGCCAAATTCAGCTTACATTTCTACATTTCTACTCTGGGGAGTAGAAATGTAGAAATGTAAGCAGGGGCTATATTTGTGTATTCTTTCTTTCAAGAGTCTTTTGATTGATGGTGTTTTTTATATGTCATGTCGACTTCTTCCTTTAGTTGTTGTAGAGCCTATGCCTGTCTTTAACTGTTTTAAATACATACATCTGTGTATATACTTTACGATCATCAGAGAGATCAAATCTGTAAACAGATGATCATTCCGTTATGCTGGCGGTGAAAGCTTATTAAAGTCTCTCCTAAAGAAATCTATCGGGTTACGGGAGCATATAATAAGTAGTTCAGAGAGAGAGAGAGAGAGAGAGAGGAGAGAGAGAGAGAGAGAGAGAGAGAGAGAGAGAGAGAGAGGGGGGGGTTGGTTTGGTTGGATTTTTACAGCATGTCAACCATTGTTGGGTTATTTTATGCCCAAGATGTTTTGTTTTATTCATTCTTTAAAAATTGAAACCTCACCACTAGATACAGTTTAACATCATACCTGGGACACTAAGATCCTCAGCTATTGCCTTCTAGCACATATAGGATAAAAACGGTTGGGGGCTTGCCATAAGGGCAATAGGGTCGGGACAATCATATAGGTGCTAGGGCTTAACGTGACTAGCCTGTGTATCTCAGACTTCCAAAGGTACGGAATGCAAATTCAATTCTCATCGGAAACCACTTATTTATTCCCGTTCTATAATGGTGACTTGGCGGTCGTAGGATATAGAAACGACCTAATCGTTGCAACAAAAAGCGACAAAAAGAAGTCGTAATAAAACAAAAGATTATTTCCTATAACTCCAACATAAAAAGGGGAACCACTCTGATTGACTGATAAATTTATTTATTTATTTATTGATCTACTAGGAAAAAAGAAGACGGGGTTAGGGTTTAGGGTTAGGGTTAGTGTTGGGGTTTAGGGTTAGTTTAATGGGAAAATAAATAAATAATTTATCAGTCAATCAGAGTGGTTCCCCTTTTTTATGTTGGAGTTATAGGGAAAAAATGATCAAAAATTAATAATCTAACTGGTAATTAATGTTTTAATATATATCACATTAAAAAATAATGTTAGTCATTGATTGGTGGGAGTGTAATTTATAATTCGGAATCCTTGGGGGCGATTGTTGGTTTCTCGTGGGGTTTCCGGTCCAACATTTTATGAGATTTGTTATCGTACTGTAATAACAGTAGAAATGCAATGGGTTGACTCCTACTTTTCTTTAGCCCCCACCACACTCCAATGTAACCCGACGGAAGTTCGGGGGTTCAAATCGTGACCCCCACCCCCAGCTACGCTGTTGTCGATTAGGTTTATTTTAAAATCTAATCTTCCCCTTTTCACATTTACTTACAAGAAATCCTTTTCAATGTACTTCGCTACGTGCATAGGTATGTTTCATTGTACCTCTCTCTCTCTCTCTCTCTTTCTCTCTCTTTCTCTTTCTCTTTCTCTTTCTCTCCCTCCCCCTCTCTCTCTTTCTCTCTCTCTTTCTCTCTCTCTCTTTCTCTGTTCTGTCTGTCTGTCTGTCTCTCTTTCTCTCTCTCTCTTTCTCTCACTCTCTTCTTTTCTCTCTTCTCTTTCTCTCTCTCTCTCTCTCTCTCTCTCTCTCTCTCTCTCTCTCTCTCTCTCTCTCTCTCGTGTGTGTATGTACCTATAAGGACATCGAAAAACCCAGCCACAAAAAACAGCCAAAAGAAAACAAAAGAAAATAAAACAAAACAGACAAGGTAGACTAGAGCACACACGTCTCTCTCTCTCTCTCTCTCTCCTCTCTCTCTCTCTCTCACTCTCTCTCTCTCTCTCTCTCTCTCTGTATGCGTGTGTGTACGTGTGTGTGCGTGTATGTGTATGTGTGTGTGTTTAATAGGCTGTAGGTCAATTCATATCCGAACGTGATTCTCGTTCGAACGAGATTACAATCTGCTTGAATAATGGGAGCCAAAATGAGGACAGAACAGGAAGAGAAGAAGATAGCAACACAAGATAAAATGGTGGATGATAGAGTCGTAAACATTTCCCATTCAGAATTGGCGTTTCCACGTTTAAACGAAATAGAAATAAAAATTATACATATTTCTTTTTTCTATTTGCTGAGAAAGGATATAATTACTTGAAATGTAACGAAAAAGCAAAGCTTTTATATATATATATAAGTCATTCACAGACACGTGTTTCGAAGTTTACTTCTCATCAGTGCGGCTCGACATTTTAACAGCTACCTCTAGCCGGAATCGAAACCCGACAGAATTTTCGTCTACCATGTTCCTTACCCTTGCTGCTATCAGCGGGCCGTTAGTCTAGGGTGAACAATTAATTGCTACATACTTTACGGTGGTATGTTTTTACAATCACCAGAGAACTCTAATCTGTAAACAGACGGGTCACGGTTAATGCCAAACGGTGAAGTTACAATTAATGTCCCCGCCCCCAGTGATCAACCATGGGAGTGGGAAGCATATATATATATATATATATATATATATATATATATTATATATATTATAATGGTATACATAGGAATAACCTATTCGAGTTTCATCATAAGGATCTTCAGGGTTAAATCCACAGAATTAATCAAGGTATTGATTAATTCCTGCCGATTGTACGCGTGTATTTAGTGGTTAGTTATAACCACTAAATAACTAATTTTAAAATTATTCTTATAGTCTGTGTGTGTGTGTGTGTGTGTGTGTGTGTGTTTAAATATATGTAAAGTTGGCAGAGTGGCCTATTGTCGGTATCAGCCGATCAGCGAAGCAGTCTAACCCCTTTTCGAAAGATTGTTTTTGACCACCAGCTTTCAGATGAAGGTTAGTTTAAATTTGCACAGAGTCTCGGTGTTAGAGAACCTAGTAAGGATTGAACTCACTACATTCGCAATGACTCGCTCGACTTCCTTACTTAACCATAGACCATCTTTTTTTTTTAATTTCTGAATATTCGACTTTAATTCATTCATTGGTCAGCAGACACAATTCAGAAGATGAAAAGAAAAAAAAATCTAATAAAGTAATGTTATCCGTTTAACTTAATAAAGAAAAAAAGCGCAGATATTAAAGCATCGATATTATTTGTCCCATAGACACAATTAAAGTCAGCCTATCTCAATCAAGCGGCCATTTTTAATGCAGTAAAATTTGTAGGATAACGCCGCGCCTTCAAGTTTTTACAGGGTTCAGTGAGTTTTAAACCACCCAGGCGTCGTCTGTAAGGATTAAGAATGTGCTGCACATTAGCAGCAGCAGCAGCCGCGTATATCTACACAGTTGTGCGCAGGCGCAAAGGTGCGCAGAAACAAAAACACAGATATGCGCATGCGTGTACTACATAAGCCGTGTTCAAATTGGAAGGCGATGGTGGCGGAAGCGACGGTGGAAAGTGGCGTTTTATGGTCACTTCTTTAAGATGAACGCGCTGTAAAGTGAACAAATTTATGGCATTTTGAAGAGATTGTTACTCGGACTGGAGCAAACAGCGGAAAAGTTGGCCTCATAAAAATTGCCTAAAAAATATCAGAGAGGAGAGAGGGGGGAATTGAACGTGGGAGGATTTTGCTCTTGGTTAACTCCATTTGGCTTTTAAAAGGCTGAAAGACAAACGCATCTACACAGGCTCACAAAACAAGATATACATTATATGCCCATATATGCTGATAAACGTACACATATTCGATATATATATATATATATATATATATTATGGAAAAGGTGACTTACCGGTGAATATGGTCACAATGGTTAGTTGATGCAAAATTCAGAAAAGTAAGACAGCGATATAACAAATAAAAAGTACTCAATACGTTAGTAGAGCAAATTCATTGTAATACAGGTACAAGTGATAACCTACTTGAGTTTCATCATAAGGATCTTTAGGGTTAAATCCACTTGATTAATCACGATATTGATTAATTGCAGCCTATTACACGCGTGTGTCTTTCGCAATAAACGGTTCGTTATGAGGTAGTATTCGTCGTGTAATCGACTGCAATTAATCAATATCTTGATTAATCCAGTGGATTTAACCCTGAAGATCCTTATGGTGAAACACGAGTAGGTTATCACTTGTACCTGTATTACAATATATATGTATATATGTATATATAATCATCCACAGACACGTGTTTCGACTTATCAAGTCTCTTCAGTGTGGCTAGACATTTTGTGAGCTACCTACAGCCGGAATAGAACTCCGATCGATTCAGCACCAGTTGGACAGCTTAACCGCTCGGCTATTGTCACGCACAGAATGCGAAGGGGATTTTAACTGTTTTAATACACACATCTGTATGTATGTAAAGACCGCCATAGAGTGCTCCATCCATTTTATAGGATAGCGTTATATATATATATATATATATATATATATATATATATATATATATAATACTAATATTATTAGATTGAAATGATTTCTTCAGGACTCTACCCTACGTTAACTAAGGAATTACATCGACTTAGTTAAACGTAGGCTAGGGTCCTGATGAAATCATTTCAATTTGATTGAAACCATGGTAGACCCTTTAGTTTTCCTCTAATAATAATATTAGTATTATTATTATTACTGCTCTTTATTTCTTAATATATTGAGCCCTTTTGGATCATGTACTGATTCCACTGCGACGAAAAAGTTCAAGTGGCAATTGAACACTTTATATATATATATATATATATATATATATATATATATATATATATTATGGACTCTCTCGTCGATTTTCGACGCATGAGGGTTCACACACACAATGAACACCGACACAGTGATTTGTTTATAGTGGTGAAGGCTTGTGTTGGACCATCCACACTTTTTGGCACAGTCGATTGGAAAGAATTGGTGCATCAAGGGTTGCCACAAACCCAATCAACGACCGACCTCAGGAATTTTGAATTCAAAGTTATCCCTCTCCTAGACTGGTTACCTACCCAAAGCTGAAGGGCCCAGTCTGCCCTACTATTTAACCCATAGCTGAAGGGAATTTTGAATTCAGAGTTATCCGTCTCCTAGGCTGGTTCTGGTTCTGGTTACCTACCCAAGGCTGAAGGACCCAGTCTGCCCTACTAGTTAACCCATATATATATATATATATATATATATATATATATATATATAATATATATATATATATATATAATATAATCATCCATAGACACCGTGTTTAGACGTATCACATCTCTTCAATGTGGCTAGAGAATTGCAGACTACCTCCAGCCGGGATGGAGACCCGATGGATTTATCATCAGTCAGGCTTCTTAACCACTCGGACATCGTCACCTACACACTGGGAGGAGAATTTTAACTGATAAATACATACATCTGTATATATGTAAAAGCTGCCATGTGTATATATATATGTAAAGTAAAGTAAAGTTGTCGGGGTGGCCTAATGTCGGTATGATCCATACAGCGAGGGAGTCTATCCCCTTTTCACTGGCGCTAGACCAAGGAGATTATTTTAGCGTGTGATGTGGAGCGCCACATCTACTCTCAGGTCCTCACTTTACCGCACATATACCTGTGCTACTCATACGCTGAGTTGGCGAGGGCCAGTATCGAATCAGGAACCTTTGTAGGATCTGCAACAAATATTTTTACCGTTTGGTGATATTCCCCAATCATTCCCGATATTTCTAATGGATATTTGCCTTTGGAAAGTTCTGATGTTATGAAATCCTTCTCAGAAAAGGGAAAGCCCCATTTTAAACCCATAAATTGCACGATTATAATGACACTCGTTTATAGCCTTGAATACTTCTATATCATGTCAATATTGCAAATGTCTGCCGTTTGTTTCTTGTTGCGCAGAACAATGCAGTTTTTATACAACCTACGCATGTATCTATTTCCTTGAGAAAGTTTCGTTAAATTCTGACGGGTAGTTTTTGAAAAAAAAATCACCTCGTTGATAATTTGAAACGGAATGTATATATATAAAATCCAAAGTGTGTATAAAAGTACTATGTACTAATCATGTCAGTTTACGAGCGATATATATATATATATATATATATATATATATATATTGTTACTTGTTTTACTCGAAAGCCAACCACAGAGGAGAAACGAATTTGAAAAGGTTAAGCAAAAACGATTGATACGGCCACCTGCAGTGACGAAGAGACAACTTTGCAATGAAGATAGCTCGCCTAACATTTGGCGCCAATAGAATACGGGTGTGGGTGGGGGTGTTGTGGAATTTGCCGCCAAAACAATATGGCTTCAACGTTACTTCCTTTGTGAATTGCCGACATCATAAACTCTGTGAGAGTCGTGATGTGTAAATTACAAAAAAGGTCGTGGGGATTTTTATTTCCTTTGAGATTTTGTCTTTTCCTCGAAGCAACTTCCTTCACTTTTGTTCTATCTATCTATCTATCTATCTATCTGCTAATATCTATTTATTTTACTTACTTGTTTATCTATCTATCTATCTATCTATCTATCTATCAACCTGCTAATATCTATTTATTTCACTTACTTGTCTATCTATCTATCTATCTATCTATCTACCTATTTATCTATCTATCAACCTGCTAATATCTATTTATTTCACTTACTTGTTTATCTATCTATCTATCTATCTATCTATCTCAATTACTCGTTATTATCTATCTATATATCTCATTCAACCTTCATATCTATCTCATTCAATATTTATATCAATCTGTCTCAATTACTTTTTATATCTATCTACAATCTCATTCACTTCATTATCTATCTATCTATCCATCTATCTACAAATTTGTGATATTTTTTGTTTGTTTTTCTTTGGGGGGAGTAGGAGATGGTGACTTTTCAATCTCTCTCTCTCTCTCTCTCTCTCTCTCTCTCTCTCTCTCTCTCTCTCTCTGGAGGTATGAATATAATCCTTCCTCCAGCTATGGGCATATGGCAGGGTAGACTGGGCTCTTTAATCATGGCTAGGTAACCAGTCTAGGAGAAGGAAAACTCTGAATTCAAACCTGTTAAAACTCCACTTAAGGATTTGACCTTGTGTCGCATCCTGCTCGTGTAGAGGATACCACACATCTCTATTAATAATGGAGATTCGCTTCCGGTTTTTGTCTGTAACAAAATTACGTCACTGCTTACGTCACATTACCCAAAATCGTCATAACATAGAATAAATACACTCAAAATTTGAACATGCAGCATTAGACAGTCCTCATTGTTTTTTTAAAACAAGTTTTAATAAATACATGACTGGTATTATATATCTATATATAGTTTGTTTTATTTTAATACATATTTAAAGTTTACATTTCAAATTGTTTTATTTTTAATCCTTTAATGAATTTGATGATTTTACTTACTTAGGGTACAAACTCGCTGACATTGATTTTTTACTCCCACCCCTCAGGCAATATGTTTCAAAAATCTATTTTTACATCGCCCGGAGGGTGTTTTTTTATTTTGTACTAGTTTTATTAATGTAGCAAGAGGTGAAATGAATTACATCACCAGGGTAAGCGGGCACATGAGCAAAATACCTACCTACCCTTCAACTACTTATAAGAGATAAGTGAAATGAAAAGAAATTCCCAGCACAGAGATTGAACTCACAACCTACAGGTTATGAGTAATGTCTCTTAGTAAGCATCCTGTCACCCCTGTTGGTTGTAATGGTTAAGCCATTCAAAAGATATAAAGACCGAGATAGTTTATTTCGGGGGAGGGGGCATTTTTGTTGCTTGAGGAACCATTACCAGTTTACTACTATTTTTATGCCAGTGAGGTGAGACGCTTTGGAACGTGGTATTGGAGATACATTGAAGACTGCTGTGATAGTTTTACAGAGATAATTTTTTGTCGGACTGTTATATACCCCATCGTCGAACATCGTCGGGTATTATTTCTCTGAATGTTTGAGATGAGGCTTGATGATTAGTATTATCTGCGTTATTCGGACTATTCTCCTCATCTTCATTGGACACATGGCATTGTGAATAGAGGAGTTAGATTAAGACAGTTTTAAGTGACAGTTATCTCTATACTGCAGGTTCAATCCTGGTCAAGGGCGGCAGTAACATAGAATAATAACACAGCTTAACGCCTCTACCCCAGCTATGGTTAATGGAAATAGAACAGGATACCCCCGTGGATTGAATAAAGGGTTAGGTTCAAAGTTCTGTGATGGCTCCCGATTACGACACGAAGGTTCCAGATTACGAAAAGAAGGTTCTCGCGTCCGAAAAGAAGGTTCCCGAGTCCGAGAAGAAATACCGAAAGAAGGCCGGAGGGCATATCGGCCGAAACGTTGTACAGATAACAATGAGGATGACGACAATAGTCCGAATAGCGCAGATGATACTAATCGTCGGGTATATACATAAGAGAGGAGACTCGCAGGATATATAGAGAGAGATAGATACAGAGTTAAGACTTACTTGTTTGTCTGCTAACTTCTTGTCTGGTTGTTTCCTTTCTTTCTTTCTTTTGGCCGGTCGTTATCTTGTCTAGTCTTCTTGTTGCTGTCTCTAACTAAGGGATTCATTTTTACTTCTAAGGGCTTCTTCTGGGCTAACTCTTTTCGTCATGCAATTAATTAACTACAAGACTTTTATTTTCTTGATTCAAGATTTATTTCTGCCCATGTTCTTCCGCGCGGAGTGTCAACCTCGGCAGAGCACGTCTACACTGCCTCCATCTTTGGTTGAAACGTATTTCTTAACTAACTAAAACACGTGACGTGCGAGATTCCCACCTCTGGGGTCAGTTGGGGACATAACCGTCCTGGTAGTTTTCCATCCCCTGATCTGAAAAACAATGGCCCACTTAGAATTCTCGCTACATGATCTGTCAACAATCCACGCCACCACAGGGTGCGTGGTGTAATGGTTACCGTCATAGAAAGTGGACATGGCGGGGCATAGAATATGCTGGCTGCATCCCCTGCAGAAGGAGGAAAGACCCCCAAAAGATATGTATTGTGTAAGACAATAAACTATTATGTACACACACACACACACACACACACACACACACACACATATATATATATATATATATATATATATATATATATATATATATATATATATATATATACACACACATATGTATACACACACACGCACACACACACTTAAATCCTCTATGCTTAGTACGATTTTTCCTTTAGAAATATGAGCATTGCTATATAAAGTATATTGGATTGAAGATCTTTGGAAATCTGAAGAAAACAAAGCGTGTCTTATTTATCGAAATTAGAGCTACATTATAATTTTGAAAATATCAGCCAATTTGTCTTGTAAAATCCCAGAAGGTTTTCCATCATTATTTTCACAATGTCTGCTTATCAAATTCTTATAACGGATACATATGTACTTTGTACGCTCAAAGTGAGAGCAGACAAGATGTATGTCTTGTCCCTTCAAGGAAAGGTAGCTGAGAGAGAAAGGGTTAAGGAATTGAATTGTCACTTGACCAACGTACACGTAATATTGGAAACCCTGCCTAAAATCCCGGGAGAGATAATTTTCTTTTCTTTCTCTCTACAATATCTTTATATGAAATTTCTCTGAATGTTTGAGATGAGGCTTAATGATTTATATTATCTGCGTTATTCGGACTATTGTCCTCAATTTCATTGTTATCTGTACAACGTTTCAGCCGATGTGCCCTCCGGCCTTTCTCGGGTATTTCTTGTCTGAGTCCGACAAGAAATACCAGAAGAAGGCCGGAGGGCACATCGACCGAAACAGAGTACTGATAACAATGAAATTGAGGACAATAGTCCGAATAACGCAGATAATACTAATCTTTTTATGAAGCTTTAACTTTTTGATTGTACCAGTTTTTTTTTCTTTGTCTGAAGGTGGATTTTACACGTTAATCAGGTTTCTTGGAAAACAGTTTTCAGCTGTTAAAGAGTTAATTTCATGACAGTTGTCTGTGTCAAAGTTCATCTTGACAAAGTGAATTTATCCAAGAAGATTGTGTAGTGATTTTTTAAATTTTTTTTATTCTGCAACTTGACACTAATCCCCGTTGAATGAGATGAAGCGAAAGACTTGGTGTCAGACTAAGGGTGGGGGAGGAGTATGGGCGTGGTAGAAGTGTGGGGGTAAGCGTGGGAGAAGGAAAAAGATGCTGGGGGGTGGAACATAAAAAGGGACAACAAAATGAGGGAATCAAGTAGACACAAATTGACTATTGCTCGGGGGTGGAGGGGGGGGGGGGCTGGAGAATTCAAAATGGAGACTAACGACTTTTCTAGGTCAACTTTTCACCGTTGATAACTGAACTTATAATGGTTGGGATTTGATTGGTGCCAATGAGCAGAAATAGTTTATGGAAAAATATATAATATATATATATATATATATATATATATATATATATATATATATATATACATATATTATATTTGGTATGTACGTGTCGACGTATAACTCCGAAACAGGAGTCACTCGGATTCGAAATCTTGCATACACTTTAAATATTCTTCTAACTAAGAAACACGCCAAATTTGGTTATTGATTTTTTAATGATTAAGGTATATATTTAATTACTTAATCCAAAATCAACCGATTTGCGTTGCCTGCTTTCTATTATAGCTATATCAGCAGTTTAGTTTAATTTTAGGGAACAAAATCGCACTCTAAGCCGTCCAGCTCGGAATCTTTCGCTCATTTATGGTCCAATCTTTATATATAGTGCAGTCATGGACCGGATACTTTTGCTAGTATATATATACAGGTTAGAATTAATACAAAAATGAACCAACGAATATAATAAAAAATGAATGGAATGAATAGAATAATTGAATAATAGAATATTTTCCGGTGACCTCTCCCAAATGAAACTAATAATAATAATAACTTTTGAGAGAGGTCATTAATAGAAAAAAAAAACCTTTTCACATTCTATGGGACTCTTTATCGAAGCTTTGAATTAATTATCATATAAAATATTGGAAAGGATAATATAATGTCTTACCTTTGTAAAGTTGTGTTGGGAAGTAAAAATTTGTAAAGTTATATTGAGAAGTAATCCAATTTTTTTCTGTCTAATCTTGTCTATCCTATTTCCGTTGTAATTGGCAACATTATGAATTTAAGATAAAAGCGGGCGATTGAAATATTTTTGAATAAATTTTTACAGTTGTAATATATATAAAAAGTTATAATATATATATATAAAGTCGTCGGGTGTCCTAAAGTCGGTATCAGCCAGAGAGAGAGGAGAGAGAGAGAGAGAGAGAGAGAGAGAGAGAGAGAGAGAGAAGAGTCTATCCCCTTTTCAGTAGCGCTAGACCAGGAGATTTTTTTTCTACTTGCTTATAAGCAATGAATAAATAATTTTTTTACATATCAAGACAATTCATGAATAGTGATATAGGAAGGGAAAGCTGTGATCGTCCAGGAGCAGCTGAAGAAATACGTTATAAGAATTTCAATTGTTTGGTTTGGTTTGTTTTACGGCATATCAACCTCAGTGGGCCATTTAATGCCGATAAAGTTTTGAAATAAATCAATTCTTAATGGATAATACATTTTTTTATAATTACATTTTTCTATTTAAACCCATAGATGGGACCCTAACAGGTACTACACTCCGGGTCAGAGTGGACCAGGGAGCAATGTTGATGAAGGGGTACTCCACATTCCCCAAACCTCCAAAACTGAACCTCACCATCTGNGATAGAGTTTAACCTCATTCCCAGGACATTGGACCCTTAGCCAACTGCCTTCTAGCACCCATATGGATAAAAAGGGTTGAGCTGCCATAGGGTTGGGGCAATATTTGTTGGCTAGGGCCTAAGTAAGGTCTCAGGGAGTGTTGCAGGTAATGGACTGCTCATCCACCAAGACTCCGTCCTTAAGCTCACGTATCGCCACCCACGGCCACAGGTGGCCCCATGGGGGGAATCTTACCCCTCTGCAGAGGTGGTAATCGGTGCATTCTAACGCCCCAGCCCGACAGGGCGTAGTTTTTCAAATTGTGTTGGCTCCTTATACTAACCAGTAATCAAGATTACTTGGTGTAGTTATTTTTTATGCATATTAACTTCTTTCGGGGACTGCATAAGAATGCCTGCCGTCAGTCTTAAACAAATCGTGGAAACACACACCCACGAGAAAAACAGCTGATGCGGCGCCACCTGCCACATATCAACCAAACCATCCGAGTAAGACAGACCATCAGGACAGCTGCTGGAGAAGCAAGAACGAAAATCATAAGTGACGTCCCTCATGTGGAAGCTAGTTATCAATGGGCACGTCAGTGTGAAGCTGAACCAGCAAAAGACGTACATTGACGCAAGCTCTGTGCGATTAGGAATGCTGCGTAGAGGACTCTTGAGACAATGACATATAGGGACGGCTGGAGAGAGATTGTCATGGATATCCGTGTTAAATAGCATGACATTATGATATGATGATGAAATTCCCGAAATAAATCAATTTTGTAACAAAGGTCTCGGTTTGCTTACAGTACTAGCTGTTGCTTGATAAGTCACCCCAATTAGTACTGAACAGCCCATCGCTGCTTAACCTCGATGATCTAGTGGGAACTAGTGCTTTAGCAATGACTTGACCATATCTCAGCAACGGAGCAGGTCCAGTATGTTGGTCAAGCCAATTTGGAAAATTGTTCAATTTGTCATTCTATTTAGGGTTAAAGTCCTAACTTAAACTTAACGGAACATAAATCCACCATCGTATGTCACCCCGCCGAAAAGAAAAAATACTAAAAATCAGGGAATTAACTGAATTTTAATGAAATTTTTTCAGTTTGATACATTAATATTAAAAAAATATAAGCAACCAGTTATTTTTTCAAAAAACTTGAACATTTTTCCAGGTCAATTAACTTTGAACCCACGTAGGTTTGTGAATCTGTGTTTACGCCTCAAGAATACGGTGGTTCAAATTTAACTGACCCTGAAAAAAAGTAAGAGTTTTTCAAAATAAAATAACCAGTCAATTATATTGGTTTATTCATTAATATATCAACACTGAAAAATTTCATTAAATTTGTTAATTCCTGATTTTTATTATTTTTTCTTTCGGTCTGCTGACATACGATGGTGGGAATTTATGTCCGTTAAGTAAAATTAACCCCATTAGTAACCATTGGTTTGGTCCAAAACTATTTCTTATTGATCTCCGATGAATTCATCCCCACCACCTTACACCCACTTTTTTGTTTATATTTGACCTCAGAGAACATCGTCAAAAAAAAAAAAGGAAAAGAGAAAGGACTATTTACAATTGATCTCTTTGCCTTAGGAAAATGTGTACGTTTGGCACGAATAACTGGCGCGAAATTCAGGAAAGGAAGAATGGAAAGACCAATAGTGTGGCATTGATGTGTGTGGGTGTGTGAGAGAAGGGAGAGAGAGAGAGGAGAGAGAGAGAGAGAAGAGAGGAGAAGAGAGAGAGACCGTGTGTTGCTCAAGTCTACCTTGTCTGTTTGTTTTTATTTTTCTTTGTTTTTCTTTTGCCTGTCTTTGTGGCTGGTTTTTCGGTGTCCCTTATAGGTACATAACAGAGAGAGAGAGAGAGAGAGAGAGAGAGAGAGAAGAGAGAGAGAGAGAGAGAGAGAGAGAGAGAGAGAGACAGACAGACAGCAGACAGACAGACGACAGACAGACGTGTGCCTGTTTTTGTGGGCTTGATTTTCGGTGTCCTTATAAAGTACATTATTGGTTGTTTTTGTTGACCGAGATTCGAGTTTTTCTGTTTTCTTCTCCTCTTTTTTCTCTCCGTCTTTTGAAACGCGGACATTGTAAGCAATGAACTGATAAGGGAAACACAAACGAAGTCAAGGGAGACACACACCCAGGAACGGTGTTGAACCCCCCCCAAAAAAAAACCCCAAACACAAAGACAAAAAAACAGAAGAAATATTAATTGAAACGAAAAAGCGAATCAAACAATAAAAAGGATAATGTTGGAAATGTCTAAGTAAAGTAAGTCGTCGGGGTGGCCTAAAGTCGGTATCAGACAAACAAGGAGTCTAAATCCACCTATACGGATGCTAGAAGGTTGGTGACTGAGGGGTCTACATGCCCTAGGAAATGACGTTAAACTCTATCTGATGGTGAGGTTCCAGTTTTGGAGGTTTTGGAGAATGTGGGCACCCCTTCATCACGATTGCTCCTGGTTGTCCCTATGGCCCGGAGTGGTAGTACCTGTTAGGGTCCCACTATGGGTTGAATAGAAAAAATGGTTTATAGACAAAATTTGATTACCATTAAGAATAAATTTATTTCAAAACTTATCGGCATTAAATGACCCATCGAGGTTGATAATGCCGTACAAGCCCAAACCAAAACCAAACCAAACATCCCGAATCTTTCGAAGGTGTAAAAAAAAAAATACTTGTAAATACTCAACATAAGGAACTGGAGAAAATCATTAACAATACCACGCAGTTACGTCCCCTTGAAAAGATGAGTCAGCACTTTAAAAATCTGTGATTAGAGGAGAGAGAGAGAGAGAGGAGAGAGAAGAGAGAGAGAGAGAAGAGGGGGGGTAGACGAACGCAGAGACAAGAGTATCAGAAATCAAACCGAATCTGAGATCGAGTAACGAAAGAGAAGACGGTAAATATAGCCGATTATAGTACAAGATATTGAAAGCACATGTTAATGATTGACTTTATAAGTGCCACGATTTTAAGAAAGATGGATAACCGGGTTTTTAGCAGCATTATACAAAAAAATAAAATAAATGATGAAGCAAAAACAGGGTCGTTTACATTGTTCCAATGACAAGGAAGAAAGAAAAGAAAAAGAAAGAAAAAGAGTAAAAAGAAAAAAAGGGGGCATAAATCAAAAGAAATCAAGAAGAAAAGAAAATATACAAAAAAAAGTTTTAAAAATCAACAACAAAGAAATGAAAGAGCGAAATAAATGGAAATGCTTAGAGAAGAATGGATTCTTGATGAAGAGTCTCGAAAGGAAAAAGAAAAAGAAGAAAAACAAAATTAGGGGGAAGTAAATAAAAAGGAGGGAGATAAAGAAAAAATGTGGAAATTCTGTAATCGTAGAAAGAAAAAGAAAAAAAAGAGCGGAGAAAAGAGCGGGAAAAAATTAAATGGAAGAAGGAAAGAATTTAGGGGAAAAGATAATTGCATATGAATGAAAAGTCCCGAAAATAAAGAATTTGAGAAAGTATATGATATTCACAAAAGAAAAAGAAAAAAAAGAAGAAATTATTGTGAAATTGATTGGTTGGGTTTTAACCGGCATTCAAATGCCTTTTGGGTTATTTTATGCCCGAATACATTTTGTTTTATCATTCTTGTTGGGTTATCAATTCTTTAAAAACTCAATTTTAAACACTTTTCAAAACCTCATTTTTCTGTTAAACCCATAGAATGGGACCCTAACAGGTACTACCAACTCCCAAATTAGAGTGGACCTGGAGCAATGGTGAGAATATATATAGTATAATATATATATATATATATATATATATAAATATATAAAAGGAATTTTCAATAATATTAAAATTCCTCTTTAAAATATTTCCCCAGCTCCAGAACTGGAAACCTCACTATAGATAGAGTTTAACGTAAATTCCCAGGACACACGAAGTCCCTCAGCCCACCAAATAAAAAGAGAAATGGTGTGAAATTGGTTGGTTGGGTTTTATGGCGTGTCAATCCTTGTTGGGTTATTTTTATGCCGAATACATTTTGTTTTACTCATTCTAGTTATTTGGTTGGATGGTTTGGATTTTACGGCATGTCAACTCTTGTTGGGTTATTCTAATGCAAATACATTTTGTTTTATTCATTTTTGTTTGGGATTATTCCAATTCTTTTAAAACTCGTTTGTTTTTTGGAAAATGAAATCAGCTTTTGAATATAACGAGGACAGAATGAACAACAAAAAGAAAAAAGAGAAAATTAACTTACGGAAGAAAAAAGAAAGAAAGAAAATGGAGATATTCCGAAAAGATTCTTGCAGAAAAGTGTACAAAGGATTTGAACATAAAAGGCTCAGAAGTGAAAAGACAAAAGAATTTGCTTGCTATTTGATTAATATATAAATAAATAAATAATAAAATAATATAAAATGAATAAAATAATATTCATAATATATATATTCATAATATAATATAATAATATAAATAATAAAATTAATAAAATAAATAGATAAATGGAATAAAATAAAAATAAGAAAATAAAAAATAAAATAAAGAAATAAAATAATGCAGATAATAAAATAATATAAATAAATAAATAAATAGATAAAATAAAAATAAATTAAAATAAAAATAAAAAAAGTGTAAGCAAAAAAGAATCGGTTTGGAATTGAGTAACCAATTCTTGAAAGCAATAAAAAAAAATCCCCACAGAGAAATCAGTTCTATTACCATTTGGAGGAAAGCGAAAAAGTGCTGTTGTTATGAAGCAATCCTTTCCATTACTTATAAATGTATGTTTTCTTTTTATTTTCAAAAATGGATGTTTTGCTTCAATGGATTCCGAGAAAAAAAACTCGTCAAACAACTAGTGAACTTTAATGATATACTCATTGGGGCCCTATTTCCTGTAAAGTCCAACATAAACAAGGGGAAACCATTCTTGAAGTGATAAAATTATTTATTTAATTTTTGATCTACTAGGTTAAAAAGAAGACGGGGTTAGGGTTAGGGTTTAGGGTTAGAGTTAGGGTTTAAGGGGTAGGGTAGGGTTTAGTTGTAGTTTAATGGGAAATAAATAAATAATTCATCAGTCAAGAGTAGTTTCTCCTTTGGTCTATGTTGGACTTATAAAGGAATAACCCTCATTGAGAGAATCAAACTAACCAATGAATGATTTTGTCATCAAACTGCCCAACTTTCAATTCGCCCCTATCGTCTGGGGCGTTAGAATGCACCGACTGCGCCTCTGCATAGGGTAAGACTCCTAAAATGGGGCCACCTGTTTTGGCCCGTGGGTGGCGAACCGTGATGCTAAGGATAGAGCCCACTGAAGAGCAGTTCAATGACCTGCAAATAACTCCAACTTTGGCCCTATCTTGGGCTTAGAAACGGGGCCGATCGGAGAGGCCCCCTCCGATAAATCGGGCTGGTCAGGTCAAGCCCTAGCACCTATATGATTTTCCCAACCCTGTGCCAAATGGCAAGCCCAATCGCCTTTTTAACATATGGGTGCTAGAAAGGCGGTGACTATGGGTTTAAACAATGTCTAGGAATGACATCAATATCTGATGGTGAGGTTCCCAGTTCTGGAGGTTTGGGGAATGTGGAGCGCCCTTCATCAACCCATTGCTCCGTGAGTTTCACTCTGACCCCAGTGGTTAGTACTGTTAGGGTCCCATCTTATGAGTTAAAATAGAAAAACATGAGTTTAATAAACAAAATTTGATTGTCCATTAAGAATGACTTATTCAGAAACTTTATCGGCATTAAATGACCCCAACTGAGGTTGATATGCCGAAAAAACAAAACAACCAAAATCAACTTTTCATTACAAAAAGAAAATCATCGATTTGATCAATAAGAGCCTTTTTGTTCATTCGCCCAGCGACAAGGGATTCTACAACTGATTGTTGGTTGGGTTTTACGGCTCGTCAACCCTTGTTGGGTTATTTTATGCCGAATAGTTTGTTTTATTAAATTTCTTTATAGGTACTGTTTTTTTAAACTTATTTTTTAAAAATTTTTATAAACTCGGTTTTTTCTCTATTTACACCCACAGATGGGACGCCTAACGGTTAACTACCACGCCGGGTTCCAAAAGTGGCTGGGAAGCAATGGTGATGAAGGGGTAACTCGCACATTCCCCATAGCTCAAGAATTGGGACCCTCACCATTAGATGCAGTTTGACGTAATGCCCATGACATCATGTTACTGCAAAGAATGGATTTGAAATCAATGCACATGCCCTAGTAGAACTTCTTGGATAAATATCTATAGTATTAATACTAGTGTTCCTTATAGTCACGACCGTTATCATCTTGCAATACACTCTGGATTAAAAATGAGACCGTCCATCGTCCAAGATGAAATGTAAAAAAATAAATCCGGATTATCGGTATTGCTTACCTAACGAATTCTTGTAAATGCTGCGTGCAGTCTTGAAGCAAGTCGTAGAAAAGCACCCACAAAGGAGCAGCTGTATGGCCACCTCCCACCATCTCACAAACCAATCCGAGTGAGACGACTAGGCATGCAGGACTGCTGGAGAAGCAAGGATGAGCTCATAGACGACGTTCTCCCGTGGGAAGCCAACACAAATGGACAATGCTAATGTAGGCCGCCCCAGCAAGGACCTACAAATTTGAACCAAAACTATGCGAGGTTGCCGTTGCAGAGGCAATGAATGATAGGGAGGTGGCGAGAAGATTGTCATGGATATCCCGTGCTACATGCGCGACATTGATGATAATGATCATCAACCTCAGCTAACTAAGGGCCATTCACGTTTTTTTATTAGAAAGAAAGAAAGAAAGAAAGAAAGAGAAGAAAAGAGAAGAAACATGACACAGAAAAATAATAATAAGAAAGAAAAGGGTAAGGGGAAAGATGGAAATAGAGGGGTGAAGTAAACGCGAAAGCGGAACCACTAATCATGTTTCAAATCGGAACATTAATGAAAAGAGAGAGAAGAGACAGAGAGAGACAGAGAGACAGTGTGTGGTGTGTGTGTGTGTGTGTGTGGTTGTGTGTGTGTGTTAAACAAGATTTAATAAATTTTAACTCATTGAACTATTTAGAAAAATAGCTCTTGAGTAAACCTATCAAACATTGTAATAATTAAATGCTCATACTGTGGTATATGCACAATCAACATTGTAATAATTAAATGCTCATAACTGTGGTATATGCACATCAAAACATTGTAATAATTAAATTCTCCATAACGTGGTTATGCACATCCAAACATTGTAATAATTAAATTTCTCATAACTGTGGTATCTCCACATCAAACATGTAATAATTAAATTCTCATGCTGGGTAATATGCACAGGTCCTGTTAGTACCCTAAAGTCCTCTAAATTCAAAAATATATTTCCTCTATCGGTATTATTAACTATTTAGATTTTTTGGTCTGTTTTTCTCATCTTTTATTGTTTATATACTTCCGGCCTTTTTCGAATGTTTCCTTGTTGAATTTTGGGAACATTCGAAAATTTGGCAAACTTTATGTCGTAATTTACATATTTGCCTTTACAAGAATTCCGAACCGAGTTTCGACAAGTCATGGCTACGGAAATGAGAAGAATCTACCCGGGTTCGGTTCAGCTTAGGTGACGGACACTAAGATTTGGCGTAAGTGACACCAAATAATTGGATTTACATTCATCAATGTCGATTGGACGGTCTAAATTTTAACACAGAAGGGTGTTGCCAAGATGATAATGGTCGGAAGATTAGGGAAAAATGAGTATTAATCATAATAGATTTTAATTATTATTATTAATTATTTGATTTTTTCACAATCAAGTGTTAGCTGAATGGTCCTTCACTGGAGTCTGAAGTGACAGCAAGTCTCCTCAGGTCTCCAGGACCTTCTGAGTATTCTGCAGATTGCAGCAGTGCAGTGTTCTGAGGTTTCAATCCCTTCTCTGATATTCCAAACTTTCCACCCTTTTTTCTAATGCTTTTGGGAACTGTTCCAAGGCACCAACTAACAATTGGTATAACTTTCAACTTTCATATTCCATAACTTTTTCAGTTCTCTGGCAAAGGTCCGATATTTGTCATTTTTTTTCATTTTCCTTTACTTCACCACTGTGATCCGCTGGCACGCAAAATCACCAGTTTGACAAGTTCTTTCTTTTTTGTTAATCATACTAGGTCTTGGTCTTCTTGCTGGGATAAGGTGACTTTTATTTTCAAAGTCCCAGAGAATTTTGTGCGTTTCGTTCTCGAGAACAGAATTCTGGTTTTATCATATACCATTTTGTTGTGTGGTCAAAATTTAATTTCTTGCATAATTCCCAGTGGATCACCTTCCCCGACCCCAAAGTCGTGTCTAGTTTTGTATTCTCAGTTGTGCTGTTTGCTATATTCGCAGAGTATATGGTTAACAGTCCTCATCTCTATTACGCAAGTCTACATTTACTAATTTTTTGTTGGGTTCTTATCAATTTCAGCTTTGATGTAGTTTGTCCTTATGGCAATTATTTTGTGCAGCAATTATAAGTGATCTGTTTCTTCTTTTGAGGTTTCCCTTTCTTAAACCAATGTCCAAGTGTTTTGAATGTGCAACCTCATCTATTTGTCCGTTTGAAGCGTCCCATATAATTTGTTTTCTTCCCATTTTTGTTTTCTAGTCTTTGTCGTTCTTCAAACGCAAATAGATGAGGTTGCACATCAAAGACTTGGACATGTTAAGAAAGGGAAACCTCAAAAGGAGAACCAGAATCACTTATAATTGCTTGGCACAAAAATAATGCCATAAGGGACAAACTAATCAAAAGCGAAAATTGATAAGGACCCAACAAATTAATATAATGTAGACTTTGCGGTAATAGAGATGAGACTGTTAACAATATACTCTGCGAATAATAGCAAACTAGCACAACGAGAATACAAAACTAAACACGACTGGGTGCGGGAAGGTGATTCCCACTGGGGGAATTATGCAAGAAATTTAAAGTTTTGACCACACAACAAAAATGGTATATGCATAAACCAGAATCTGTCTGAGAACGAAACGCACAAAATCTCTGGGACTTTTGAAATTAAAACGGTATCACCTTATCCCAGCAAGAAAGACCAGACCCTAGTATATTGATTAACAAAAAAGAAAGAACTTGTCAAACTGAGTGGATTTTGCAGTGCTACAGCGGATCACAGGGTGAAGTTAAGGAAAATGAAAAAAAATGACAAATATCTGGACCTTGCCAGAGAACTGAAAAAGTTATGGAATATTGAAATGAAAGTTTATACCAATTGTAGTGGTGCACTTGGAACAGTCCCAAAAGCATTAGAAAAAGGCCGTTTGGAAAGTTGGATATCAGAGGAAGGATTGAAACAACCTTCAGAACACTGCACTGCTGCAATCTGCAGATTACTCAGAAGAGTCCTGGAGACCTGAGGAGACTTGCTGTCACTCAGACTCAGTGAAAGACCATCAGCTAACACTGATGTGAAACTCAAATAATAATAATAATAATAAAATCTATATTTTATTAATACTCATTTTCCCTAATCTTCCGACCATTATCATCTGCAACAACCCTCTGGTTAAAAATTAGACGGTCCAAAATCGACATTGATATGAAATGTAAATCCTAATTATTTGGTGTCAACTTGATCCGCCAAATTCTTAGTGTCGTCACCTAAGCTGAAACCGAACCCGGGTTAGATTTTCTCATTCCGTTAGCATGACTTGGTCGAACTCGGTTTCGGGAATTCTGTAAAGGGCAAATAGTAAATTACGACTCATTAAAGTTTGCCAAATTCGAAATGTTCCCAAATTCAACAAGAAACTTCGAAATAAGAGCCGGAGTAATATAAACATAAAGAATGAGAAAAACAGACCGAAAATCTAAATAGTAATAATACCGAAGGAAATATATTTTGTAGATTTTATGAGTACTAAATTGTCATATCAAGCAGATTAATTATTACATGTTGATGTGCATAATACCACACCATGAGAATTATTAATTACAATGTTTGATTGCATATACCATCAGTAAATGAGAATTTAATTATTACAATGTTTGATGTGCCATATACCACAGTTATTAGAGCATTAATTATTTACAATGTTTTGATGCAACGTGGTTTCGTTGATTATATTAGCCACAGTATGAGCATTTAATTATTACAATGTTTGATAGTTTACTCAAGAGCTATTACTAAAATAGTTCAATGAGTAAAATTTAATAATCTTGATTTAACCTACATCACACACACACCACCACACACACACACACACTCCTCTCTTGTCTCTCGTCTGTCTCTCTCCTCTCTTTTCATTGTTCGAGTTGGAAACAGATTTAGTGTTACCGCTTTCGCGGTAACTACCCTCTATTCCATTTCTTCCCTACCCTCTTTCTGTTCGTATTATATTTTTCTGTGTTTCATGTTTCTTCTCTTCTTTCTTTCTTTCTTCTTCTTTCTTTCTAATAAAAACGGGAATTGGCCCATTATTTAGCTGAGGGTGTGATCATATGACATCAAATGTCGCGCATGTAGCACGATATCCAGACTCTCTCGCCAACCTCCACCTATCCATTCATTGCCTCTGCAACCGGCAACCTCGCATAGTTGGTCAATGTAGGCCTTTGCTGGGCGGCCTACATTAGCTAATGCCATGTGTGGCGTTTCCAACGGTGAGAACGTCGATCCTATTGAGCTCATCCTTGCTTCTCCAGCGAGTTCCTGCATGCCTAGGTCCGTCTCACTCGGAGGTTTGTTGAGATGGTGGGCAGGTAGTGGCCATATACAGCTGCTTCCTTGTGGGGGCCTGTTTCTACGACTTGCTCAGACGCACGCAGCATTACAAGAATCGGTAGCGTAAGCAATACGGCCCGATAATCCGGATTTATATTTTAGCATTTCATCTTGGACGATTTTGGACGGTTTCTCATTTTAACCCATGAAGTGTATGAAGATCGATAACGGTCGTACTTATAAGGAACACTAGTAATTAATACATAGATATTTATTCCAGAGTTCTAACTTAGGCATGTGCCATTGATTCAAATCCATTCCCTTTGCAGTAGAATGGATGTCATGGGCAATACGTCAAAACTGCATCTAAGGTGAGGTCCAATTCTTAGCTATGGGGAATGTGGGTACCCTTCATCACCATTGCCCCCAGGTCCACTTTGACCGCGCGTGCTAGTACCTGTAGGGTGTCCCATCTGTGGGTTAAATAGAAAAACCGAGTTTGTATAAAAAATGTTTTTTAAAAATAAGTTTAAAAAAACAGTACCTATAAAGAATTTATAAAACAAACGTCATTCGGCATTAAATACCCAACAAAGGGTTGACGAGCCGTAAAACCCAACCAACATCAGTTGCTTCTAGACCCTTGTCGCTTGGGCGAATGAACAAAAAAGGCTCTTATTGGACTCAAAATCGATTGGATTTTCTTTGTTTGTAATGAAGTTGATTTGTTTGTTTTGTTTCGGCATAATATCAACTCAAAAGTGGGTCATTTAATGCCGATAAAAGTTCTTGGAATAAAAGTCATTCTTAATGGACAATCAAATTTTGTTTATAAACCAAATGTTTTTCTATTGTAACTCATAGATGGGAACCCTAAAACAGGTACTACCACTGCGGGTCAGATAGGTGAACCACGGAAAGTCATGGTGATGGAAGGCGCTCCAACATTCCCACAAACCTCCAAACTGAACCTCACCATCAGATATGATGTCATTACCTAGGACATGTAAACCCATAGGTACACCGCGCTTCTAGCACCCCATATGTAAAAAAGGGATTGGGCTTGCCTTAGGGCAACAGGATTGGGAAAATCATATTAGGTGCTACGGGGCTTGAGCGTGACCAGCGACATTTATCGGAGGGGGCCTCCTCCGATCGCCCGTCTCAGCCAAGATAGGGCCAAAGGGAGTATTGCAGGTTCATTGAACTGCTATTCAGCTGGGCTCTATCCTTAAGCATCACGGTTTTCGCCACCCAGCGCCAACAAGGTGGCCCCAATTTAGGGAGTCTTACCCCCTATGCCAGAGGGCGCAGTCGGTGCATTCTAACGCCCAGACGATTAGGGCGAATTGAAAGTTGGGGCAATGTTGATGACAAATCATTACATTGTTAGTATTGATTACTCCAATGAGGGTTATTTCCCTATAGTCCAACATAGACAAAGGAGACTACTTTGACTTGATGAATTATTTTTTTTTAATTTTTATTTTTTCCCATTAAACTAACCCTAAACCCTACCCCTACCCTAAACCTAACTCTAACCCTAAACCCTAACCCTAACCCCGTCTTCTTTTACCTAGTAGATACAATAAATAAATAAATAATTAATCAACTCAAGATGCGTCCCCTTTGTTTATGTCTTGGACTTACAGGAAATAGCCCAATGCAGTATATCATAAGTCACTACGTGGTGTTTGACGAGTTTGTTTCTTCGAATCCATGAAGCAAAACATCCATTTTGAAATAAAAAGAAACATACATTAATAAGTAATGGAAAGGATTGCTTTCATACAACAGCACTTTTGCTTTCCTCAAAATGGTAATAGAACGTGGATCTCTTGTGGGGATTTTTTTTAAATTGGTCATTCAAGAATTGGTTACTCAATCCAAACCAGATTCTTTTTTGTACACTTTTTTATTTTCTTATTTTTATATTTTATTTTTATCTTTTATCTATTATTATATTTAATTTTATTTTTTATGTTATACTGCATTATTTTATTTCTTTATTTTATTTTTATTTCTTATTTTATTTTTTATCATTTATCTTCAATGTTATTTTTATTAATTTTATTTATTTCATATTATTTTATATTATATTTATGAATATTATATTATAAGAATATATGTTTTATTCATTTTATATTATTTTATTATTTATTAAATTGAGATATTTTATCAAATCAGCAAGCAAATTCTTTTTTGTTTCTTTTTCACTTCTGAAGCCTTATAGTTACAATCCATTTGTTACACTTTTTCTGCAAGAATCTATTTCGGAATAACCATTCTTCTTTCTTTCTTTTTTTCTTCCGCTATAGTTATTTTTCTCTTTTTGTCTTTTTGTTGTTCATCTTCCTTTCGTTAATTCAAATGCTGAATTCCAATGTTCCAAAAAAAACAAACGAGTTTAAAAGAACTTGAAAAACCCAACAAAATGAATAAAACAATGGTATTTTGCATAGAGATGAACCCAACAAGAGTTGACATGCCGTAAAATCCAACCATCCAATCCAAGATAACATTAAGAAATGAGTAAAACAAAATATGTATTCGCAATAAATAACCCCAAACAAGGATTGACACGCCCATAAGAGACCCAACCAACCAATTTCACACCCATTCTCTTTTATTTTGGTGGGCTGAGGGACTTCGTGTCCTGGGAATTACGTTTAAAACTCTACTGATAGTGAGGTTTCCAGGTTCTGGAGCTTCTGGGGAAATATTTAGAAGAGGAATTATTTAAATTATTGAAAATCCTTTATATATATATAATATATATATATTATATATAATATATATATATATTCATCACCAAATTGCTTCCCAGGTCCACTCTAATTTGGAGTGGTAGTACCTTTCGGGTCCCATCTATGGGTAAACGAGAAAAAAAAATGAGTTTGAATAAGTGTTTTAAAGAATTGAGTTATAAAAGAATTGAAATAACCCAACCAACGAATGAATAAAAACAAAATGTTTCGGCATAAAATAAACCCAAAAAGGATTTGACATGCGTAAACCCAAACCAATCAATTTCACAATAATTTCTTCTTTTTTTCTTTTCTTTTTTGTAAATATCATATTTAACTTTCTTCAAATTCTTATTTCGACTTTTCATTTCATTATGCAATTTATCTTTTCCCCTTACTTCTTCCTTCTTCCATTATTTTTCCCGCTCTTTTTCTCCGCCCTTCTTTTTTTTTCTTTTCTTTCTCACGATTTACAGAATTCCAATCCATTTTTTCTTTATCCTCCCGTCCTTTTTTACTTCCCCCTAATTTTGTTTTTTCTTTCAATGTTTCTTTTCCTTTTTCCGAGACTCTTCAATCAGGAATCTCATTCTTCTCTGAATGCCATTTCATATTTAATTTCGGCTCGTTTCATTTCTCATTTGCTTTGTTTGATTTTTTTTAAACTTTTTTTTGTATATTTTCTTTTCTTTGTCTTCAGACTCGATTTTCGTTGATTTTTCTATGCCCCCTTTTTTTTCTTTTACTCTTTTTCTTTTCTTTTTCTTTACTTTCGTCCTGTCCATGTGGACAATGAACGACCCGTGTTTTGTCGTTTTCATCATTTTATTTTATTTAGATATTCTTTGTTGGATAGCTTGAATACAAATGGTGGTCTAAAACCCGGTTAATCCAGATCTCTTCTAAAATCGCTTGCACTTATAAGTCCATCATTAACATTGCATGCTTCAATATCCTGTACTATAATCGGGCTATATATAATCGGGGACCGGTGCCTTCAGTCAGTTCTCTCCGTTACTCCGCATCTCAGATTCGGTTTGGATGTCATTCTTCTGAAGGTACATCTTGTTCTCTTGCGTTCGTCTACCCCCCTCCTCCTCTCTCTCTGCTCTCTCTCCTCGTCTCTCTCCTCTCATCCTCTCTCTAATCATCGCAGATATTTTAAAGTGCTGACTCTCTTGCAAAGGGACGTAATGCCGGTTATGAAGATGCGTGAATGATTTTCCCAGTTCCTTTATGTTGAGTTGATTTACAAAATACGTATTTTTTTTTCATCTTGACGATGTCGGCCGGATGTTTAGGTTTGGTTTGGTTTGGTTCGTCACGGACATATCAACGCTCTGATGGGTCATTTAGATGGATGCCGATAAAGTTATTTCACGAAATAAATTTATTCTTAAGGGGCATATAATCAAATTTTGTCTATTTAAAAAAAAACTCCTCATTTTTTTCTCTCATCTAGACCCATAAGATGGGAACCCTAACAGGTACCTACCATACCGGCCAAGCATGGACCAGGGAGCGAATGGGTGATGAACGGGGTGCTCCACTTCACTCACAAACCTCCAAAACTGGAACCTGGGGCTGGGCACCATCAGATAGAGTTTAACGTCATTCCTAGGGCATGTAAAAGTAACCCCTTTTCAAGGTCACCACCTTCTAGCAATCCGTGATAGGTGATAGACTCCCTTGTTGTTGATACCGACTTTAGGCCACTCCCAGACGGACGTTATCTATATACTTAGACAATTTCTCCAGACATTATCGTTTCTAGTTTGTGGATGGTTGACTTCTGCTGGATGTCGTCAATAATATATTTGGCTTCTGTTTTATTATTTATTTTGCTCGTTTGTTGTGTCTTTAGGGAGGTTTTTTTTTGGGGAGGGGGGTCTCAACCCGGTCTCCTGGTGGTGGTTGGTAGTCTTCCCTTGAACTTCGTTGTGTTATCACACTTATCAGTTCATGTCGCTTACAATGTCCGCGTTTCACAAAGACGAGAGAAAAAAGAGGAGAGAAGAAAAACAGAAAAACTCGAATCTCCGGTCAACAAAAACAAACAATAATGTACTTAATAAGGACACCGAAAAATCAAAGCCACAAAAAGAGGCACACGTCTAGTCTGTCTGCTACTTCTCTGTCTATGTCTGTCTCGTCTGTCTCCTCTCTCTCATCTCTCGTCTCTCCTCCTCTCTCTCTCTCTCTCTCTCTCTCTCTCTCTCTCCTCTCTCTCTCTGTATGTACCCTATAAGGACACCGAAAAACCCAGCCACAAAAAAACAGGCAAAAGAAAACAAAAAGAAAATAAAAACAAACAGACAAGTACAAGCTAAGGTCTATCAGTCACGACATCCTCGCTTCCATCCCCTCCTCTCTCTCCACTCTCTCTCTCTTCTCCCTCTTCTCACACACCACACACACATCAATGCCACACTATTGTCTTTCATCTCCTTCCTGAAATTTCGCGCCAGTTATTTCGTGCCAAACGTACACATTTCCAAGGCAAAGAGATCAATTGTAAATAGTCCCTTTCTCTTTTTTCCCTTTTTTTTTTTTGACGATGTTCTCTTGAGGCTCAAATATAAACAAAAAAGTGGGGTGAAGTGGGTGGGGGTGAAATGAATTCACTCGAGATCAAATAAAGAAAATAGTTTTGACCAAAACCAATGGTTATAAATGGGGTTAAATTTTACTTAACGGACATAAATTCCACCATCCGTATGTGTCACCAGACCGAGAAAAGAAAAAATAATAAATCAAGGAATTAACCAATATTAATGAATATTTCAGTGTTCATAAATTGAATAAACAATATATAATGCACTGGTTATTTTATTGACAATTACTCTTACATTTTTCAGGTGCGTTAAATTTGAACCACGTATCTTGAGGCGTAACCGTAACACAGTTATTCACAAACATACGTGGTTCAAGAAGTGCTAACTGGAAAAATGTTCAAGTTTTGGAATAAAATAACTGGTGCATTATATTTTTTAAAATTTATTAATGTATCAAAACTGAAAATTTCATTAAATTCAGTTAATTCCTGATTTTTAGTTTTTTTCTTTCGGCGGGGTGACATACGATGGTGGAAATTTATGTCCGTTAAGTAGGATTTAACCTAAATAGAATGAAAATGACAATTTCCAAATTGGCTGACCACATACTTGACCGCTCCGTTGCTGAGATTATGGTCAAGTCATGCCTAAAAGCACTAGTTCCCACTAGATCATCGAGGTTAAGCAGCGATGGGCCTGTTCAGTACTTAATTGGGTGATACTCAAGCAACAGCTAGTACTGTAAGCAAACCGAGACCTTTGTTTATCAAAATGATTTTATTCGGAATTCATCATCATCATCATAATGTCATGCTAATTAACAACGGATATCCATGACAATCTCTCTCCAGCCGTCCCTATATGTCATTGTTCTCAAGAGGTCCTCTACGCAGCATCCTATATCCGCACAGAGCTGGTCAATGTACGTCTTTGCTGGTCAGCTCACACTGACGTGCCCATGAACTAGCTTCCACATGAGGACGTCACTTATGATTTCGTCCTTGCTTCTCCAGCAGTGTCCTGATGTCTGTCTTACTCGGATGGTTTGGGTGATATGTGGCAGGTGGCCGCACAGCTGTTTTCTCGTGGGGTGTTGTTTCCACGATTTGTTTAAGACTGCACGCAGCATCTTATGCAGCTCCGAAAAAGTTAATATGCCATAAAAAATAATACTAACAACGTATCTGATTTACTGTTAGTATAAGCGAGACCAACACAATTGAAACTACGCCCTGTCGGCTGGGGCCGTTAGAGCACCGATTACACCTCTGCAGCAGGGGTAAGATTCCCCCAATGGGGCCACCTGTTGGCGTGGGTGGCGAACGTGATGCTTAAGGACGGAAGTCTTGGTGGATGAGCAGTCCATGACCTGCAACACTCCCCTGAGAACCTTACTTAGGCCCTAGCAACAATATGATTGCCCAACCCTATGGCAAGCCTCAACCCTTTTTATCATATGGGTGCTAGAAGGCAGTGGCTAAGGGTCCACATGTCCTGGAATGAGGTTTAAACTCTATCTGATGGTGAGGTTCCAGTTTTGGAGGTTTGGGGAATGTGGAGTACCCCTTCATCAACATTGCTCCCTGGTCCACTCTGACCCGGAGTGGTAGTACCTGTTAGGTCCCATCTATGGGTTAAATTAGAAAAATGTAATTATAAAAAAATGTATTATCCATTAAGAATTGATTTATTTCAAAACTTTATCGGCATTAAATGGCCCATGAGGTTGATATGCCGTAAAACAAACCAAACCAAAACAATTGAAATTCTTATATAACGTATTTCTTCAGCTGCTCCTGGACGATACAGCTTTCCCTTCCTTATCACTATTCATGATTTGTCTTGATATGTAAAAAATTATTTTCATTGCTTATAAGCAAGTAGAAAAAAAATCTCCTTGGTCTAGCGCTACTGAAAAGGGGATAGACTCTCTCTCTCTCTCTCTCTCTCTCTCTCTCTTCTCTCTCTCTCCTCTCTCTCTCTGGCTTGATACCGACTTTAGGACACCCGACGACTTTATATATATATATTATAACTTTTTATATATATTACAACTGTAAAAATTTATTCAATATTTTCAATCGCCCGCTTTATCTTAAATTCATAATGTTCCAATTACAACGGAAATAGGCATAGACCAAGATTAGACAGAAAAAAAATTGGCATTACTTCTCAATATAACTTTACAAATTTTTACTTCCCAACACAACTTTACAAAGGTAAGACATTATAATTATCTTTCCAATATTTTATATGATAATTAATTCAAGCTTCGATAAAGAGTCCATAGAATGTGAAAAGGTTTTTTTTTTCTATTAATGACCTCTCTCAAAAGTTATTATTATATTAGTTTCATTTGGGAGAGGTCACCGGAAAATATTCTATTATTCAATTATTCTATTCATTCATTCATTTTTTATTATATTCGTTGGTTCATTTTTGTATTAATTAACCTGTATATATATACTAGCAAAAGTATCCGGTCCATGACTGCACTATATAAAAGATTGGACCATAAATGAGCGAAGATTCCGAGCTGGACGGCTTAGAGTGCGATTTGTTCCCTAAAATTAAACTAAACTGCTGATATAGCTATAATAGAAAGCAGGCAACGCAAATCGGTTGATTTTGGATTAAGTAATTAAATATATACCTTAATCATTAAAAATCAATAACCAAATTTGGCGTGTTTTCTTAGTTAAGAAGAATTAAAGTGTATGCAAGATTTTCGAATCCGAGTGACCTCCTGTTTCGGAGTTATACGTCGACACGTACATACCAAAATATATATATATATGTATATATATATTATATTATATATATATATATATATATATATAATATATATTATGTTTTTTCCATAAACTATTTCTCCTCATTGGCACCAATCAAATCCAACCATTATAAGTTCAGTTATCAACGGTGAAAAGTTGACCTAGAAAAGTCTTAGTCCTACTATCACATTTCTACTCAGCACAATCTCCCTAGCTCTCCACCCGCCCCTCCTCACCCCCGAGCAATAGTCAATTTGTGTCTACTTGATTCCTCATTTTGGTTTCCCCTTTTTATGTTCCACCCCCAGCATCTTTTCTCCTTCTCCCACGCTTACCCCACACTTCTACCACGCCCATACTCCTCCCCCACCCTTAGTCTGAACACCAAGTCTTTCGCTTCATCTCATTCAACGGGGATTAGTGTCAAGTTGCAGAATAAAAAAAAATTTAAAAAATCACTACACAATCTCTTGGATAAATTCACTTTGTCAAGATGAACTTTGACACAGACAACTGTCATGAAAATTAACTCTTTAACAGCTGAAAACTGTTTTCCAAGAAACCTGATTAACGTGTAAATCCACCTTCAGACAAAGAAAAAAAAACTGGTACAATCAAAAGTTAAAGCTTCATAAAAAAGATTAGTATTATCTGCGTTATTCGGACTATTGTCCCTCAATTTCATTGTTATCAGTACTCTGTTTCGGTCGATGTGCCCTCCGGCCTTCTTCTGGTATTTCTTGTCGGACTCAGACAAGAAATACCGAGAAAGGCCGGAGGGCACATCGGCTGAAACGTTGTACAGATAACAATGAAATTGAGGACAATAGTCCGAATAACGCAGATAAATATAAATCATTAAGGCCTCATCTCAAACATTCAGAGAAATTGTCATTATAGAAGATATTGTAGAGAGAAGAAAATAGAAATTATCTCTCCCGGATTTTAGGCAGGGTTTCCAATATTAGCGTGTACGTTGGTCAAGTGACAATTCAATTCCTTAACCCTTTCTCTCTCAAGCTACCTTTCCTTGAAGGGACAAGACATACATCTTGTCTGCTCTCACTTTGAGCGTACAAAATTACATATGTATCCGTTTATAAGATTTGATAAGCAGACATTGTGAAAATAATGATGGAAACCTTCTGGGATTTTACAAGACAAATTGGCTGATATTTTCAAAATTATAAATGTACTCTAATTTCGATAAATAAGAACACGCTTTGTTTTCTTCAGATTTCCAGATCTTCAATTCCAATATACTTTATTAGCAATGCTCATATTTCTAAAGGAAAAATCGTACTTAAGCATAGAGGATTTAAGTGTGTGTGTGCGTGTGTGTGTATACATATGTGTGTGTATATAATAATATATATATATATATATATTTATATATATATATATATATATATATATATATGTGTGTGTGTGTGTGTGTGTGTGTGTGTGTGTGTGTACATAATAGTTTATTGTCTTACACAATACATATCTTTTGGGGTCTTTCCTCCTTCTGCAGGGGATGCAGCCAGCATATTCTATGCCCCGCCATGTCCACTTTCTATGACGGTAACATTACACCGCCTGTGGTGGCGTGGATTGTTGACAGATTCATGTACGAGAATTCTAAGTGGGCCATTGTTTTTCAGATCAGGGGATGGAAAACTACCAGGACGGTTATGTCCCCAACTGACCCCAGAGGTGGGAATCTCGCACGTCACGTGTTTTAGTTAGTTAAGAAATACGTTTCAACCAAGAATGGAGGCAGTGTAGACGTGCTCTGCGAGGTTGACACTCCCGCGCGGAAGAACATGGGCAGAAATAAATCTTGAATCAAGAAAATAAAAGTCTTGTAGTTAATTAATTGCATGACGAAAAGAGTTAGCCCAGAAGAAGCCCTTAGAAGTAAAAATGAATCCTTAGTTAGACAGCAACAAGAAGACTAGACAAGATAACGACCGGCCAAAAGAAAGAAAGAAAGGAAACAACCAGACAAGAAGTTAGCAGACAAACAATAAGTCTTAACTCTGTATCTATCTCTCTCTATATATCCTGCGAGTCTCCTCTCTTGTATATACCCGACGATTAGTATCATCTGCGCTATTCGGACTATTGTCGTCATCCTCATTGTTATCTGTACAACGTTTCGGCCGATATGCCTCCGGCCTTCTTTCGGTATTTCTTCTGGACTCGGAACCTTCTTTTCGGACGCGAAACTTCTTTTCGTAATCTGGAACCTTCGTGTCGTAATCGGGACCATCACAGAACTTTGAACCTAACCTTTATTCAATCCACGGGGTATCCTGTTCTATTTCCATTAACCATAGCTGGGGTAGAGGCGTTAAGCTGTGTTATTATTCTATGTTACTGCGCCCTTGACCAGGATTGAACCCTGCAGTATAGAGATAACTGTCACTTAAAAACTGTCTTAATCTAAACCCTCTATTCACAATGCCATGTGTCCAATGAAGATGAGGAGAATAGTCGGAAAACGCAGATAATACTAATCATCAAGCTCATCTCAAACATTCAGAAGAATAATACCCGACGATGTTCGACGATGGGGTATATAACAGTCCGACAAAAATTAATCTCTGTAAAACTATCTACAGCAGTCTTCAATGTATCTCAAAATACACGTTCCAAAGCGTCTCACCTCACTGGCATAAAATAGTAGTAAAACTGGTAATGGTTTCCTCAAGCAACAAAAATGCCCCCTCCCCCGAAATAAACTATCTCGGTCTTTATATCTTTTGAATGGCTTAACCATTAAACAACAACAGGGTGACAGGATGCTTACTAAGAGACATACTCATAACCTGTAGGTTGTGAGTTCAATCTCTGTGCTGGGAATTTCTTTTCATTTCACTTATCTCTTATAAGTAGTTGAAGGTAGGTAGGTATTTTGCTCATGTGCCCGCTTACCCTGGTGATGAATTCATTTCACCTCTGCTACATTATAAAAACTAGTCAAAAATAAAAAAACACCCTCCGGGCGATTAAAAATAGATTTTTGAAACATATTGCCTGAGGGGTGGGAGTAAAAAATTCAATGTCAGCGAGTTTGTATCCTAAGTAAGTAAAATTCATCAATTTCATTAAAGGATTAAAAAATAAAACAATTTGAATGTAAACTTAATATGTATTAAAATAAACAAACTATATATAGATATATAATACCAGTCATGTATTTATTAAAACTTGTTTTAAAAAAAACAATGAGGACTGTCTAATGCTGCATGTTCAAATTTTGAGTGTATTATTCTATGTTATGACGATTTTTGGGCTAATGTGACGTAAGCAGTGACGTAATTTTTGTTACAGACAAAAACCGGAAGCGAATCTCCATTATTAATAGAGATGTGTGGTATCCTCTACACGAGCAGGATGCGACACAAGTAAATCTTAAGTGGAGTTTTAACAGGTTTGAATTCAGAGTTTTCCTCTCCTAGACTGGTTACCTAGCCATGATTAAAGAGCCCAGTCTACCCTGCACATATGCCCATAGCTGGAGGAAGATTATATTCATACCTCCAGAGAGAGAGAGAGAGGAGAGAGAGAGAGGGAGAGAGAGAGAGAGAGAGATTGAAAAGTCACCATCTCCTACTCCCCCCCAAAGAAACAACAAAAAAAATATCACAAATTTGTAGATAGATGATAGATAGATAGATAATGAAGTGAATGAGATGTAGGATAGATATAAAAGTAATTGAGACAGATTGATATAAATATTGAATGAGATAGATATGAAGTATTGAATAGATATATAGATAGAATAATAAAGAGTAATTAGATAGATAGATAGATAGATAGATAGATAATACAAGTAAGTGAATAAATAGATATGTAGCAGTTTGATAGATAGATAAAAGGTAGATAGATAGATAGATGATAGATACAAGTAAGTGAAAATAATAGTATTGAGGTTGATAGATAGATAGATAGATAGATAGATAGATAAACAGTAATAAAATAATGATATTAGCAGTAGATAGATTAGATAGATAGATAGAACAAAAGTGAAGGAAGTTGCTTCGAGAAAAGACAAAATCTCGAAAGGAAAATAAAAATCCCCAGACCTTTTTTGTAATTCAACATACACGACTCTCACAGAGTTTATGATGGTCGGCAATTCACAAAGGAGTAACGTTGAAGCCATATTGTTTTGGCGGCAAATTCGTCCACAACACCCACCACACCCGTATTCTATTGGGCGCCAAATGTTTAGGCGAGCTATCTTCATGTGAAAGTTGTCTCTTCGTCACTGCAGGTGGCCGTATCAATCGTTTTTGCTTAACCTTTTCAAATTCGTTTTCTCTCTGTGGTTGGCTTCGAGTAAACAAAGTAACAATATATATATATATATATATATATATATATATAATCGCTCGTAAACTGACATGATTAGTACATAGTACTTTATATACACACTTTGGGATTTATTATATATACATTCCGTTTCAAATTATCAACGAGGTGATTTTTTTTCAAAAACTACCCGTCAGATATTAACGAAACTTTCTCAAGAAATAATACATGCGTAGGTTGTATAAAAACTGCATTGTTCTACGCAACAGAAACAAACGGCAGACATTTGCAATATTGACATGATATAAAAGTATCAAGGCTATAAACGCTGTCATTATAATCGTGCATTTATGGGTTTAAAATGGGGCTTTCCCTTTTCTGAGAGAGGATTTCCATAACATCAGAACTTTCCAAAGGCAAATATCCATTGAAATATTCGGAATGATTGGGAAATATCACCAAACGGTAATATTTGTTGCAGATCCTACAAAGGTTCCTGATTCGATTACTGCCTCCGCCACTCAGCGTATGAGTAGCACAGGTATATGTGCGGTAAAGTGAGACCTGAGAGTAGATGTGGCGCTCCACATCAACGACTAAAATATCTCCTTGGTCTAGCGCCAGTGAAAGGGGATAGACTCCCTCGCTGGTATGGATCATACCGACATTAGGCACCCCGACAACTTTACTTTACTTTACATATATATATACACATGGCAGCTTTTACTATATAAACAGATGTATGTATTTATCAGTTAAAATTCTCCTCCCAGTGTGTAGGTGACACATGTCGTAGTGGTTAAGAAGCCTGACTGATGATAAATCCATCGGGTCTCCATCCCGGCTGGAGGTAGTCTGCAATTCTCGTAGCCACATTGAAGAGATGTGATACGTCTAAAAACAGGTGGTCTATGGATGATTATTATATATATATATATATATTATATATATATAATATATACTATAATATAATATATATATGGGTTAACTAGTAGGGCAGACTGGGTCTCTTCAGCCTTGGGTAGGTAACCAGAACCAGAAACCAGCTAGGAGACGGATAACTCTGAATTCAAAATTCCCTTCAGCTATGGTTTAAATAGTAGGGCAGACTGGGCCCTTCCAGCTTTGGGTAGGTACAACCAGTCTAGGAGGACTAAACTTTGAATTCAAAATTCTGAGGTCGGTCGTTGATTGGGTTTGTGGAACCTTGAGCACCAATTCTTTCCAATCGACTGTGCAAAAAGTTGGATGGTCCACACAAGCCTTCACCACTATATAACAAATCACTGTGTCGGTGTTCATTGTGTGTGTGAACCCTCAATGCGTCGAAAATCGACGAAGAAGTCCAAATAATATATATATATATATATATTATATATAATATATATATATAAAGTGTTCAATTGCCACTTTGAACTTTTTCGTCGCAGTGGAATCAGTAAACTGATCAAAGGGCTCAAATATTTAGAATAAGAGGCAGTAATAATAATAATACTATAATTATTATTTAAGGAACTAAAGGGTCTACCATGGTTTATCAAATTGAAAGTGTTCCATCAGGACCTAGCCTACGTTTAACTAAGTCGATGTAATTCCTTATAACGTAGGGTAGAGTCCTGAAGAAATCATTTCAATCTAATAATATTAGTATTATATATATATATATATATATATATAATTATATATATATATATAACGCTATCCTATAAAATGGATGGAGCACTCTATGGCGGTCTTTACATACATACAGATGTGTGTATTAAAACATTTAAAAATCCCTTCGCTTCTGTGCGTGACAATAGCCGAGCGGTAAGCTGTCCAATCTGGTGCTGATATCGATCGGAGTTCTATTCCGGCTTAGGTAGCTCACAAAATGTCTAGCCACACTGAAGAGACTTGATAAGTCGAACACGTGTCTGTGGAATGATTATATAATAACATATATACTATATATTGTATACAGGTACAAGTGATAACCTACTCGTGTTTCAACCATAAGGATCTTCAGGTTAAATCCACTGGTTAATCAAGATAATTGATTAATTGCAGTCGATTACATCGACGAATACTACCTCATAACGAACCGTTTAATTGGTCGAAAGACACACGCGGGAGAAGTCCCATTAGGATCCGACATGGGAGGACCACGCGCCCATCGGTTGATGAAATAACCCCCTTACTTTCACCCCAGCTGCTCCCCTGGTGGTGTATCATTTTAACAATCGTTTTCCGTACTTCTTATAAAGGCTTGTCACTTTTTCTGGCATTTTCAAAAAAAGAAAAGAAAACAAAAAAGTTATTTGCATCTTATTCTTACTTATCGCGATGTGATATAATCCAAGTATTGACCAGAAATATCTCCCGAAAAAACTGGGATGCAGCTGGATATTTTCCATATTGATAAAAATAACTGTCTGGGCTCTTCCTTCACATATGCACACACACGCATATACCAAGCCTGAAAATATTTTGTCTGTATAATATATATATATATATATATATATATATATATATATATACCCACAATGGGCCTAAAATGCGTTTTTGACAAAATGACTTTAGCCCCCCCCTAGAAAATAATTTACCAAAAATCAGGGAATTATCGGATTTTAATGAAATTTTCAGTGTTTATTTATCAATGAATGATTTTATAATGCATTATTTATTTTATTTCAAAACTTTTCTCATTTTTTTCAGGTCACTTAATTTATAATAGCATGTCAAACCCTCAAAAAATCTTTCAATTTTAATAATTCTTTAATAATACTTCCTTAAAAAAAAAAACTCTCTAAAAACAATTTCTTCAAAAAAGAAATTTTCTCCCGATGATGACTTAAGGTCAAAACTAGTTGAGAATAAATAACATATAAGAAATATTCCGGTTTGTCTTATCACTTTTTTGTTCATACATATATATATATATATATATATATATATATATATATATATATATATATAATATATATATTTGCTTTCATATACAGCATTTCATTTTTTTTTCTCCAGACCGTCTCATATCATATACCTTGAAAAAAGGGTGATTGTTCACTCGAAAAATATCGGAATTGATCAAACCAGGAACAGCACAACATTGAATATCAAAATTCTGATTTTTTTGGTCTGTTTTTCTTGTTTTTGTTCTTTTTTTTCCAATGCTTCAAAAGAAAACAAAAAAAACAACGTTCACAAGAAACAAAGTTCATACATGACATAACACACACACACACACACACACACACTATAATATATATATATATATAATATATATATATAGAGAGAGAGAGAGAGAGAGAGAGAGAGAGAGAAGAGAGAAGGGGAGAGAGAGTTAAGAGATAAGAAGAGAGATATTGAGGAAGAAAAAGGAGCAATTGTAATACTGGTTTATTAATATAGAAATAAGAAATAGTGAAGGAGGGTCTCAGGCCGGCGAGGGAATTGGTGGGGGTGGGTTTCATGTTTGGAGGCAGAAATTGAAGTTTTGAAAAGGGGGACGGGAAAGCGAATGAGTTTAAATGGGCAAATCTTTGAATCGAGGGAAGAAAACACCGGCATATTGTGCGACGCCAAAACCACGAAAAAAAGATGGAGGTACGATGAGAAAAATTATTATATAAGATATTCATCCACCATTTCTCTCATCTCTCTCTCTCTCTCTCTCTCTCTCTTCTCTTTCTTTCTTCTCTCTCTCTCTCTCTCTCTCTCTCTCTCTAATATATATATTATATATATATATATATATATATGAGTTAGAATTTAAGGAATGAAAGAACAAAACTCAGACAAAAATGTGTAGTATCATACATGTGTTTTATAGAAGGGGGAAGTAGGTAGGTGGGTAAGTTTTGTGGTGACGGAAAGATTTGATTGGTTATAGGGGACATCTTTGGGGTAGATGAGAATGAAATCAGATGGGAAGAGAGTTGAGGGAGGTAGGTAGAAAAAATGAATGGTGAGAAATACTTGATAGGGGAGGGGAGTAGCCTTTCTTGGAGAGAGATTCGAGGAGAGGAATAATGATCTGAATAATTCAATAAAAGCTAATGAAGCCGAGTTCATTATCCAGCGAAATATACTACACATTTTTGTACGAGTTTTGTTGTCATATTCCTTATATTTTACCTCATTCTGTCGGATTCATTCCAACCTCCTTTTCCTCATATATATATATATATATTGGCATTTCAGTCTCGGAAGACTATAATATAGTTTTTGTGCCTCTGAAGTTACAGCGCCGCCTGTGACTGTAAAGTTTAATGTTAGAAAAACATTCTTCACCATATAATGTCGCATGTGAAGGCTGTCCCCTGACAAAATTATTGAAATTAATATATATATATATAATATATATAATATATATATATATATATATATATAATAATTTCAATAATTTTGTTGCTTCCTTACTCAGGATTCATCATTTCGCTGTCCCTTCATTCCAGTCAGCTTTCTTTTTATTTATTCATTTCTCTCTGTCACTCCTCCTCTTCCTTTGCTCTCTCATACCTCCCCTTCTTTCACTCTTTCCTTCTCCTTCTCCTCTCTTTCCTCCGCTCTTTCTCCTCTCTTGATCCTACAATCTCTCTCTTTCTGTACCCCCTCTCTCTTTCTTTCTCTCCCCCCTCTCTCTCTCTTTCTTCACTCTTTCCTCCTCCTCCTCTTCCTCCCCTCCTCCTCTTTTTCATCTACACTATCCCTCTCTTCTTCCTGCACTCTATTTTCTACCCTCACACAATAACAACTTTTGCTTCGGAAAACGATGGATTAAAAACGGTAACATTCATTCTTCGTTATTTATTATTATTATTAATACTTACTAAGACAAGGTATGGCACAAGATCAATCCATAGTTATTGAACCCTGTTGGCTCATATATATATATATATATATATATATATATATAGAGAGAGAGAGAGAGAGAGAGAGAGAGAGGAATACTTTATATCATAACCGTATGCAAAAAAATGCGACCATATGACCTTTAGGCACCCCTTTTGCGATCTCGATTCGTGGGGACATTTTTTCCATTTACACCGTCAAAATCTGGTTAATTGTTAACAGACGATTTTTAGAGTTCTTTTTTAAATTATAAAGCTATTCCCTAACCCTAAACCTAACCCCTAACCCTAACCCCTAACAAACCGGATTTTGACAGTGTAAATGAGAAAAGTGTCCTTGTGAGTTGAGATCGCGGAAGAGGTGCCTAAAGGTCTTATGGTTCAAAAAATATAATACTTACCAAGACAAGGTATGGCACAAGGTCAATCCATAGTTATTGAGCCCTGTTGGCTCATATATATATATATATATATATAATATATAGAGAGAGAGAGAGAGAGAGAGAGGGGGGGGAGAGAGTGAGAGAAGAGAGAGAGAGAGAGAGAGAGAGAGAGAGAGAGAGAGATTCTTCCACTCTTTCCTGTCTTTCACTTTTTTCCTTCACTCTTTCTTTCCTTTCCCCTTTTCTTCTTTATTTTCTCTTTTTTCTTCTCACCCCCCCCTTCACTATTCCATTCCTTTTTCACAAATCTCTACCTGATGATAAACTCTTTTTTTTCAGCAGACTTCTTGTCAGTACCACTGCACCGAAGAAAATCCGCCTCTCAACAGACGCCGGATACCCCCTTCACACACTCACCCCCTAATCCTTTACATTACCCCCCCCCCCCGAGCCTCCAGTCCCCAGACCCCAGCCCCCCAACCCCCAGCCCAGCAGTAGAGTTACATTTCTCACAAGATGATGACTGATCCTCAGACAGACAACGCCAAGTAAATTGGCACCGAGAAACCATTGGGCAAAAAACAGTTTTGCAAGACGCCCGATGCCACAAATAGTTGCCTCACCCACACGCCGCTCCCACGCCCCCTACGCCCACCCCCCAACTGGTCGCGCATATTTCCTGATTTTCTTCATGCAATCAAAAAGATTTTTTATTCTTTCAGTTCCAAAAAAAAAAAAAAAAAAACGTCCCAGATGAGAGATTTAACCGGTCAACTACTGAAGGTCGGAGAATTGCCAGTCAACATTTTCTTATCAATGTTCGCTTTTAGTGCTTTTTTTCTATTTAGCTTTGAACTTTTTTTCTTTCAGTTTTTTTTTTTTCTTTCTTTCTTTTCCTTCTTTCTTTTTGTCTTTCCTTTTCTTCTCTTTCCTTCATTCTTTTTTCCTGTTGACTTTCTTGTAGTCTTTATACGACCTCACTCTTTCTTTTTCTTTTTTTCTTTTTTCTTTCTTTCTTCTTTCTTTCTTTTTTTTCTTTCTTTCTTCTGCTTTCTTCTCTTTTCTTTTTCTCTTTCTTTCTTTTCTTCTTTCTTTCTTTCTTTCTTTCTTTTTCTTTTTTTCTTTCTTCTTTCTTTCTTTCTTTTTTTCTTTTTCTTTTCTGTCTTTCTTTCTTCTTTATTTCTTTCTTTCTCTTTCTTTTTCTTCTTCTTCTTTCTTCTTCTTTTTTTTCTTTCTTCATTCTTATTTCTTTTTTCCTTCTTTCGTTCTTTCTTTTTTCATTCTTTCTTTGTCCTATTTTCTTTCTTGTTATTTTTCTTTTTTTCCACCCTGTCGATGAGGCTGAAAATATCCTCCCGGGTATGATACTAAACTGCATTCTTTACTGAGGCTCCAATTCTGAATCTCTCTGGGGTAGGGGATAGAATAGCTTTTCATTGTCATTACTCCCAGGTTCACGTTAATCTGAAGTAGAAGTACCTGTTAGGGTCTATGGGTCGAATAGATCTGTTTGAAATGTATAGTATTAGAAATATTTGACACCAATTAACATAATTAGAGTTGATTTGTTACTTGAAACCATGCAATTGTGTATAAGTTGTTAGTATTGGAGAGGAATACTTGAAACTTTGTTCAAACAAATGATTTTAGAGAAATAAAAAGTGCACTTTACAAAAAATCGATGGCACAATATATATATTTACCAACCCCTCCACACAAGCAGGATGTGACACAAGGCCAATTTCTTAAGCGGAGTTCAACAGGTTTGAATTCAGAGTTTTCCTTCTCCTAGATCGGTTGCCTAACCAAGGTTAAAGAACACAGTCTGCCCTACTATTTATCCATAGCTAAAGGGAGGGTAGGTTTCATACATTTCCCAACGGTATTAGCGCTAAGTGAAATGCAATTACCACATCTAGGATTTGAACTCGGGGCGACGAGTTCATTTCCCATGACTTTAACCATTACACTACACACATTGTAAATATAGTTATGATTACAATCAAACATTTACCAATGAACCGAATTTTGGCATTAAATGACCCATAAGGAGTTAGTATGCCGTTATACATATAAACCAAACCATATTTCTTTCTTTTTCACCACATCCATTGTTCTTTCTTTTGTTTTTTGTTTTTTTGTTTTTTGTTATTCTTTGTCTCTTTTTCTCTTGACACTTTCTTTCTTTGACTTATTGTTTTTCCGGACCAAGTAACCAATAAGCACCCCAGCTGGGAGCTGTTTTGAAAGGAACACCTTTTGCTTTTCACCGTAAACTCCCGGTTGTTTGTTTACAAAACAACAGAAGACTTTTTGCATTAGAATTTCACTGTAAGACTTTTTAAAAGTTTATTCATGTATATTTACAACCCAAAGGCATGTTTTTATATCAAAATAGTTTTCGATTTTAATAATAAAAAAAATCTATTGGTTACTTGGTCCCAACATCCTTTTGTTTAAATAAACATAAAAAATATTTTGTAAATAAAAACTGTTTTCATTCAAATAAATATATCTGCATTTCTCTTCTGATTAAATAAAAACCATTTTAATATAAAAATGTGTCTTTCGTTTAAAGTTTTTTAAACTTGAAAAAATTCCTATTGAATTAACAAGAACAACATGAAATAAGTAATTTTTTATTAAAATCGAAAACTATTTTAGTCTAAAAACATGCCTTCGGGTTGTAAATATATATGAACAAACTTAAAAAAATTTTTACAGTGAAATTCTAATGCAAAACAAACAACCGGGAGTTTACAGAGAAAAGCAAAAGGTGTTCCTTTCAAAACAGCTCCCAGCTGGGGTGCTTATTGGTTACTTGATCCGTTTTTCCTTCTCTCTTTTTCTTTCTTTCTTTCTTATCTTTTTCTTCCTCCTCCACCCTCCATGGTTCTTTCTTTTTGTTTTTGTTTTCATCTCTTTGTCTCTCTCTCTTCTGTTCCTTTCTTTCTTTTTTCTTTCTTTCATTGGCTTTCTCTTTCTATGTTTTATTGCCTGTCCCCCTCTTTTATATTTTTCTTTCTTTCTTCCTTTTCTTTCTTTCTCATACTTTACTTTCTTTGGTTATTTCCTATTACTCCAACATAAACAAGGGGGAACCACTCTTGACTGATAAATTATTTATTTATTTATTGATCTACTAGGAAAAAAGAAGACGTGGTTAGGATTATGGTTAGGGTCAGGGTTTAGGGTTAGGGCTAGTGTTAGGGTTAGTGTTAGGATTTAGGGTTAGTTTAATGGGGAAATAAATAAATGATTTATCAGTCAAGAGTGATTCCCCTTTGTTTATGCTAGAGTTATAGGAAATAACCCTTTCTTTTTTTCTTTCACGTCCATTGTACTTTCTTTTGTTTTTGTTTTTTTCTCTGTCTTATTGTCTTTCCTTCTCTCTTATCTTTTTCTTCCTTTCTTTCTTCCTTTCTCTCTTTTTCTTCCTTTTTTCCTCACATTTCCTTTGTCCTTTCTTTTCTTTTTCTTTTTCTTTTTGTCTCTTTGTCACTCAGTCTTCTGTCCTTTTCTTTCTTTCTTTCTTTCTTTCTTTCTTTCTTTCTTTGACCCAGTCTCATAAAATGGGACAATCTACCCCCCCCCATTCCCATAAATTCCCGACGGGGGTGAGGGGCATTCTAGTTGAATCGTTTACGTGAATATCTGATGATTTAATGTTCGAAACTCAACGTGAAAGAGGTGAAGTATTATCAAGCCGTGGATAAAACATGGTCAGGTTATCATCTGACCAAAAACAGTTACCATATTGAATCAATAAAATTAATACTTCTCTTCTCTGTCCCGAAAGACGAATATTTATGACTTGTATCTCAATCGAAATGTAAGCTAATATCAAATATTATAATTTTATTATCAGATTTAAAAACAGCTGGTAATTGCCGGGAGTATATAATAAAATATGGAGACGTCTAATAAGTTTGTTGATAAAAGCTATTTTTTCTAAGATGTGTGTTCAGATCTTGATCAACAAAAAAGATTTCCCTCAAAATCCAAGTTTATTTTTCTGTCCATTGAACAATTGTTTTATCGTCCACATAAAACATCAGAAATTCAAAATTAATAAACTGATAGTTGACCTTCAACCACCAGCTTCTAGCACCCATATGATGAAAAGAGTTAGATGCTTGTCATGAGAGCAATTTGACAAATGCAGTCGGGACAATCATATATGTGCTAAGCGCGTGGTCTAATGGTTAGAGTCATAGGAAATGGACTCGTCGACCCGAGTTATATATATATATATATATATATATATATATTATATATATATGTGTGTGTGTGTGTGTGTGTGTGTGTGGTGTGAAAGAGGATTGGAATGAATCCGACAGAATGTGGGGAGATGTGAGGAACACAAGAACAAAACTCAGACAAAAGTGTGTAGGATATATTTCACTAGAGCGTTCAGCTCGGCATCATCAGTCATTTTTCTTTTGTTCTTGTGTTCCTCATATCTCCACACACACACACACACACACACACACACACACACAAACATATATATATATATATATATATATATATATATATAATGGAAAAAGTGACTTACCGGTGAATATGGTCACGATAGTTAGATGATGCAAAATTCAGGAAGGTAAGTCAGCAATATAACAAATACAAAGTGCTCAATACGTTAGTAGACCAAATTTATTACAATATAGGTACAAGTGATAACCTACTCGAGTTTCACCATAAGGATCTTCTGGTTAAATCCACTGAATTAATCAAAATATTGATTAATTGCAGTCGACTACACGTGTGTGTCCTTCGCGATATATATATATATATATATATATATATATATATATATATTAAAATGAAGAAAAAACTCTAAACTTGCTTCATTACAATAATTTATTTCAACCGTATTAATACGGCATCTTCAGGTAATCACAAGAACATGACTCATGTTCTTGTGATTACCTGAAGATGCCGTATTAATACGGTTGAAATAAATTATTGTAATGAAGCAAGTTAAGAATTTTTTCTTCGTTTTACTAAATATCTTGCTCTGTCCTTTTACTCACTGGTATTAGGTACGAGCTCTCCTTATGGTCTACCTGCATCAGCTTGGTTAAACCACACATGGAAAGACCCTAACTACGGAAAAAAAACTATATATATATATATATATATATATATATATATATATATATATATAAAGTCTCCCAGATGAAATTAGCATATAAACTCTCTAGATGTAAAAAAAAAAAGTAGCAGTTTTTCTTCGTCATCTTTTGGGACTATTTCTCAACCAATCAGTTCTTGTTCAATCGATGAAAACGAAAAACAAAACAAAACAAAAAAACGAATTGAATGGAAGAGAAATCTTGATAAGTCTAACGACAGTCACATTTATACCTATCAAACAAAATGTTTGATTCTTGTTTTTTTTCTTTTCTTATTTCTTTTTTTTTTTTTTTTTTCATCAAGTTGAACCTTTTGATCAATTTACCTCCCCCCCCCAAAAAAAAAAAATAAATAAAATGAAGACGTAATTATCAGCTATTGTTGCGAATTTCCTTCTTCCTTGCAGCAATTTCTTTGACTTCGGAACTGAAGATGAAAAAAACTTGAAAATTTAAAAATGTCAACTAAAAAGTATTAAAAAAAAAAAAATTTCTGGTTGACAGAAAACGGAACTTAATGTCTTTTTCATGACAATGCGAAACAAAAGAAAAAGAAATTGCATTTCATGGTCTATATATTGATTTATGTACTTACTCAACCCCTGCACCAAGGTATGGCACAAGATCATTTTTTAAATGAAGTTCTACTGGTTTTGAATTCAAACGTCATTCTCCTAAACCGGTTGCCATACCAAGGCTAAAGAGCCCAATCTGCTTCATTATTTTCCCATAACTGAAGAAAGAATAGTTCTACTGATTTATGTACTTACTCAACCCCTCCACTATGGGCAAGGTATGACACAAGGTCAATGTTTAAGTGAAGTTCTACTGGTTTTGAATTCAAACTTCATTCTCCTAAACCGGTTGCTATACCAAGGCTAAAGAGCCCAGTCTTCTCGATTATTTACCAATAACTGAAGAGAAAATAGTTTGATTCATACCTTTCCCAATGGTATTAGCGCTATGTGAAATGCAAACAGCATCGTCCAAGTTTTGAACTCTTCACGCCGTGTCTATTTCCTACGACGATATTTATTAAACCACGCACTTTCACTGCTTTTTTTTTTCAATATACACTTGCCCAGGCTTGTGCCCTGGAGAGGAAGCAAGACTTTCCAGACCAGTGGTCTCGCGAGACTAAAAGGCGCCACAGAGTTCATTTGTTTTAATCGCGATGAGTCGATGTTTGAGGTTAAATAATGAATTTCAAAGAACTTACGCCATGTTGAACTGCTAAACATTTCTTCTTCTTCTTCTTCTTCTAAAACGATGAAAATCCCGCCAAAGCCTCAAGCTAAGTCTTGGTTGCTAAATATGTTTTATTTTATTTATTTCTGTTTTTTTTTTCATATTCCAACTTTTTTTTTTAATCGTCTACTTTTCAAGAATAGATGCAGAGCCTTAAGATACAGATTCAAAAATCCGCATCACCAAAATAGGAAAAAAGATGTTGAAAAAAAAAATGATTGCCTGGTAGACATTTTTTTGCCAGTAGCTTTTTGTTTTTCACAAATACCAAAGTGTAATCAGTAAAAAAAAAAAAAAGAAAAAAATGCTAACAGGTTTTATGGGAATTTTATCTAAAATCAATTCTACAAAAATTTACGCTTACTAAAATATTTTAGTTTTTAGTTTTTTGTTTTTTTTTTAGTGGTTGGCATCCGTCCGTCCACTAAAGACGATGGCGTAGTGTCCACTTTTTTTATCTGCAACTGCATGAGTGGCTGAACAGACCAATTTTTGAATAGCAATCTCTGGTGCAATGACTGCAAACAAACAGTGATTTCTTGCTAGAGTTGCTGTTGTCTCTCCTTCCTTTTGGCTCTCTTTTCTGCGGCGAGTTCTATCCTCTCTTTCTCACTCCTTTTCGTTTCTTGTTTGTCGAGGAGGCGCCAGGTCGCACGATATTCTGCAATAGCCTCCCATGTGTTGGTGTCGATGTGGCAAGTCTTCATGTCCCTCTTGCAGACATCTTTAAAGCGCAGGCGTGGTTTCCCTACAGCTCCCTATATATTTACCAACCCCTCCACACGAGTAGGATATGACACAAGGTCAATTTCTTAAGTGAAGATTAACAGGTTTGAATTCAGAGTTTTCCTTCTCCAAGACAGGTTGCCTAGCCAAGGTTAAAGAACCTAGTCTGCCCTACTATTTACCCATAGTTGGATTCATACTTTTCTCAAAGGTATTAGTGCTATGTGAAATGCAAACAGCCTGGTCCATGATTCGAACTCGGGTCTACGAGTCCATTGTCTTGCGACTCTAACCATTACACCAAATGTCACAATATAGGGTGTCTGTTCAGCTATTCTATAAATAAACGCCATTTTTATGCAACCAGGTATGACAGCTGTCACAATACACAAAAGCGATCTTTTTTAATACAGTTAATTAAAACTAAACACCCCTAATGCCATCTAATGACTAAAACAAAAGGAGGAGGAGGCTAATGTAATATGTCTTTTCACCCCCCATTCCCATCCCCACCCATCTTGTTTCCACTTCGTCTGCATTTTCTTTTCTTTTATCACCCCTATCATTTGGCTTTCTTTTGTTTTTTTCTTTTTTGCAGTAGCAATCTAAGCTTGGTAAAAATCCCAAAATCAAGCTGCTGTTAAAACAAAAAAAGAAACAGAACTGATTATATCAAGCGTAATCTATCTCTATCTATCTATCTATCTATCTATCTATCTATCTCTTTCTCTCTCTTTCTCTCTCTCTCTCTCTCTCTCTCTCTCTCTCTCTCTCTTTCTTTCTTTCTTTCTCTGTCTGTCTGTCTGTCTGTCTCTCTCTCTCTTCTCTGTTTTAGTCTATTTCAAACTCCCCCTGTCTCTCTCTGTCTCTGCCTTTGTCTCTGTCTCCTTGTCTCTGTCTCTCTCTCTATCTATCTATCTATCTATCTTTTCTCTTTTATCTTTCTCTCTCCCTCTTTCTCTGTCTCTCTCTTCTCTGTTTTAGTTTATTTCAAACTCCCCCCTCTCTCTCTCTCTCTCTCTCTCTCTCTCTCTCTCTCTCTCTATCTCTCTATCTATCTTTCTTTCTTTTTCTCTCTCCCCCTTTCTCCCTCTTTCTCTCTCTCTCGTCCCTCCCTCCCCTCCCCTTCTCCCTCTCTCTCTTGTTTTAGTCTATTTCAAACTTCCCCCTGTCTCCCCCCTCTCTCTTTATCATTCTATCTATCTTTCTTTCTTTTCTCTCTCCCCCTTTCTCTCTCTATCTCTTTCTCTCTCTCTCTCTCTCGTCCCTCCCTCATTCCCCCCCTCTCTCTCTCTCTCTCTCTTCTCTCTCTCTCTCTCTCCTCTCTCTCTCTCTCTCTCTCTTCTCTGTTTTAGTCTATTTCATACTTCCCCCTGTCTTCTGTATTTTCTTCTTTATTCATCCATCATTTTTTCCTTTCTTCCTTTCTTTTTCTCAACCCAACGTCTTATCTTTTTTTTTCTTTTTTTGCTTTCTTTTCTTAAAGACATATGAGATATCTACCAGCTTTAAGCCGACCATATTGTAGTAATTTTTTCACCGTACAAAAATAAGTACGCTTGGTGTAATTAGTTCTGTTTCTTTTCAGCAGCTTGATTTGGGGATTTTTTACCAAGCTTACATTGCTACTGCAAAAAAGCCAAATGATAGGGGTGATAAAAAAAAAGATTGTACTGCGTCAGCCGTTCAAATGGGAAGAACCTTCCCACCTTTAAAAAAAATAATGGTATCTTATCTCGAACACCGATCGCAAAAGAGGACTACACAACGTCAACTGTGGTCTTGGCACCAAAGATATCTCTACAAATCTTAGTCTGGTTGAAGGCCACTGGTATGAGAGCATGTAAAAAAGTAAACTCGGCAGTGTGGCCTATTGCCGGTATCAGCCGAACAGCGAGTGAGTTTATCCACTTACGCTAGCACTAGATTAGGGAGATTGTTTTTGCTGAGGTGGAGCGCCAATCCTACCATTAGCGCCTAGATGCTTTACAGCAGCGGTCACCAACTTTTTTTGCGCCACGGACCGGTTTCATCTAAGACAATATTTTCACTGACCGGCCTTCATATGCTCCGGCCTACATTTGCCAGATAATCGTTAATGACGTAATCTAATAATAAATCTTCCGCAGTGGTCTTATGTCAAATGCAAACATCAACAGACAATAAACAACCTTTTGTTCATAAATTAATAATCAACAACATCTCTGTAAACGAAAATATTTATTTTAGAACGAAAATCCTTTCTAATAAGAAATAATTATAGTAAAAAACTCGATTCAAGTGACAATACTGATCATTTCTATATAAAAGAGTGAATAAGTGAATCAAATCTATTGATAATGGAGATTCGCTTCCGGTTGTTGTCTGTAACAAAAACTACGCCACTGCTTACGTCACATTACTCAAAATCGTCATAACATAGAATAAATACACTCAAAATTTGAACATGCAACATTAGACAGTCCTCAATGTTTTTTTTTAAAACAAGTTTTAATAAATACATGACTGGTATTATATATCTATTTATAATTTGTTTTATTTTAATACATATTTAAAGTTTACATTTCAAATTGTTTTATTTTTTTAATCCTTTAATGAATTTGATGATTTTACTTTCTTAGGGTACAAACTCGCTGACATTCAATTTTTAACTCCCATCGTTCAGGCAATATTTTTCAAAAATCTATTTTTACATCGCCCGGAGGGTGTTTTTTATTTTGCTAGTAATAATAATGACAATTAGTGAGAGCGTGACCGAGACCTGTCAAGAGGCACAGAAGTCACTTTTCAAAATAAAACATCAACATTTCGACTGATAATCAATAAAAAAAAATTAAAACGTTCTGTGCGGCCCAGTACCTAATGGCCCGGTACCAGGTTGCGACCCGGTGGTTGCAAACTTTACAGCACAGATCAGATACTCAATCTCTGCTACTCGTTCGTTGAGTTGGCGAGAACCGGAAGCGAACCCGGAACCTTGCGATTCCAACTGTTTTCTAAGCTTTGCTTCCCAACAACGCACCCCAGGTTATTTACATTCCCAAGACTGAAGAAATGCAAGGGTAGATGTAAATAAGTAAAATGATTAAATTTGGCAGAGTGACCTATTGTCGGTATCAGCCGAGCAGCGAAGGAGTCAATCTCCTTTTCGTTGGCGCTAGACCGAGGCGAGTGCATTTTGTTTTTCTGGGGTGGAGCATCAGACATACCGTCAGCTTCCCACTTGACCATACATATCAGATTACCCAACATATGTTACTCATGCGCTGAGTTAACGGGGACCAGTATCGAACCCGAAACTTTGCGATTCCAAGATGGTTCCTCTAGCGGCTGAAACCCAGTGAGAATCGAACTCATTATTCTAGTGTTGAATGAGTTTTAAAAGTCAAGTTCGCTATCCTCGCGCCACGGGAGGCGCCCATCACTTTCTGATTTATGTTTGCATAAGTTTCAAATCATTTACCTATTTTTGGCAAAAGGCTTTTAAATCTTTTTTTTTTTTTTCTGCTGTAAAAAATCCAGAAAAATGTTGTTTTTTTTCCTTCTTGGATTCTGCTGGAATTCGGTTGGCACTAGTTAATCGGTTCCATTCTGAAAGAAAATGGTCTTCCTCATCTATTCCCAAAAAATAACATCTTCAATCCATCAATGTGTCTTCTTTTTTTTTCTTTCTCGCTCTCCCGTTTTTCTCTTTCTATTCAACTCTAGTTCTCTTCACAGAACTCTTTCCCCCCTCTCTCTCTCTATTTCTGTACAACAAATTAAAATTCTCTCTCTATTTTCTCTCTCTCTCTCTCTCTCTCTCTCTCTCTTTCTCTTTCTCTCTCCCTCTTTCTCTCTCTATCTCTGTCTCTCTCTTCTCTGTTTTAGTCTATTTCAAAATTCTCCCTCTCTCTCTCTCTCTCTCTCTCTCTCTCTCTCTCTCTCTCTCTCTCTTTCTCTCTCTCTCGCTATATATCTCCATCTATATCTATCTATATCTCTTTCTCTCTCTCTAACTGTTTCTCTCTCTTCTCTGTTTTAGTCTATTTCAAACTTACCCCTATCTCTCTCACTCTCTCTCTCTCTCTCTCTCTCTCTCTTATATATATATATATATATATATATATATATATATATATATATATAGCTTTCTCTTTCTCTTTCTCTTTCTCTTTCTCTCTCCATCTTCTCTCCCCATCTTTCTCTCTCTATCTCTGTCACTCTCTTCTCTGTTTTAGTCTATTTCAAACTTTCCCTACCCTCTCTCTCTCTCCTCTCTCTTTCTTGTACAGCAGTTAAACGTTTCTCTCTTTCTCTCTCTCGCTCTCTTTCTCTCTCTCTCTTTCTCTCTCTATCTCTGTCTCACTCTTCTCTGTTTTAGTCTATTTCAAACTTTCCCTATCCCCCTCTCTTCTCTTTCTGTACAAAAGTTAAACGTTTCTCTCTTTCTCTCTCTCTCACTCTCTTTCTCTCTCTCTCTATCTCTGTCTCACTCTTCTCTGTTTAGTCTATTTCAAACTTTCCCTATCCCCTCTCTCTCTTTCTGTACAAAAGTTAAACGTTTCTCTCTTTCCTCTCTCTCTCACTCTCTTTCTCTCTCTCTCTATCTCTGTCTCACTCTTCTCTGTTTTAGTCTATTTCAAAAATTCTCCCTGTCTCTCTCTCTCTCTCTCTCTCTCTCTCTCTCTCTCTCTCTCTCTCTCTCATATATATATATATATATCTTTCTCTCTCCATCTTTCTCTCTCTATCTCCGTCACTCTCTTCTCTGTTTTAGTCTATTTCAAACTTCCCCCTCTCTCTGTCTCTATTTCTATACAACAGTTAAAAGTTGTCTCTCTCTCTCTCTCTCTCTCTTTCCTCTCTCCTCTTTCTCTCTCCCTCTTTCTCTCTCTCTCTCTCTCTCTCTCTCTTCTCTGTTTTAGTCTATTTCAAACCCCCCCCCTCTCTCTCTCTTTCTCTCTCTCTCTCTCTCTTTCTCTCTCCCTCTTTCTCTCTCTATCTCTCTCTCTTCTCTGTTTTAGTCTATTTCAACCCCTCTCTCTCTCTCTCTCTATATATATATATATATATATATATATATATATTATATATATATCTTTTCTTTCTCTCTCCATCTTTCTCTCTCTATCTTTGTCATTCTCTTCTCTGTTTTAGTATTCCCTCCCCCTCTTTCTCTCTCTCTCTCTCTCTCTTTACACACACACACACACACACACACGCACACACACATACTTTCCGTTTTTACAACTCCCCCCTCCCCTCCCGCTAAAATCTCCCGTTTTCCAATGTCTCCAGAATGTTCCATTTATCATCAAAAGTTTATGTTTTTATCGCTCTCTGTTCCATTTTTCTTTTATATTTTCAATTTACCATCGCGCCAAATCTTTCGACTGCCTCAGATCGAGACAACGATCAACGAGTTAAAATGGCGCCCAGTGGAGGATCGGGGTGGGGTGGGGGGAGTGTAGGTAGATAGGTAAGTAGCGAGTCGGAATGAGATAAAAAAAAACAAAACAAAAATAAACAACAAACAAAAAAAAAACAAAGATTAAAAACTCGCAACAAGGTCGACTGGGCCGCCAGGTGAGGACTGATAAGCCCGCCAAGGTGGTTGCGGGTTGCGGGTTGCGGGTTGAGAGTTGGCGAGGAATTTGGCTGATTCTTTTAGACGATTCCTCATATTGTACCTCCTGACATTCACCTCCAGACTTTCTTCTTTTTTTCTTTTTTTCTTTTCCTTTTTTTTTTTTTTTTTTTTGCACACAGTCAATGACACACCTTGGCCTAAATTACACCTTTTGCTTTTTGTTATTTTGCTTTTTTTTATTATACATTTATTTAGACATTGGGTGTATATGCATCATACTTAGTATGTAAGTATATGTGCATAGGTACATATTTAAACCATATATATATATATATATATATATATATATATATATAATTCAAAAGTCCAGAGAAGAAATCTTCCTTACGACATAGGAGTTTTTTTAAACAACCCGTCGCAGTTTGAGACTCAATGTGTGCTCTTATTGTTACAGTCACAGAGCAAATTTATAAGTAAAGAAATAACAAAAGACTTAGAGATTTTGCATTATAGCCTATTAAAAAAAATCTGTTTTCAAATGCCTTAGAAGTAATAAATAATTCATCATTCGCATCTGATGAGCTGGGAGAATTAGACACTTTGTCTAAGCTTCCCGAAATAGGCTATAATGCAAAATCTCTAAGTCTTTTGTTATTTCTTTACTTATATATATATATATTGGTTTGGAGGTTTATTTTGAAGGCTATCACAATGCAGGTGTAAAGAAAAAATAATAAGGTAACAATGGTGTTGTTTGTTAAACTGTAATTTTTAAAACACATTTTTAAATTCATATTTATCTATTTAACCCCTAGATGGGACCCTAACAGGTACCGATCCGGAGAGTGGACCTGGTAGTAATTGCAATGAAGGGGTGCACCGAGGTTTATTTAATGCCAACTCTCTATATAGACCTGTCTTGTCCTAACCTGAGTTACGAACTCAGTATTATATATATATATATATATATATATATATATATATATATATAGGTGTGTGTGGGAGTATGTGTGGGCATGTGTACGTCAGCGTGTAGATATTACATACACCCTCTATTGTACATAAGTAAATATGCTTCATACGTACAAGTAAGTACATGCATACGTAAATACCTAAGTATACACACACACACACACACACACACACACTATAATATATATATATGTATGTGTGTGTGTGTGTACTTAGGTATTTACGTATGCATGTACTTACTTGTACGTATGAAGCATATTTACTTATGTACAATAGAGGGTGTATGTAATATCTACACGCTGACGTACATATGCCCACACATACTCCCACACACACCTATATGCATATGTATATTGAGCCATTGTTTTGTACACCGGCATAAGGGAGTGATATATCTATTATTACATGTGGGGGTTCAGTTTACTTAGTGTTATATACATAGTGACGTGCGTCTTATGAAGGCGAGAATGTGATCTCTGTCTGTCTGTCTGTCTGTCTGTCTGTCTCTCTCTCTCATACATACATACATACATATATACACATAATTAAACTTGGCTGAGTGGCTTATTGTCGGTATCGGCCGATTAGCGAGGGAATATAGACTGCGGCGATTATTCTTGCGTTTGAGGTGTTGCGACATACCTACCAAGGGTTTATGGGGCAGGGCTGGGTTTATTGCCCAGCGCCTGAGGCGCCCCCTAGTGAGGGAATGCCGAGGGGATCGATGCAATTTTTGTTCTTTCCCACCCATGAGCTTCGGCTTGTGGGTGGGCCCACGTTAAAACGAGGCCTTGTGCCCAGCCCATACAAGTGGGGTATGAGGCAAATATCCACTTTACCGCACGGATCTAAACTGTGTTTCCCATGCGCTGAGTTTGCAAGGGCCGATTTAGAACCCGGAACCTTTTCGTTCCGAGGCCGATGCTCTACCAACTGAGATGCATAAAATGAACACAAGAAACAATGTCGGCACTGAATAAAGAAAACGCAAGAATAATCGCCCTTGTCTATATTCCCTCGCTAATCGGCTGATATCGACAATAAGACACTCTGACAACTTTACTTACATATATTTTCCAACCCCTCCGCACGAGCAGGATGTGACACAGGGTCAATTTCTTAAGCGGAGTTTAACAGGTTTGAATTCAGAGTTTTCCTTCTCCTAGACCGGTTGCCTAACCAAGGTTAAAGAGCCCAGTCTTCCCTATTATTTATCCATAGTTGGAGAGAGAGTAGGATTCATACCTTTCCCAAGGGTATTAGCACAAAGTGAAATGCAATGACCACGTCCGGGATTTGAACTCGGGGCGACGAGTCCATTTTCCATGACTTTAACCATTACACCACGCGCGTCCTCTTTACTTATATGTATATATGTATGGATGTATGTATGGATGTATGAGAGAGAGAGAGAGACAGACAGACAGACAGACAGACAGGCAGAGATCCCATTCTCGCCTTCATAAGACGCACGTCTGTATATATATATAACACTAAACTGAAACCCCCACATGTAATCATGATCCCGTAAATGGTAAGATGGACTGTGCTCTTTATCCTTGGTTAGGCAACCAGTCAAGGAGAAGGAAAACTCCGAATTCAAACCTGTTAAACTCATTTAATAAATAGGAATACTTAAAACCATACAAAACATGTGCAAATTATTGTATTAGATAGGAATACATGAAACCATATAACTGTGTGCATCTCTTCTCTTTTTT
>CM042160.1:46821921-46854421 GCA_023376005.1 Doryteuthis pealeii | reverse complement strand
GATAGATAGATAGATAGATAGATAGATAGATAGTCAGAAAGAGACAAAGTAAGGAAAAAAAAGAAAAAAAAGGAAAGAAGCTGATAGATAGATAGATAGATAGATAGAATGAGAGAAAAAGAGAAAAAAAGAAAAAGAAAAAAGGAAAGAAGCTGATAGATACATAGATAGATAGATAGAAAAAAGAAAGAGGCTGACATAGATAGATAGATAGATAGATAGAAAAAAAAAGAAAAGAAATGAAGCTTACAGAGATAGATAGATAGATAGATGGATAGATAGATAGAGAGAGAGAGAGAGAGAGAGAGAGAGAGAGAGAGAGAGAGAGAGAGAGAGAGAGAGAGAGAGAAAAGAAGCTTACAGAGATAGATAGATAGATAGATAGATAGATAGAGAGAAAGAAATGTAAGAAGCACTGATCGATAGATAGATAGATAGACCGACAGAAAGAAAGAGAGAAAAAAAAAGAAGCTGAGATAGATAGACAGACAGAAAGAGAAAAACATGTTTTTTATATAAATATACTATATATATATAATATAAAGAAAAAATATTTCATATATTTTCTGGCATATATATATATATATATAATATATATATATATATATATAATATAGAGAGAGAGAGAGAGGAGAGGAGAGAGAGAAAGACAGCAAGACAGAGACAGAGATAGACAGACAGACAGAGAGAACAAGAGAAAAAACGTTATTTCAATTTTATATTATTTTTAAGCGCAGTAGTCGGTAATTTGGATTTTATGGCATATCAACCTTTGTTGGGTTATTTTATGCCCAAGACGTTTTGTTCTATTAATGGTTAATGGGTATTCAATTTTTTTTCAAACTCATTTTTTTAAACCGATTTTTTAAAGAATTGTTCCAATATATCGTTGGATAGTTGGATGACAACTCTTGTTGGGTTATTTTATACCTAATATGTTTTGTCTTATTCATTCTTAATGGTACACAATTTTTTTCTTTTAAACTCAAATTTTCTAAAAACTCATTTTTTCAAAAACTCATTTTCTTCTAGTCACCCAAGATGTGATCCTAACAGGTACTACCACTCTGGATCAGAGTGGACCTGGGAGTAATGGCGATAAAGAGGTGCACCACATTCCATAGACCTCCAGAATTGGTACTTAACCATGAGATGCAGTCTAACTTAGTAGTTGGTATTGGGATTGTGAATAGTCCTTGTTGGAATGTTTTGTATATAGTTATTTACTAAGCAAAGCTTAGGTATGGCACAAGGCCAGAAGTACGGGGCACCCAGTGAGAAACGAACTCACTAACAATGGTCTGCTAATCTAGCTTGCTAACCATTACACCACGTGAGGTGCCCACATGTTTTTGTATATAGTTATTTACTAAGCTTAGCTTAGATATGGCACAAGGCCAGTAGTATGAGGCACCCAATGAGAATCGAACTCACTGACAATGGTCTGCAAATCTAGTTTGCTAACTATCACACCACGTGAGGTGCCCAAATTTTTTTGTATATAGTTATTTACTAAGCTTAGCTTAGATATGGCACAAGGCCAGAAGTGTGGGGCGCCCAGTGAGAATCGAACTCACTAACAATGGTCTGCTAATCTAGTTTGCTAACTATCACACCACGTGAGGTGCCCAAATTTTTTTGTATATAGTTATTTACTAAGCTTAGCTTAGATATGGCACAAGGCCAGAAGTGTGGGGCGCCCAGTGAGAATCGAACTCACTAACAATGGTCTGCTAATCTAGTTTGCTAACTATCACACCACGTGAGGTGCCCAAATTTTTTTGTATATAAGGTGTGCGCCAATTCTCCACCTAAATTTATAGACTAGGCGAGGTCACGTGGTTTATTCCTCCAGCCAATCAACAGCCATAATGCGTGGCTGATTCACTACTTAAACACTGCTACTTTCATGGTCCACTTGCAACCATTGACGAAGGAACTTACAATACTGAGGATTCTTTACCACAGGATTACCAAGGATTTCCGCTGGACAAGCACTCTTAATTGAAGGCTAGTGATGGCCCATAAAAACAGTCCTCCTAATGTATGATTACATACATACTTACATTTTCCCTCTGACGCGCTGGACTGCGATATCGCAGTGAGTGTGTTCAAACTTTAGTTGCGCTATAAGTTCAATTTAAGACTAATGCCCTTACAAAAGGCATGAACCCTCTTACCTTCCCAGCTGTGGGTTAAATAGTAACATTACTGTTCTTCTGCAAGGATGGCTTTAGCATTAAATAACCTACGAAGATTGATATGATTGATTTTTTTTTATTATTATGGTATGAATCCCCTGATACCCCAGATATGGATTAAATAGTACCACTACTATTCTTCTACAAGGATGGCTTTGGCATTAAATAACCTACGAAGATTGATATGGTCCAACACTTTTTAGTGTCAGCATATCCCAAAATGGCGGCTGGTGCAAGACAGGCGTTTGCCACTATAAACACATCAAGAGTTTAGTGGTTGATGGATTTAACTTAGTTATTTGACATCCACACGTCCAGTTCAACGGAGAGCCTTATATATATATATATATATATACACACACACACACACACACACACATATATATATATATATATATATATATTAGTAAAGTCGTCGGGGCGGCCTAATATCGGTATCAACCAGACAGCGAGGGAGTCTATCCCCTTTTCAGTAGCGCTAAACCAAGGAGATTATTTTAGCGTCAGAGGTGGAGCACCACACCTACCATCAGCTCCTTTCTTCCAACGGTAAAATGTTAGAGAGTTCAGGTCCAATTTGAGAGCTCGATGTTTGATTTTTTAAAAATATATAAACAGAACAATATAATTAGTAAAGAAAAAAGTTTAAAAATCGGCTATTTTGCGGTTATGGTACCATTTCCACTCACAGATATCTGAATATACCCATGAGCTTCAACAGACCGCTAACTTTACTAAAGATGGTATACCATTTTCATTAAAGTCACGTTCTCCTGTGGAAACCAGCAAATTGACACGCCAGTGTGGATCGCCCAGTAAAGACCTGCGCAGAGCATCTCCCATGGGCAATGAATGATATTCATAACATTTAAACTTTTATTATCTTTTGTTTAAGAGAAATTGTCACCTAGTAGATTTTGCAGTCCCAGCAGATCACAGGGTGAAGATGATAGAAAACGAAAGACGGGGTTACGGTTAGGGTTTAGGGTTAGTTTAATGGGAAATTCAGCGCATGAATAGAACAGCTTGGGTAATTTAATCTGTGAGGTAAAACATGTTGGAGCTGACGATAGCGGTGGTACTCCACCTCAGTAAAAAAACAAAAACAATCTTCCTGGTCTAGTGCAAAGGAAAAGGAGATAGACTTCCTCACTGTTTAGCCGATTCTGACAGGAGGCCTCTCCACAGACTTTACGGTTATTTCTTATAATTCCAACATAAACAAAGGGGGGGCACTCTTGACTGATAAATTATTTATTTATTTATTGATCTAAGAAAAAAGAAGACAGGATTAAGGTTAGGGTTAGGGTTAGGGTTAGGGTTAGGGTTAGGGTTTAGGGTTAGTTTAATGGCAAAATAGATAAATAATTTATCAGTCAAGAGTAGTTCCCCTTTGTTTATGTTGGACTTATAGGAAATAACCCATAAATGTTTACACTTTTATTTTTCATGATTCGTCCGTTCGTTTCCGCTCAAATTTCGAGATCACGCATGCGTATTCACTGCGTAATAACCGAAACCCTCACCAGCTTCACATCAGCACCACAACTTCCGTCTCTCTGTTGTCTTTCAACGGATAGGCTTCTCTTTTTTTTTCATTCTTGACATGTGCGCACAAATGCACTTGCGCTGCATTTATGTTGCATTCATTCTTGCCATTCCTAAGATACTGCAGCGTCGACTCGAAATAAATAGATCTTCCTCGTTTTATCTGCATACGTAACCTTCTCGATTTCTGAGAAACCAATGCGACTGTATTATTGCCAGTTGCGGCTCCCATACTAAAATTATCTTTTGTTTACCTGAGTACACGTGCACTTGAGTATGTGTTTTCGATCAGCTTAGTACAGCACAAAGACAAAGACACACGAGAAGAAGAAATGGGACGCAGAAGATTATGCTGCGTCAATATTCCAAGCTGCCTACCTGATTAGAAAATTTGCATTTAAAAAAAAATCCTAGCCTTTGCCTGGGCTCGAATGCCGACTTCTGGTACCAGTTAGAAATATCTAACTCTTTCAGTTTCAGACAAGATAACTGTTTTCATATTTTCTATTCAGGATTAAAACGTTCATTTATGCATACTAGTTGATGTACCCATCCATGCCGGTGATTGATTCGTTTTAACGACATGTCAACCCATCTATGCTTATTTTATGCCTAGAGGTTAGGGAATTGCGTTCATTGCACATTTATATGTACATTTTTGTGTAGTTGTTTCTTAAGAGATTTTTTTGCACGCGGTTTAGTCGAATAGGAACAGACTTTAAACAAATCTATTATGATCTCAGATAGGGCCTAACAGGTACTACCATTTCCAGAAGAGAGTGGACCTGGGAATAATAGCAATAAAGGGATACACCATTGTAATAAGTAATTGAGAGTTACTTCCCCTGTTTTATTATTAGCTCCCCTTTGTGTAAATCTTTAACTTTCTGAAAGTATATAAACCCCCAAGAAACCTCAACTGCATTCGATGTAGAATAAGGCTTTCTCGAACCCGACTGTGCGTGTTCATTTATTACTACAGAGTGCGAGATCATATTAAGAATTTCTTTCTGGGGTCCGGGCATGAAAAAGGTTGGGAACCATTGCTCTAAACGATTAATCATAAAATCAATATGAATATGCACAAGCAGAAATTGGCCACTTGATATTTTGATACTAACAATGAGGCCACTCAGCCTAGAATGCATCTAGAAACAACAATGTTCCGGGTTCAATACCAGCCCTCGCCAACTCAGCGTATGAATAGCACAGCTTGGATCAGTGTGGTAAAGTGGGAAGCTGATGGTAAGTGTAGCGATTCACTCCAGATGCATAAATAATCTCCCTGGCTAGCAAAAAGGGTATAGACTCCCTCGCTGGTACCAACAATAAGGCCACTCCGTCTACTTTATTTTTACTTTTTTTATACTTACTATAAAGAATCTCTGCGTAATTTTATTTTTAGTTTATTCAAGCAGAATAAAAAAAATGTTGTGTAGAGGTTAAATTTTGAAGATATTATTTTAAGGTGATCAAAATAAGTGTTGACCTATTATAATAAGTAATTGAGAGTTACTTCCCCTGTTTTATTATTACCGCCTCTTTGTGTAAATCTTTAACTTTCTGAAAGTATATAAACTCCCAAGAAACTGCAGCTGTATTCTTAGTAGAATGAGCCCAGCAGCGTGTGTTCATTTATTGTTACAATAATACTCCCCAGCTCATAAGTCTCACCAGCTGATGCAGTTTAGAGTTATTCCCAAAACCCCCCATTTGGGGGTCTTACATTTCTGCAGGCGTATTCTAAGTCCCGTTGGCAGGTCGTCTATGCTGGATAAGTGGCTGTTGAAAAACTTCCTAAGGTTGGAAAAAGAAAAGTAATTTCTGGCTTAGATGGTACAATGCTTGGGAGATTTCTTGTGAAATTATTCTGTGGTTATTATTTCTTGTCATTTTCTTACCACGTGACCTTGAGTTGATTTGGCGGTTAAAAAAAGATGGGTTGCAGTTTACGTGAACACGAGTAGAAAAAATATTTATTTGTTGGCATTTCAGTCTCGGAAGACTATAATATAGTTTTTGTGACCCTGAAGTTAAGCGCTTCCTGTGACTGTAAAGTCTAATGTTAAAAAAGTGTTAAGACTTACTTCTTACTTCATTTCCTTTTTACTGTTTCTGATAATTTGTCTGGCCGCCATCTTGTCGTCTTCTAACTGCTTCTTCTAAGGCTAGTTTTTAGTCATGCAATTGATTTAACTCACAGACTTTATTTTCTTGATCAGATTTTTATTAGTCTAACCCATTCTTATTCGCCCGTGATTATTGGCAATTTCAACCTCGGAAGGCTATAATATAGTTTTGTGCCCCTAAGTTACAGCGCTCCTGTGACTGTAAAATCCAATGTTAGAAAAAACTCTAGGGCACAAAAAAAAAAAAATATATATATAAGAGCCTGGGCAAGATGTATAGAGCCCTGGTTCCTCAAGTGACAGGGACCCTCTCTCTGCCTCACTGGCATGCTCCAAAGAAATGGTGAACTAATACATTCGGCGTCAGTTTGGCTGCAGGAGTTGCCAGATAGTGTCTTACATACTGAACTACCAAACGGAGTTCAAGCCGTGATTTCTGTCAGGGTTTTCTCCCTTAGCCTTTTCCTATCCAGAGAATTCCCACAATGCAGAGGGGATTATTTAGACTATTACGCGCCTAGATACTAACCCAGGTATTTCTATATTTTCGCAATAAGAAAAATAATGCTAACCAAAACTACTGACATGAACGAATAAGTTACTTTTAATTCGATTTTCATACCGAAAGTTTCCTGGTTAAATCCTACTTAACGGCCATCGTATGTCACCCCGCCGAAGAAAAAAAATCAAGGAATTAACCGAATTTAATGAAACTTTCAGTATGGATATGTTAATGAATAAACAATATAATGCACCAGTTATTTTATTTGAAAACTCTTATATTTTTTCATGTCTGTTAACTTTGAACCACGTATCTTTGAGGCGTAGCGCAGATTCACAAACATACGTGGTTCAAAGTTAATTAACCTGAAAAAATGTAAAAGATTTAAAATAAAATAACTGGTGCATTATATCTTTTATTCATTAATATATCAACACTGAAAATTTCATTAAATTCGATTCATTCCTTGATTTTTCTTTTTTTTTCTTTCGGCGGGGTGACATACGATGGTGGAATCTATGTCCATTAAGTAGGATTTAACCGGTTTCTTTATGACGGCCAAACGTAAGGAGTAATCAATGCATGTGCGTGTGTGTGTGTATGTGTGTGTGTTGGGTGTGTTGTGTATTTGTGTGTATGTGTGTGTGTTGTGTGTGTGTATGTCTTGTGTGTGTATGTGTGTGTGTATGTGTATGTGCATGTGTATGTGTGTTGTGCGTGTGTATGTGCGTGCGTGCGTGTCTGTGTATATATGTTGTGTGTGTGTGTATGTATGTGTGTGTGTGTATATATATTAAAAGATAATAGAAACAGTCAATAATGACATCCTGCGGATGTGCTAATTTCAGCTCATTTCTTTGACGCTTTGAGCTGGGAGCTGAAACAGAAGTTTACAGCTTAGTGTATTCTAACCCCCCCCCCTCCATAGAGTGACCCGTAAACCTAATTAGGGATGTTTGATTAAATGAAAATAATTATTTTAGCAAAACAATGTTATTTTCTTTTGAAATTTCAAAATGTAGATTATGTGGATTTAGTTATGTCTTGTTGCAAAATGGATTACTGTCGGTTGTTTATAGCAATACGTTGGGATCTTCCTTGGACCCAATAAGTATAACCTTTCCCTGGATCAATAAGTATAACCTTTCCTGGATCCAAAAAGTATAACCATTTCCTTGATGCGCAGTAAGATAACCTTTCGCCTGGAGATCCAATAAATATAACACTTTCCTGGATCAATAAGTATAGACCTTTCACTGGGATGGCAGTAAGAATAACCTTTCCCTGGATCGCAATAAGTATAACCTTTCACAGCTGGATCGCAGTAGTATAACCATTTCTTGGATCCAGTAAAAGAATAACCTTTCCCTGAGTCAATAAATATACCTTTCCTGGATCCATAAGTTATAACCTTTCACTGGATCCAGTAAGTTAATAACCTTTCCCTGGATCCAATAAGTATAACCATTTCCTTGGATCGCAGTAAAGAATAACCTTTCCCTGGATCCAATACAACTATAACGCTTTCCCTGGATCCAAATAAGTATAACCTTTCCCTGGGATCCCATAAGAATAACCTTTTCCCTGGATCCCATAAGTATAACCTTTCACTGATCCAGTAAGTATAACCATTTCCTTAGATCCCAGTAAGAATAAGCCTTTCCCTGGATCCAATAAATACTAACCTTTCCCTGGATCAATAAGATACCTTTGCACTGGATCCAGTAAGTATAACCTTTCCCATGATCCAATATAGTATAACATTTCCTTGGACCAGTAAGAAAATAACTTTCCCTGGATCCAATAAATAAACCTTTTCGCTGGATCCAATGAGTATAACTTGTCACTGGATCCAGTAAGAATAACGCTTCCCTGGATATAAGTATAACCTTCACTGGATTGCCGTAGTATAACCATTTCCTTAGATCGCAGTAAGAATAAGCCTTCTCGCTGGATCCAATAAGATATAACCTTTCCTGGATCCATAAGTATAACCCCTTTCCCCCCCCCAAAAACTGGGAAATTTTTTTTCCAGTAAGTTATAACCTTTCCCTGGACCAATAGTATAACCATTTCGCTTGATCCATGTAAGAATAACCTTTCCCTGGATCGCAATAAATATAACCTTTCCCTGGAACCAATAAGATATAACCTTTCACTGGAATCCAGTAGAATAACTTTCCCTAGATCCCAATAAGTATTACTTTCCCTGGATCCAGTAAGTATCACAAGGGATTTTTTAATTCCGAATATTAAGAAATAACATCAAAGATAAAACTAAAAATCAAATGGTCCGACTTTTTTCTTTACACTTGCACTGTGATAGCGTTCAAACCAACACGACCCCGACCCCACGGAGAAGAAAAAAAAGAAAAACTAAAAGAAGGAGAAGAAGAAAGGAAGAAGATAAAGATAAAGAAGGAAGAAGAGAGAAAGAAATAAAAAGGAAGAAAGAGAAAAAGAAATAAAGAAGAAGAGAAGAAATAGAAGAAGTAATAAGAAGGAAAGAAGAAGAAAAATAAAAGAAGGCTAGACAGAAGAAAGGAAGAAGAAAAAGGAAAATAAAAGGAAAGAAAGAGAAGAAATGAAAGAAAGTAATATAAGAAGGAAAGAAAGAAGAAAATAAATAAAGCAGGCTAGAAAGAAGAAGGAGAAGAAAAAGAAATAAGAAGGAAGAAGAAGAAATGAAGAAGAAAAAGTCATAAAAGAAGGAAAAGAAGAAAAATAAATAAAGAGGCTAGAAAGAAAAGGAAGAAGAAAAAGAAATAAAGAAGGAAAGAAAGAAGAAAATGAGAAGCAAGTATAAAGAAGGAAAGGAAGAAAATAATAAGAAGGCTAGAAGAAGAAAGGAGAAGAAGAATAAAGAAGGAAAGAAGGAAGAAAAAGAAATAAGAAGGAAGAAGAGAAAAAGAATAAAGAAGAATATAGAAAAGAGAAAATAAAAAGAGAGAAAACATTTAAAAACAAAACAAAAAGAAACATTAGAAATAATGTGTGTATGTCGTCGGGAGGCTTAGAGTCGGTACAGCCATACAACGAGGTGTCTAATCCAGTTCCAATAGTGCTAGGCAAGGAGATTCTTTTAGCGTCTGAGCGGAGCACCGCACCTACCGTCAACACCTTCACTTACCGCACAGATCCTGTGCTANAAGGAAAGAGGAAAAGAGAAAGGAGAAAAGGAAAAGAGAAGAGAAAGAGGGAAAAGGGAACACAGACAACAAAGAACAGAAAAAAGAAGAAAAAAAGAAAGCAGAAAGAAAGAAAGGAAAAAAGAAGAAGAAAAAAAAGAAAAAAAAGAAAGAAAGAAGAAAGAAAAGAAGAAAAAAGAAAGAAAGAAAGAAAAAGAGAAAAAGGAAGAAAGAGAAGAAGAAAAAGAAAGAAGGAAGAAGAGAAAAAAAAGAGAAAAAGAAAGGAAAGAAACAGAACAAGAAAGAAAGAAGAAAGAAGAAAGAAAAGAAAGAAAAAGAAAGAAGAGAAGAGAAAAGAAAGGAAAAAAAAAGGAAAAGGAAAAAAAAAGAAAGAAGAGAAGAAGAAAAGAAAAGAGAAAAGAAGAAAGAAGAAAGAAAGAAAAAAGAAAAGAGAAAGAAAAAGAAGAAGAAAGAAAGAAAGAAAGAAAAGAATAGAAAAAGGAAAGAAGGAAAGAAATAAAGAAAGAAAAGAGATGTAATGACTAAACGACACCCCCCCCTCCCGCCTCTTCGCCCGCCACGCTTTGACAACCAATCGGCTGTTCCGCTTCGCTGGTCCAGATCAATAGCGTTCAGTTCAGTTAACCTTGCTGCTTACTCCTTACCGACGCCATATTCCAACGAGTTGAGTACCGTGGTAAGAGACACATTTCCCGCATGCGCAAATATGACGACGACGAACATGGCCGATAGTGGTAACAAAAAAATTTGCCAATTTCATATGCGCAAATTTTGTGTACAAAACAATTGATAACATAAAAAAGGTCTGCTTCGAGTTTCGCTGTCAAAGCGGATAAATAATAATAATATAATAAATAATAATAATAATAAATATAATAAATAATAATATATAAATAAATACAAAGCGAAAATTGATAAGACCAACCAAATAGTAAGTGTAGACTTGCGTAATAAGAGATGAGACTGTTAACCATATACTCTGCGATGTAGCAAACTAGCACAACGAGAATACAAAGCTAGACACGACTGGTTGGAGAGGTGTCCACTGGGAATTATGCAAAATTAAATTTGACCACACAACAAAATGGGATATGCATAACCAGAATCTGTTTTGAAACAAAAACGCAAAAATTCTCTGGACTTTGAGATAAAAACGGATCACCTTATCCCAGCAAGAAGACCAGACCTAGTGTTGAAAACAAAAAGAAAGAACTTGTCAACTGGTGGATTTGCAGTGCCAGCAGATCACAGGTGAAGTTAAAGGAAATGAAAAAATAGACAATATATCTGGACCTTGCCAGAGAACTGAAAAAGTTATGGAATATGAAAAGTGAAAGTGATACCAATTGTGGTTGGTGCACTTGAACAGTCCCAAAAGGGTGGAAAAGGTTTGGAAAGTTTGGAAATCAGAGGAGGATTGAAACCATTCAGAACACTGCACTGCTGCAATCTGCCAGAATTCAGAAAGAGTCCTGAGACCTGAGAGGACTTGCTGTCACTCAGACTCCAGTGAAAGACCATCAGCTAACACTGATGTGAAATTCAAAAGGAGTAAAAAATAAAAAATAAAAACGGAATAATAATAATAATAATAATATATAATAAACAAGAAACAGAAGTACCCGAATGGATGAAAAAGGGATAACTACCCTAATACTGAAAGACTCACAAAAGGAAACATCCCTAGTAATTATAGACCAATAACTTGTCTACCCATGATGTGGAAAATATGACTGCAGTAATAAAAGAAGAGAAATATACTTTTCACTCATTGGCGTAAACTTTTCCTAGAAGAACAGAAAGGATGCCGAAAGGGAAAAGAGGAACACATGATTTACTGTATATAGACCAATACATTCTTAAAGAAGTTAAAAATAGACGGGAAAATATTGCAATGGCATGGATCGACTACAGAAAGGCATATGACATGATCCCAATACCTGGATTTTAGAATGTCTAAAAATGAACAAAATTTCCAACACATCATAAATTTCATTGAATAAAGCCATGGAAAACGGGAGAGTCCAATTAAAAGCCGGAGGGCAATCCTGGCAGAAGTAAAAATCCAGAGGTATCTTCCAAGGAGACTCGTTATCAACAAATATTCATATAGCAATGATGCCACTCAATCATATACTTAAAAAATGTAATGGGGATACAAATTCACTAAGCACAAAAAGATAAACCACCTTATATTACATGGATGACATAAAAAAATTTGCAAAAATGAAAAAGAATTAGAAATCCGAGTACAAACTATTAGATATATAGCAAGATATAGGGAGGAATTCGGAATTGAAAAATGTGCTATGCTAGTAAAAAACGAGGTGAAAGAAATAATGGACGGAATACAATGGCACTATAAAATCACTATTGATGAAAATGAAAGTTACAAATATTATAAATTTTAGAAGCAGACAATATCAAGCGAGCAAGAAATGAAAGGAAAGGTTTAAAAATAAGAATACCTCAGGAGGACAAGAAAACTCCTAAAAACCAAACTCAGCAGCAAAAATCTTATCAAATGAATAAATACCTCGGCTGTCCCCATTATAAGATAATCTTGGGTCATTCTTAAAATGGACAAAAAGAAAACTCTGACAGATTGACCAAAGGACGAGAAAGTTAATGACCATGCACAAGGCTCTCACCCTAGAGACGATAGGATAGATTATATGTTCAAGAAAGAGAAGGGAAGAGGTCTTGCCAACAGAGAGGACTGTGTAGAGGCCACAATCACAACAACTCGAAGAGTACAAAAAAAGAGCAAAGACAGATTACTTATGGCAGCCAAAAAAGCAGATGTAATTATGAACAAACAGAAAAACAACAAAAACTAGAAAACAAAAATGGGGAAGAAAAACAATTATATGGGCACTTCAATCGACAAATCGGAGAGATTGCACATGAAAAGACTTGGATAAGGTTAAGAAAAGGAAAATAATGCCATAAGGACAAACTATATCGAAGCAAAAATTGATAAGACCCAACAAAATAGTAAATACAGACTATGCAATGACAGAGATGAGACTGTAAACATGTACTATGCGAATGTAGAAAACTAGCACAACAGAATACAAAAACTAGCCACGACTAGGTTGGGAAGTGATCCACTGGGAATTATGCAAAAAATTAATTTTGACCATACAACAAAATGGTATATGCATAAACCAAGAATCTGTTCTTTGAAATGAATCGCAAAATTCTCTGGGACATTGAGATAAAACGGACCACCTATACCAGCAAGGAGACATACCTAGTGTTGATTAACAAAAAAAGAAAGAAACTTGTCAACTGGTGGATTTTGCAGTTCCAGCAGATCACAGAGTGAAGATGAAGGAGAACAAAAGATGGACAATACCTGGGTTGCCAAAGAACTGAAAAAGCTATGAATATGAAAGTCAAAGTGATACCAATTGTAGTTGGTGCACTTGGAACGGTCCCAAAAAGCTTGGAAAAAAAGACTGGAAAATCTGGAAATCAGAGGAAGAATGAAGACCCTCCAAATACTGAACTGCTGCAATCTGTCAGAATACTCAGAAGAGTCCTAAAGATCTGAGAGAGACATGTTGTCAATCAGAATCCAGGGAAATACCATCAACTAATGATGTTGTGAAAAACTATAATAATAATAATAATAATAATAATAATAATAATAATAATAATAGTTGAATTTATAAAAACTTAATAATAATAATAATAATAATAATAAATAAAATAATATAATAATAATAGTTGATTATAAAAAACTATAATATAATAATAATAATAATAATAATATAATAGTTGAATTTATAAAAAACTATAATAATAATAATAATAATAATAATAATAATAATAGTTGAATTTATAAAAAACTATAATAACAATAATAATAATATAATAATAATAATAATAATAATAATAATAATAATAATAGTTGATTTATAAAAAATATAATAATATAATAATATAATAATAATAATAGTTGAATTTATAAAAACTATAATAATATAATACTAATAATAATAATAATAATAGTTAATTATAAAAAAACTATAATAATATAATAATAATAATAATAGTTGAATTTATATATAATAATAATAATAATAATAATATAATAATAATAATAGTTGAATTTATAAAAAACTATAATAATAAATAATAATAATAATAATATAATATTGAATTTATAAAAAACATAATAAATAATAATAATAATAATAATAATAATAATAGTTGAATTTATAAAAAACTATAATAATAAAATAATAATAATAATAATAGTTGAATTTATAAAAACTATAATAATAATAATAAATAATAATAATAATAATAATAATAGTTGAATTTATAATAATAATAATAATAATAATAATAATAATAATAATAATAATAATAATAGTTGAATTTATAAAAAACTATAATAATAATAATAATAATAATAATAATAATAATAATAATAATTAATAGTTGATTTACACAACGATTTTCCCTCGCCACGACTATGTTGCAACACCAGGTCACTTTCTTTTAAACAGCGTATAACTGGTTTGAATTCAGAGTTATCTTTCTCCTAGACTGGTTACCTGACCAAGGTCTGTCCTTGTATTTACCCATGACTCGAGTAGAACAGTTGAATTTCTACTTTTGACAACGGTGCCATTAGATCTATGTGAAATGCAAACAATCTCGTCCAATGTTTAAACTCGTAGTATTATGTTCATTTCCAACGACAATAGACGTTACACTACGAGCGTATCCATGATGATATAATGAATATGACAACCATAAATAATTTGCTTTGACAAAGGTCTTTTATTGTTATAATTTATAGGGAACGTGACCGGAAGTGTGGAAGACCGGAAATAATTGTTCATTGGTCAAACAATCTGATCACACGTATAAAAGACAACTCCCGAAACCATTCGTTAGTTGACAAACAAGAACATTGGAATTATCTGCGTTATTCGGACTATTGTCCTCATCTTCATTGTTATCTGTACAACGTTTTGGCCGATGTGCCCTCCGGCCTTCTTCTGGTATTTCTTGTCGGACTCGGGAACCTTCTTTTCAGACCCAGGAGCCTTCTTTTCGGACTCGGGAACCTTCTTTTCGGAACCGGAACCTTGCTCCCGATTATGGCGAGAAGGTTCCCGAGTCCGAAAAGAAGGTTCCCGAGTCCGAAAAGAAGGTTCCGAGTCCGAAAAGAGGGTTCCCGAGTCCAACAAGAAATACCTGAATAAGGCACATCGGCCGACACGTTGTACAGATAACAATGAAGATGAGGACAATAGTCCGAATAACGCAGAGAACCTTCTCGGTAACCTGTTCGGACTCGGGAACCTTTCCGAACTCGGGAACCTTCTTTTCGAACTCGGTAACCTTCTTGTCGTAATCGGGAACCTTCTTGTCGTATTCGGATGCCATCAGGGAACTTTGAATCGAACCCTTTATTCAGTTCACGGGGATATATTGTTTTCATTCCGCTAACCATACCCCCGTGGACTGAATAAACTCTGCTCGTGCGGAGGGGTTGGGTATGGAAAACTTATGAGTATCATTTATCATTGAGTGAAATGAAGACTGGCTTTATAAGACACGGGATCATTTAGTAAAAAGAAGGAAATGTCTGGTATATTGGAATGGACATAAGACGATGGGATCAAAATTAACATTAAATTTTCCTGAATTGTATTGCTAAAATTTTATTTGGACGTTAAAAAAGGAAAAAAAATGATTTTATATAAGAAGAAAGATCTACAGTAAGATGAATATTCGGTTAATTTGATACGGTTTTATTTTTTTTTAATTATATTTTAACATTTTTATTTTTTTTTAAAATGTTAGTTTATTTTTTAAATTTTATTTATTCATCTTAGTCTTTTGGATTTTTTACATTCATCTTTCTGATTTCCTAATTTCTTTCTTTTCTCTTTCTTGATCTTCCCCCCACCCATACCCACATCCAATTTATGTGCTTTCTTTCCCTTCGGTATTTCTTGCTCGGCGTCTGTCTGTCTGTTCGTCCTTTCTTTTATTCCATCATTTCTTTCTTTTCATTTTGTCGATCATTACCCAAAATCATTCTGTCCTTCTGTTTCCTTTCTATTCAACTTTCATCTTTTTTTTTTCTTTTTTCTTTTTTTTTAAATTTCCAATTCGAATCTTTTTATCAAAAAATGATTTGTTCATCAAACAAGATAATCATGCCAGTCCATTAGGAACGATGTCGGTTTCTTTCTTTTTTGCAAAAGGAATTTTCGAATAAGCATTCTTTATTTTTTAATTAGAATATTGAAAATTATAAAAAATAAATTTGTATATCATCTTATTATAATGGAGATTGTGCGTTTGTCTGTCTGTAACCGAAACTCTATCACTACTCAAGTCAGAATTCCCTTAGTTATTTACATCACATTCTCCATGATTGTATTTTTATCTAAACCTCATCTATTAATAAAATTGTTTTACATTAATAATACTGTTGGCTTTATTTACATACTGATAACATGCAATTGTATTTATATATACAACAAAATAGCAGTTTACAGTGTGAACGGGAAGGCTAATTTGCATATTGATATCAAAAAATTGATTTTAATAAATATGTGCTTGGTATTATAGATTTCTAACTGTTTTTTTATTTTAATGAATATAAGCAAAAATCTCTTCAATGAATCTTAAATGAAATCCATTAACAAGAAAAAATAAGTGTCATTTTATTCTTTACTTCCTCTTTTAACTAAATACTTAAATTAGAAAAAATAACAATGAAAGACGAGAGTGATGGAAGAGTAAGTTTCAGTTGTTCTATTTTTCGATTATACTTCCCCATCTGTTTCAAATCTTTTTATCTGTATACTTATTTAGTTTTATTAGCCTTTTCTAATTTAATATAATATTTTATTACATTAAAACTTAAATACTTGCACCCGGAGGGTGCATATATTTGCTAGTAAAAGTAAAAGAAAGATTAGACGTTTACAAATTTTAAAAAAAAATCATGATTATGGCCGGTTTAGCTCAGTCGGTAGAGCGTCCGGTTAGGAATCATAAGGTTCCTGGTTCGATACCGACCCTCGCCAACTCAGCGTATGAGTAGCAGATGGATATGTGCGGTAAAGTAAGGAGCTGATGGTAAGTGTGGCGCTCCACAGCTAAAATAATATCCTTGGTCTAGCACTAGTGAAAAGGGGATCGACTCCCTCGCTGTCTGGCTGATACCGACGTTAGGCCACCCCGACGACTTTACTCACTTTACTTACTTATTTGGTTTCCATTGGACAAAATTTGTAGGGCTGCGCCAACTGAATCCTAAGAAAGCGCTCCTAGGTTCGAGCTAAGCAAAGATGTTGCCCGTTATCTTAAACAAATCTCAGAAGCAGCATCCCACAAAAAAAAAGGATGTACGATCACCTGCATCTTTTTACATACACCATCCAAGTGAGACGAACGAGAGATGCTGGACACTGCAAGAGTGACAAGGACGAACTCATAAGTGACGTTCTCAAATAGACACCTACACATGGACACATTAGTGAAGGCAGATCAGCAACAGCTGACACCAATCAGCTCTATGCAGATTCTGGATGCCGCTTAGAGGAACTGTCAGGGGCGATGAACGATAGGGACGGTTGGCGAGAAAGAGTCACGGGAATCCGTGCTGACAACGAGATGATTATTGTTTCATTTCTCGTCAACGTAATTTTACTGAATTTTTTAGATGAGGCTGGATGATTAGTATTATCTGCGTTATTCGGACTATTGTCCTCATCTTCATTGTTATCTGTACAACGTTTCGGCCGATGTGTCCTCCGGCTTCTTCAGGTATTTCTTGTCGGACTCGGGAACCATCTCAGACTCGGGAACCTTCTTATCGTAATCAGGAACCTTCTTGTCATAATTGGGAGCCAGGTTCCAGAGTCCGAAAAGAAGGTCCCCGAGTCTGAAAGGAACGTTCCTGAGTTCGAAAAGAAGGTTCCCGAGTCCGACAAGAAATACCTGAAGAAGGCCGGAGGGGTATATCGACTGAAACATTGTACAGATAACAATGAAGATGAGGACAATAGTCCGAATAACACAGATAATACTAACGTAATTTTAATTCATTATTTTACAGTTATCTTCGAGTTAAATTGAACACTTGTCTTTTATATTTGTTGGGAGGGTGGAAGGTGTTTGGAGGGGGGAGGTGTTGGAAGGGTGGAAGGTGTTGGGAGGGGGAGATGTTGGGGAGAAGAGTTTGTCGAAGTTTTCAGTTTATTGACGATATTTTTGAGATAATGATAATTTACAGACAAGATAATAAATAACACAACATAATTCATTTTGAAATTTGCTAACTCATTTTTCCTATGTTAATTGTGTGTGTGTGTGTGTGTGTGTGTGTGTGTGTGTGTGTGTGTGTGTGTGTGATAGAAAAGAGATAGGAAAAACAAATGTTCATAGTACGCTGACAGATATCTGTTTCGACCTTTATAAAAACGGTCTTCTTCAAGAGCAACTATATTGATGAAAGAAAGATGGAGGAATAGTTAACCGTTTGGCATTTGAGGCTCAAATAACGCTGACGTTCTGGCCGGAATGTCTTTTAAAATTTGTTTAACAAATGCGTATTTTGGATTAAAAATAAAATAAATTTTAACGTGAGCGTTATTTGAGCCTCTCGTGCCAAACGGTGAACTATTCCTCCTCCTTTCTTTCATCAATATAGTTGCTCTTGAAGAAGACCGTTTTTATAAAGGTCGAAACAGATATCTGTCAGCGTACTATGAACATTTGTTTTTCCTATCTCTTTTCAATCATACTGTCGGATTTACTTCCATTCATTATATATAATCTCAATTTTGGTAGATATTTAGAATGAATAGACGGATTTAAACACGGAACGTCACGTGTGGAGTTTTCGTGTGACATTTCTCATAGCCCTCACCCATTATCAGGTCATTTTAAAAGTTTCATATGTATTCAGACTTTGTTTACATTCGCTGTTTAACCCAAAGTAGATGTTTGACATTATAAGACGCAGGGTAATTTTATGGGACATCACTTAGGGGGGGGGGTAGGATAATGCGTCTTATCTGCCGTCAAAAAGTATATACATATATGTGTGTGTGTGTATGTGTGTGCTTGTGTGTGTGTGTGTGTGTGTGTGTTGGCAAAATAGTTGGTTGTCTTAGAAGCATGGAAAAAGGTAAAGATCAGAATCTTCATTTTCATGCTTCTAAGACAACCTCCAAAAATTTCCCAAAGTTTTTTTTATCTACAAAGAAGCATACCTGGACTCCATAAAAACATGAACACACACACACACACACACACACACACACATATATATATATATATATATATATATATATTTATTTATTTTATTTACAATCCTAAATGTGACTTTGAGTAAAGAACCACAACAAACACCATTGGATCTTGCTCCTCAAATTGATGATTGCTTTAACATGAAACCGCGGTCGTTGATAATGAACATTGATCTATGAAAACATTGTAAAATAAATAAATATTAGCTCTTACAAACTGTGATTGAGCACTGTATTTTCTTTGTTTCATCGCAAAAGAGATTTTGTTTTTATATATACCTATATATATATATATATATATATATATATATATATATATATATATATATATATATATATCGAATCAAGCAGTACATACCCTACAACATCCGTTCTGGCAATGTGGACTGTCCCACAGCAGCAGACATAAATACTCCGTCCACCATTGGACAACATTTATTAAGAAACTCCACTTGCGCTCGGTCCTACCACCCAGCCATGTTTTCAGTCCTTTGCAGTTCCAACAGCGAGCTACAACTACAGATTCTTGAGTCCCTGTTTATCTCCCGCACTCAACCTTTCCTGTGCGTTCAGAAGCAGTTCCATCAGTTACTCCTATTTGGCACCTCAAGCCTAAACTTATCTAACGGAGGGACTCGTAATTTTCGACCCCCACCCCTTATGATTTGTAAGTTTCTTAGTTTTACGAATTCTTTGTCCTATTGAGAAAAAAAAATCCTTTTCTCGTTTTCTCTCTGACTATTCCATCGTCTACAACAAAACAAAAAAACAAAACAAAACAAAACCACAATACCATCTATCAATGTATTTTTTCTCTGAAGAGCATTAAACGAAAAAAAGATCAAATCATTTTAGATTTTAAATCTAACTAGGGTACCCTTACTTTTCTTTTTAAGAAAAAAAAAAATTTTACAACATGCATATGCTTTTACGCGTCCTTTATATATATATATATATATATATATATATATATATATATATATATATAAGTCATCTACAGACACCATGTTTCGACGTTTCACGTCTCAGCAGTGTGGCTTGACACAAAAACTAACTCCGACCAGAAGTGAACCCCGACTGACTTTACGCTCCGTTATCCTCCAGGCCATTGCCTGCTGCCGTTTAAGGCCCGGTATTTTAACTGTTTTAAATACATACATCTGTGTATATACTTTACGGTCACCAGAGAGATCAAATCTGTAAATAAATGATCATTGCGTTATGCTGGTGGTGAAAGTTTATTAAAGTCGTTCCTAAATAGCTCTACCGGGTTACGGGAGCATATCCAGCATAATCATCCACAGACATCGTGTTTCGACATTTCCCGTCTTATCAGTGTGGCTAGACACAACAATTAACTCTGACCATATATATATATATATATATATATATATATATATATAATTTATCTTTTACCGTTAGTTATTTAACATACAGGAGATAGTACAACATCAGATGATACATAGCTTTCATCAACTCTATGTCACTTCGTACCGATCGTTCGTGTGTGTCACATTTTCAGTTATAAATATTCGTGAGATGTGGGTTGTTTTTTGTTAAACAAAATATTTGAACAAAGACTAATTGGGTCGGAAAGTGGAAAGTAAGGAATTCAGATGGGAAGAGGGATGAGGGAGAAAGGATTGTGGTGAGAAAGGGGGGGTTGTATTGGAGAGAGTAGAGGGTCGTGGGTGAGGAGAAGAGAGGGAATTTAAATTGTCAATTAGAAGAATTAAAAGTTGTCGTCTTTACGTTATTCTTCCTCCCTCGCCCCGCATGTGGCACACAAAAACGACAGATACCGGCTGATATGTAGGAGTATAAAAGCAGACATGAGGGAGTATAACTGGTAACGGGGGGGGGTCTCTTAGTGGAATCTCTCTCTCTCTCTCTCTCTCTGTCTCTGTCTCTCTCTCTCTCTCTCTCTCTCTCTCTCTCTCTCTCTCTCTCTCTCTCTCATATAGATTCTGTGGATCCAACAAACGATTATTATTAGTATGTTTCATCCTCATCATCCTCATCGTCATCCTCTCCTCTCTCTCTCTCTCTCTCTTCTCTCTCTCTCTCTCTCTCTCTCTCTCTCTCTCTCTCTAAAACAAAACAAAACATGTTCCGGTATAAAATAACCCAACAAGGGTTGACATCCAACTTTTTGGTAATCTTGGTAGTGTAATGTTGATAGACCATAATAGCATTAGTGTGTTGTATTGTGCATGAAGACTGTAATCTTATTATAATGGAGGTTGTAGGTTTGTCTGTCTGTAACCGAAACTATATTACTATACAAGTCGCAATTCCCTTTGTTATTTACATCACATTTTCCATGATTTTATTTTTATTTAAACTTCAATTATTAATAAAATTGTTTTACATCATTAAGACTGTTGACCATATATACATACTAAGAACATGCAATTGTATTTATATATACAACAAAATAGCGGATTACAGTGTGAATGGGAAGGCTAATTTGCATATTGATCTTAAAAATTTGATTTGAATAAATATATGCTTAGTATTATTGATTTCTAATTGTTTTGTTTTATCTTAATGAATATGAGCAAAAATCTCAGTGATAAATCTTAAAAGAAATCCATTAACAAGAAGAAATAACTATAATATTATTCTTTACTTCCTATTTTAACTAAATAGTTAAATTAGGAAAATTTACCAAAGGCAGACGGGAGTAATGAAAAATGATGGAAGAGTTAGTTTCAAAGTTGTTCTATTTTTCAATCATACCCCCTCTGTTCCAAATCTTTTTATCTGCATTCTTATTCAATTTCTTTAGCCTTTCTAATTTAATATGATATTTTATTATATTAAAACTTGAATACTTGCACCCGGAGGGTGCATATATTTTCTAGTAAATATAATTAAGACTAGCGTTCTTGGCATCTTTCCATCTACTAAAGACGATGGCGTAGTGTCCACTTTTTTTATCTGTAACTGCGTGAGTGGCTAAACAGACCAATTTTTGAATGGCAATCTCTGGTGCAGTGATTGCAAACAAACGGTGATGCTTGCTGGAGATGCTGTTGTCTCTTTTTCCTTATGGCTCTCTTTTCTGTGGCGGCTTCTTTCCTCTCTTTTCACTCCTTTTCGTTCCTTGTTTGACGAGGAGTCGCCAGGTCGTACGGTCTTCTGCCTAAGCCTCCCATGTGTTAGTGTCGAGGTGACATGTCTTCATGTCTCTCTTGCAGGCATCTTTAAAGCGTAGGTGTGGTTTCCCTACCGGTCGGGTGCTCTGTGCTAAATCAACATACAGTAGGTCTTTGGGGATGCGGCCTTTGTCCATCCTCCTGACGTGACCAAGCCAACGCAATCGTCTCTCGCAGATAATGGCGGGCATGCTGTTTATGTTTGCACGTTCCACGCTGGCAGGACAAAAGTAAGACTAGCACGTAGCTGGTAAAGTGGTTGGCGCGGTGTATTTCGTTTGTTTGCTGCATGCATATATTTTATTGTGATTTTTTTTTATTAAGGAAGAGCGTGGTGTAATGGTTAAAGTCATGGGAAATGGACTCGTCGCCCCGAGTTCAAATCTTGGACTTAGCTGTCTACATTCCACATAGCGCTAATACCCTTGGTAAAGGTATAAATCCTACTCTCCCTCCAGCTATGAGTAAATATTAGGGCAGACTGGGATCTTCAGTCTTAATTAAGCAAGTGTCTAGAAGGAAAACTCTGAATTCAAACCTGTTAAACTCCGCTTAAGAAATTGACCTTGTGTCACATCCTGCTCGTGCGGAGGGGTTGGTAAATATATATTTTTATTGTCTGTAATATTTTAAAAGGACTGAAATTGTATTAATGTATTGTTTTGGATTTTTGTGATGAATTATGTATGTCTCCAGTTCACTTCAGGTAATACCTGTGGAGGAAGTGAATTTTTTGTCATATTGACTCCCGGCAAATGTGTGTTAAGTATCTGGCCGGCATCCTTAGTTCCAGATGTAGTAAATAAGTAAGCAAGCCAATAAGAATCCGGTGTTATAGTATTCTTTGTAAGTCCGACGTCCAAGATGGTCCGAATAGCAATGAGCCAAGGTTAAGAATCAGACCTCTATTAATACAGCAACAGCGGCAGCAGCAGCACTGCCTGTGATTGGACAATAGGAATCTTTCTCGGGTCACGTTGTAGTCGACGAGTCTATATTTAGGAGTGACCATTTGCCCCATGCCTTATATACAAAAAACTTTCAACAATGTGTTGCTGGAATGACCGGGGGTCACGAGGTTTGTGACCAGGTTTGGGACAATGAGATGGTCCAAATATGGGTTTTGTTTTGGTGTATAGGAGATTACAGATGGCCCATGGTGTTTGAAAAAGATTATTACAAATGTATTGTTTTGTATGTGCATGTATGAACTACACACCGCGCGGAGAGATAATATAGTGCATAGATAAATAAGTGCTTCGCATTGAAGAAGCAGATAAAGAGAAATTCATGGCTGGTTATTGTCGCAGCTTGCTTATCTCGAATAGAGAACAACAAGTAATCCAATTGTACGTGTTGGATTGTCTTCCCTTGCCTGGAAGAGTTATCTTCCCTCTGGTTCCCCGTTTTTGACCACCAGGGTTTTTTTTGGTATTATTTAAGCGCCTGTTTTGAACTCTTGGACACTTTTTCTTCTTCTGTGTCACCTCAGCACATGGGTTAGACTTTTATGTCTACACCCTTCTCGTGTGGGGGCTTCTGCCCCCCCCCCAACGCAACGCTAGTAAGTTTACTTGAAATTATGGACTCTCCAGTCTTATATCTCTATTTTGTATGTTCTTGTAGTGAACTAATGTATACATTTTTATTGTATATCATTCCTTTCCTTGTATGTGTATTTCTTGTCTTAAATGTTCTCCATGAGCTTATATCAAAGTCCATGTTATGTGTAACACCCTTGTCGGAGTTGTTCGTTTCAACCAATTATAATTGATATTATAACTTTGAACCTTACATACGTTATCTGGGGAAGTAATCACTTCCCCCTTTTATTATTGTTATAGGTGATATACCCTATAGACTATAGTGGAATGCGCCGACGGTTACTATAAGTAACAGGAACAATTATGGTTTGACGAAGCCAATGCGAGTCAGCTCGTAACTTTCTGTCGGGCGCAATTCCCACTTTTCTTTACTGTAATTGTCTACTCTTTTGTTAATACATTTTCCTACATTTGTTACCCAGCGTTTTGTCTTATTTTGACCCCTTGAAAACCCACAACAATTATCACAACTCAAAGATGGCCGAATTGGTGCTTCCGTTTCTTATTAACCAATATACCACAGTTATGATAACTACTCATGAATTTAAAAAAATTGGATAGGATGGAATGTTACAATATATATTGTCATAAACTGTTGACAGACCCTGTAGTCAGTTTGAAATATGCTCGTTGGAGTTAATAGCATAGGCGGGTAGATTTCCGTTGGATGATCCCGAACTGACCCCTATAGGCACGAATCTCACGTGCCATGAGAAACACGTGACTACTTAGTTTAGAGATTCAGCTCGGACGTCAAAGTGCTTAGACGTGCTGTGAGGACGGTCTCCCCGCGCGGTGATATGGGCAAGACAAAATAAAAACCTTGATCAAGAAATAAAATGTCTTGTTAATTTAATTAATTGCAATGACTAAAATCAGACCAGGAAAAAGAAGCCCTTGTTAAAAAGAAGAAACAGAAGAACCCAACTAGAAGACCAGATGACAACCAGACAAGATAGCAAGAAGCAAGTAAGATCTGCTAACCAAGTAAGTCTCTCTTCTCTCTCTCTCTCTCTCTCTCTCTCTCTCTCTCTCTCTCTCTCTCTCTCTCTTCTCTCTCACCGAAGAACTCACTTTGAAATCTCTCTATTGTATACCTGACGATGTCAATGTAGGTATATACAACATATATATATATATATATATATATATATATATTATATATATATATATATATATTGTTTTACACCCTTCCTTTCGTATGAATTAATATTACTATGTTAAGTTCCGTTGATGGTTTATCAAAACCCGAACTTTTTAGCGTCGGCTATCTGTAAGTCAATCTTTGACTTGATTTTGTTGGGGTTTTTTCTAAACTATATACTTCTTTACACTGTTGGGTTTCATATCCATTTTTCTTCTCATAGATAGATAGATAGATAGATAGAATATGAACAAACTAAGACAGATCACAAACAGACAGACAGATAGATAGATAGATAGATAGATATGAACAGACTAAGACAGATACAGACAGATAGATAGATAGATAGATAGATAGATAGATAGATAGATAGATTATGAACAGACTAAGACAGATACAGACAGACAGACAGATAGATAGATAGATAGATAGAGATAGATGTGAAACAGACTAAGACAGATACAGACAGACAGATAGATAGATAGATTAGATAGATAGATAGATAGATGAGATACAGACTAAGACAGATAGACAGATAGATAGATAGATAGATAGATAGATAGAATAGACAGATACAGACAGATAGATAGATAGATAGATTGAACAGACTAAGACAGATACAGAAGATAGATAGATAGATAGATAGATATGAACAGACTAAGACAGATACAGACAGATAGATAGATAGATAGATATGAACAGACTAAGACAGATACAGACAGATAGATAGATAGATAGATATGAACAGACTAAGACAGATACAGACAGACAGATAGACAGATAGATAGATAGATAGATAGATAGATATGAACAGACTAAAGACAGATACAGACAGACAGACAGACAGATAGATAGATAGATAGATAGATAGATAGATTTAAAATCTTCGAATTCCCACTAGTCTAATGATGTGTACGTATTTGCCTGTTTACAATCTAAGACTCGGGTTAACACACAACTTCTTTTTTTAAGTGCACTGACATAGAAATTCAACGGAAAGAAAATACGCCGAGACGCGTGCACTCGTTAAACGATCGAAGCGGCAATCTTAACACGCATGCGCGCCCGGAGAGAACATGTCGATGTACGCATGCCCGGTCATTGAGACGAACAAGAAGAAGAAGCAGTAGCAGCAGCAGCAGCAGCAGCTTTGCAGTTTTGTGTTCGCATCTGTACAGCAAGTCGCGATTTCCCAGTCTGTTTTTCTCGGCCGACAACAACCAATCAGCGAGGGAGGAGGAGGAAAAGATGGAGGGGGAGAAGAGGAAGAGGAAGAGGAGAGAAAATGCGAGCTGAAAATAAACATTACATATTCCAGTTCTTTTGTGGTTTGAACGTGACTTTTTTTTTCTTTTTTTTTTTTTAGTTTTCTTTTGTTTTATTTCAAATTCTCTCTGTAAATCTTATCAACCTTTCTTTTTATTTTTTTTCTTTCAATTTTTTCTTTGTGTCTTTTGTCTTTTTTTCTTTCTTTCTTCTCGGTTTTTTTCTTCCATTACTTTTGTTGTTGTTTTTCATTTTTTAAAAAACTCTTTTAAGGGCCAGTTTAGCTCAGTCGGTAGAGTGTTCGGCTGGAAACCTCAAGGTACCTGGTTCGATATCAGCCCCCCGCCAACACAGCGTATGAGTAGCACAGGGATCTGTGTGGTAAAGTGAGGTGTTGACGGTAGGTGTGGTGCTCCGCCTCAGACGCTAAAAAGAATCTCCTTGGCCTAGCTCTATTGAAAATGGGATAGACTCCCTCGCTGTATGGCTGATACTGACTCTAAGCCTCCCCGACGACATACACACATATTTCTAATGTTTCTTTTTTGTTTTGTTTTTTAAATGTTTTTCTCTCTTTTTATTTTCTCTTTTCTTATATTCTTCTTTATTTCTTTTTCTTCTTTCTTTCCTTCTTTATTTCTTTTTCTTCTTCTTCCTTTTCTTCTTTCTTTCCTTTTTTATTTCTTTTTCTTCTTCCTTTTCTTCTTTCTTTCCTTCTTTATTTCTTTTTCTTCTTCCTTTTCTTCTTTCTTTCCTTCTTTATTTATTTTTCTTCTTCCTTTTCTTCTTTCTTTCCTTCTTCATTTATTTTTCTTCTTCCTTCTTCTTTCTTTCCTTCTTGGTTTGGCGTTTGGTTTTGAACGCTTCACAATGCAAGTGTAAAGAAAAACGAGTCGACTATGATGTTTTTAGTTTATCTTTTGATTTATTTTCTTAATATTTCGGAATCAAAAATTCCTTTGTTTATACTTACTGGATCCAGGGAAAGGTAATACTTATTGGACCCAGGAAAGGTTATACTTATTGCGATCTACAGGGAAAGATCTTACTTATTGATCCAGGAAAGGTATACCTTATTGGGACCCAGGAAAGGTTTATACTTTATTGTCATCCAGGGAATGGTGTATACTTATTGGATTCCAGGAAAGGTTATAGCTTATTGGACCAGGGAAAGGTTATACTTATTGGATCCAGGAAAGGTTCATCTTCATTGGACCCAGGGAAAGGTATATACTTATTGGACCCAGGAAAGGTTAATACTTATTTAGGACCCAGGGAAAGGTTATACTTATGGATCCAGGGAAAGGTTATACTTATTGGATCCAGGGAAAGTCATACTTATTGGGACCCAGCGGAAAAGTTATACTTATATGGACCCAGGAAAGGTTATATACTTATTGGATCCAGGAAAGGTCTAACTTATTGGATCCAGGGAAAGGTCATACTTATTGACCCAGGGAAAGGTTTATACTTATTGGATCCAGGGAAAGGTTATACTTATGATCTAAGGAAAAGATTATACTTATTGGACCCAGGGAAAGTATACTTATTGGAACCAGGAAAGGTTTATACTTATTGGACCCAGGAAAGGTTATACTGTATTGGATTCCAAGGGAAAGGTTAACTTATTGGATCCAGGGAAAGGTTATACTTATTGGATCCAGGGAAGATTATACTTATTAGGACCCAGGAAAGGTTTATACTATTGGATCCAGGAAAGTTATACTTTTTGGAATCTAAGGGAAAGATTATACTTATTGGACGCAGGGAAAGCGTATACTTTATTGGATCCAGGAATGGTATACTTATTGGATCCAGGGAAAGATAATTACCTTATTGGACCCAGGGAAAGGTAACTTATTGGATCCAGGGAAAGATAACTTATTGGAACCCAGGAAAGCGCTTATATTTATTGGATCCAAGGGAAAGGTTATACTTATGGCATCAAGGGAAAGGTATATACTTATTGGATCCAGGGAAAGTTATACTGATTGGATTCCAAGGGGAAAGGTTATACATTATTTGGGACCAGGGAAAGTTATACTTATTATACAGGGAAATATACTTATTGATCCAGGAAAGGTTATACTTATTGGATCCAGGAAAGGTTCATATACATTATTGGATTCCAAGGAAAGGTTATATTATTTTGATCCAGGGAAAGGTTTATACTTACTTGATCAGGGAAGTTATTCTTACTGGATCCAGGGGAAAGGTTATACTTATTGGATCCAGGGAAAGATTATACCTTATTGGATCCAAGGGAAAGGTTAATTTTTTACTGGATACAGGGAAATGGTTTACTTTATGGATCCAGAAAAGATTATACTTAATTAGACCCAGGGAAAGGTTATACTTATTGGATCCAAGTGAAAGTATATACTTATTGGAGCCAGGGAAAGATTATACTTATTCGGACCCAGGGAAAGGATATACTTATTGACCCAGGGAAAGGTTGATACTTATTGGATCAAGGGAAAGGTCTATACTGTATTGGATCCAAGGGAACGAAAGGTTATACTTATTGATCCAGAAAGGTAACTTATTGGGACCAGGGAAAGATTATACTTATTGGACCCAGACAAGGGTATACTTATTGGACCCAGGGAAAGGTTTTACTTATTGGATCCAGGGAAAGGTTATACTTATTTGGATCCAGGGAAAGGTTATACTTATTGGACCCAAAGGGAAAAAGGTTATACTTATTGGATCAGGGAAAGGTTTACTTATTGGATCAAGGAAAGATTATACTTATTGACCCAGGAGGTTAACTTATTGCACCAGGGAAAAGGTTATACTATTGGACCCAGGAAAGGTTATACTTATTGGATCCAAGGGCAAAGGTTATTACTTTATGTGATCCAGGAAAGTTTTACTTATTGGATCCAGGGAAAAGATTAACTATGGACCCAGGGAAAGTTATTACTTATTGGATCCAGGGAAAGGTTATACTTTTTGATCTAAGGGAAAGATTTAATTAATTGACCGAGGAAAGTTATACTTATTGGATCCAGGGAATGTTAACTTATTGGATCCAGGGAAAGATTATACTTATTGGACCAGGAAAGGTTATTACTTATTGGATCCAAGGGAAAGGTTATACTTATTGGTCCAGGGGAAAGATTATATATTGGACCAGGGAAAGGTTATTATTTATCTGGATCCAAGGGAAAGGTTTATACTTATTGGATCTAAGGGAAAGGTTATACTTATTGGATCCAGGGAAGTTATTACTTATGGATCAAGGAAAGGTATACTTATTGGACCCAGGAAATTATACTTATTGGATACAAATGAAAGGTTTACTTATTGAAAGAATCCAGGGAAAGTATACTTATTGGATCCAGGAAAGGTTTTAATTATGGATCCAAGGGAAAGGTTATACTTATTTGATCCAGGGAAGGTTATACTTACTTTGATCCAGCGGAAAGTATTCTTACTGGATCCAGGGAAAAGGTTATAACCTTATTGGATCCAGGAAAGATTAATACTTATTGGATCCAAGGGAAAGGTTATATTACTGGATACAGGGAATGGTATACTTATTGGATCCAGAGAAGATGATTATTAGACCAGGGAAAGGTTAATTATTTGGCATCCAAGAAGGTAACTTTATGGATCAGGGCGAAAGATTATACTATTGGAACCCAGGGGAAAAGCGTTATACTTATTGGACCCAGGGAAAGGTATACTATTGCGATCCAAGGGGAAAGGTTATACTTATTGATTCCAGGAAAGTTATTACTTATTGGATCCAGGAAAGGTATACTATGGATCCAGGGAAGATTATACTTATTGGACCCAGGGAAAGTTTATACTTATGACCCAGGGATAAGGTTATACTTATGATCCAGGAAAGTTATACTTTTTTGGATCTAAGGAAAGATTATACTTATTGGACCGAGGAAAGGTTATGACTTATTGATCCAGGGAATGGTATACTTATTGGACCAGGGAAAAGGTTATACTTATTGGATCCAGGGAAGTTATACTTATTGGATCCAGTGAAAGATTATACTTATTGGATCCCAAGGGAAAGGTTATACTTATTGGATCCATGGCGAAAGATTATACTTATTGGATAACACTACGAGGAGGCTAATAAAAGGTCTGAAATAATGACTAATATGTTAGGTATACCAAGGAGGTGTAAAGGTTTGAACAGAGGGGGTTATAACTTTATTTGTGAAATCACAGTGGAAACAACATGATTGAAACTAACTCTTCCATCATTTCGTTACTTCCCGTATACTTATTCTGGATCCTCCATTGGAGATAGAGTATTTTCCTAATCTTAAATCTTGTTTGATCCAAGGGTATAAGTGTAAAATTAGGAAGTAAAGATTTACTTATATCGAATACCTCGGGTAAAGGTTATTTTCTATTTCTATGCTTTATATAGGAAATTTTCTTTAAAAAGTGTGGTAATCACACGTCGAGTTTTTGTCATACAACTTATTTCATTTGAATAAGACCTAAGGAGCACAATGGCTAATTAGAAAGCAATAATACTAAGTACATATTTATTAAAAATCAAATTTTTAATACAATATGCAAATTTATCACTTTCCTCCTGATCCCACCAACGTGGGCGAAGAGTACCTATACTTATACTGTTAAGTAATTTTCCAGTGATATAAGTAGTAAATACAATATTCTTACATGCTGACTCCATATATAGGAATAGGTAAGAATGGATTTGTCAACAGTATTAATAATGTAAAACCAATTTATACTATCTTGATCCAGGGAAAGGTATTTAATAATTGAGCGTTTAAATTAAAAATAAAATCATTGGAGGGATGTGACGAAATAACTAAGGGGAATTGTGACTTGAGTTAGTAATATAGTTTCGGTTACAGACAGAAAATATCAACTATCTTGTGCGTCACTCCAGAGTGAAAGATTTATACTATATTATTATAGGGATATCAAGTGAAAGTTATCTTTATATATTACTGTATAAAAAAAACACACCACACGACAAGGCACGGAAAACTAGCATCACTGCTAAATAAATTGAGAAAATAACCAGTAGGAAAAATACCACAACGCTATTTCAAAATAAAACACAATCCGGCTACAACGTAAACTCCATTATCATTCATTAGCTAAACATACACATGATCAGTTAACTAAATACTACCAATGCCAAAATTTCTCACATTTTTGAACAGTTTTCATAAAGAAAAAATGGGACACTTATGTAATTTTAGAGCTTTTAATAATTATTATCGATTTCCTGTGTAATCAAACATCACTAAGATTTGGTAAGCGCTGGTGTGATTAAAGCCAAGTGATATAGAAAGTACATATCCTATAAGTCTAGTGTTTAAATAGTGCTTGTCTCTCAGCTGCACTCATAGCTTCGAATGCGCTTACTGTCACGATAACGTTGCGCGCTACAAGAGTTAAGCGCAACAGAAGTATCCGCAAGTGGGAGTCGAGTCATTATGACTGTTTCTTTATCTTTTAAACACACACACACACACACACCACACACACACATCATAACTTATAGGCGACCACCTTCAACCATATATACCATCTCACACACAGCACATTTTTACACATTACATCCTACTTTACTATTTGCTTATACACTACATTATACACAGATACTAACATTCATCATAACACCAACACAGAGCACGAGTCACTACACCTCGACCACCAGACATCGAATATTGGCACCTAACAGCTAATACATCCATACAAATGGATTTATCGCCGAGTCAACATACTAACATACGCTAAGGACAGATGACTTTCATGACAACCACACACATATACACGTACACTCATACACATCTACAGAAAGACTTACATAACACTCCAACAAATACTCAGCACACACTCTCTATTACCAAGAGTCGACAGAACAATCATCCAAGGATATTCTAGAAATCTACACACTAGGTACACAGTATTACATTGAGCACAAGAACACCGACCATTACTCATCACAACTCAATCTACGTTACACACTGAACCTCTGAAAAATTTAACATCTAACCTTACGTTTGGCCTATCATATAAGTAAACCGGATATTAAGAACACAATTATCCTATCTATAACAAATCAGCGTCAAAGATAATTCACGCTATATTGGTTGATTGTCGATGTCAACCCCGCCGATATTTAAGAAAAAAATACTAAAAAAATCAAGATTAACTTGAATTTAATGATTACAGTGTGATCACATTAATGCATAATAATAGACAATCATAATATGCACCCATGTAATAATCCTTTTAGTGTATCTTAAAAACTTTTACATTTTTTTTCATATGGCAGAAAGACGTTTTTGTTTTATTCAATTGCTAATTATAATGGGACTCTTGAATCCACGTTTTTGTATCTGTGAAACTCTCGACCTCAAAGATTACGTGGCTTCAAAAATTTTCTACAACTATGAATAAAACTCAATAACAAAGATGGGTATCTCCCAAATAAAAAACTGGTGCATTATTATCTTCTCATTTCCCTTTATCTT
>CM042160.1:46807764-46821821 GCA_023376005.1 Doryteuthis pealeii | reverse complement strand
AAAAAAAAAGAAGATGTCCATTGTTTCTTCTGCTAGATAGATAGATAGGAAGATAAGATTGAAATCAAACTAAGACAGATACAAACAGACAGAAAGATTGATAGATACGATAGAATAGATATGAACAGACTAAGACGATACAGACAGATAAGATAGATAGAATAGATAGTATGATGATAGATAGATAGATATGAACAGACTAAACAGATACAGACAGATACGATCAGATAGAGTAGATGATAGATAGATAGTAGATGTGAATCAGACTTAAGACAGATCCAGACAGACAGATAGAAAATATTGATAGATAGATAGATAGATAAGATGTGAACAGACTAAGACAGATAATATGACAGATAGATAGATTAGATAGAACAGTCTAAAGACAGAATACAGACAGATGATTAAGATAGATAGATAGATAGATAGATAGAACGGTCTTGAAGACAGATACAGACAAGATAGAAGATAGAATTAGATTGAAAGACTAGCAGAATACCAACAGACTAGATAGATAGATAGAATAAAGATATTAACAGAACTAAACAGATACAGACAGATAGATAGATAGATAGATAGAACAGACTAAACAGAACAGACAAGATAGATAGTATAGAGTAGATATGAACAGACTAAGACAGATACAGACAGACAGATAACAGATAGATAGATGATAGATAGATGATATGAACAGACTAAGACAGATACAGAAGACAGACAGACAGAAGATAGATAGATAGGCTGATAGATAGATAGCATTTAAAATCTTCGATCCCACTATCTAAATGATGGTGTACGTAAATTTTGCTGTTTTCAAATCCTAAGACTCCGGAAAAACACAATTCTTTTTTAAGTACACTGAACATCGAAATTCATCGGAAAAAATACGCCGAACGCGCACTCGTTAAACGAATCGAAGCGGCAATCTCAAGCTACGCATGCGCGCCCGGAAGGAACGATGTCGATGTACGCATGCCCGGTCATTGAACGAACAAAGAAAAGCAGTAGCAGCCAGCAGCAGCACTTTGCAAAGTTTTGTTCGCATCTGTAACAGCAAGTCGCGATTTCCCAGTCCTGTTTTCTCGGCCGTACAACAACAAATCACGAGGAGAGGAGGAAAAGATGGAGGGGAAGAAGGAGGAAGAGAAAGAGAGAAATGCGAGCTAATAAACATTACATATTCAGTTCTTTTGTGGTTGAACGTGACTTTTTTTCTTTTTTTTTTTTTTTTTATTTTCTTTTGTTTTTATTCAAAATTCTCATTTAATCTTATCACTCTTCTTTTTATTTTTTTTTTCTTTAATTTTTTTCTTGTGTCTTTTGTCTTTTTTCTTTCCTCTTTCCGTTTTTTCTTCCAATTACTTGTTGTTGTTTCATTTTTAATAAAACTCTTTTAAGGCCTCAGTTTTAGCTCAGTCGGTAGATGTGTTCGGCTGGAAACCTCAAGTGTACCTGGTCGATATCAACCTCCCCGCTCAACACAAGCGTATGAGTAGCAGACAGGGATCTGTTGGAAAGTGAGGTGTTACGGTAGGTGTGGTGCTCGCGTCCCAACTAAAAAAGAATCTCCTTGGCCCTAGCTCTATGAAAATGGGATAGACCCCCGCTGTCATGGCTGATACTGACTCTAGCTCCCCGACGACATACACACATATTTCTAATGTTCTTTTTTGTTTTGTTTTTTAAATGTTTTTCTCATCTTTTAAATTTCTCTTTATTCTTATATCTTCTTATTTCTTTTCCTTCTTTTTTCCTTCTTATTTCTTTTCTCTACTTCCTTTTCTTCTTTCTTTCCTTTTTATTTCTTTTTCTTCTTCCCTTTTCTTCTTTCTTTCCTTCTTATTTCTTTTTCTTCTTCCTTTTCTCTTTCTTTCCTTCTTTATTTTTTCTTCTTCCTTTCTCTTTCTTTCCTTCTTCATTTATTTTTCTTCTTCCTTTTCTTTTTCTTTCCTTCTTGGTTTGCGTTTGGTTGAACGCTAAATCACAATGCAAGTTAAAGAAACGAGTCGACTATGATGTTTTTAGTTTGAATCTTTGATTTATTTCTTAATATCGGAATCAAAAAAATTCCTTTTTAATACTTACTGGAATCCAGGAAAGGTAATACTTATTGACCCGGAAAGGTTATATCTTATTTGGATCTAAGGGAAAGATTAGTACGATTGGATCCAGGTGAAGGTTATACTTATTGGAACCACCAGGGAAAGGGTTATACTATTCGATCAGGGAATGTTATAACTTATTGGACTCAGGGAAGGTTATACTTATTGATCCAGGGAAGTTAATACTTATTGGACCAGGGAAAGGTTATACTTATCTGGACCCAGGGAACGGTTATACTTATTGGACCAGGGAAAGGTTAACATGGACCCAGTGGAAAGGTTATACTAGGATCCAGGGAAGGTTATACTTATTGGATCCAGGGAAAGGTTATACTTATTGAACCCCAGGGAAAGGTTTAACTTATTGGACTCCAGGGAAAGGTTATACTTATTGGGATCCAGGAAAGGTTTAATACTTATTGGACAGGGAAAAGGTTATACTTATTGGAACCACAGAAAGGTATAACTTAATTGCGATATCAAGGGAAAGGTTATACTTATTGGATCTAAGGGAAAAGATTATTACTATTGACCAGGGAAAGTTATACTTATTGGGATCCAGGGAAAGGTTATACTTATTGGATCCCAAAGGTTTTACTATTGGATCAAGGGAAAGGTTTATATCTTATTGGATCAGGGGAAAGGTATACCTTTTGGATCCAGGGAAAGATTTATCCTTATTGGAACCCAGGAAAAAGGTTATACTTATTGGATCCAGGGAAAGTTATACTTTTTGTCTAAGGGAAAGATTAATACTTATTCGGAGCCGAGGGAAAGGTATACTTATTTGGAATCCAGGGATGGTTATACTTATGGATCCAGGGAAAGAGTTATACTTATTGGACCCAGGCCCCCAAGGTATTACGTTATTGGACCAGGGAAGATTATACTTATTGCCCAGGGAAATGGTTATATATTATCCAAGGGAAAGTTATACTTATGGATCTAAGGGAAAGGGTTATACTTATTGGATCCAGGGAAAGTTACTTATTGGATCAAAGGAAAGGTTAACTGTATTGGACCCAGGGAAAGGTATACTTATTGGAAACAAGGGAAAGTTTATTACTTATTGGATCCAGTGGAAAGTTATACTTATTGGATCCAGGGAAAAGTTTAATAATTTGATTGGATTCCAAGGAAAGTTATACCTGTTATTGTTTGAATCCAGGAAAGGTTAATACTACTTGATCAGGGATTAAGGTTATTCTACTGGATCGCAGGAAAGGTTATACTTTGGATCTCAAGGGAAAGATTATACATTATTGCGATGCCAAGGGATAAGGTATATTTACTGGATACAGGAATGGTTTATACTTATTGGATCCAGAGAAGATTAACTTATTAGACCCAGGGAAAGGTTATACTATTGGATCCAAGTGAAAAGGTTATACTTATTGATCCAGGAAAGGATTATATCTTATTTGGACCCAGGGAAAGGTTATACATCTATTGGACGCCAGGGAAAAGTTATACCTTATTGGATCCCAAGGAACAGGTTATACTTATTGGATCCAAGGGAAAGGTTAATATCTTATTGATCCAGGGAAAGGTTATACTTATTGGATCCATGGGAAGAGATGTATACTTATTGGAGCCCAGGGAAAGGTTATACTTAATTGGACCAGGAAAGGGTTGATACTTATTGGATCCAGGATAGGTATACCTTAGTTGGATCCAGGGAATTAGGTTAATACTTATTGGACCAGGGAAAGGTTATACTTATTGGATCCAGGGAAGGTTTTACTTATTGGATCTAAAAGGGAAAGATTATATTTGGACCCAGGGAAATGGTTGATACTTTATTGATCCAGGGAAAGGTTAATACTATTGGACCCAGGGAAAGTTTATAGCTTATTGGATTCCAAGGGAAAGGTTATACTTTTGGATCCAGGGAGAAGGTTATACTTATTGGATCAGGGAAAAGATTATACTTATGGGACCCAGGGAAAGGTTATTAACTTATTGGATTCCAGGGAAAGGTTATAGCTTTTTTGGATCTAAGGAAAGATTAATACTATTGGACCGGTGGGAACGGTTATGTCTATTGGGATCCAGGAATGGTTATACTTATTGGATCCGAGGGAAGAGATATACTTATGGACCCGAGGAAATAGGTGTTATACTTATTGGATCCATGGAAAGGTTAAACTTAATTGGATCCAGGGAAAGATTATACTATTGGACCCAGGGAAAGGTTATATTTATTGGATCCAAGGGAAAGGTTTATATCTTATTGGACTAAAGGGAAAGGTTAGTACTGTTATGGAGTCCAGGAAAGGTTATACTTATTGGATCCAAGGGAAAGGTTATACTTATTTGGACCCAGGAAAGGTTATACTTATTGATAAAAATGAAAGGTTATAGCTTATGGATCCAGGGAAGGTTATACTTATTGGATCCAGGGAAAGGTTATAATATTGGATCCAAGGGAAAGTATATTATTTGATCCAAGGGAATAGGTAATACTACTTGATCAGGGAAATGGTTTTCCTTACTTGATCCAAGGGAAAGGTTAACTTATTGGATCCAGGGAAAGATTATACTATTGGATCCAAGGAAAGGTTATAGTTTACTGGATACAGGAAATGGTTATATCGTTATTGGATCGCCAGAAATGATTATACTATTAACCCATGGGAAAGGTTATACCTTATTGGATCCAAGTGAAATGTTAATACTTTTGGATCCAGGGAAAGATTAATACTTATGGGACCCAGGGAAAGGTTATACTTATTGGAGCCCGCAGGGAAGAGGTTATACTTATTGGATCTCAAGGAAAGGTATACTTATGGATCAAAGCGGAAAGGTTATACTTATTGGATCCAGGGAAAGGTTATACTTATTGGATCCAGGAGAAATTAAATACTATTGGATCCCAGGGTAAAGGTTATACTGTATTGGAACCCAGGGATAATGGTTTACTTATTGGATTCCAGGGAAAGGTTATATCTTTTGGATCTAAAGGGAAAGATTATACTTATGAACCGAGGGAAGGTTATATCTTATTGGATTCCAGGGAATGGTATACTTATTGGATCCAGGAAAAGGTATACTTATTGGATCCAGGGAAAGTTATACTTATTGGATCCAGTGAAAGATGTATACTTATTTGGATCCAAGGGAAAGGTTATATCTTATTGATCCAGGGAAAGATTATACTTATTGGACCCAGGAAAGGTATACTTATTGGATCCAGGAAAGGGTTATACTTATGGATCCAGGGAAAGATTATAGCTTATTGACCCGAGGGAAAAGGTTAAACCTTGAATTCGGATCCAAGGGAAAGGTTATAACTGTATTTCGACCCAGGGAAAGGTTATTCTATTGGATCCAAGGGAAGGTTTACTTATTTTTGAATCAAGGGAGGTTTATACTTACTTGTAGCCAGGAAAGGTTATACTTATTGGATCCAGAAAGGTTATCTTAACTAGGATCCAGGGAATGGTATACTTAACTTGATCGGGAAAGGTTACTTAAGTTGATCCAGGGAAAAAGATTATACTTATTGGATCCATAGGGAAAGCGTTATATTTACTGGAGTACAGGGAAAATGGTTATGCTTATTTGGATCCAATGGGAAGATCCCAACGTATCTGCAATAAACAACCGACAGTAATCCATTTTGCAACAAGCATAAACTAAATCCACAAAATCTACATTTGAAGTTTCAAAAAAGAAATAACAAAGTTTTGCTAAAGTAATTAATTTTTCATTTAATCAAACATCACTATATTAGGTGGAGGGGGCAAGTTAGAATACACATAAGCTGTAAATTCTGTTTCAGCTCCGCTCGAAGCGTCGAAAAATGGCTGAATAATAAAGTACAACCGCAGGATGTCATTATTGACTTGTTTCTTATTTTTAATACACACACACACACACACACACACACACACACATACATACACACACAACATATAATCATACACACGCACAACACACATACACACACACATGATACACATACACATACACACAACAACACAACACACAACACATAACACACACACACACACACATACATACACAACACAACATATATACATACACACGCACAACACACATACACACACATATACACGTACACATACACACACAACACATAACACACAAACATACACACACACAAACACACACACACACAACACACATACACATACACACACACACACAACACACCACACACCACACACATGCATTGATTACTCCTTACGTTTGGCCGTCATAAAGAAACCGGTTAAATCCTACTTAACGGACATAAATTCCACCATCGTATGTCACCCCGCCGAAAGAAAAAAATACTAAAAAATCAAGGAATTAACTGAATTTAATGAAATTTTCAGTGTTGATACATTAATGAATAAACAATATAATGCACCAGTTATTTTATTTAAAAACTTTTACATTTTTTCAGGTTAATTAACTTTGAACCACGTATGTTTGTGAATCTGTGCTACGCCTCAAAGATACGTGGTTCAAAGTTAACAGACATGAAAAAATATAAGAGTTTTCAAATAAAATAACTGGTGCATTATATTCTTTATTCCTTAATATATCAACACTGAAAGTTGCATTAAATTCGGTTAATTTCCTGATTTTTTTTTTCGGCGGGGTGACATACGATGTCCGTTAAGTAGGATTTAACCAGGAAACTTTCGGTATAAAAGTCGAATTAAAAGTAACTTATTCGTTCATGTCAGTAGTTTTGGTTAGCATTATTTTTCTTAATGCGAGAATATAGAAAATACTGGGTGGTATCTAGGTGCGTAAGTCTAAATAACCCCCTCTGCATTGTGGGAATTCTCTGGATATGAAAAGGCTAAGGGAGAAAATCCTGACAGAAATCACGGCTTGAACTCCGTTTGGTAGTTCAGTATGTAAGACACTATCTGGCAACTCCTGCAGCCAAACTGACGCCGAATGTATTAGTTCACCATTTCTTTGGAGCATGCCAGTGAGGCAGAGGAAGGGTTCCCTGTCACTTGAGGAACCCCAGGGCCTCATACATCTTGCCCAGGCTCTTTATTTTATTATTATTATTTTTTTGTGTGTGTGCCCTAGAGTTTTTCTAACATTGGACTTTACAGTCACAGGAGGCGCTGTAACTTTATGGGCACAAAAACTATATTATAGCCTTCCAAGGTTGAAATGCCAATAATCACGGCGAATAAGAATGGGTTAGACTAAATAAAATCTTGATCAAGAAAATAAAAGTCTTGTGAGTTAATTAATTGCATGACTAAAAACTAGCCCTTAGAAGAAGCAGTTAGAAGACGACAAGATGGCGGTCAGACAAATTATCAGAAACAGTAAAAAAAAAAAAAAATTGAAGTAACATGTAAGTCTTAACACTTTTTCTAACATTAGACTTTACAGTCACAGGAGGCGCTGTAACTTCAGGGGCACAAAAACTATATTATAGTCTTCCGAGACTGAAATGCCAACGAATAAATATTTTTTCTACTCGTGTTCACGTAAACTGCTACCCATCTTTTTTAACCGCCAAATCAACTCAAGGTCACGTGGTAAGAAAATAACAAGAAATAATAACCACAGAATAATTTCACAAGAAATCTCCCAAACATTGTACCATCTAAGCCAGAAATTACTTTTCTTTTTCCAATCTTAGGAAGTTTTTCAACAGCCACTTATCCTGCCAACGGGACTTAGAATACGCTGACTGTATCCCCCTGCAGAAATGTAAGACCCCCAAATGGGGGGTTTTGGGAATGACTCTAAACTGTATCAGCTGGTGAGACTTCGGTTCTGAGGAGTATTATTGTAACAATAAATGAACACACACGGCTGGGCTTGAGAAAGCTTTATTCTACTTAGAATACAGCTGCAGTTTCTTGGGAGTTTATATACTTTCAGAAAGTTAAAGATTTACACAAAGAGGCGGTAATAATAAAACAAGGGAAGTAACTCTCAATTACTTATTATAATAGGTCAACACTTATTTTGATTACCTCAAAATAAGGTTTTCAAAATTTAACCTCTACACAACATTTTTTTCTTTATTCTGCTTGAATTGAATAAACTAGAAATAAAATTACGCAAAGATTATTTATAGTAAGTATAAAAAAGTAAAAATAAAGTAGACGGAGTGGCCTTATTGTTGGTATCAAAATATCGGGTGGCCAATTTCTGCTTGTGCATATTCATACCGATTTTATAATTAATCGTTTAGAGCAATGGTCCCCAACCTTTTTCATGCCCGGACCCCTGAAAGAAATTTTAATATGTTCTCGCACTCTGTAGTGATAAATGAACACGCACAGTCGGGTTCGAGAAAGCCTTATTCTACATAGAATACAGTTGAGGTTTCTTGGGGGTTTATATACTTTCAGAAAGTTAAAGATTTACACAAAGGGGAGCTAATAATAAAACAGGGGAAGTAACTCTCAATTACTTATTACAATGGTGTATCCCTTTATTGCTATTATTCCCAGGTCCACTCTCTTCTGGAGTGGTAGTACCTGAGATCATAATAGATTTGTTTTAAAGTCTATTCCTATTGACTAAACCACGTGCAAAAATCTCTTAAGAAACAACTACACAAAAAATGTACATATAAATTGTGAATGAACGCATTCCCAACCTCTAGGCATAAAATAAGCATAGATGGGTGACATGTGTTAAAACGAATCAATCACCGGCATGGATGGGTACATCAACTAGTATGATAAATGAACGTTTTAATTCTGAATAGAAAAATATGAAAAATAAGTTATCTTGTCTGAAACTGAAAGAGTTAGATATTTAAACTGGTACAGAATCGGCATTCGAGCCCAGGCAAAGGCTAGGATTTTTTTTTTTTAAATGCAAATTTCTAATCAGGTAGGCAGCTTGGAATATTGACGCAGCATAATCTTCTGCGTCCCATTTCTTCTTCTCGTGTGTCTTTGTCTTTGTGCTGTACTAAGCTGATCGAAAAACACATACTCAAGTGACGTGTATCTCAGGTAAACAAAGATAATTTTAGTATGGGAGCCGCAACTGGCAATAATACAGTCGCATTGGTTTCTCAGAAATCGAGAAGGTTAGTATGCAGATAAAACGAGGAAGATCTATTTATTTCGAGTCGACGCTGCAGTATCTTAGGAATGGCAAGAATGAATGCAACATTATGCAGCGCAAAGTGCATTCTTGCGCACATGTCAAGAATGAAAAAAAAAGAGAAGCCTATCCGTTGAAAGACAACAGAGAGACGGAAGTTGTGGTGCTGATGTGAAGCTGGTGAGGGTTTCGGTTATTACGCAGTGAATACGCATGCGTGATCTCGAAATTTGAGCGGAAACGAACGGACGAATCATGAAAATAAAAGTGTAAACATTTATGGGTTATTTTCCTATAAGTCCAAACATAAACAAGGGACTATCTTGATGATAAATTATTTATTTATTTTTCCATTAAACTAATCTAAACCTAACCCTAACCTAACCCTAAATCCTAACCTAAACCCTTAATCTGTCTCTTTTTTCTAGATAATAAATAAATAAATAATTTATCAGTAAGAGTGCCCCCTTTGTTTATGTTGGAATTATAAGAAAATAACCGTAAAGTCTGTGGAGAGGCCTCCTGTCAGAATCGGCTAAACAGTGAGGAAGTCTATCTCTTTTCTTGCACTGACCAGGAAGATTGTTTTTGTTTTTTTACTGAGGTGGAGTACCACCGCTATCGTCAGCTCAACATGTTTTACCACACAGATTAAATTACCAGCTGTTCTATTCATGCACTGAGTTTCCCATTAAATAACCCTAACCCTAACCCTAACCCCGTCTTTCGTTTTCTATCATCTTCACCCTGTGATCTGCTGGGACTGCAAAATCTACCAGGTGACAATTTCTCTTAAACAAAAGATAATAAAAGTTAAAATGATATGAATATCATTAATTGCCCTTGGGAGATGCTCTGCGCAGGTCTTTGCTGGGCGATCCACACTGGCGTGTCAATTTGCTGGTTTCCACAGGAGAACGTGACTTTATTGAAAATGGTAGACCATTTTTAGTAAAGTTAGCGGTCTGATGAAGCTCATGGGTATATTCAGATATCTGTGAGAGGAAATGCTACCATAACCGCAAAATAGCCGATTTTTAAGCTTTTTTATTTACTAATCATATTGTTCTGTTTATATATTTTTTTAAAAATCAAACATCGAGCTCTCGAATTGGACCTGAATTCTCTATCATTTTACCGTTGGTAGAAAGGACGCGCTTAGAATCATCCTAATAGAAAATTACCTGGTAACCCACCTACAAAAAAGTATATATATATATATATATATATATATATATATATATCTGTGTGTGTTGTGTGTGGTATATATGTATTAATACACACACACACACACCATATATATATATATATATATTATAGCCGGTTTAGCTCAGTCGGTAGAGTGTTCGGCTAGAAACCACAAGGTTCCTAGTTCGATATTGGCCAACTCAGCATATGAGTAGCACAGGGATCTGTGAGGTAAAGTAAGGAACTGATGGTAGGTGTGGCGCTCCACCTCTGATGCTAAAATAATCTCCTTGGTCTAGCGCTACTGAAAAGGGGATATACTCTCGCTGTCTGGTTGATACCGACATTAGGCTGCCCGACGACTTTACTTTACCATATATATATATATTATATATTATATATATTATATATATATATATAAGGCTTCTCCGTTGAACTGGACGTGTGGATGTCAAAATACTAAGTTAAATCCATCAATCACTAAACTCTTGATGTGTTTATAGTGGCAAACGTCTGTCTTGTACCAGCCGCCATTTTGGGATAACCTGACACTAAAAAGTGTTGGACCATATCAATATTCGTAAGTTATTTAATGCCAAAGCCATCCTTGTAGAAGAATAGTAGTGGTACTATTTAATCCATATCTGGGGTATCAGGGGATTCATACCATAATAATAAAAAAAATCAATCATATCAATCTTCGTAGGTTATTTAATACCAAAGCCATCCTTGCAGAAGAACAGTAATGTTACTATTTAACCCATAGCTAGGAAGGTAAGAGGGTTCATGCCTTTTGTAAGGGCATTAGTCTTAAATTGAACTTATAGTGCAACTAAAGTTTGAACACACTCACTACGATATCGCAGTCCAGCGCGTCAGAGGGAGAATGTATGTATGTATGTAATCATACATTAGGAGGACTGTTAAGTTTTTATGGGCCATCACTAGCCTTCAAGCAAGAGTGCTTGTCCAGCCGAAATCCTTGGTCATCCTCTAGTAAAGAATCCTCACTATTATAAGTTCCTTCGTCAATGGTTGCAAGTGGACCATGAAAGTATCAGTGTTTAAGTAGTGAATCAGCCACGCATTATGGCTGTTGATTGGCTGGGGGAATAAACCACGTGACCTCGTCTAGTCTATAAATTTAGGTGGGGAATTGGCGCACACCTTATATACAAAAGAATTTGGGCACCTCACGTGGTGTGATAGTTAGCAAGCCAGATTAGCAGACCATTGTTAGTGAGTCCGATTCTCACTGGGTGCCCCATACTTCTGGCCTTGTGCCACATCTAAGCTCAGCTTAGTAAATAACTATATACAAAAAATTTGGGCACCTCACGTGGTGTAATGGTTAGCAAGCTAGATTAGCAGACCATTGTTAGTGAGTTCGTTTCTCACTGGGTGCCCCATACTTTGGCCTTGTGCCCACATCTAAGCTCAGCTTAGTAAAATAACTATATACAAAAAATTTGGGCACCTCACGTGGGTGTAATGGTTAGCAAGCTAGATTAGCAGACATTGTTAGTGAGTTCGTTTCTCACTGGGTGCCCCATACTTCTGGCCTTGTGCCATGCCTAAGCTTTGCTTAGTAAATAACTATATACAAAACATTCCAACAAGGACTATTCACAATCCCAATACCAACTACTAAGTTAGACTGCATCTACCAATTCTGGAGGTCTATGGAATGTGGTACACCTCTTTATCGCCATTACTCCCATGTCCACTCTGATCCAGAGTGGTAGTACCTGTTAGGATCCCATCTTGGTTGACTAGAAGAAAATGAGTTTTTGAAAAAAAATGAGTTTTTAGAAAATTTGAGTTTAAAATGAAAAAAAAATTGTGTACCATTAAGAATAAATAAGACAAAACATATTAGGTATAAAATAACCCAACAAGAGTTGTCATCCAACTATCCAACGATATATTGGAACAATTTTTTTAAAAATCGGTTTAAAAAAATGAGTTTGAAAAAAAATTGAATACCCATTAACCATTAATAGAACAAAACGTCTTGGGCATAAAATAACCCAACAAAGGTTGATATGCCATAAAATCCAAATTACCGACTACTGCGCTTAAAAATAATATAAAATTGAAATAAGTTTTTTCTCTTGTTCTCTCTGTCTGTCTGTCTATCTCTGTCTCTGTTTTGCTGTCTTGCTGTCTTTCTCTTCTCTTCTCTCTCTATATATATATATATATATATATATATATATATATATATATATGCCAGAAAATATATAAATATTTTTTTCTTTTTATATATATATATAATATATATTATATGTATATATATAAAAACATGTTTCTCTCTTTCTTTCTGTCTGTCTTTCTGTCTATCTATCTATCTATCTATCTATCTATCTATTTATCTCTGTAAGCTTCTTTCTTTTTTTTTTTCTCTCTCTCTATCTATCTATTATGACAGTCTCTCTCTCTCTCTCTCTCCTCTCTCTCTCTCTCTCTCTCTCTCTCTCTCTTCTCTCTTCTCTTCTCTATCATCACTTCTTTCCTTTTTCTTTTTCTTTTTTTCTCTCTTTCTCTCATTCTGTCTATCTATCTATCTATCTATCTATCTATCTATCTATCTATCTCTGTAAGCTTCTTTCTTTTTCTTTTTTCTTTTTCTTTATGTCTATCTATCTATCTATCTATCTATTTATCTGTCTATCTATCAGCTTCTTTCCTTTTTTTTTCTTTTTTCCTCACTTTCTCTCTATCTATCTATCTATCTATCTATCTATCTATCTATCTCAGTCCGTTTTTCCCCCCCCCCCTTTCCAAATAAAAACGTTTCAAGTAATATTAATCCGTTTTTCTGAAATCTGATCGATCAGATCAGATTTCCAGATTTTTAAGATGTTCGATTTTGAAAGACAATGCGGGTGTGTAATTATTGCCTTGGGAGGGGGGGGGAATGAGATTAGGGGTGGGGGGTGGAATGTCATATTAATTAGTTTCTCTTTGAGTTTTTGGGTTTTTTTTTTTTTTCATTTTTTCTCTTAGCGTTTCACTTTTGGAAATCGAAATATGAGTCTATAATTCGAATAGAGAAATATTATGAAAATTCTCTTAAAGCACTTGTCAGGCAAATTCCTATAATGGTAAATTTAATGAAGACATTAAGTAGCTTCTCTAAACTGCTAATCACACAAAGAGGAGCAGCCTCAACAAAGTGAAAGGCCTGCTGTGGCAGAGAGAGAGTTGCGTATTGCCAGATTAAGAGTTCAAGGCTACGTCAAAGCCAGGATATCGAATGCTGACTTTCAAGATAAGTAGAGATTTGATTGATTGCGTAACATAATCTTCCTACAGCCACCCCCGCCCTTTGCACTCAATCTTGGCATTGTGTCATTAGCGTTTTTGTAAATGCTGGAAGTGGTGAAAAGAAGAAAGAAGAAAAGAAAGAGAGAGAGAAACAAACGGTTGATTAAGATGAAAGAGAATCGGTAAAGAGAAATGAAAGAATTTGGGAAAGAGAAAGAAAAAAGGAAAGAAATTGTGAAAGAGAAAGAAGAAATCGAGGAAGAGAGTGAAATAGAGAAACAGAGGGAGTAAGTAGTCCAGAAAGATAAAGAGAGAAAGAAAGAAAGAAACTGAGAAAAAAGATATTGGGAAAGAAAGAAAGAAAAGAAAGAAAGAAAGAAAGAAAGAAAAAAAGAAAGAAATAAGGAAAGAAAGAAATTGAGAAGAAACAAACAAACA
>CM042160.1:46790264-46802764 GCA_023376005.1 Doryteuthis pealeii | reverse complement strand
GCTGAAAAGTCCATAGGTTGATCAAGATGCTCTCATGGAATGTGACCAAATGAGGTTTATACGAAGGTCAGCTGAAAAGTCCATAGGCTGACCAAGATACTCTCATGGAATGTGACCAAATGATGTTTACATAACGACCGACTGAAAAGTCCATAGGCCGACCTAGATCCTGTCATCGAATGTGACCAATTGAGGTTTATTATTCAACATACCAGTCCCCTTTCCTGTCCACACTTTTTCTATCAGTGTTGCAGGGTTTGTGTCCCATTGGTCAAAAAATTATCAAGTGCAGATATGTCATCCTGTGAACTTTTCAGACCACATTTAAAAATGTATGTATATAAGTTCATAGGCTGACCAAGGTACTCTCATCAAATGTAACCAAATGAGGTTTACATAAGGGTCGGCTGAAAAGTTCGTAGGCTGACCAAGATACTCTCATCGAAAGTGACCAAATGCGTTTTACATAAGGGTCGGCTGAAACGTTCATAGGCTGACCAAGATGCTCTCATCGAATGTGACCAAATGAGGTTTACATAAGGGTCGGCTGAAAAGTTCATAGGCTGACCAAGATGCTCTCATCGAATGTGACCAATGAGGTTTACATAAGGGTCGGCTGAAAAGTTCATAGGCTGACCAAGATACTCTCATCGAAAGTGACCAAATGCGGTTTACATAAGGGTCGGCTGAAACGTTCATAGGCTGACCAAGATGCTCTCATCGAATGTGACCAAATGAGGTTTACATAAGGGTCGGCTGAAAAGTTCATAGGCTGACCAAGATGCTCTCATCGAATGTGACCAAATGAGGTTTACATAAGGGTCGGCTGAAAAGTTCATAGGCTGACCAAGATGCTCTCATCGAATGTGACCAAATGCGGTTTACATAAGGGTCGGCTGAAAAGTTCATAGACTGACCAAGATGCTCTCATGGAATGTGACCAAAATGAGGTTTACATAAGGGTCGGCTGAAAAGTTCATAGACTGACCAAGATGCTCTCATCGAATGTGACCAAATGAGGTTTATTTTTCAGGGAAATTGTTTTTGAAAAACAATTTAAAGTTTAACAGTAAAAATCAATAACCAAATTTGCCGTGTTTCTTAGTTAGAAAGTTATATAGGTGTATGCAAGATTTCGAATCTGAGTGACCTTCCGTTTTGGAGTTATACGTCGACACGTACATACCAAACTCCTTTTATATATATATAGATATGAGTATTGCATTATTGTTATTCCCTTAGCTGTATCTAAGTTGTGTGTCAGATGAAAAATGGCTATTGCTTATGATTATATTAAAGACTGTTGCATTATCACTGATAATATCGTTTTTAGTAGAATCGAGTTGGTGAGTGTCGAAAATCTTGATGTACTTCGATAATTTCTCATCCTAGGGAATCTTCTAGGTTTGTCTTGTGAGAGATGTGTGTCTTATTCGCTGAATATTTCTTCGGATACTCCGAACAGAATCCAATCTTATATTCCTACGAGAATAACAATTTAAATACGACCTATTGTAAATTGCACACCCCTCGCATATTATCTGTGTCGATCAAGCGAGCTTTTTATTTCAAAATACGAATCCGTACTGGTACGAAAGAACGTCGCATATATATATATATATATATATATATATATATATATATATATATATATATATATATGGGAAAGGCATGAATCCATATATTCTCCCTCCAGCTATGGGTTAAATAGTATGGCAGACTGGGTAGGTAACCAGTCTAGAAGAGGGATAACTCTGAATTCAAAATTCCTGAGGTCGGTCGTTGATTGGGTTTGTGGCAACACTTGATGCACCAATTCTTTCCAATCGACTGTGCCAAAAAGTGTGGATGGTCCAACACAAGCCTTCACCACTATAAACAAATCACTGTGTGGATATTCATTGTATATATGAACCCTCATGCGTTGAAAATCGACGGGAGAGTCCATAATGTATATATATATATATATATATATATATATATATATATATATATATATATATATACCAGTCCCTCCGCAAGAGCAGGATATGATACAAGGTCATTCTTTAAGCGGAGTTCAACGGGTTTGAATTCAGAGTTTTCCTTCTCCTAGACCGGTTGCCTCATCATCATCATCATGTCGCGCATGTAGCACGGATATCCGTGACAATCTCTCACCACCCTTCCCTATCACTCATTGTCCCTGGGAGTTCTTCTGCGCAGCAACCAACATCCTCGCATAGTTGGTCAATGTAGATCCTTGCTGGGCGGCCCACATTTGCATGTCCATGTGTTGGCTTCCACAGGAGAACATTTGCCTATGAGCTCGTCCTTACTTCTCCAGCAGTGTCCTGCATGCCTAGTCCGTCTCACTTGGATGCTTTGTGTGCCTAACCAAGGTTAAAGAGCCCAGTCTGTCCTACTATTCATCCATAGCTGGAAGGAGAGTAGGATTCATACCTTTCCCAAGGGTATTAGCGCAAAGTGAAATGCAATTACCACATCAAGGATTTGAACTCGGGGCGACCAGTCCATTTCCCATGACTTTAACCATTACACCACGCGCTTCCACGTTGCATATATTAATACGCTTGCTCCTTAATCTTCTGACTGTTGTCATTTTGCAACACTCTCTGGTTAAAAATGAGACCCTCCAAATCACCCAAGATGAAATGCAATAAATATAAATCCTAATTATCTGGTGTTGCTTAATCGACAAATTCTTATTTCTTATGAGTGTTGTCACCTCAGCTAAATAATGAACTATTCTGTTTTTATTAAAACTTTAAAGAAAGTAAGGTAATAAAAAAGATATACCACTACAGTTTTTATTCAGTAAACTATATATGGTCAGAGGGGCCCCCTCCGATCAATTGACTGGTCATGTCAAGCCCTAGCTCATATATGATTGTCCCAAATATATTGCTCTTATGGCAATCCTCCATCCCTTTTTATCACATACGTTTGAAAATAAAACAATAATATTAGAAATCAATAACACCAATTAATTATTTATTAAACCCGGATTTGTTAAAACTGGTATGCAAATTATTCACATCATATACTATGTAAACATTTATTTCTTAATGAAATATAACACATATTGTAGTATTTTAAATACATAAATAACATTGGCTGTTTTGAGGCAAATACATCTCAGCTAGAATATTAATAGAATTGTTAATAACAAGCTAATTAGTATTAGATAATGATTATTTAATACCCATTGATAGTATAATGTAAATAATTAAGGGAATTGTGCTCTTGGTGGTGACGTAGTTTCAGTTAAGTCAGATAGACAAACATAACTGTTTCTATTATAACGTAAATAACTAAAAGTAGTGCCATTGGTGGTGACGTAGTTTCCGTTACAGTCAGACAGACACAAAATTTCCAAAATAACGTAAATAACTAAAGCTGATGACATTGGTGGTGACGTAGTTTCGTTTACAGTCAGACAGACACACAATCTCCATAACAACGTAAATAACTAAAGGTGGTAACATTGACGTAGTTTCGGTTAAGATCAGACAGACACACAATTTCCATTACAACGTAAATAACTAAAGGTGGTGACATTGACGTAGTTTCGGTTAAGATCAGACAGACACACAATTTCCATTACAACGTAAATAACTAAAGGTGGTGACATTGGTGGTGACGTAGTTTCGGTTACAGTCAGACAGATAGATAATCTCCATTATAATAAGATATGATTTTAATTAGCATCTTATTTATTAACGATGTTTCTATTAAAGTCAAGATCAGTTAAATAGAAAAACATGGCTGATTCTATCCACTACGCCATGTGTCCACTTGTTCCCAAATTCAAGGAAGGGGTTGCCGAGTTCGAGAAGGTTCCCAAGCCCAACAAGAAACACCTGAAGATGACCGGAGAGCACATCGGCTGAAACATTGTGAATATAACAATAAATATGACGACAATTGTTCAAATAATACAAATTATCAAGCCTCATCTCATAAATAACAAGAAATACCTGAAGAAGGCCAGAGGGCATATCGGCTGAAACATTGTGCAGATAACAATATAAATGTCTTTGCGCATGCGTATATGTTTGGTGTGTGACCGAGACCAGTTCGCTTTTCAGATGTGTGGATTTCAAGTTTATTCCCAGGCGGACGTATCCCTGTCCCTGTCCGTAAAAACTCTTGTCCCCCCGCCGGTCCTCAGCTAGTCTCTCACCACACGATATGTAGTTATTTTATGTGCCTACCTGTCAGTGTCAATTAGAATCAAATTGGTAAGAATGGGACGACGTGAACGGCAGGTTCCAAATTTATCCGAAAATAATCCAGACACACATACACCAAAAGACAGTACCAACACTTTCTCTTGGAACATATATAAATGTGTACTGGAGTGTGTTTGTATATATATATATATATATGTGTGTGTGTGTTGTGTGTGTGTGTATGTGTTTGAGAGAGAGAGAGAGAGAGAGAGAGATCGAGGGGGTAGAGAGAGATGGAGTGGCGAGATTATGTGCATATATATTTAACCAACTCTAACACAATCGGAAATAGATTAGAAATATCCGACAAAATGTTCAAAATATAAAAGAAAAGGTGAATAGAAACAGATACACACGCGTGCGCACGCACACAGACACACAGACAGACACACTCTCTCTCACACACACACACACACACACACACACACACACACACATATATATATATATATATATATTATATATATATATATATATATATATATATATATATGAAGTGTTCAAACGATGTGTTTGACAGTTATTATATATATATATATATATATATATATATATATATATATATATATATATATATATATGTGTTCTGTGAAAAATTTTATTTTCAATTTCTAGATTATATATATATATATATATATATATATATATATATCAAGATCATATATATATACTAGCAAGTATATGCACCCTCTGGGTGCAAGTATATAAATTTTAATATAATAAAATATCATGTTAAATTAGAAAGGCTAATGAAACTGAATAGGAATGCAGATAAAAAAATTTGGAACAGAGGGGGTATGATTGAAAAATAGAATAACTCTGAAACTAACTCTTCCATCATTTTCCATTACTCCCGTCTTTCATTGGTAAATTTTCCTAATTTAACTATTTTGTTAAAATAGGAAGAAAAGAATAACATTACAGTTATTTCTTCTTGCTAATGATTTCTTTTAAGATTTATCCCCGAGATTTTTGCTCATATTCAATAAGATAAAACCAAACAATTGGAAATCAATAATACTAAGCATATATTTATTAAAATCAAATTTTTCAGATAAATATGCAAATTAGCCTTCCCATTCACACTGTAAACTGCTATTTTGTTGTATATATAAATACAATTGCATGTTATTAGTATGTAGATATGGTCAACAGTCTTAATGATGTAAAACAATTTTATTAATAATTCAGGTTTAAACAAAAAATAAAATCAGAGAGAATGTGATGTAAATAACAAAGGGAATTGTGGGTGGTATAGTAATATAGTTTCGGTTACAGACAGACAAACTCACAATCTCCATTATAATAAGAAGATATATATATATATATATATATATATATATATATGATAAAGGCCAGGCTGTGCTCTATAACCTTGGAGTCTAGGAGAAGGAAAGTTCTGAATTCAAACCTGTTAGACTCCTCTTTAGAAATTGAGCTTGTGTCCCATCCTGCGCGTGCGGAGGTGTTGATATATATATATACATATATATATATATATATATATGTGTGTGTGTGTGCGTGTGTAGAATTAAATAAAAGACACATCTCCTGTTTAACAATTTTATTTTTGATCTTTTCGAGTTTTCTGCCCAACTTTTTAATATTTGGGTGGAATTCGTGGATAAGTCCACCAAAGTTCAGGTCCCGAGTACTGGAACACATCACCCCTGATAATGGCACTTCGAAGTGCCGAAAGTACTCGGGACCTGGACTTAGGTGGACTTATCCACGAATTCCACCTAGATATTAAAAAGTTGGCCAGAAAACTTGAAAAGATCAAAAATAAAATTGTTAAACAGATGTGTCTTTTGTTTAATTCTACATGTATAAATGAAAGAATGCTGCCCAAATACACACACACACACACACACACACACACACACACACATATATATATATATATATATATATATATAACTTAGAAAGATGGAAGTGAATCATACTCAGGGCACTAATGACTGTTCAAAGGAAGTACTTGTCTATCTCCATCCTTAAAGAAATGATGTTTTTTCCCCTTCTCTCCTCGGTGAGCATGTTTCGTGTGCTTATAAAACTTTGTTTTCATTCCTTCGTAAACCGATCAAATCGATCAATATAGAAATCGATCTTCAAAACTCAACAAGAGTGAAGACAGAAAATAAATTGATATTTTAATATTCCGATGAGATAGATGACAGATTCAGATAACTCAATAGATTGTCACTTAGTGTGGCACAAGGCTCCATAAGTCAGCGCGTTACGATTATGTTAGAGTTGCCGTTGTACAAAATGGACATGGCGACCCGAGTTCAAATCCTGGACAAGTCTGTTTGCATTTCACATAGCACTAATACCCTTGGGAAAGGTATGCATCCAGCTATTTTCACTCCAACTATTGTTTATCAGCTGGACAGGCAGGGCTCTTTAACATTGGTTAAGCAACCAGTCTAGGAGAAGGAAAAATTTGAATTCAAACCTGTTAAACTCCGATTAGAAATTGACCTTGTGTCACATCCTGCTCGTGTGGTTGAGTAAATATGTATACCCCTTTATCACCATTACTCCTAGGTCGAACCTGCTCCAGAGTTGTAGCAACTGTTAAGTATGGAGGCGCGTGGTCTAATGGTTAGAGTCATAGGAAATGGACTTGTCGACCCGAGTTCAATTTCTGGATGAAGCTGTTTGAATTTCACATAGCGCTAATACCCTTGGGAAAGGTATGAATCCAATTCTCCCTCCAGCTATGGATAAATAGCAGAGCAGACTGGGCTCTTTGACCTTGGCTAGGTAACCAGCCTGGGAGAAGGAAAACTCTGACTTCAAACCTGTTAAACCCCGCTTAATAAATTGACCTTGTGTCACATCCTGTTCGTGCGGAGGGGTTGGTAGATCTATATATAGTAGATTTTAAAAAATGAGTATTAGAATGTGTTTAAAAATGGGGTTATTTCCTATAACTTTAACATAATCAAAGGGGAACCACTCTTGACTGATAAATTAATTATTTATTTCCCCATTAAACTAACCCTAACCCTAAACCCTAACACTAAACCCGTCTTCTTTTTCCCTAGTATATCAATAATTTATCAGTCAAAAGTGGTTCCCCTTTGATCATGTTAGATTTATAAGAAATAACCAAAAATGAAGTTTGAAAAAAATTTAATCCCCAACAAAAATGAATAAAACAAAATGTCTTCGGTATGAAATAACCCAACAAGGTTTGACTTGTCGTAAAACCCAACCGACCAACCAACCAGCCAACCAGACACAATTTACTGACACTTCAGCTTCTTGCAACAAACCAACAAAAGAATTATGGAATTCATCATTACATAATTTAAGGTTTAAGCTGCAAGTACATCCAGGCTCACGTCCCCTCTCGGCGGTAATCTTTACAACCAATCATAAAAGGCTAATTACGCAGGATGCTCTGAAAGTAATGCCTCTGTGGGATTGTTTTCTCTTTGACTGGAAGAGTTATCTTCCCTCTTGTTTCGCGTTTTCACCTCCAGGTGTTTTGCTATTTAAGCAGGCAAGCGCCAGATTCGAACTCTCTTTCTCCTCGGGACCTCACGCACATGGGTTAGACATTTATGTCTACACCCTTCTACAGCCACTAGTAAGTGACTTTAACCTATGGACTCTCCATAACTATCCCTATCTTTTGTATGTACATTTAGATAACTATTGTATACGTTTTTTATTGTATCTTATCCCTTTTCTATGTACGTGTATATCTGCTATGTGACTTTTATCATGTATCTTGTATACGCATATTTCTTGTCTTAAATGCTTCTCCATGTGCTTGTATTAAAGTCCATTGTGTTATGTTTAATACTCGTGCCGGAGTTGTTTTGTTCAACTTTCTATAGCAATGAACCCAACACCTCCAGTTTATTCCTAAATAAAAATGTCTTATCATAATCCAAGTTTTTACCTATACAAAAACTACTATTAAACCACATAGTAACTATCACTAGACAGGGCACTGAAATGCTTAGTAAGCAAGACGTAGTGAGATCGATTCACAATAGGTGCCCCATAATTCTGGCCTCGTTCCCAAACTAAGGTAAACTTAGTAAATATATATCTATGCTGCTCAGAACACTTTACGAGGTGTATTAGCAGATCATTGTTGGTGAGTTCGATTCTGATTGGGTGTCTCATACTTCTGACCTTGTGTCACAACTAAGGCAAGATTAGTAAATAACTAGGCACTATCACGTTGCTATAACATAACCTTTTCAAGTTTAGGAAGATTCCCCGTGGGATAGTGTGTAACATGAACTGCGATGACGTTCACTGTCAGAATAATACCATTGGGAAAGGTATATATATATTTACCAACCCATCCGCACAAGCAGGATGTGAGAAAAGTTCAATTTCTTAAGCGCGGTTCAACAGGTTCGAATTCAGAGTTTTCCTTCTCCAAGACCGGTCACCAAACCAAGGTTAAAGAGCCCAGTCTGTCCTACTATTTACCCATAGCTGGAGAGAGAGAGTAGGATTCATATTTTTTCCAAGGGCATTTGCGCTAAGTGAAATGTAATTACCATGTCCAGGATTTGAACTCTGGGCGACGAGTCCATTTCCCATGACTTTAACTATTACACCACGCGCTTCCTTCATTGGGAAAGGTATAAACCCCCTCACCCCCCCCCAGCGTCGGTTAAATAGTACCACTACTGTTCTTCGCTGAGAATGGCTTTGGCATTAAATAACCCAGGAAAGTTGATATGCAATTACACAAAGATACAATACCTTTTCAATATTATTTGATCGATCTCTCTGAAATCGACCAAGTTTCTTACCAACAAATATCTTTTTTCGAACAAGTGCTCCAGGGGAAATTTCTTGACGAGCAGCTTGAAAAATGCAGAGAGAATTCAAATCAATTCCAATGAAAACTCCAAGGGAAATCCAGGATAAATTAGGAGTCACAGAAACGTCATCTACTAAAAGCAAAAGTTTTTTTTTCTCTAAATAAATCTTGAAGACACGGTTGGATGCATCATCAGTGATGTGACTTTAGTCCCTTGGGAGTTTCGGGTCTTTTCAACATTCTACCCCCTTTGCTAAAGTCGAAATTGATTATGTCTCAGTCTACATCCAACATATGCATTTGTCAGTATTTCCTGTGTTGCTCTCAACTAACAAATGGTTTCGGGTTTCGTCAGAATTTGACCAATGAGAAACTATTTATAGTCTTCCCCGTTTTGATTTTTCCCAACTAGTTTTGATTTCATCATCATGTTGCGCAGTTAGAACGGATATCCATGACAATATCTCACCAACCTTCTCTATCATTCATTGCTCCATGGAGGTCCTCTGCGTAGCATCAGTATCCATACAGAGTTGGTCAATGTAGGTCCTTGCTGGGTGGTCTATATTAGCAATGTCCGTGCGCTGGTTTCCACTGGAGAACGTCGCTTATGAGATGGTCTTTGCTCCTCCTTGCTTCTTGCTCCTCCAGCAGTGTCCAGCATGTCTTGTCCGACTCACTCGGAGAGTCTGTGAGATAGGGAGCAGGTGGCTATACAGCTGCTTCCTTGGGGTGCTGTTTCCACAACAAAGGTATCGATGACATCGAGCCAACCAAACCTTTGATAGCATACAAAAATTGAAGTCATAGAAAAGTGAAAACTTTCGGTAATCCTTAACTTTTTCCTCGTAAATTCCTACCATAAATAAACTGAACCCTCATTTCATGTCCGTGTTTTTGCAATAAATGTTTTATTTTTCTTGCAACCGTTATTTTACAATACTAAATATATTTTCTTTATTTGTTAAAGAATAAAGAATAAAGAAAATATATTTAGTATTGTAAAATAACGGGTGCAAGAAAAATAAAACATTTATTGCAAAAACACAGACATAAAATGAGGGTTCAGTTTATTTTATGGTAGTAATTTACAAGGAAAAAGTTAAAGATTACCAAACTTCTAAGGGTTTCCAATAATCTTAGATCTCCAAATATCTTCTTTACACCCGTGTGGATGGTGGATTAGCCACTGAGCTGAGTGGGTGTAGAAAAAAAATTCAATGCTTTTAGTGGACAATTGTGAATTTTGAATGATATTTCAGTATTTTCGTGTTATATCTATTAATAATGAGATTCGCTTCCGGTTTTTGTCTGTAACAAAAACTACGTCACTGCTTACGTCACATTACCCAAAATCGTCATAACATAGAATAAATACACAGAAAATTTGAACATGCAGCATTAGACAGTCCTCATTGTTTTTTAAAACAAGTTTTAATAAATACATGACTGGTATTATATATCTATATATAGTTTGTTTTATTTTAATACATATTTAAAGTTTACATTTCAAATTGTTTTATTTTTTAATCCTTTAATGAATTTGATGATTTTACTTACTTAGGGTACAAACTCGCTGACATTGAATTTTTAACTCCCACACCCTCAGATAATATGTTGCAAAAATCTAGTTTTACATCGCCCGGAGGGTGTTTTTTATTTTGCTAGTATTGGCAATAAGACCAATAGAATATTTCTTTGGTTATTATTTACTTTTTTTATTGTTCCCAACTAGTTTTGATTTTAGGTCAGTCATCTGTAGGAAACATGTTTTTTTAAACAATATTAATAAATCTCATTAAATTTTAAGTCTTCCTTATGAAGCCGTTTTTGTCTGATTGACTTGGTTTTGTTTTTATTCTCTTAAAAATTGAATTACAGACTATTGTCTCTCACCCAAAACCACAAATAATTTAAGTGTATTTGAGCGTAGTTACATGTCTGTGTGTGTGTGTGTGTGTGTGTGTGTGTGTGTGTGTGTGGATGTTGGTATGTGTGTATGTTATTTTGTTCTAATTTACACAGCAATAGTTACAATTAAATGTTGGGGGGTTGGGAGTTAGAGGTCGGAGGGGGCGTCACGTGGGAGGAGGGAGGGGGCGTCTAAATCGCATTGTGTTACGCACGATGGGGAATTTTCCGATTCATTTTCTTTATTTCTCTCCCTTAATGTCCATAAAGACAGACTTTGAAAAATAAATGTGCGACTTTCCTTTCGGGTTTGGACTCCAACGGGTGCCATTAGGACGAGACGAACGAGAGATAAGTGAGAGTTAATCTTTATATGAAAATGGACGAAGTTTTGAAGTGAGGATTTGGATATTTTAGGTTGCTGGATTGTGTCGGTAAAGAATTTCTTTGAAGGATCGATGAAGGAATCGGATGAGAGAGCAGAGGCGGGAGGGAGGGGGGCAGAATTTTGTTCTTATCCTTTGAGAAAATACAAAACTACTATGGTAATTATGAACTTTTGTTAAGTAAATTAGATGTCCCAGAAAAAACAGAACCCACAAATTTTGTAATAAAACTGTTAATTTTAACTAGGGGGTTTAGGGTTAGGGTTTAAGGTTAGGTCGGGGTTGGGGTTAAGGTTATGGTTAGGGTTTGGGTTTTGTTTTTTCTGGGTCACCCTGTACAGGGTGACCCAGAAAAAACAGAACCCACAATTTTTTTAATAAAACTGTTAATTTTAACTAGGGGTGTTTTTGGGTTAGGGTTAGGGTCTAGGGTTAGTTTAATGGGAAAATAAATAAATTGGGTTTTGCTTTTTCTGGGTCACCCTAATTTTCCGACTGATTTGCAAGTTTAGCCATATAAGGAAAGAAAGAACCAAAAGGAAAGAAGGAAAAAACCAAAAATAACGAAATAACGAAAAAAGAAATATATATATATATATATATATATATATATATAAGACTTTTGGATGTTTGTTTTTTAGAAGCATTCTTGAATAAATTATTATTTATATTTTGCTTGAAGTCGTTAGTATACATCGCTGATGAGACTTAATAGTCGAAACAGTCTGTACGGTGTTCTGCATAGCGAGCCATCCTTTGCCGGGATTCACTTGTCAAGATTATTTTCTATAATTATCGAATTTTATGCGATACATGCATTGTAATTGCCTTCAAGCAAAATATAAATAATAATAATAATAATATAATAATAATAATAATAATAATATATATATATATATATATATATATATATATATTATATATATATATATATATATTATTCCTATTTTTATTACTCTACAGCTGAGCAGGACAGGACAATTTTAAAAGGAAGGGGAAAAAATCTGTTTTCAAATGCCTTAAAAATAAAGAATTCATCATTCGCATCTGATGAGTCGGGAGAATTAGACATTTCTGTTTAAGCTCCCTGAAATAGTCTATAATGCAAGATCTCTAAGTCTTTTGTTATTTATTTAAATATAAATTTGCTCTGTGACTCTAACA
>CM042160.1:46735264-46787764 GCA_023376005.1 Doryteuthis pealeii | reverse complement strand
AATATATACAAACATTAAATATCACCAGGACTTGGTTTTTGAGCAAAAATAATGTATATTTAATTTATATTTGTGAAGATGATTAAAAAAATCTAAATGATAATAACATGGATTTTTTTTGCATTTATTTATTATTTTAAATAGGAGACATTATTTTTTCTTTTCAGAGTGGCTGGATCAAGGCAAGGTCTTTTTTACATAGGGATTTTAATGGGGCCTCCAACTCGGGATATAACAATATACATATATAAAGGGCAGTTGCGTGTATGTGTAAAGTAAATATATATATACATTAAATATCACCAGGGCTTGGTTTTTGAGCAAAAATAATGAAGATTTTATTTATATTTGGGAAGATATTTAAAAATTAAAATTTGTATAGTAACAGAAGGTAATTGAAATAAGATGTTGATTGATTGAATTAATCACCTCATTTATATTGGATTTTTTTTAACTTGCAAATTATTGAATTAAAATTTTCTTATTATATTGTTATATATTTACGTGGTGATTTTATGGGACATCCAGTGAGGATCTAACTTGTGATAAGTAATAATGGATCTGCGAGACTAACTTTTTAAATATTACCAGGCGACGCGAGTAGCCACTTCTAGTTTATTTATATAGCTGAAGCGTGGGGAGGACAGTTGGATTCGTACTTTTACCCAAGGGTATTCGCCCTGTTGACCAGCTCTGTACGAATACTGGATACCGCGAGAACAGTGAGTAATAGGGACGGTTGGTGAGAGATTGTCATAAATATCCTTTCAACTAGCGCGACATCACGACGACGACGACGACGATGATGATGATGAGGGGGAGAGGAGGAGGAGAGGAGGATGATGATGATGATGATGATGATGGTGATGATGATGATGATGATGCCCTGCAGAGTGGGAAAGACGACTACTCAAAAAGGGATCTGTCCTGCGTATGACATTAAACTGTAGGTTATTCTCTAAGTCTAGCATAAACAAAGGGGAACCACTCTTGACTGATTATTTATTTATTTATTTATTGATCTACTAGGGAAAAAGAAGACGGGGTTATGTTAGGTTAGGGTTTCGGGTTAGTTAGGTTTAGGTTTGGGGCCAGTTTAATGGGAAAATAAATAAATAATTTATCAGTCAAGAATGGTTCCCCTTTGTTTATGCTGGACTTATAGGAAATAACCAAAGTGTATCTGGTGGTCAGGTTATCGTCTTGAAGATCTGGGAAGTGTGGTTCATCCCTTCATTACCATTACTCCTAGGTCTACTCTTGCCCGGAGTGGTAGTATATGTTAGGGTCTCATCTATAGGTCAAATAGATCTGCGGGAAAATTAATTGTATTAGATGGTAATATTTGATTCTATAGATGAGACCCTAACATATACTACCACTCCGGCAAGAGTAGACCTAGAGTAATGTAATGAAGGGATGAACCACACTTCCCAATCTTCAAGACGATAACCTGACCACCAGATACACTTTTATTTCCTATAAGTCCAGCATAAACAAAGGGAACCATTCTTGACTGATAAATATTTATATTTATTTTCCCATTAAACTGGCCCCAAACCTAAACCCTAACCCTAACCCGAAACCCTAACCCTAACCATAACCCCGCTTCTTTTCCCTAGTAGATCAATAAATAAATAAATAAATAATCAGTCAAGAGTGTTCCCCTTTGTTATGCTAGACTTAGAGAATAACCTACAGTTTAATGTCATACGCAGACAATCCCTTTTTGAGTAGTCGTCTTTCCCACTCTGCAGGCATCATCATCATCATCATCACCCTCCTCCTCCTCCTCCTCCTCCTCATCATCATCATCATCGTCGTCGTCGTCGTCTTGTATGTCGCGCTAGTTGAAAGAGATATTATGACAATCTCTCACCAACCGTCCCTATACTCACTGTTCTCGCGGTATCCAGTATTCTACAGAGCTGTCAACAGGGCGAATACCCTTGGGTAAAAGTACGAATCCAACTGTCCCTCCCCACGCTTCAGCTATATAAATAAACTAGAAGTGGCTACTCGGCGTCGCCTGTAATATTTAAAAAGTTAGTCTCGCAGATCCATTATTACTTATCACAAGTTAGATCCTCACTGGATGTCCCATAAAATCACCACGTAAATATATAACAATATAATAAGAAAATTTTAATTCAATAATTTGCAAGTTAAAAAAAATCCAATATAAATGAGGTGATTAATTCAATCAATCAACACTTATTTCAATTACCTTCTGTTACTATACAAATTTTAATTTTTAAATATCTTCCCAAATATAAATAAAATCTTCATTATTTTTGCTCAAAAACCAAGCCCTGGTGATATTTAATGTATATATATATTACTTTACACATACACGCAACTGCCCTTTATATATTATATTTATATCCCGAGTTGGAGCCCCATTAAAATCCCTATGTAAAAAAAGACCTTGCCTTGATCCAGCCACTCTGAAAAGAAAAAATAATGTCTCCTATTTAAAATAATAAAATAAATGCAAAAAAAATCCATGTTATTATCATTTAGATTTTTTTAATCATCTTCACAAATATAAATTAAAAACATTATTTTTGCTCAAAAACCAAGTCCTGGTATATTAATGTTTGTATATATTTACTTTGTCGTTAATTGTTTTATTTCGAATTTCTTCCAGACATACACACAACTGTCCTTCATATATGTATAGATAGATAAATAAATAAATAAATAAATATTTCTTTGAAACCGATTCTTTTTTTCTTAATTAGTTTTTTCGTCATTTTATTTGACTTTATTTATCATCCATTCAGTTGATTTCTCCGCCTTATTTATCTATTTGTCTCTCCGCGTTTAACATCCATTCTTTGATAAGTGATCTTTTCATTTCTGCGTTTTTTTAAACTCCTCTACTGAAGAGCGTCATCCCATTTCTTATCGTCAAAGTCGTCTGCTTTTTGTTTGCCATTATCCTAACAAGGTCTCACTCACACATTAGAGATGTCAGCTCATTCGCACACATTAAAAAACGCAAGCAGATTTCTGTGTAAATGTAAAAAAAATATTTTATTCTGTTTTGATGTTTTTCAAAATCCCATTCTGCTTCTTTGTCCCCGTCGCCATTATGAATAGATTATTGGAAAGAAGAATTTGCTTTTTCCCCCCAATAGTATGGCGTCCGTATGTCCTATCTCACGTTCACAAGCTGCCATTCCGAGAGAAAAAAAATTGGGCTTGATTAGAGAGAGAGAGAGAGAGAGAGAGAGAGAGAGAGAGAGAGAGAAGAGAGAGAGAGAGGGGAGAAGGGGGGAAGGGATAAACGAGCGACAGATACAGACACACACATAAAACGGAATAGAGAGACAGACAGACAGATAGACAGAGACAGAGACAGAGACAATAACAGATAGAGGGGAGGAAAGGATAAACGAGTGAGAGACAGANGAGGAAGATAGGAAAAGAGAGAAGCAGAGTGGTGTGTGAGATGAGAAAGAGAAAGAGAGAGAAGTCAGAAAGAGAGAGAAAGGTGAGAAAGAGCGTGTGTATGAGGGAGAGAGAGATGGAGAGAAGAGATCAGAGAGAGTAGTTATAAGTTCAGAACAGCTGTATGTCAGTGGGCTGCTGGGGAGGGGAGTGTCTATTGTTGCCATAATAACTGGCTATTATGGGGCGTGATTGAGGGATTATCCTTAGAGTACTCTTCTCACTGGGTGATATGGGGCATATCTTGAGAGTTCGTGGGAGCTCCAGAAGTTTGTGGTGCGTTGTCGCGTCATCGTACTTTAGTTTTTGGTTGTGTTTAATAATGGAATGTCATAAAATTTTCCCCCAGATGTCTAAGTATAGAGCACAGACCAAAAGAGATTACAACCAGGCAGTAGAGAAGAATGGGCAGATACCAAGAGAGTGAGTAGAGGAGCGTAGTGAGATGTAGGAAAGAGTATGACGGAACAGTAGATGGAGAAGATGAAGACGCGCATGTGTGTCGGTTGCCGAGAGAGAGAGAGGGAAAAGTAGAGAGTAGAAAAAGATGGGGAATAAGAAAGAGTAGAGCTAAAGTCAGCGCTCGAATATCTCGTAGAGAGAGAGAAAGACGTATCTAAGAGAACTGATGAGAGTTCAAAAGAGATAATGACAAATGAGTGGTGTTGTGGGTATATTGCCGATGTTTAGGGACGGAAGCAAAGTGGAGAAAGAAGTAGAGTCAAAGAGACAGGAGTGAGGAATCAGGTAGAGAAAGGTGAGAAAGCAAGATGAGAGACTGGAAAAGAGAGAAGAAAAAGAGAGAGAAGAGAGAGCGTCACCGTGTGATGTCTAAGAAAAAATTTTGAGCGATGCAAAGAGGAAAGAAAAGAAAAAAAAAAAGCAGAGAGGGCAGAAGAGCGTACTGTGTGGTTGAAGAGCGTAAAGAAGAGAGACTGATTAACAGAAGAGAGATGTGAGAAAGAGAGCGTTCCTATTTACTCTGGTGTGAGACGGAAAATGAAAGAGCTGAGGAGTGAATCAGGATTCGAGAAAGAAGATTGATTAGTCGGAGAAAGTATGCTTGTTACATAGAGAGACTGAGAGAGAAAGAACAGGTAAATAAATAATGGCGCTATGGGGGGCACCATCAAATTATGTACTCAGGAGCTAGAACAAGAGTGTGATCTATCGAGGAGGGAGAGAGCGTGAGGAGTAGTCTCAGCTGTGTCCTGGTATGAAATGAGGAATATAACGCAGAGCAGGAGAGTAGAAGAGCATATGCAGGAGAAAGAGAGTGAGGATCAGAAGGAGAAAGAGAAGTGTAGCACCAGAGAGAAATATGCCGTCTGGCGCGGGTGAATGATTGGCGCTGAGAAGAAGAGAAAGAGAAGAGGAAATATGGAGAGATGAGAGACGAGCGGATGTGAGGAGACGGTTTAGGAGGGGTAATAAGTCAGTATCTCACACCTCTTTCCGTATTGTGGCTACCGTCTAGATCTTAATACAGATATGGTAAGGGTAAGCACTTATCTCCATCGAAGGAATATAGGGGTCAATTTAAAATACCACATTCACCTGTGGCCACAGTCCATTATGGTTGGTAGACCCTGGATGCTTAGGGAGGAACGGCATCAGGTGGCCTGAAGCAATGATATTTGCAGAAGAATTCCATCGACCTGTGACCGTGAGCGTCCTTCATCTTTTCCCATTCGTTTGGGCCTTTACTCAAGCTAATGGCTGTAATAGAGTCGGCGAACATTTCAAAGGTAAGAGAGCAAAGTCCTCTGCGTCAAACCGACAAGTGTCGAATCTCATCTCCGATCAAGGATGAAAGGGCTGGTCGACGGTGCCTCTCAAAAGCCACATAGAGAAATTTATTATAAGGATTGTGAGCCGTTTGCTGAGGACGACGCAACTAAAAGACTGATCTTCAAATGGCAAGCCCCAATCCCTTTTATCATCAATTGGTGCTAGATTCACCGTCAGTTTTTCCGCAAGCACCCTTAAAACGAGAGAAGGGTTATAAATCTAGAAACACACATTAATAATTATGTCCCTTGTTGCAATGATTCTCGAAATCCCTCCTAATTCATGAACTGGATGCAGGGTTCAATCTTCTTGCTGGAAGAAGGTTACCAACCATCAAACGACCACACTGATATTTGCATATCCAGATCCACTATTAATTAATCACTTACCCAACAGTCCTCTGCAATATGCTTTCTCAGTGAAAAGAGGCTATGTAAGCCACAGGTTTCAATATATGTTTAAGGGTCCCATCATATGGGTTAAATAGAAAAGAAACAAATAAATACGGATGAGTTTTTAATTAAAACTATTGAGTACATAATGAATGAGAGCCCCAATTGCATATTTGAGTTAGAGTTCATGTATCATTTACACTCGAAAAAATCATTCTGCAAACCCTGAATATACCAAATTTATTCGAAATAAAAACTAACTGCATTGAGGTGTTTTTTTGGAATTGTTGCTGTGCAATCTAAATATTGAATGAACTTAATGATCACTTAAGAACACCATTTTATGAATTTTTCGTGTCTAAAACACCATGAGGGTTTGTATGCAGATTGTATGTTGATCACCGAAGATATGAAAATGGCCGACAAAACACATAGGGCTTCCCCTGAAATCGACACTATAAATACCATAGGGAAGTTTATTCCTCCTCTCATTGAATTGTTGCAATAGTTCAGATACTTAATCAATCTTTGGATTTAACTATTGCACCTGCAAAACCAACAACCTCTCCCTTTCCCACCAAATAGAGGAAGAGAGAGAGAGAGAGAAGAGAGAGAAGGACGAAGAGCGAAAGAGAGAGATAGAGAGAGAGAGAGGCACTTTTTGTTATGACTAAATTAATCAATTAACAACATTGAAAATCCAGAAAAGGTTTATTACTTTTTGTACAGGAATATAAATAATAGAGTCAACACGCAGTTCTCCAACAGTATGATGAGTAGTGACTCGACAACGAATACGACTACGTAACTTGACTATGAATAACTTCGCGTATTCCTATATTTATATGTATTCCAACAGAATCATAGGAAGCGCGTGGTGTAATGGTTAAAGTCATGGGAAATGGACTCGTCGCCCAGAGTTCAAATCCTGGATGTGGTAATTGCATTTCACTTAGCGCTAATACCCTTGGGAAAGGTATGAATCATACTCTCTCTCCAGCTATGGATAAATAGTAGGGTAGACTGGGCTCTTTAACCTCGGTTAGGCAACCGGTCTAGGAGAAGGAAAAATTTGAATTCAAAACCTGTTGAACTCCGCTTAAGAAATTGACCTTGTGTCACATCCTGCTCATGGCGAGGGGTTGGTACATAATATATATATGAAAGGTAAAATGGATATGAATCCGACAATATGTGTAGAAAGTTTGTAGAAAAAACAACAAGATGTTAAAGATTTTGCTGACAGAAATCTGTTTCGACCAATATGAATAGGTCTTTATCAAAGCAACATTGTAAACGGAAAGACGAAATAAATATATCATTAATCACGAGGCACAGAACGCTCTCGATCAGTACCGGAATTTTTTTTTTAATTTAAAAATGCGTATTTTATGTTAAAAATAAAATAAATTTTATTTCTAAAAATTATAAGCATTTTTATCATTAGAAAAGCTCAAAAGAGTTTGCAGTAAAAGTTTATATAAATATCAAAAAGTTCAGGAAAATGTTCCGGCTACAAAAGAAAGTTTAAAAAATATATAATAAGTCCAACAGTACAATAGATGAAGATAAAAAAATTCAAGAATATATATATATATGTGTATTCTGTTGGACGAGTCCATTTATCTTGTAGGGGAAATATCTTCTCTTTTTTTAATAAGTCAAACGAAAAAGAAATACATAAATTCTTTTTCAAAAAATTGTTTGTTTTTTATTTGATCAAAGGATCACGCCCATAGTTGTAAAGTGTCCAAGGCTAAGTTCATGCCTAAGTGGTTATTTAGAATTCAAATAAACTGCGCACACCCAATTGCTTTTAGTCCTAGGCTGCTGATTTGCTACATATACATGTGTATATATATATATATATATATATATATATATATATATAATATGTCTATAATATATATTTTTTGGATTTAGTGCAATAAAGAAGCATAAGTGGACTCAACAACATATAATATATATGTGTGTGTGTGTGTGTGTGTGTGTGTGTGTGTGTGTGTGTGTGTGAAGAGAAAAATTAAAGTGAATCTGGCGGTAACCTGCGGTTTTCAAATTTTTCACTATATTACATACCGTCAGATTCACTTCCATTTTTCTTGTCCTTAAAAAAACACACACGACGAAACCACTCATTTTAACCTGTGTTTTTTCAAATTTTTCACTATATTACATATATATATGCTCCTAAAACTTGGTAGAGCTTTCTAGGGGCTATTTCACTTGACTTTCACTGCCAGCATAAGGAAATGGTCATCTGTATCAAATGCTCCCCATCTCCTCTGTGACTCGTCCGTAGCAAATTCTTCAAGCGGCACCTGTCCCCTTCGTCTAAAAGAAGTAAGAGTTAGGTTTATTGCCCGATGGTGCCCTCATAAATGGGTCTGAACAATGTTTGCCCCCTCTCCATGGCCGGGGTTGTCACCTTCTAAGTTTCCTGCATTAAACGGACCTTGTGTCACATCTTCATATTGTGCTGGGGTTGGGTAAATCCTAGAAAACTACTTAAAACTTTAACACAGAATGCTATTGTGGACACAAGTAGTAGTTTAGTAAGCTAGTATGGTGTAAGGTCATAGTATTTGAGCACTCAGTGAGGATTGAACCCTAGCGAATTGTTGTGTGAGTCGTTTGTTAACCATCAAGAAACAAATCTATCTATCTATCTATACATATATAAAGGTCAGTTTTGTGTATATGTATGTCCGGAGGAAACTTCGAAATTAAACAACGACAAAGTAAATATATATACACATTAAATATCACGACGGCTTGGTTTTTGAGCAAAATAATAAAGATTTGATTTATATTCGTGAAGATAATTAAAAAATAAAATTTAAATATAACAGCATGGACTTTTTTTTTCATTTAATATTTTAGATAGTAAACATTAACATTTCTTTTCAGAGTAGCTGGATCAATGCAAGGTCTATTTTTTTTTAGCATAGGGATTTAAATGGAGCATCCCACGAGGATTCAACTCACGATTCAGTAATAATGGAATCTGCGGGACTAACTTAAAAAAACTCTACCCAGGTGACGCCGGGTAACCGCTGCTAGTACATATATAAAGGGCAGTTGGTATGTATGTATGTATGTATGTATGTATGTATGTCCGACTGAAACTATGAAAATAAACAATTAACAGCAAAGTAAATATATATACACATTAAATATCACCAGTTCTTGCGTATTGTGCAAAGATTTGGAAAATTTAACTTATATTCGAAGATTCATTTCCTTTCCTTTCCTTTCCTTTTCGAAGTCCGTTACAGAGGACGATGACGTCACTCCATGTCTTCAACAGTTGTGGAACCTCTGGTGGCTAGTTAGTCCAATACTGGACTTACAGAGGCGGTCACACACATTGCAAGGGAAATTCCCATCTGCATTTGGTAGTTCATGATGACGAAGACGTCGCCGTTCTGCAGCACTGTTAATCTCGACATTGAGCCGCTCAGCTCCTGTGCGGCACGCGTCTCGCAACCCTGTCTGTTATAGGCCAGATCTTCCGGGCTTGCCGCTCGTGAAATGACTTAATACTACCTGAGACAGCACCCTGCAGCAGCTCGGCAGCCCAGTCGGCTCGGACATTCCCCTACCACTGGACTAACTGCGAGACTGCCAAGATAGTAGACTGGAGTCTCTCTGTGCAGCCTCTTTCCCCTTAAAATATCTCACGCACAAGTTTCACAGCATGTCACCTTCAACATATTCGAAGATATTTAGAAATTAGAAATATACATAGAAATAGCATTGAAATTCTACTTAAAAATGTTCAGCATTTGTAAATCTCAAAAGTAAACAAATCAAGGGTCCCCCCTACCCAGTCGACGCTGGGTAGCCGCTTCTAGTATATACATAAAAGGTATAAAACATCACAAGTTTATCAAGCTCTTTAATTAACATTTAAAAATATCGGAATTGATCTCTTTAGTAAACTTATTTTTATTAAATCAGGTCAGTGTGTCTCAGTGGTAGAATACGAGACTACAATCTGAGAGGTTCAATGAGTTTCTGAATTATATTACATTCTAGATTATATAATGAAACGAGTAAATATAAACAGCATGCCCGCCATCATCTGCGAGAGACGCCTGAGTTGCCTTGGCCACGCATCCCCAAAGACTTACTGTATGGTGAGTTAGTAGAGGGTACCCGACCGGTAGGGAGACCACGCCTGCGCTTTAAAGATATCTGCAAGAAGGACATGAAGACATGCCACATCGACATCAACACATGGGAAGCTTATTCAGAAGACCGTACGACCTGGCACCTCCTCATCAAACAATGAACGAAAAGGAGTGAAAGAAGCCGCCGCAGAAAAGAGAGCCAAAAGGAAGGAGAGGCAACAGCATCTCCAGCTTGCATCACCGTCTGTTTGCAATCACTGCACCAGATATTACCATTCAAATATAAGAAAGAATAAAAGAAGGAAATGGCTAAAATGGGAAGAAAGAAATGAGTGAAAAATAGAAATAAATAATGAAAGAAAGAAACGTTTGAACTTAAAAGAAACAAACATTGAAAATGAAAGAAACAAACAAACAAAGAAACAAACGAGTGAAAAGAAAGAAAGAACGAAAGAAAGAAACGTTTAAACTTAAAAGAAGAAACAAGTGAAAAAGAAAAAACAAACAAACAAACAAATGAGTGAAAATGGAAGAAAGAAAGGAGTGAAAAGAAAGAAAGAGAGGCTTGAACTTAAACGAAGAAAGAAAGAAAGAAAGAAAGAAAGCCACTCACGCAGTTGCAGATAAAATAGAGAAAAAAGTGGACACTACGCCATCGTCTTTAGTAGACGGAAGGATGCCAATAAGATTATATGAATGGAAAAATAAATTGAAGTGATACCCTGATTTGTTGGATTTAAACCAGCTTTATTTCACCTGACAAATTGGCATTGTTTTGTATCCCACACATGACGGAAGAGTTTGATGAATACATAACATCATCATGTCGCGCAAGTAGCACGGATGTCCATGACAATCTCTCACCAACCTTCCCTATCATTCATTGCACCTGGGAGGTCCTCTGCGCAGCATCTAGTATCTGGGCAGAGCTGGTCAAATAATACTTGATTAGTCGATTTTAATTAACACGGATATCCATGACAATCTCTCGCCAACCTTCCCTATCATTCATTGCCTCTGGGAGGTCTTCTGCGCAGCATCCAGTATCCTTGCAGAGCTGATCAAATAATACTTGATTAGTCGATTTTAATTAACACGGATATCCATGACAATCTCACGCCAACCTTCCCTATCATTCATTGCCTCTGGGAGGTCTTCTGCGCATCAACCAGAATCCTCGCATAGCTGGTCAATGTAGGTCCTTGGTGGGCGGCCCATATTAGCATGCGTTAGCTTCCACAGGGAACGTCGCTTATGAGCTCGTCCTTGCTTCTCCAACAGTGTCCTGCATGCCTAGTCCGTTCTCACTCGGATGGTTTGTGAGATGGTGGGCAGGTGGCCATACAGCTGCTTCCTTGTGGGGTGCCGTTTCCACGACTTATTCAAGACTGCACGCAGCATTCTTGTGCAGCTCCCATCTAGCTTATTCTCAATGCGCTTCGTTATGGTCCAAGTGGTGCAGCCATACAGCAGTACAAATATAATCACGGCATGGAAGAATTATCGCTTTAACTTGTCAGTGAGATTGGATTTCCATATGACTGATAATTTATTTGTGACCGACCATGCCTTTCGTATTCGTGTATTAACATCGCTTTCTGTGATGAGATATTACTACCTAGGTATGTGAATTGTTCTACTGGTTTAAGAGGCTTACCGTCGAGTGTCCCTTTCTCTTTGAAACCCATGAACTCAGTTTTATCGGAGTTCACACAGAGACCGATATTATTTGCTGCCTCCTCCAAGTAAATTACTAGCAGACTTCCCAGACAATTCCTTGGACAAAAAGATGAGAGACAAAATATCTTAAAACAAATATTAAATATCTTTCATTCCCCGAGACTGGTTACTTAATTCTACTTTCAACCCATAGCTGGGAAGGGTGGAACATATGGATTCATGCCTTCTTAATGGGCATTAGCGTGAAATGAAAGGCAAACAGCCTCGTCCAGGATTTGAACACGAATTGTCGATTCCATTGTGCGCGACGATAACCGTCACGCTAAGTTCTCCTTCTGTTTTGATTAATGTATGTCAACAAAAAGATACGCCCCCCCCCCCACACACACACACACCTGAGAAGTACGAAGTTCCGTGCTGACAGTGCTATTAAAATGTCCATTCCTGGCATTCATCAGACTGGCAAAATATTAAGAGATTCTCTCGAACTTTTTTTTCTGCCGAAAGATACAAATCTCTTTCTGTTTGATTTGAAGAGAATTGTCTAAATATTTGAAGGGGTGTGTGTAGTGGAGATGGGGGTGGGTGGGGTGGACACTAGGACGACAAGAAAGTTCCGGGTGGCCGACATCCGCCAAGAGAAATTTTTGGGAACAGGAAGTGAACTCTCATTCAACTAAGCAAGGAATTTCAAACGGTCAACAAACAAAAAAAAAAGGACAATTGTGTATGGAAGCGAACAATGGCGAAAATAGTCTCTTCCAGTAGAAGAGTTTTTCTCAACATTCTATGGGCTCTGGCATAATTGACACGGACACCGTGTCAGGGTGTAATGGTTAACAAACTAATCACGTAAATCAATCACGACTGAGTTTAATCCGCACCGGGTGCTCCATTCTTGTTGGTTCCGAGTTAAACTTAACACTTAATGGCTAAACTTGCAAATCGGTCGGAAAATTAAAACATATTACAGGGTGACCCAGAAAAAACAGAACCCAAATTATTTATTTATTTTCCCATTAAACTAACCCTAAACCCCAACCCCAACCCTAACCATAACCCTAACCATAACCATAACCATAACCCTAAACCATAACCCTAAACCCCCAATGTTAAAATCAACAGTTTTATTACAAAATTTGTGGGTTCTGTTTTGTCTGGGTCACTCTAAGTTTACGACCGATTTGCAAGTTTAGCCCACTTAATTTATATCTATTCATTTATTTACTTACAGTCAGAGTCACGTTTAAATCTCTAGTTCTTGCTAAATCACGGAAGTTAAGAAGCGACATGCCTGGTCAGTAGTTATGTGGGTGACCACTTGGGAATAGAAGGTACCATAAGCAATCTGAATCCTGTGTAAAGCTCAATTGTGATTTACCAAGATTAGATTATTTTGGAACAGAAGAACAGAAGTATGGAACACTTGGTGAGAATCTAACTCACTTGTCTGCTTACTTAAATTTAGGGAGCCGGTATAGCTCAGTCGGTAGAGTGTCGGACTAGCGAACCACAAGGTTCCGTGTTCGATACCGGTCCTCGCCCACTCAGCGTATGAGTAGCACAGGAATCTGTGTGGTAAGGTGAGGAGCTGATGGTAGGTGTGGCGCTCCACCTCAGACTATAAAACAATCTCTTTGGTCTAGTGCTACTGATATCTTTTATTTTGTAGCAAGAAAATTCACATATAAGATCTGGGATATATATACATATATATATATATATATATATATATGTGTGTGTGTGTGTGTGTGTGTGTGTGTGTGTGGTGTAGTGTCCAATAGTAACCACAAGATTCCTGGTTCGATACCGGCCCTCGGCAACTCAGCGAGTGAGGACCTGATGGGAGGTGTAGTGCTCCACTCAGACGCCAAAAACAATCTCTTTGGTCTAGCACTGCTGAAAAGTGGATAGACTCCCTCGCTGTATGGCTGATACCGACTTTAAGCCACCCCGACGACTTTACTTTACTTACTTTATACCACCAAGGGCTGAGTAAATTTAAAAAGATGGCCGATATAAATCCGCATTGGAATCATTTTCCCTCCAAACGCTATACTCCATTGATTGAAAGTTTTTATCCAATCAAAATCAAAAGCTGTGAAATTCTTTAATGAACTTTGGAGGAGAACTGTCCAAGAACACTTCAAGACTCTTTTTCTGCCAATTAAAAAAAGAGAATTGCCTAAGCTGAGGGATTCAATGATTAACATTACTTCGGCATTAAATAAAGTTGAATCGTCCGACTAGTTTGTGAAAGGCGTGTATCCACATTTCCCTGTGCTCTGGTTTATCGTCATTTATATTTGTTTTGTATACATTCAGCTGCTGCTTCTAACTGGGTGCTGTAAAAGTTTTCATTGTCGTTATTTGGAGTCTGTCTTTCTGACAGTCTTACCTAAAACGGACACAAAGAAGAAACTAAGTCATCCAGAAACATTACATTCTAACCCTCTAATGATTATTTAAAAAGAATTGAGATTATTTGAACGAGAATTGGACTGAGATAGATAAATAGATAGATTTACCAAACTCCTCCGAATGTGCAGGATGTGACACAAGCTCAATTTCTTAAGCGGAGTTTAACAGAATGTTATTTTTTTCATCGTTGATATCAAAACCAATTTTACAATCAAAAGCAATCTTTTTTAATGGGGTTAAAATTAAACACTACTAATGCCATCTGTGGTTAAAACTTGATGTAATGAATATGCATATACCTGGGTCCCCTCACACAGTAATATGATTGGCTGGCGTCAGCCATAAATACCGAGCAATGTAGAGATACAATGCCTACTACTACTGAATATGGCTACTTCGAAGAAGCCGGTAAAAACTACGTATTTTTGAAGACAAACTGTCCCTATTTTTGAACAGCAGTTCGTAGGAAAGAGTTTATTACAGTGTCTATTATTTTCGCATCTTCACATTGTATATTACACATTGCACATTGCATAAGCTGATATGGGTTATTTCCTAGTTGAGTAACATGATATTACAGGGTGACCCAGAAAAAACAGAACCCAAATTATTTATTTATTTTCCAATTAAACTTACCCTAAACCCTAACCCTAACCCCTAACCTTACCCCCCTAGTTGAGTAATATAATATTACAGGGTGACCCAGAAAAAAAGAACCCGAATTATTTATTCATTTGCCCATTAAACTAACCCTAAACCCTAAACCCTAACCCTAAACCCTAACCCTAACCCTAGCCCTAACATTGAGTAACATGATATTACAGGGTGACAAAAAAAAAACAGAACCCACAAATTTTGTAATAAAACTGTTAATTTTAATCTTTATTTTTTTTAAATTTCAAGTCCAACAAGGGTTAGGGTTTAGGGTTAGAGTTAGGGTTAGGGTTGGGGTTTATGGCTAATTTGATGGGAAAATAAATAAATAATTTGGGTTCTGTTTTTTCTGGGTCACTCTGTAATATCATGTTACTCAACTAGGAAATAACCCTGATATGCAACTCCGTACGTGTACGTCTGTCAAAACACATGCAGAATTTATTTAGTCTTAACACATACATGCTTTTCACATGTGCATCTACACATGCACAATACCGGCCGGATCTAACACTTACATAGACGTGCATATTTTCTTTGTCCCGAAAACAACGTTAGGCACGTACAGAGAGAAAGAGAAAGAGAGAGAGAGAGAGAGAAGAGAAAGAGAGAGAGAAAGAGAGAGACAACCCTACACCACACGAGACATAAATCTACTCCCAAATACCACATTCCTCACACGCTAAGGCAGCAGCCTTATCCCCCCTTCTCCCCCCTCCCCCCATCACGACGCATGCGCGTATTGATCGCAAGTGGAAGCAATGGCAGACGGAGGCCGCCATCTTTTATTTCGGTTGCTAAGAAGCGACCAATGCTGATTGATGATTTCTTGCTGTGTTCATTTTTAGCCGCCAAATCTCTTCATCTTGCGTCTTCCATTTTCGATATCTCTAACCCCACCCCCACATACACCGACTTTCCGTGACTTTCTCAACCATCACCACCCACCCTCTAACCCCAACCCTACCCACAAGACTTCTTTATCTCTCGTTCGACTCTTTTGTTTTCCACTCTCCACTCGACAATCTGTCCCCCCCTCTTTATTTGTCATTACTTTCTCTGTACTCTTTTTCCCACTCTCTTCCCTGTCTCTGTCCCTGTCTCTGTCTCTGTCCCTCTCTGTCTCTGTTTCTCTCTATCTGTCTGTCTGTCTGTCTGTCTCTCTCTTATTTGTCTTTATTTTCTCTCTACTCTTTTTTCTCCACTCTCTTACCCCCTCTCTCTCTCTCTCTCTCTCTATCCCTCTCCCCACTCCTGTCCCTCTGTCTCTGTCTCTCTTTCTCGCTCTCCTCTACCTCCTCTCTCTCCTTCTCCGTTTCTGTCTGTCTGTCTGTTTTTCTTCTCTCTCTCTCTCTCTCTCCTCTCTCTCTCTCTCTCTCTCTCTCTCTTTTAGGTCTGTCTCTTCCCCTCTCTTTGTCTCTGTCTATCTCTGTCCCTCTCTCTCGCCCCTTCTCTCTGTCTCTGTCTCTCTCTCTATGTCTCTTTCTCTCTGTCTCTCGCTGTCTCCCTCTCCCCCCTCTTTCTCTGTGTCTTCAATCTCTGTCTCTCTGCCCCCTCCCTGCCCCCCCCTGCCCCCTCTCTCTCTCTCTCTCTCTGTATCTTCGTCTCTGTCTCTCTGTCCCCTCTCTGCCCTCTCTCTCTCTGTCTCTCTCTCTCTCTCTCTCTGCCCCCTCTCTCCCTGTCTTTCTCTCACTCTCTCCAGAGTTTGAAAGGCCAAATTGCACATAAATTATTGAATCAACTTCAACAGATCATCCCAATACTGAAATGCATAAACAGTCACAATGAATCGCTTATTCCAGTTTTCTACGAACTTTCAAAATGGCAGAAATTTCGAAATGGCAAATTGTATTATAAAATCGTATATAAAAGTGGTTCAATATTATCTATCAGGCGAGGGGGGTCACTGGAGAGCTCATGGCAAAGGTACCGGTTTTTTCTTCAAACTTTCTAGGTTCGTGTTTTAAAGAAGAATGCATACCAAAAAGTGGATTGTATTAGCACATTCATATGCAGACATAATATCAGACAAGTTGTTTTTTTCTATTATTTTTTTGTCACTGAATTTTTGCTTCGTACAAAAATTTCTACAGAAAATGGATGTGTTAGAACTGTAGTTTAGCCAAAAAAAACTCTATCTTACGACTATAGCCTATAATTACTTTTACAAAAAAATTACTTCGGTATTAAATAAAGTAGAATCGTCCGACTAGTTTGTGAAAGGCGTGAATCCACATTTCCCTGTGCTCTGGTTTATCGTCATTTATATTTGTTTTGTATACATTCAGCTGCTGCTTCTAACTGGGTGCTGTAAAAGTTTTCATTGTCGTTATTTGGAGTATCTCTTTCTGACAGTCTTACCTAAAACGGACAAAAAGAAGAAATTAAGTCATCCAGAAATCTTTTATTATTATTATTATTATTATTATTATTATTATTATTATTATTATTGCTATGTATTAAGCTTTGCTTCTGAAGGCATGAAACCAGATGGAAAGAAATGGGAAAAAGGTGATTGTGTTTAAATCTTCCAAGTAAAGGTTTTCCTAGAAAATCGGAGTATCTCTTTCTGACAGTCTTACCTAAAACGGACACAAAGAACAAACTAAGTCATCTAGAAACATTACATTCTAACCCTCTAATGATTATTTAAAAATTCATTACATTTGAATTGAGATTATTTGAACCAGAATTGGACTGAGATAGATAGATAGATAGATTTACCAAACTCCTCTGTGTAACTGCCGCTAAAACCGACCAGTTAATCATGTCTTATTTTTATATAATTATTTTTTCATAGAAATATTAACTACAAACAGAGTATTCAATTTAGGGTAGTTTAAGGAGTTTAATATCATTTGGTGTGGACCACTAGTTTCTGCTGTCTATGAACCCTAACCAAAAGGGTAAGGTTGGTTTGTTTGGTTTGTTTTACGGCATATCAACCTCGGTGGTTAATGCCGACAAAAGTTGTGAAATAATTTCATTCTTAATGCATAATACAATTTTTTTATCAACTCATGTTTTTCAATTTAACCCATAGATGGACTCCTAACAGGTACTACACTCCGGGTCAGAGTGGACCAGGGAGCAATGGTGATGAAGGGGTGCTCCACATTCCCCAAACCTCCAGAACTGGAGCCTCACCATCAGATAAAGTTTAACGTCATTCCCAGGACATGCAGACCCTCAGTCACCGCCTTCTAACACCCATATGATAAAAAGGGGTTGGGGCTTGCCATAAGGGCAATAGGGTTAGGAAAATCATGTAGGTGCTAGGGCTTGACGTAACCAGCCGATTGATCGGAGAGGGCCTCTCCGACCACCCGTCTAGCCCAAGATAGGGCAAAAGTGGAGTATTGCAAGTTATGAACTGCTCATCCACCTGGGCTATATCCTTAAGCACCACGGGTCGCCACCCACGGCCAACATGTGTGCCCATTGGGGAAGTCTTACCCCTCTGCAGAGGTGCAGTCGGTGCATTCTAACGCCCCAGCCGACAGGGCGGAAGGGGTAAGGGGAAGTCAGTTAGAATATTATTGTCAAACTGGTCGGAATGAGCCAAAAAAAATGTGTCCCCATTTATTGAAGTGTCTATTTCTTGAAGTTTTTTTTTGAGGATTTTTGAATTTCGTAAGATTATTTGCTGTATACGTCATTAAATGTAGTTGTTTTTTCCTTGTACAGTTTCACGGTGCTTTATTAAATAAACCTAAGGACATCAGTAAGAATCGTCATGCCTTCACTTTGTCCGAGACCAGCCGGCAGCTACACTCCACACGGGCGGGATGTGACACAAGGTCAATTTCATCAACCTGGATGTAATATAGTTAAGTAGTTCTAGTTAAACTCATTTAGTTTGGTTTTTCTTTAAAACAATTATTTTCTCAATTGCTGTTCTTTAAGAGTTGGCATTTGAGTTGAAAATATTCATTTTATTTTTAAATGTGTTCACGTTCACTTTGGAGTAATCTTTTCTTGGTTTTTATTTTCAAAAAAAAACTAAAACAAAAACAAAAAAAAACCCCAGATCAATTTGAATATTTGATAATCATCCGAAATTGATCGAGATTGATTAAATCCTTTAAATTTGGTCGAATATGAGACACCCCCCACACACACTAAATCTGGTTGAATGATATATATATATTTACCAACCCCTCCGCACGAACGGATGTGACACAAGGTCATTTTCTTAATCGGTGTTCAACAGGTTTGAATTCAGAGTTTTCCTTCTCCTAGACCGGTTGCTTAACCACGGTTAAAGAGCCCAGTCTAACCTACTATTTATCCATAGCTAGAGGGAGAGTATGATTCATACCGTTCCCAAGGGTATTAGCGCTAAAGGAAATGCAATTACCACATCCAGGATTTGAACTCGGGGCGACGAGTCCATTTCCCACGACTTTAACCATGCACTTCCATAATTGAATAAGATATACCCGCTAAAATTGTGCGGATGAGATACAACACCTAAATTTGATTGAATGAAATACACCCCAAAATATCATCGAATGATATATATATATATATATACCAACCTTTCCATACGAGCAGGATCTTATCGCATAAGATGAACTCTCTTAAAACATATCAAAATGTATAGTTAATATTTCATTCAGTAAAATGTAGAGAGATGTGACACAAGATTAATTTCTTAAGTGGAGTTTAACAGGTTTGAATTCAGAGTTTTTCTTCTTTTAAACTGGTTACATAGCTTAAGCAGAGTTTAACAGAATGTCATTTTTTTCATCGTTGATATTAAAACCAATAAAAATTTTTTGCTAATTTTACAATCAAACGCAATCTTTTTAACGGGGTTAAAATTAAACACTACTAATGCCATCTGTGGTTAAAACTCGATGTAATGAATAGGCATACATCTGGGTCCCCTCCACATACACAGTAATATGATTGGCTGGTGTCAGCCATAAATACCGAGGAATGTACAGGTACAATGCCTATTACTACGCCTACTACTACAACGTCGCACCAGTACTATTACTTACCTGCTCGATTGTACCACTTTGTTACCGTGGCCCTACCACTCCGCTACTTCTACTAATATATCCCTTCCCGGGACATAATAAAACTAAACACTACGAATGCCATCTAATGACCAATAGCTAGCTCAATATTGTTAAGGATCTTAAACATTCAAAATACACTATTTATCTTTTATTATTATTATTATTGCTATATACTAAGCTTTGCTTCTGAAGGCATGAAACCAGATGGAAAGAAATGGGAAAAAGGTGATTGTGTTTAAATCTTCCAAGTAAAGGTTTTTCTAGAAAATCGGCATTGTGTCGTGACAGCTGCCAAACAGAAGAGTTCTTTTTTTTTAAGTTACTTGAAACTGAACGTTCCTAATGCCAACTTTGAACAAAGATAAATTGTTATTTCCTATAATTCCAACATAAACAAAGGGGAACCACTCTTTACTGATAAATTATTTATTTATCTACTAGGAAAAAAAAGACGGGTATAGGGTTAGGGTAATGGTTTAGGGTTAGGGTTACTTTAATGGGAAAATAAATAAATAATTTATCCGTCAAGAGTGGTTCCCCTTTGTTTATGTTGGACTTTTAGGAAATAACCGATAAATTTCCCTTTGTTTTCTACTCGCTTCGCATCACTTCCGCTGCCGCCATTTTGAACAGCGTTGTTTACTCGATTTGATGCAATACAGATGCAAATCTCCAAATCTGACGTCACACGCACCTGTGTGCTCTTCTGCAAACAGAGGTTGGCCGTTTAGAACCACGTGATAGACGTGACGTTTCAATCGCGAGTCTCGTCGCATCTCAGGTGGGTTAAAAGCTCTTGGACATTGGTCAAATCCCAAAAACAAACATGGCGATCACGATGACCTTGACCTCTCTACTGATTCAAGTAGAATCTTACGAAACGTCTTTCTTGCAAGCTAATCTATCAAATGTCAAATTTCCCATTTGGGATTCTGAACACCGGACGAATGACTTGCACACCCACATTCCTCCCATCAATATTCGGCTAACGGCCGTAACACGCTATCAGTAATGGTTTCCGCTTGATCACCAAATATGAAGTTACGGTGATATAGGAAAATTGTCCCTCTGGGAATTATATTCCATATAAATGAAATGTTCAATACAAACGTGTTGGTAGAAAATATGAGTGATTATTCTTAACGAGTATACGACTTCTTAACATTATGTGATTATTTGTATATAGAGCAGCACTTCTGCCTAAGATCAAAGTGTAGTATCCGTGCCTGTGGAAATTCCTATTCATTTGAAAAACCACAATATAAATTTAAAAATTAGAAAAACTAAAAAAATATAATAATAATAATAATAATAATAATAATAATAATAATATGGACAAACAGAAAAACAACAAAGACTAGAAAACAAAAATGGGAAGAAAAACAATTATATGGATACTTCAAACGACAAATCGGAGAGGTTGCACATGAAAAAACCTGGACGTGGTTAAGAAAATGAAACCTTAAAAGAGAAACTGAATCACTAATAATTGCTGCACAGAATAATGCCATAAGGACAAACTATATCAAAGTAAAAATTGATAAGACCCAACAAAATATTAAATGTATACTGTGCGGTGACAGAGATGAGACTGTAAACCATGTATTAAGTGAATGTAGCAAACTAGTACAACGAGAATACAAAACTAGGCACGACTTGGTTGGGAAGGTGATCCACTGGAAAATTATGCAAAAAATTAAACTTTGACCATACAACAAAATGGTATATGCATATACCAGAATCTGTTCTTGATAATAATTATCTAGGACTTCAAGATAAAGACGGATCACCCTATCCCAACCAAGAGACCAGACCTAGTGCTGATTAACAAAAAAAAAAGAGAACGTGTCAACTGGTGGACTTTGCGGTCCCAGCAGATCACAGGGGAAGCTGAAGGAAAATGAAAAGATGGATAAATACCTGGACCTTGCCAGAGAATTGAAAAAGCTGTGGAACATGAGAGTGAAAGTGATACCAATTGTAGTTGGTGCACTTGGAACGGTCCCAATAAACTTGGAAAAAAGACTGGAGGATCTAGATATCAGAGGAAGAATTGAGACCATCCAGACTACTGCACTGCTGCAATCGGCTAGAATACCCAGAAAAGTCCTTGAGACTTGAGGAGACCTGTTGCCACTCAGATTCCAGTGAAATACCATCAGCTAACGCTGATGTGAAAACTCAAAAGGAGTGAAAATAATAATAATAATAATAATAATAATAATAATAATAATATAATACATGGATGACATAAAAAAGGCTAGAAACACTTGTACAAACAATTAGAATATATAGTCAGGACATAGGGATGGAATTCGGCATAGACAAGTGTGCAATGATAGTTATAAAAAGAGGGAAAAAAGAAATCACGGAAGGAATAGAATTACCGAACAAAGAAGAAATAAGGACACTGTGAGAAAAGGAAAATTATAAATACTTGGGAGTACTGGAAGCAGACACCATCAAACAAGGTGAGATGAAAGAAAGAGTAAGGAGAGAGTACTTTAGAAGAACGAAAAAAACCCTAGAAACAAAACTCAACAGCAGAAATCTCATCAAGGGTATAAAACACCTGGGCTGTCCCTCTAGTGAGATACACTGGACCATTCTTAAAATGGACAAGAGAGGAGCTCCAACAGATGGACCAAACGACAAGGAAGCTTATGACCATGCACAAGGCATTACACCCGAGAGACGACACAGATAGACTATATGTATCAAGAAAAGAAAGAGGAAGAGGTCTCACCAGCATCGAAGACTATGTAGATTCAACAATTCAAGCACTCGAAGAATATACAAAAAAGATCAAAGAGAGACTAATAGCAGCAGCCAGAAAAAACAATCGCAATATATGGACGAGAACAAATATAACAAAAACAAAGAAGCAGAAATGGGAATAAAAACAGCTATATGGACACTTCAAGCGAGACACAGGAGAGATCGCTCACCAGAAAACATGGACATGGCTAAGAAGGGGAAACCTCAAAAGAGAAACTGAATCTCTGATAATTGCAGCACAAGATAATGCCATAAGGACAAATTACATAAAAGCAAAGGTAGATAAGACACAACAGAACAGCAAATGTAGAATGTGTGGGAAAAAAAAGACGAAACTGTCAACCACATAATAAGCGAATGCAGTAAACTCGCACAGAGAGAGTACAAGACTAGACACGACTGGGTGGGAAAGGTGATTCACTGGGAACTGTGCAAGAAATTTAATTTTCACCATTCAACTAAATGGTATATGCACAAACCTGAATCTGTCCTGGAGAATGAGACACACAAAATTCTCTGACACTTTGAGGTACAGACGGATCACCTAATCCCGGCCAGGAGACCAGATCTAGTTTTGATTGACAAGAAGAGGAAGGCTTGTCATCTCGTGGACTTTGCCGTCCCGGTCGACCACAGAGGGAACATGAAAGAAAACGAAAAGATCGACAAATACTTGGACCTTGCCAGAGAACTGAGAAAACTGTGGAACATGAAGGTGAAGGTGAAGGTCGCACCAATAGTAATTGGGGCCCTCGGAACAATCCCCAAGGGATTGGAAAGGTGTCTGGATGAATTGAAAATCGGAGGAAGAATTGAGACCATCCAGACTACAGCATTATTGAGAACGGTTGGAATACTCAGAAGAGTCCTGGAGACCTGAGGAGACTTGCTGTCACCCAGCCTCCAGTGAACCACCGGCTTCTGCAGGTGTGAAAAACTCGAACAGAGTGAAATAATAATAATAATAATAATAATAATAATAATAATAATAATAATAACACTCGTGTTCCTCAATTCTACGACCGATATTATCTTGCAACACCCTCTGATTAAAAATGAGTCTAAATCGTCCAAGATGAACTGCAAAAATGTAAATCCTGATTATCTGGTTTTGCTTACTCGCCGAATTTTCATTTCATATGTGTCGTCACCTAAGCTAAATTATGGACCATTCCGTTTTTATCATAAGAAAGAAAGAAAGAAAGAAAGAAAGAAAAGAGAATGGGGAATGATAATTAGGTCCGTTTTTAGATGTAAATGTTTTTGGGGAAAAAACAATATTTCCAGTTTGAATTCAAATTATTCTCTGTTTCGCTCTTGAAGAATCCGGATAAAAAAAAAGATTTACTTCTAATAAACGGACATAATTATCTTCATATCTTATATTTTTGAAGGAAATAAAATTATACCATAGAACATAGACATGAAACAAATCAATATCATACAACATGATCCGCAATAATGCCAACACGTTGTTAAAACCAATTACTAAAAAGTATATTAAAAAAAGGGCCGGGTTAGCTCAGTCGGTAGAGCGTTCGGCTAGAAACCACAAGGTTCCTAGTTCGATACCGGTCCTCGCCGACTCAGCCTATGAGTAGCACAGAGATCTATGCGGTAAAGTAAGGAGCTGATGGTAGGTGTGGCGCTCCACCTCAGATGTTAGAATAATCTCCTTGGTCTAGCGCTCATGAAAAGGGGATAGACTACCTCGCTGTATGGCTGACACCGACATTAGGCCGCCTCGACGACTTTACTTTTTTTAAATAAATATAAATACACGACATGTATCACTTCCTAGCCGTTAGGCATGACATAACCCCAGACGGGTTGATATGCCGTTAAAATCAATAAACAAACAATTTACACTTTCACTGTGATAGCCTTTAAAACTAACCACGAATTGTTGATTCGTTTTTCGTTTTTCTCTCACATGAAACTGGTCCATTTGTTTTTTTTTTTAGTAAAAGTTAAATGAAAATATCAACGAGGAACAAAGATTAGAAGGGATAAGGGAGAAAATGAGAAGATACAGACAAAGGATGAGAGTGGATAATAGACATGAGATCATGGATAATCCGTTATTTCCTATAACTCCAACATAAACAAAGGGGAACCACTCTTGACTGATAAATTATTTATTTATTTTCCCATTAAACTAACTCTGAACCCTAACCCTAACCCTAAACATACCCCCACCCTAACCCTGTCTTCTTTTTTCCTAGTAGATCAATAAATGAATAAATGATTATCAATCAAGAGTGGTTCCCCTTTTTTATGTTGGAGTTATAGGAAATAACCGGATAATCTTTAGTTGTCAACGCTGATGGAATTTCCCTGGGACGAGTTAATCAGCTCCATAATAGCAATGATACTTTATCCGAGAAATTCCGATGTTCGGGTAGCGTCTCTTGTTTATTGTGTGGAAGATAGCTACGAGCAAAACAAGATGACGGCGATGGTAGAAGAGTTAAAGAAATCTATGAGACATTTTAAGGGTTTCTTTATCTTAAGAAGAGAAACAGATCAGTGAGAAATAGAGAGGAAATCCAAATTAGATTAGTTTTAAATACACTTTCTTTTCACTCTCTCCCCCCCTCTCCCTCCTTTCTCTCTCTCTCTCTCTCTCTCTCTCTCTCTCTCTCTCTCTCTCTCTCTCTCTCTCTCTCTCTCTCTCTCTCTCTCTCTCTCTCTCTCTCTCTCTCTCTCTCTCGTGTGTGTGTTTGCGGTGCTCTGTGTGTGAGAGAGTGTGTGTGTGTGAGTGTGTGTGTGTGTGTGTGTGATCTCTCTTTTTCTTTCTGTCTTTCTTTCTTTTAGTGTAGATAGAAATATGAGATAGAAAGAGGCTCCTCTTGTATACGCGCATGTGTCACTCTGTAGCTTACAGCCATTTTAACTCGTAACCAATATGCCCAAACGTCATTATAACGAACTATTCGCTTGTCGTTTGAAATCCAATCAAATGACAGTCCAACACAAAAGCAAACAGTATGCATGCGCCTGACTGGTCTCGTTTTGACATCCGAACCCAAAGGAACAACAGTGAGAACACGTACGGCGGTGGCGTCCACTCATAATCCATCTACCATCTTCAAGTTGACACAAAAGATGGAATTAAACAAAGATTTCTCTCTTTACAAAATCGTTGACTCATAATAAACAAAAAAAGAAAAGAACAAACAAAACAAAAAAGAAGCGAAAAATCGGTTGTAAAATCAGATCGCCAAATAAAAACTTGATTAGTTTGTTAATTCGTCGACTTAATCGGATTCGGCGATTTTTTAAATGGACAAAATGCTTTCAAATCCCCATATTAGTACATATGGACTCAGAAAATATATCCTCCCTCCCTCCCTCCATCTCTCTCTCTCTCTCTTCTCTCTCTCTCTCTCTCTCTCTCTCTCTCTCTCTCTTTTGTAGTTTAGAGACAAAGACGAGATAGAAATATGGGGTTACTCTCTCTGTCCCGTTTTTCTCTCTCTCTTACTTTCTTTCTTTCTTTCTTGTAGTTTAGAGACAAGACGAAAGAGAAAGAGGGGTTGATCTCTCTCTCTCTCTCTCTCTCTCTCTCTCTCTCTCTCTCTCTCTCTTCTCTCTCTCCTCTCTCTCTCTCTCTCTGTAGTTTAGAGACAAAGACGAGAGAGAAATATGGGGTTACCCTCTCTCCCGTTTTCTCTCTCTCTCTCTCTCTTTCTCTCTCTTTCTTTCTTGTAGTTTAGAGACAAAGACTAGAGAGAAAGAGGGATTGATCTCTTCTCTCTCTCTCTCTCTCTCTCTCTCTCTCTCTCTCTCTCTCTCTCTCTCTCTCTCGTCTCCTCTTATATGCCTGACGATGGGGTATATAACAATATTACAACAAACTCCTTTCAATCGAGCCCGCTAATCAACATAATATCAAGGCTTCCACAAAATGAAAGAAACAAGGGGAGGTTACTCTCATTTATGTAGCTAATGTTCAGATTACCACATAATAGACCGCTGTTACTTCCCAGTCATATCTATTTTGAAATTTTCATTTTGTGTCAACTCCTTTCAGTTACCATTCATGTCATTTATGGACTCAAAAATATACCCCCCCTCATATCAGTCTTTTTCTCTTTCTACTGAAAGGTGTGTAAAACATTGGGAGTAATGGCTCTTACCCTACCACAGTGACCCATGACGGTAGGTGTCTGTTGGTTGGCATCCGTCCGTCTACTGAAGACCATGGCGTAGTGTCCACTTTTTTGAGTGGTTAAACAGACCAATTTTTGAATGGCAATCTCTGGTGCAGTGACTGCAAACAAACAGTGATGCTGGAGTTGCTGATGTGTCTCCTTCCTTTTGGCTTTTTTTCTGCGGCGGCTACTTTCCTCTCTTTCTCACCCCTTGTTTGATGAGGAGTCGCCAGGTCGCACGATCTTTTGCACAAGCCTCCCATGTGTTGATGTCGATGTGGCATGTCTTCATGTTTCTCTTGCAAACATATTTAAAGCGCAGGCGTGGTCTCCCTACTAGTCAGGTGCCCTCTACTAATTCACCATACAGTAGGTATTTGGGGATGCGGCCTTTCTCCATCCTCCTGGCGTGACCGAGCCAACGCAGGCGTCTCTCGCAGATGATGGCGGGCATGCTGTTTATGTTTGCTCGTTCCATTATATAATCTAGATGTATATAATTCACAAACTCAGTTGAACTATGTTTGCTCGTTCCAGCACGTCTGTGTTGTGCACTTTGTCCTGTCAGCGTATGCGTAGAATGCGGACCAAACTGAACCAGAGAGTCTGGGAAAATGCCAGCCTCACCAAGAGAACCAAACTGCGCGTCTACAAAGCATGCATTCTCAGCACTCTCCTCTACAGTAGCGAAGCCTGGATCACATACTCCTGCCACGTAAGGAAACTGGACAACTTCCACCTCAGATACCTACGCCCCATTCTCGATGTTTGTTACAAGGGCAGTATGTGTAGCATCTTAGATGTAATGAGTTACTGTGACTAAAATGTAACTTAATATTGTTGCAGAATGTAGCAACCTAAAACAAATACGAAAAAAATACTACCAAACAACAAATCTAAAACAGATATTCTACCAAATAAACCCAGAAAAACTACTCGGATACATAAAAGATGCACACATCTACAACAAAATCTAAAAATCTTAAAAAAAAAAAATGAAAACACAAAAATATATGTTAAAAAAATCATCTAAAAGTTTCATTCACAAAAAATATGTAAAAAAAAAAACCTTTAGAAAATTAAACATCATCACCAATTCATTTCAAAAACGTAGTCGTCATTAAATGACCCGTTGAGGTTGATATGCCGTAAAACAAGAACAAATCAAAATCAAATTTAATATTGTTGCAGGTAAATGTATTAAAAGATTAATGCAGAAAGGAATTATAAATAAAAACATCCGAACAAAATAAATAACAGGAGGTTGAGTTGAAATAGACGTTATCTTTCTATGTATGTATATATTTTTGCAATAAGCAATAATTTGCAAATATGTTTTTAATTATTTCTTTTTTTTTTTTTTTAATTGCTTACTTTTGTATATTTTCACACAAGTTATTTTTTTAATATCAAAACTTTCTTGTCTTGCCTTTTTTTATGGTTTGAAATTCCAGCCGAAAATATACACCCACCCACCCACACCAAATCTGAAATGACAAAAAAAAACATCACATAGGCTTTTTATTTATCAGAAGTTGATCAAAAGGAAACCTCAATTAAAATATTAAAATAATCAAACAGTGGAGTGTGTAGCAAATTAGTATGACTTACTGTAACTAAATTATTACTGGCATTTCAGTCTCGGAAGACTATAATATAGGTTTTGTGCTACTTTATGTTACAGCGCCTCCTGTGACTGTGAAGTCCAATGTTTGAAAAACTGCATCGACCACAGATGTCGCATGTGAAGGCAGTCCATGAAGATGTTGATGTTTGTTGCCGCTGCTTTCTCCTGGACCTCTTAGCTTCATGGCGCTGTGCCAGGGTGACTTCAGACATGAACAGTCCGCTACGGAGAGCCTGTTGCCACCAAGAGCGGCCCTGGGCCAAATTTTCCCAGCTGGAAGGGGCAATGCCAAAGCACCTGAGATCATTCTTGCAGACTTACTGTAACTAAAATGGTGCTTAATATTGCAACAGAAAAGTCCTCTGGGTTACTGTGATAAAAAAAAAATTAATGCTGAAATGAATTAGCAATATAACATGCAAACAGACAATAAATAACAGGAGTTTGAGTTGAACAAACACTGTCTTTTCATGTATTCATATTTTTTTGATAAGCAGTAAATCACAAATATGTTTTTTGGTATGAATCCATATATTCTACCCAGCTATGGGTAAATAGTAGGATAGAGTGAGTTCTTTAGTCGTGGTTAGGCAACCAGTCTTGGAGAAGGAAAACTCTGAATGTTGCATGTCATGGATTGCTGAGCTACTCGGATTCCATCCTCAAGCATCACGGGTTAACACACACGAGCCACAGGTGACCCCATTGGGGGGTATTTTACCCCTTTCCAGGGGTGCAGTCAGTCATTGGTCTAATGATGGTATGACAACCGATTTAGGAGAAGGAAAACTCTGAATTCAAACCAACTGTACTCCGCTTTAAAAAATTGTCCTTGTGTCGCACCCTGTCCGTGATGGAGGAGTTGGGTAAATACATACTGGATCATAAGATGGGATCGGCAAAGCTGTTCGCATTCAATTTGTAGTGATACCAACAGAAGAAGGCATGAACCTTATCTATTCATTTATTTGTTCTTGTTTTACGGCATATCAACCTCAATGGGTCACTTAATGTCGACTACGTTTTTGAAATGAATTGGTGATAATGTTTAATTTTCTAAAGTTTTTTTTTTACATATTTTCTTTTGTGAATGAAACTTTTAGATGTTTTTTTTTTTTAACATATATTGGCATGAACCTTAGCGAGTGATAAAAAATGAATAAAAATACATACTGGTGCATAAGATTTGATCGGCAAAGCTGTTCGCATTCAATTTGTAGTGATACCAACAGAAGAAGGCATGAACCTTAACGAGTGATAAAAAATGAATAAACAATGATACATTTTATTTGTCTTGTCATTTTGTCATTTTGTTATTTTAGATAAGCCTTCTTCTTTGTACTGTTCACGGCTTTCGAGTAGTGATCGGGTCACGCAAGTGACTGCCTCAACCTCCTCCTCCTCCTCCCCTCCTCCTCCCCTATTCCTCCTACTCCTGTTATTAATGAGATGCCATGATAGTCCAGACAGTCTTATAATTTTTCGACAGCTATATTTAGTCACAATGTTTTTGGTGGTTTTCTTTCTTTTTTTTTTCTTTTTTGATTCTGCTAGACGAGGAAATGCGTCCCATTTTCAAAGTTCTTTTTTTCTTTCTTTCTTTTAAATGAATCTATAGTAAATAGGTCATATGGTATTGTTTTTAAAAAATTTTTCGGATAGGTAATCTGATTTTTTTTTTTCTTCTAATTTTTTACGTGAATTTCGGATTTATGGTAGAATATTTTGTTGCGTGATAATTCTTTTCTATATGAAAAAAAAATTGTTTGTAAAGAATCCGATAAATTACAACGATCGATAAAAATTAATGTTTTTTTTCTCTTTCTTTCTTTATTTTTTTATCTTAATTTTTAATCAAACCTATTTAATAATAATTGAACACAAGACATACCAAGAATAAACAGAGAAATCCGAGAATTCCAAATCTAGTTCTCAACATAGAATTCGAGCTCCCTAGTCATTTAAATATTTACCAACCCCTCCGCACGAGCGGGATGTGACACAAGGTCAATTTCTTAAGCGGAGTTCAACAGGTTTGGATTCAGAATTTTCCTTCTCCTAGACCGGTTGCCTAACCGAGGTTAAAGAGCTCGGTCTGCTATTTATCCATAGCTGGAGGGAGAGTAGGACTAATGCCTTTCCCAAGAGTATTAGCGCTAAGTGAAATGCAATTACCACATCCAAGATTTGAATTCGGGGCGACGAGTCCATTTCCCATGACTTTAACCATTACACTACGTGCTTCCTATGTATTCCAACAGAATACATATAAAGATAGGAATACGCGAAGTTATTCATAGTCAAGTTACGTAGTCGTATTCGTTGTCGAGTCACTACTCATCATACTGTTGGAGAACTGCGTGTTGACTCTATTATTTATATCCCTGTACAAAAAGTAAACCTTTTCTGGATTTTCAATGTTGTTAATTGATTATTTTAGTCATAACAAAAAGTGTTCTCTCTCTCTCTCTCTCTCTCTCTCTCTCTCTCTCTCTCTCTCTCTCTCTCTCTCTCTCTCTCTCTCTCTTGGGGAAAGAGAAAGAGAGGGATACTTAAATCAAGATTATTAGGTAATCTGAACATTAGCAACATCAATGAGAGTAACCTACCCATGTTTATTTCACTTTCAGGAAGCCCTATGTTTTGGTCGGCCATTTTCATTTCACCGTAAAGCCGCAGTCACAATAAGTAAAACGTCTTGCTTCCTGTGATTGTTTTCCCATGCAGTACCCCCTCCCTATGCACTAAGGTATGTGGGATCAAGTTTAATTACTGGCTTGTCAAAAGACAAGTGTCGTGAAGGTGAGGCAATTCAAAAGTCTCGAACCACAGCCACAACCACGTAGTCATCGTTTCAGTGGGGGACCAAGATTAAGCTGGCTGTATCTTTACAGAAGTTCAGGATCCACCCAAAAAGGTTGTCCTGGACTTACCAATAAACTGTATCCGTTGGCATGGTTCCAGTTATAGAACTTCTCAATCGTCATTTTCTACCTTTAAATAAATGCATGAATGGTCGCCTTAGAGAATCTTATCGGTTAATTGTGATTGCTGCATTTTTTTTACACCCTCCTCATTAGAGAACCATTGACATTTGAGTGCCTCTTTCATCGGCCCCAAAACAGATGAAAGTCTGTGGGTGTCAAGTTAGAATTGAGGGGTGGATAAGTCAACGATATCCAAAAAGGCACTGTGATTATTTGTTTGGTTTGGTTTGATTTGTTTTACGGCATATCAACTTCGGTGGGTCGTTTAATACCGACAAAGTTTTGAAATAAATTCATTCTTAATGCATAACCAATTTTTGTTTATAAAATGTTTTTCTATTTAACCCATAGATGGGACCCTAACAGGTACTACCACTCCGGGTCAGAGTGGACCAGGAAGCAATGGTGGTGAAGGGGTGCTCCACATTCCCCAAACCTCCAAAACTGGAACTTCATCATCAGATATAGAGTTTAACGTCATTCCCAGGACATGTAGACCCGCAACCACCGCCTTTTAGCACCCATATGATAAAAAGTGTTAGGGCTTGCCATAAGGGTTGGGGCAATCATGTAGGTGCTAAGGCTTGACATGACCAGCCGATTGATCGGAGGGGGCCTCTCCGACTGCCCGTCTAGCCCAAGAAAGGGTCAAAGTGGAGTTTTGCAAGTCATGGAGTGCTCATCCACCTGGGTTCTATCCTTAAACATCACAGGTAGCCACCCATGGCCAACAGGTGGTCCAATTCGGGGGGGGGTCTTACCCCTCTGCAGAGGTGCAGTCGGTGCATTCTAACCGACAGGGCGGTATCCGTTTGGTCTTTTCCCGACAAGTCGATGGAACTTAGAATATGCTTACTGTATCCCGCCCTTCTTCAGAGAGGTAAGACACCCCCTCCTCTCTTAATGAGATATTGGGAATGTGAAGTACCCCTTCATTGACATTACTCCCAGATCCACCCTGTAGTAGTAGTAGTAGTAGTACCAATTAGGTGTCATCAATGGATCAAACAGATCCATGTAAAAATTATTCGTATTCCATAGGACCGTTAACTACAAAAGTGTGAATATAGATATACAACATATATTATTTTCTTACCTCTCGGCATGAAATAACCTCAGACGTGTTGATATGCCGTAAAAAAACACCAACCAACCAACTAAACAACCAATCGTATTCGATTGGACAATGTGCAAAACAAAACTCTTAAACAACTGCACAAAAATGTAAACATGAAAGTAATTCTCAAATGTGATCTACCGAATGCTTTCTAATCCAATATGTGATTGTAATAAGTAATTGAGAGTTACTTCCCCTGTTTTATTATTACCTCCCCTTTGTGTAAATCTTTAACTTTCTGAAAGTATATAAACTCCCATGAAAACTGCAACTGTATTCTAAGTAGAATAAATCTTTCTCAAGCCCAGTCGTGTGTGTTCATTTGTTATTACAGTGATCTACTGAGTTGTTTACATTCCAATATGTGATCTACCCATTAACTACCCATTATTTCCCCATTAAACTAACCCTAACCCTAACACTATCTTCTTTTTTTCCTAGTTGATCACATGCCATAAATGGTAGATCAATAGTAGATCACAAACCTTCGGTAGATCACATATTGGAAGAGCACCCTCAAATTTATAAAATTTGGTATAAAATAACCTTAAACAGGTTGAAATGCCGTTAAAATCAACCAATTAATCAATCAATCATTGCCTGACCTTTTGAATCTACTGTGAAGCCTTGCATAGTCCTCCTCATCCTCATCCTTCATTCCTCCTCCTCCTTCTCTTCTTCTTCCTCTTCCCCTCCTCCTCTTCCTCCTCCTCTTGCTGCAAAAGCAGATCACTCATCTTCAAATGGAGACCAGTTCGAAGAAGAAGATTTGCACTGAGTTTTGACAAGGTCACATTTGGAATCGGTGTGTGTGCGGGGGGGGGGAGTGAAAAGAATAAATGACCACTTCCTGCCGCCATTGACACAAAGACGTCAAATGTCTTTGACCCACTCCTTTCGTGCAATGAGGGAGGGGGTTGCTCTAGCTTCTGAATCCTCAGGACCAAGCCTGATTCGTTTGTTTGTTTGGATTTTTGGTTGCTGTTTTTTTTTTGGGGGGGGAGGTTGCTTTTTGAGCCTTCTTATAAGACAAGATAACACTATATCACACAAATTGTGTTCCCGTATAGTTCTGTTGGGTCAGTAAAACGAAGTCTGGGTGGACATAAGTCCAAAATGAGTTATCTTCCCTTGCTGTGGTTCGTTTGGTCAATAGGTGGCGTTGGTATTTGACCACAAGCGGGAACTACGATTTCCTAGCCTCTTTTCACTCAGGCCGGCAACGATTAAACATGGTCTAGGCGCCTTAGGTTAGGGGGCTTTAGCCCCTACCAAACCAGCTACCAGTAAGTGACATTCTCTACGACATGAGTCGTACGTCTATTTTCCCAGAATACATTTATGTATCTGTTTTATACACCTTTGTATACCTTTTATTCGTATATGTATTCTTTATGTATATCTTTGTCATGTATATGTATCTCCGTCACTTACCGAATAAATATGTTATCGTTGCACACCCTTTGTCGGGATATTGCTTGTACTTATATATAACCACGTTGGGAGGTTTTATCATATACAACTATATATATAATATATTATCACATATCTTATCATATATAGCTATATATATATATATTATCACATATTTATCATATACAGCTATATATATATATATATATATATATATATATATATATATATATATATATATAAATATATCACATATTTTATCATAGACAGCTATATATATATATATATATATATATATATATATATATATATATATATATATATCAAATATTTTATCATATACAGCTATATATATATAATATATCATCACATATCTTATCATATACAGCTATATATATAATATATTATCACATATCTTATCATATACAGCTATATATATATAATATATTATCACATATCTTATCATATACAGCTATATATATATAATATATTATCACATATTTTATCATATACAGCTTAAACTATTAGTATATCCTATATCTAAGAAAAAACTAACCTACAAATATTAATGTTGCGGATTAAATTTGGTAAGCTTTGACGTGTTCATAAACGTATCTCATGTAATGAATAACCCCTTGTTTTTTTATATATCCGGGTAAGGGATATATTAGTAAAAGTTGTAGGGAGTTATACTCGCAGATAAGTATGAAGCTAGTGCGTTCAAGTAATAGGCGTAGTAATAAGTAGTAGGCGTTGTAGTAACAGGCGTTTTTACCACTACAGTGTTAAGTATTTATGGTGGACACTAACCAATCAGATTACTGTGAGGGGGTACCTAGGTATATGCATATTCATTATATTAGTTTTTGAGGAGAAAAATTGATCTTAAAAAGTCGTTTTTTACACGAATAAATACGATAATGTGGTTATATACGTTATTACTTGTAAAAAGACTAGAAAATGGTCATTAATTCCTTTCAAACTTTGTCTTTGTGCCTTGAATGATAAAATTTACGTTATATATATATATATATATATATATATATATTCATGTTGTATTTTAGGTGATCTCCGTATGCTTTTCTCGGTATATATATTTTTTTAATGTTTTTTTTAAAGTAGGCCGTTATTACGAAGCATTAAAAATATATAAATGAATTAACTCGATATTATGGAGTATTGGATTCACTTATTTTATTATTATTATTTTTTGTCATAAATTTTCAGGTTCGTTAGATACCCTTTATCAAATGAATGTTATTCCTGTTTAACGGCTTCCTTGCCTCTGTTGTTATCGACAGTGGCAGTGTCTGTGAAATATTTATAATAACGGAGAATTCCTATGTCTGCGTTCAATCCCTTTACGTGTGTTTGTAATTTTAGAATCCATTTAGTTTCTGATTGTTTATATATATATATATAATCCCACTATTTCTTCCCCCCCTCTCTCTCTCTCTCTCTCTCTCTCTCTCTCTCTCTCTCTCTCTCTCTCTCTCTCTTCTTGCACATCATGACTTTATATCTTCCAGCATCATCTCTTCTTTCTGTATCGTTTGGTGTTCTTTTCTTTTTTCTCTTTTCCAGCTAATCTTTCCATCTAACCTAGTGGTTCTCAACCGGGGTCCATGTGGACCCCCGGAGACCATGTAAACATTTTTTGGGGACCCATGCAAGCAAAATGTATTTAACTATAAAATTACAATGGGAATTTTAAACATCGAATGGCTATGGTCATTAATTCCTTTCAAACTTTGTCTTTGTGCCTTGAATGATAAAATTTATATATATAAATAGGTACCCCAGAGTAAAATAGGATTAAAAGGGGGGTCAATAGGTAAAAAAAGGTTGAGAACGATTGGTCTAACCTCTCGTCTCTTGCTTTTCTCCTTCTCTTTCCCTTTTCTTCTTTTTCTTTTCTTACCTTTCTTTTACTCTTACTTAAAAAAAAACAAAAAAAACCTGCCTTTGGTTGATTGGTTGGTTGGTTTTACGGCGTGTCAACCCTTGTTGGTTTATTTTATGCCAAAGACGTTTTGTTTTCATTCGTAATATTCATTTTTCTTTTCAAACTCAATTTTTAAAACACATTTTTTAAACTCTTTTTTTAGTATTATCTGCGTTATTCGAACTATTGTTCTTATCTTCATTGTTATTTGTACAACGTTTCGACCGATATGCCCTCCGGCCTTCTTCGTGTATTTCTTGTCGAACTCGGGAACCTTCTCGGACTCGGGAACCTTCTTTTCGGATTTGGGAACCTTCTTGTCGTAATCAGGAACCTTTTTGTCATTTTTTTTTCTATTTAAACCATAGATGGTGCCCGAATAGTTACTACCACTTTGGGTCAGAGTGGACATGGGAGTAATGACGATGAAGGGGGTCTGCCTTTGGAGCAACTAAGGTAAAGTTTACTGCAATTGATTGAAACTATTTTTCAGTGGAAATTTCAAATAAATTTGAATTTGTAGCTCAGTAAAAGATGACGAAACTTTTCTCAAAAGTTTTCATTCAAAGTCTTTTTTCTATCTGCATATGCAGTTTTGTTGTTGTTTTGTTATTTTTATTTATTTATTCATTTTTTTTTTTTTTTTTTTTGTGGATCAGAATACATGAAGCCATGTAACTCTACCCAATTATTTTAATAATTTTACTATAAAAATGCATTGGAAATGATTTTTTTTACTATGAAAATGCATTGCAAATGAGTTTTACTATAAAAATGCATTGAAAATGATTGTTACTATAAAAATGCATTGGAAATTATTGTTACTATAAAAATGCATTGCAAATGATTTTTACTATGAAAATGCATTGGAAATGATTGTTACTATAAAAATGCATTGGACAATGATTTTTACTATGAAATGCAACGAAAATGATTTTTATTAATAAAACAAAAAGCAGATGATCAGTTTATATTTTTGTTGTTTTTTGTGATGATTATCAACGTGAAAAAAAGATAAAGTAGAAAAACAATTATGTAAATATTACATAATTAATAGCTCCGTTGATGGTATGAAAAACAAACCGAAACGGTATAGCGTCGCCTTGAAAATTATTAATTAAAAATTATTTAATCGAAGATTATTATTATATTATTATTATTATTATTATATTAATCGAAGATTAGTATTATTAAACATGAATAGTTACTTAAAACCATATAATTGTGTATAAATTAATAGTATTAGATAGGAAAACAAGTATGATATCGCATTACTGTTTTTTAATAAATGATTGTAGACAAATAATAGTGGAATTTTACTGTTGTTGTTTGTTTTTGTTTTTTTTGGGGTTGTGTTTTGTTTTTCAAATTCTCTCCCTGTCATCACAGCATAAAGAAATACACAGTGCTGTAGGTCTATAAAACAAATATGGGCATCGTCTCTCGATTTTTTTTTTTTTTTTTTTTTTTTTTCATGTTCTTTTTCTAAATTCACACTTTCGTAATAATAAATCATTGGCAGTGGAAAGAAATAAACATATTCCATTTATCATGTTTTATATTCGTGTGGAACATTGTCAGCGAAAAGGGAGAAAATAGACGGAATATTTTATATTTTTAACTGCGTTTATTTTAATACAATATAAGTTGTTTTTTAAATCTTATCTTGAAAAGAAAAAAACTGTTGACCCTCGAGTCATATTTCTCCACCTCCCGATGAGGGCGGATTTGACAAAAGGTCAGGATTTGTGTGGGGCCCTTTTGAGATCTGAATAGTGTTCAGTCCCGTCTCTATTTCCCTTTTAGAACGCCTCAGGTGGGTGTCAGGGATTAAACCTGAGCCTACTCTATTAACTGTAATGGGGTGAGGCAGCCTGGCCCGTTTGTGTGTGTGGAAGGGGAACAAAATGGGTGACACTAAAACTAGGTGTAAAACTAAATCCAATCAAAAGAAATAGGAAATTTCTCTATCATTGGACAATTTTTTATTTATTTACATATTTATTTATTTAATTATTTATTTATATATTTATTTATTTTATTTCATTTATTTATATATTTATTTTATTTTATTTATATTTATTTATTTATTTATTTATTTATTTATTTATTTATTTATTTATTTATTTTATTTATTTTTTATTATTTATTTATTTATTTAATTATTTATTTATCTATATATATATATATATATATATATATATATATATATATATATATATATATATATTGCAAATAAAACACTGCGTAGTCTGACACGGTTATCAGTTGAATTCTGATCTGAATTTTTCACTCCATGTAATTAATGAAAATGCGTGAGTCCCCGCATCCGGCCATTCACACACACACACACACACACACACACACACACACACACTTTATTTGTCTATTCGTTTGTTTAATTGTCTATTTATTTAAAAATATGTTCATTTGTTTATCTACTCATTCATTCATTTATTTATAAATTAGAAAGGGCTACCCGGCGTCTCCTGGGTAGAGGGGACGCAAAAATGATTTGTCCCACAGATCCATTATCATTGAATCGCGAGTTGGATCCTGGTAGTATTCCCCATTAAAATCCCTATGTAAAAAAGAAACTTGCGTTGATCCAGCCACCCCGAAAAGAAAAATCAATGTCTATTATTTAAAATATTCATACAACTGCCCTTTATATATGTACTAGAAGTGGCTACTCGGTATCACCTAGGTAGAGTCTCGCAGATCTATTATTACTTATCGCGAGTGAGATCCTCGCTGGTTGCCCCACAAAAATCTCCACAGAAATATATAACAATATAGTAAGAAATTTCCATTAAATAATTTACAATCTAAACAAAAGATATAAATGATGCAGTTAATTCAATCAATGAATATTATATTTCAAAGCGAAAAAAAAAAACGTACAAAAAAATAAAAGAAAGATAAACAAAATAACATGCAAATGACTTTCCCTTCTGTTTCTTTTCAAATTCGAATTTTTAAATATCTTTCCAAATATAAAAAAAATCTTCATTATTTTTACTCAAAAACCAAGCGCTGGTGATATTTAATGTGCATATATATTTACTTTGTCGTTAATTGTTTTATTTTCGAAGTTTCCTCCGGAGTCTATCCCCTTTTCACTAGCGCTATACCAAGGAGATTGTTTTTGTTTTTTTGTCTGAGGCTTCATGAAATACTATAAAAGGCAATCAAAGCAATTCTTTGCTGAGGAAACTATAGCTCAGTCGGTAGAGTTTACGACTAGGAACCACATGATTCCTGGTTCAATACCGGCCCTCGCCAACTCAGCGTGTGAGTAGCACATGGATCTGTGCGGTAAAGCAAGGAGCTGAAGGTAGGTGAAAAATAAACCAAGTTTAATTGAAATTATACATTGCAATACTAACACAAACAACTGAGACTAATGTGTCTACCGTTGGGTTCAATAATTAATTTCAATGGTCAATTAAATGTATAGTAATTTTTGGGTTTTTTTGTTGTTTTTTTTTAAGCAATATGTAATTAAAAACAACCTTAATCCCCAAACCCCTAAACCGTAACCCAATTCGCAAAAATTTCATTCATAGACTGTAGTTAAACTGTCATGGGGGACCACCAAAAAAGTTTCCGTTTTAATTTTTCCGACCAATTTGCAAGTTTAGCTAAATATAGAAAATAAAATGTCAGAAATATCAAAAAATAAGTACAAAACTAACTTAGTTTAGGTTTCATTTTTTTCATGGTGGAGAGGGGGCAATTTCAAGATTGTTTTTTTTTAGGGGGGGGGGGCTATTTTTGTTTTATTTTTGTTTTGTTTTGTTTTTTGGGTTTTTTTGTGTGTGTGAATCCTTCAATGTGAAAACTGTTTAAAATGACATCAGATTTTTTTTAAATCAGTCTGATTCGAAATCGTCAAAAATGAAATGTCGAAATACAAAAGAATGTGACCAAAGCGTTTTCTGTTCAGTAGCAAACGACATATAGATTATTTGACAGGGAACAGGCGAGGGACTCTAAAGATAGACTACTATTATAAAGATTAATGGTGGCTGTTATACTCGTATTCCCAAGTGGTCTAGTGGTTAGGATTCCGCGCTCTCACCGCGGCGGCCGGGGTTCGATTCCCCGCTTGGGAAAGCAGTTTTTGTTTTTCCTTCTTCTATATAAATATAAGATATTACCGAAGTTCAGTGAATATTTACGAACTGATGAGATTGTCTTTTTCCATTTTGAGATTTGCAGATCAATTTTAGTTAAACTTGCAAATCGTCCCCAAAATTAAAACGGAAACTTATTTGGTGGTGATCCATGACAGTTTAACTACAATGTATGAATGAACTTTTTTGCGAATTGGGTTCCGATTTAGGGGTTTGGAGATTAAGGTTGTTTTTAATTAAATATTGCTTACCTGATCGTCGTGTGAGGAAATAAAGAGTTAGTGTAATGCAGGGTTTCCCAACCAGGGGTACTCCCACCCTTGTGTGCATGGGGTATGAAGATGTTTTGGGCATTTTAAGGTTTAAATGTAGCTGGATATTCTTGGCTGCGTGTTCTTAGGGTTTTTTTTTAATACCCCATATCATTTGGTGATCGCGCTAAAAAGGAAAGAATTTAAGGAATGAAAAGAAAAGAAAAGAGACAAAGGCAGCAGGTAGTTTTATAACTTAGGCTTTATTGACCGGGTCATAGTCGACTGTGGCTAGGGGATATCCCCATTGCTGAGGAAGCGACTACACTCAGTTAAGGCCTCAGCTCGAAATGGCCGAGAGATTCTTTTGGGGGTCGGGGAACAGTCCTTTTTTTCAGACATGCGCGGAGGGTTCTTCCGGTGAAGGCCCCATGGGAGTTTGTTGGGGTGGGGGATATTCTAATTTTATTTTCATTTTATTTTAATCCCCACACGTGAGATTGCATTCCAGCGGAAGCGAATTAATATTTCTATTTTGTTAATATTAAGAGTTCTACCTGATAATAATATCTTTTCAGCTAGTATATTAGGTCTGAGACCTGTCAGCCGTTCCTTATAAACATTCATCTTAATTCCACAGAATATTTATAATCTTTCCACAGATTATCTAACATTGCCTTAAAGGAGTTTAGAGATGAGGCATTCACTATTGATGATGGTAGTTTATTGCATGTATTCACCACTCTGTTACTAAAATAATTTTGTCTTGCATTTGATTTACATTTTGCGACAATGACCCGGTCAATAAAGCCTAAGTCATAAAACTACGTCTTGCCTTTGTCTCTTCCTTTTGTTCCTTAAATTCCTTCCGTTTCAGCGCAACCATCAAATGAGATGGGGGTTAAAGTAAAAAATCCAAAGAACACGCAACCAAAAATATAAAGCTACCTTTAAACCTGTAAAACACCGAAAACCACTTATACCCCATACGCACCTGGAGAGGAACGAACTCGCTATTACAACTGTAATAGATCTGCAAGACTAGCTTGCAAACCATTATATCACGATGGGACATCTTATGGGACAGGAGTGGTAATATATTTGCCTCGGTTTATTATACACTTAAACAAGAACCTATCATTTCCCAAGCATATCTCCATTTAAAACCATAATTATATGGTTTTAAGCATTTCTATCTAATACAAATAATTCTATGGTTTCAAGTATTCCTATATAATTTGAATAATTCTATGGTTTTAAGTACTATCTAATACAAATAATTGTATGGTTTAAGTATTCCTATCTAATACAAATAATTATATGGTTTTAAGTACTCCAAATAAATTTATGGTTTCAAGTATTCCTATCTAATACACATAATTGAATGGTTTCAAGTATTCCTATCTAAAACAAATTATATGGCTTCAAGTATTCCAACCTAAAACATATAATTAGATTGTTTCGAGAATTTCATTATTATTATAGTTACCATATAGGGCCGGGTTAGTTCAGTCGGTAGAGCGTTCGGCTAGAAACCACAAGCTTCCTAGTTCGATACCGGCCCTCGCCAACTCAGCGTATGAGTAGCACAGGAATCTGTGCGGTAAAAGTAAGGAGCTGATGGTAGGTGTGGCGCCCCACCTCAAACGCAAAAACCATCTACTTGGTCTAGCGCTAGTGGAAAGGGGATAGACTCCCTCGCTGATTGGCTGATACCGACTTTAGGCCACCCCAACGACTTATAGTTACTATAATATAAGGTGTGAGTCAATTTATTTATGAACGTAGATAAATTGTTAAAAAACTGATTGTCAATAAAAAATAACATTGTGTACCAATCAAGAATCTATAAAACAAAATGACTTCAGCATAAGATAACCCACAAGGGTTGACATGCTGTAAAATCCAACCAACCAACCATACAACAAAAATAAGCCTTGTCCCATGATGAAACATGAATATAGGGTGAATTTATTTTTTACTTAGATCAATATATCAATCTGTACTCCACACACCGCACTTAGCAGCACCTTTAAAACATATCTTTCTTTCTCCCTACTGCTTGTGGAGATTTATAACGGAAAATGTGACACAAACGTATGATAGGATTGTAGTTACAAACGAGCGTATTGTTATAGAGAGTATTCGTTTTGGGTTCGTCATTTTGCTTAGGCCAACAGTCTATTAAAGATAAAACCATAATTTTCGTATATCAACTTTAATTCTTAATCAATATGTCTAATAGAATGTGAGTACTGTGTAAAGTCCTGGTCACTGTATGAGAAAAGGGGATTTTAAAAATCTGCTAGAAAAGACATTTAGAAAGGTAAAACTAAGTTAGTATCTGATTTATTGAATAGTTTGAAAAAATAAGGGTTATTTCCTATAACTCCAACATAAAAAAGGGGAACCACTCTGAATGAATTTTATCTATTAATTGATCTACCCATTATTTTCCCATTAAACTAACCCTAACCCTATTAGTTTAATGGGAAAATAATGGGTAGATTAATTAACAGATAAAATTCATTCTGAATAAATTTTATCTGTTAATTAATCTACCCATTATTTCCCATTAAACTAATGTTAAGATTCATCTAGAAATAGTCCATTATGATTTGTTTGTGATCCGGCCAAAAGAGCCACTTCTATGGGACTATTTGTATAATGTTAATACGCACCAGTATATCACGTGACTTGTTTTTTAGGCGCCAAATTATTGGCGCCAAATTCACTTTCTATATTACTTCCTCCAATAAACTTGTCCAGTTAGACGTATAAATTACTTCACCGACTTTGTCTCGTCTTTTCATTAACATCATGAATACTTCCCGCGTAACAGTGTTAACAACTAACACTAAACCCTAAACCCTAAACCCTAACCCAAACCCCGTCTTCTTTTAGCCTAGTAGATCAGTAAATAAATAAATAATTATCAGTCAATCAGAGTGGTTCCCCAATTTGTGTTGGAGTTATAGGAAATAACCGAAATAAGTTTAGGTTCAGTTTCTTTGTTTAATGGGATATCATCCCTTCCCTTTGGCAAACTGTTTTTTTTTTTTTTGTTTTTTTTTTTTTCTTGAGTCGATCATTAATCTGTGTCCGGAGTATGAAGCAAACGCTGTTATTTTTAGACTGCAGTATCGGCTGTCATTTCAAGACTCAAAACCATTTTTTATGGAAACGAAATATTATTGTTATTTCGAACTTTATTTATTGGTCGGTTCAATATTTCTCAAGAATGGCAACCGAGAAACATAAAAAATAAATAAATGGCCGATCGTATTTTTCTTTCTTTCTTTCTTTCTTTCTTTCTTTCTTTCTTTCTTTTTTTTCTTTCTTCTTCTTTCCTTCTTTCTTCTTTTTTCTTTCTTCCTTTTCTTTCCTTCTTTTTTCTTCTTTCTTCTTTTCTTCTTTCTTTCCTTCTTTCTTTCTTTCTTTCTTTCTTTTCTTCTTTCTTTCTTCCTTCTTTTTTTCCTTCTTTCTTTCTTTCCTTCTTTCTTTCTTCTTCTTTCTTCTTTCTTTTCTTTCTTTCTTCTTTCTTCTTTTTTCTTTCTTTCTTTCCTTCTTTCTTCTTTCTTTCTTTCTTTTCTTTCTTTCTTTCTTTCTTTCTTTTTCTTTCTTTCTTCTTTCTTCTTTCTTTCTTTCTTCTTTCTTCCTTCTTTCTTTCTTTCTTTTCTTCTTTCTTTCTTTCCTTCTTTCTTTCTTTCTTCCCTTCTTTCTTTTCTTTTCTTCTTTCTTTCTTCCTCTTTCTTTCTTTCTTCCTTCTTTCTTTCTTTCTTTCTTCTTTCTTCTTTCTTCTTCTTTCTTTCTTTCTTTCTTTTTTCTTCCCTTCTTTCTTTTTTTTCTTCTTTCTTCTTTTCTTCTTTCTTTCTTCTTTCTTTTCTTCTTTCTTTTTTCTTTCTTTCCTTCTTTCTTTCTTTCTTTTCTTTCTTCCTTCTTTCTTTCTTTCTTTCTTTCTTTTCTTTTTTCCTTCTTTTTCTTTCTTCTTTTCTTCTTTCCTTTCTTTCTTTTCTTCCCTTCTTTCTTTCTTTCTTTCTTTCTTTCTTCTTTCTTTCTTTCCTTCTTTCTTTTTTTCTTTCTTTTTTTCTTTCTTTCTTTCTTTCTTTCTTTCCTTCTTTCTTCTCTTTTCTTCTTTCCTTTCTTTCTTTTTCTTTCTTTTTTTCCTTCTTTCTTTTCTTCTTCTTTTTTCCTTTCTTTCTTTCCTTCTTTCTTTTCTTTCTTTTTTCCTTTCTTTCTTTCTTCTTTCTTTTCTTTCTTCCTTCTTTCTTTCTTTCTTTCCTTTCTTTTTCTTTCTTTCTTTTCCTTCTTTCTTTCTTTCTTTCTTTCCTTCCAGAAGGTCAGCGCCATTTTAAAGAGAATCTTTGAGAAAATCGAGTCTCAACTTCAACCGAGCAAGATCAACTCCCCTCCCATCCCATTCTGTTATTGAGCACCACATTATTTCTTGTCGGTCTCAGTTTACTGAACGACGACGACGTTAGATGCATCGCGTCTGCCAGAAAGTTTACAGCGTCTTCTTTTCTTTTCCTTCTTCTTCTTCAATGCGTAAATGAAAAGGTCGAAATTTATTTGTCTTTACGCTTAAAGAAAAGAAAAAAGAAAAGATCGGCGGTGTTAGATGTGCCGAGTTTGACAGATCAAAGACACAGTAAGTATTCATGGGTCAAATTTCAAGATCGGATTCAGCTAAGAGAATAAAAACAAACAAAAAAAAAAGAAAAAGAAAAAGAAATAACACCTACTTGCCCTTTACTCCCTCGAACGTAATTCATTACCTTCTTTTTATAATTATCGCTAATCTCTTTGGGGATTCGTTAAACCAGCAAATTATTCATCACCTCTTTGTTAATTTGTTCGCCAACTCAGCGTATGAGTAGCACAGGGATCTGTGCGGTAAATTAAGGAGCTGATGGTAGGTGTGGCGCTCCACATCAGACGCTAATAAATAATCTCCTTGGTCTAGCACTAGTGAAAGGGGATAGACTCCCTCGCTGTATGGTTCATACTGACTTTAGGACACCCCGACGACTTTACTTTTGCTTTACTCTTTGTTAATATCAAGTGAACTTACACACAGATTCTAACGGCACGTCAAACTATCAAGGGTTATATTTTACATTTATATTTGCATTGTGGCGTTAGTTTCGTATTTGCCTGGGGAGTTGTCTGCGCGTTTAGTTCGCTGGTCCCCGCTAGGGGCCGTTTATATTTAAGCGGCTGGTTTGAACGTCTCTTTCTCTCTTTTCCGGTTGTTCGACCCACGAGACACGACTATGGGTTAGACTGGTCTACCCCCCTCTTGTTGGGGCTTTGGCCCTCCTTACATTACTGTAAGTGATTTATACAGCATGGACTATTCCTAGTCTCATGTCTGTTGCTTTTATGTTTATCTTTTTACCATTCATGAATGTGTCATTATCTCCACTTTTGTATGTATGCTTATGTACACCTCTATGTATTATGTACTCTGTTTATCCATGTGCTGTACCATATTAAATGTTTTGTCTATCAACCTTTGTCGGAGTTTTATCTGCAAGTATTATCTCTTTGAATATTACAGCTTTTTGTGTAGAGTGCTTCTTAAGAGATTTTTTTTATTTGTTTTTTTTTTTGGGGGGGGAGATGTTCTGCTTGGGGGAGTGTTTGTTTTTTTTTTTTTTGTTTGTTTTTGTCTTTTTCCCACAGTCATATAATATTCATATCAACTACATTCCGATCTACTACAAATAATTTGCTCACAGTTGTGCAGTATCAAGTATTCCTATCTAACGCTAGGTTCCAGGTTCCATATCAGCCCCCGGACACTCAGCGCATGAGTAGCACAGCTTGGGTAAAGGATTTGGGAGCTGATGGTAGATGTGGCGCTCCACCTCAGATGCAAAAACAATCTCCCTGGTCTAACGCTAGTGAAAATGGGATAGACTCCCTCGCTGTCTGGATGATACCGACAATAGGCCCTTCTACCAACTTTACTTACTTATTTACTAATAATTATTTACTTTCAATTAGACCATCAAGGCAAGACAATTTACTCCTCTGTACTCAGTGGTGGCCCAGGGAACAGCAGCCTCACCCTACAAGATAGGATTTCTAGAATATACACTGAGCCGATTTGACAGTTTCGTGAGAGTCTCAGCATAAAAATGTTGACATGTTTTGTTTTAGCTCAAAACACAAGTCCTACCCCCCATATATATATATATATATATATATATATATATATATATATATATATATGATAAGTAAATACACATTAGCGATGTGTTTATGATATGGCCTTTTTTTAGCCGACAGTTTTTGGGAGAATATGTGCTTAATTGAAGTCGTACCTAATTTTTGAAAGTTAATTAATTAATAATTAATTAATTAATTAGGCAGGCATACCTATTTAAATGTAAGGCTAAACAAATCGAGCCTTACATTTAAATAGGTATGCCCGCCTAATTAATTAATTAATTAATAATTAATTAACTTTCAAAAATTAGGTACGACTTCAATTAAGCATATATTCTCCCAAATATATATATATATATATATATATATATATATAATATATATATATATATATATAAAAGGGTTTTATAATTTGCTTGAAGCATTGTGTTTATATTGGTTTGTTGGTTGGTTTTGAAGGCTATCACAATGCAAGTGTAAAGAAAAATAAGGTAACTATGGTGTTGTTTGTTAACCTGTGATTTATTCTTAATATTTCGAGATAAAAATCTCTTCTACAGAAGATCTCCAGAACTGAAGTTGTTGCTAGTGGCTGTCCATTTGCTCTGTCTCATGCCTTCCAAACTCTCTGCCTGTGTGTGATGGTGTTTGTTTATGTGTGTGTTTGTGTGTGCTTATGTGAGTGTGCCTGTTCAATATATATATATATATATATATATATATATATATATATATATTATATATATATATATATACGCACTCGCATAGATAGAAGAATAGCGGGAGAAGGGGGAATTTGGTCGATAAAGATGTGAACTTAAAAAAAAAACAATTCGTTTGATCGGAATTCAAAAATATTTCATTCAATCGATTCAAAAACATCTTCTTTTTTTTTCTAATGACAGTAGATTTCCTACAAGATTTAGCATTTAGCAAATCATCCATAATTTATCTGTTTTCCTAATTACGCCAATTTAATCGTAGATACCTTGTTATAGTGCTATGGTTAACAAGCTAATCTCGCAAATCAATTACTACTAAATAATGAGTTTGATTCTCACCGGTGTAAAGTAGAAATTGACTGTCCCATTAAGTAATGGAGACGTCTATAGGAGGCACTAAACTATACAAATTACTATTGCGTTATTCGGACTATTGTCCTCATCTTCATTGTTATCTGTACAACGTTTCGGCTGATAACAATGAAGATGAGGACAATAGTCCGAATAACGCAGATAATACGGTAATCCTTAACATTTTCCTCGTAAATTCCTACCATAAATTAAACTGAAACCTCATTTTATGTCCGTGTTTTTGCAATAAATGTTTTATTTTTCTTGCACCCGTTATTTTACAATATTAAATATATTTTATTTATTTATTTTAATATTCACCTCAATGTGTATATTCTAAAAGTTTTTATTTTGTGAGAATGGTTAGTTTGGGGGCTCGTTTTACAATTTAGCCAGAAATTGGATCCTCCTTTTATGACCGTAATTTTGTTTTTTCGTCGACGATGATTAAAATCTGACGTTTTTATTTTAGAGTACCAAAGCAAAAAAAAGAAAGAAAAGAAATAACAACAACAAAAGGAGCCCCCACTTTAAAACTAACCATTCTCACTAAATAAAAACTTTTAAAATATACACATTGAAGTGAATATTAAAATAAATATATTTAGTATTGTAAAATAACGGGTGCAAGAAAAATAAAACATTTAGTGCAAAAACACGGACATAAAATGAGGGTTCAGTTTATTTTATGGTAGGAATTTATGAGGAAATAGTTAAGGATTACCTATAATACTAATCATCAAGCCTCATCTCAAACATTCAGAGAAATGGTATACAAGTTACCTCTTCCAATAGTATATAAGAATCTGACTGTTTAGAGGATGGAGAACTCATATTCACGCTACATAGTGAAAAGTAACATAATATTAATAGCTGCTACTATACCTACTTTTGCCGTTATATCTCTCCTGTGTCGNTGAGCGAGGAAAAAAGTGCTACGTATACCACTGACTTGGCGAGGGCCGGTTTGTGTTAGTAAAACATTCAGTCTAAGACTAACCAACAACAAGAAAGGAATTATATTCTTTAATTCAAAACAATTATTTGGCTAGATCATAAAACAAACAAACAAACAATATAAAGTCCCTTCCTGTATATAAAGTTGGTTTAAGGGACTTACCGGCGCGTTGAGAAAAGATAAGTCTTTGTGGGTGGTCTTCCTTGAGCCCCTGAATTCCGTTGCCTACGTGGTACCGCGGGTAGAAACTGTCTGACCCACTTCTTTGGAATTTGCGCCCAAAACGCTGGGCTATCAACGTGATTGGTATATCCAATCACAGAGCCTCTCCCTCACTCACTTTCTATATACAGGATAACCATTTTACTGACCAACACCGTATCGAATTAGGAACCTTTGGTGGTTTGCTAGCCGAAAGTCTACCGACTGCACCAACACGGCCCTAATATAACCAATAAGGGTTGACATCCTTAAAGCAACAATCAAATTTAAACAACTAACTCTAATATTTTATAGCGTAAGTGAAAGGGGTACAAAATATCAAAGGGTTGATAAAATAGCCATGTTGGTTTTTACTGTTAACTTCTGGGTTGAGACATACGTCTATACAGATCAAAGGCCCGAGGTGAAAAGATATCGAGAGACTGGGTCTTTAGAAATGTCATGTGACTTTGCACTTTAATGGCACCTACCGGACATGCACATTATCTAAGGGAGATAATTAATTCATTGGTATCCCACAGCATTTCAACTCTTATTGGGTTATGCCAAATGCGAAGTTTATACTAATAAGATTATTACACAGATAAAGTTTTGGTTGGTGGTTTATTGATTTTAACGCATTATCAACCCGCTGGGGTTATGGTCATGCCTAAGGTTAGGATGTAATAAGTGTTTGTATTTATATTTATACTTTTTCTATAAATTGTCTTTAACAATGAGCGTCAGCGCGGCGGCTCAGATCTGGGATGCTATGGTGCTCTGCACTAATTGTTGAAGATAAATTCGCGGGAATACTCCTCTCTCATCATAATTATTATCTATCCGTCGATCACTGTCTATTGAGTGACTCTCTCAAGACATTATAATATCTCACTCTCTCTCACGTTGCTGTCTGATAGACACTCTCGCTTTCTGATGTGAGCCAAGAACATGTATTCCATGAATAAAGTTTAACAGTTCAAAGGTGTTTGACATGTTTCATATTGTGGTTATTGTTCTTGTTTGAGTATATAGAGAGTGCATTAGTGCTTGTATGCCAATGCGTATCGGGACACAAGAACGTGTTTCCTTTCTAGACTTTTTTAAAAGTTGGTTTCCAGGTCTCCCAAAGTGGATAAAGGTTTTTCAAATAATTTATTGGTTATTTCCTAGTTGGTAAACATGATATTACAGGGTGACCCAGAAAAAAAAACTAACCCTAAACACCAACCTTAACCCTATCCCTAACCTAACCCTAACTTTAAACCCTAACCTTACCCCCTAGGTTTAAAATTAACATTTTTATTACAAAATTGTGCGGTTTTCTGTTTTTTCTGGGCACTCTTTAATATTCATGTTACTCAACTTTTAGGGGAGGTAGGTTAGGGTTTAAGGTTAGGGTTTAGGGTTAGGGTTTAGGTTTGTTTAATGGAAATAAATAAAATAACTTGGGTACTGTTTTTTTTCTGGTCACCTGATATCATGTTACTCAACTAGGGTGGGTTAGGTTAGGGTTTAGGAGTTAGTTACATGCGAACAATAAATAACTAATTTGGGTTCTTGTTTTTTCTGCGTCACCGTAATATTATGTTACTTAACTAGGGGGAGTTAGGGTTAGGGTTGGGGTTTAGTGTTAGTTTAATGGGAAAAATAAATGGAATAATTTGGGTCTGTTTTTTTCTGGTACACCCTGTAATATTTATGTTACTTAACTAGAGGGAGTTAGGGTTAGGGTTGGGGGTTTAGTGTTAGTTTTAATGGGAGAAGATAATGAATAATTTGGGGTTCTGTTTTTTCTGGCAACTCTGTAATATTCTGGTACTCAACTAGGGAGTAGGTAGGGTTTTTAGGGTTAGGCGTTGGAAGTTTAGTTGTTAGTTTAATGGAAAATAAATAAATTAATTTTGGGTTCTTGTTTTTTCTGGCGTCACCCTTGTAATAATGCATGTACTCAACCTTAGGAACTAACCAATTGTTGCTATTCAGCAATCGCTGGTGTGCACACAGATATTTTATCAAGTATTCATATCTAAACAATAACGAGCGACATTTTATATGTTCAAAATTCCATTTTTATATTAGAATACTTGGGAGGGTTTAGTGTGGGATGCCGCGTTAAGAATCAAACCTGCTGCGGTGGGGTGGGTGTTCAAAAACTGCTTAGATTCCACCCGCATTCCGCTTCAGTGGGGGCGCCGAGCAATAAGCCCAGCTTTCTAGCCTTTTTATGTAAGAGGTCGGTCTGCCTGGGAGATAGACCCACTCTGCATAGAACTAAGCTATTTACTTCACCTACCCTGCACGAACGCAAAGTGTGGTACTGGAACCCTCATCAGCGTATTATTACCATCCGGGGTCAGAGTGAACCGGAGTACACTTGACAACGATAAGTAATTAGAATGTTGAGGAAAGCTAGTACCGCTAGTTTGTCATCGTTGGTAACCGAAATGATTGTCGGTTGCCGTTTCGAGTACTTACGAATTGGTTATATATCCCATTTACTTCTTGGTTTATAATTCATAGTCATCTTTATCTGTGAGATACCGTGGTTGCATCTCAGCTCTCTCAGCTCTGATCATCTTTGGTATCTATGTAGCTGGGAGTTCTTCATCTAGGTCTGGAACTTCCATTTGGAGATTTCATATCTGGTCTTCCAATCAGGGATCTGTCTTCAGAATGCCCTGGGTCATTAGTAGTTTTTTTGATAAATTAACCCAAGACTTAGATTTTTATATCATATCTTGTTTTTAGAAATTCCATCCAGACTAACTGTCAAGTGTGAGTATGGCCCCCGGAGCGCGCTGATCGCGACTTGGCTATCTCCGTGGCTTGCCCAGTACTGATCGACTAATCTTCAAATCAAAACCGGAGAGCCTTGTTTTTCATTTCTCTTACTAATTCACACGTATCTACCGAAAAGGGGTTAACACGGGTTAACAATGTGCAATCAATTTCCATGATATCGTCACATACTCCAAAACTCTTAAAAAACTGCTAGCCGTAATTTGCGTAACAGGCCATTTTGATTTCTACACTAACCTACATTAATTGTTAGGTACTAACAGATTTTCAACGGAAATTTCAGATTTGTCTTGAGACACGGAATTTTTTTTTTCTTTTCGGCGAGGTTTGGCATGGAGTTAAACTCACGCCATCATTCACCGGAGTCGGAGTGGTAATCGAAACTCCAGCGTAAAAAGAAACGATTGCTTATTACAGCAAAGATAATGTTAAGCAGCCCAAAGAAACTGCTGGTTGATTTGAAACAAGGTAAAAATATGTCGTCGGGTTGGCCAAAGTTGGTATCAGGCTATCAGCGAGGGAATCTTCTCTCTTTCACTAAGCTAGATCAAGGAGATTGCTTTTGCGTTTGAGGTGGAGCACCACATCCACATTCAGTTCCTTACTTACCACACAGATAACCCCTGTGCTACTCATACGTTGAGTTGGCGAGGGCGTATGAACTAGGAACTTGTGGTTTCTAGCCGAATTGCTCACCGGATAACTAACCCGGTTCCTAAGCTGCCTAAAACACCACTCACCTTATTGCTATTACTACTACTAATACATACTGTGCAGTGTTAGTATAGCAGTCTGAAATTTAAGCGAAAGCAGATGCAATTGGATAAATTAAAAGAAAGATAATTATATATCATGCAAATCGTGGATTTGTGTGTGGTGGTTTGTAGTGGGCCGGGTCAATAAAGATGAATATGAAAGAATGAGTATGCTGATGTAATTGAGCCATCTCTCTCTCTCTGGCTCTTCTCTGGCTCTGCTATCGACGCATGGTATCTAGTATCTATATATAATAAGGGCAGTTTGTGTATATGTATGTCCGGAGGAAACTGGTGGTGTGAAAATTTAAACAAATTAAACGGAGCAAATGTAAAGTGTTATACATACACATTAAATACACCAAGTCTGGTTTTTGAGCAAAAATAATGAAGATCTTTGGTAGGAGTATCCGTGGTGAGATAATTAAAAGATAAATTTCAAATAGTGATCCATGAGATTCAACTCACGATGTAGTAATAATGTAGCTTTTGTGGGCCTTCGGGTAAAGTGAGATGTATTGTTTGTGGTATAGTAATGCGTGTTTCAATATTAACCACTG
>CM042160.1:46705264-46730264 GCA_023376005.1 Doryteuthis pealeii | reverse complement strand
AAACATTCATGGCACACTCTGAACAAGAAACATTTGCTATTCATTTCGGTTTTCGAGGGGAGGGTTGTGTCAGTAAGGAGATTCCATTCTTGGTTTGGAATTAGTGTTGTCGTTCTCCTAGACTGGTTTCGAGCCAAGGTTAGAAAGTCCAGTCTGCCCCTTCTATTTATCCACATCTGGGAAGAGAAGTGAATTAGAAGTTTGAAGACTAAATATCCTCAAGAGATTCTCAAGTTGTTCCAGACTCAGTTGAAAATGCCAACCAACAACCGATCAAGAAATACCAGCTGGTCTAGTCCATAACAGCAGAGTCCAACTCCGATTCTGCCAAGATAATTGTTGAACAGTAAGAAGTTAAGTATAGAATCATTATTATTACATCAACATTCCTTTCAATCGAGGCCCACAAAGCTACATTATTACTGAATCGTGAGTTGAATCCTCATGGTATGCCTCATTTGAATTTTATCTTTTAATTATCTTCACGGATATAAATCAAATCTTCATTATTTTTGCTCAAAAACCAAGCCTTGGTGTTATTTAATGTGTATGTATATTTACTTTGTCGTTAATTGTTTAATTTTCGAAGTTTCCTCCGGACATACATATACACACAACTGCCCTTTATATATATATAGATAGATAGATAGATAGATAGATAGATAGAGAGAGAGAGAGAGAGAGAGAGAGAGAGAGAGAGAGAGAGAGAGAGATGGCTCAAATTTAATAGGACTTTTCTTTCTTTCTTGTTTTTAATGTAAGGACACACCCGGCATCCATACACCACACACCACTCACGATTTTGCATGATATATATATATCTTTCTTTTCAATTATCCAATTGCATCTGCTTTCGCCTTAAAATTTCAACTGCTATTACTAACACTGCACAATATAGTAGTAGTAATAGCAAATAAGGTGAGTGGATGTTTAGGCCAGCTTAGGACCGGGTTAGCTCAGTCGGTAGACCATTCGGCTAGAAACCACAAGGTTCCTAGTTCGATACCCGGCCCTCGCCAACTCAACGTATGAGTAGCACAGGGATCTGTGTGGTAAAGTAAGGAACTGATGGTGGATGTGGTGCTCCACCTCAAACGCAAAAGCAATCTCCTTGATCTAGCTCTAGTGAAAAGGAGAAAGATTCCCTCGCTGATAGGCTGATACCAACTTTAGGCCACCCGACGACATTATTTTACCTTGTGTCAAAATCAACCAGCCAGTTTCTTGTGGGCTCTTAACATTATATTTGCTGTAATAGCAATCTTTCTTTTTACGCTGGAGTTTCGATTACCAACTCCGACTCCGGTGAATGATGCGGTGAGTTTACTCCATGCCAAAGCCTCGCCGAAAGAAAAAAAAAATTCCGTGTCTCAAGACAAATCTGAAATTTCCGTTGAAAATCCTGTTAGTACCCTAACAATTATGTAGGGTTAGTGTAGAAATCAAAATGGCTGTTAGAAATTACGGCTAGCAGTTTTTAGAGTTGGAGTATGTGACGATATCATGGAAGATTGATTGGCACATGTTAACCCCGTGTTAACCCCTTTTCCGGTAGATACCGTGTGAATTAGTAGAGAAATGAGAAACAAAGGCTCTTCCGGTTTTGATTTGAAAGAGTTAGTCGATCAGTACTGGGCAAGCCACGGAGATAGCAAGTCGCGATCAGCGCGCTCCCGGTGGGGCCATACTCACACTCTGCACAGTTAGTCTGGATGGAGATTTCTAAACAAGATATGATATAAAGAAAATCTAAGTCTTGGGTTATTTATCAAAAAAACTACTAATGACCCAGGGCTTCTGATAGACGAGAAATCCCTGATGGAAGACCAGATATGAAATCTCCAAATGGAAAGTTCCAGACCCTAGATGAAGAACTCCCAGCTACATAAGATACCAAAGATGATCAGAAGCTGAGAGAAGCTGAGATGCAACCACGGGTATCTCAACAGATAAAGATGACTATGATTATAAACCAGAGTAATGGGATATATAACAATTCCGTAAAGTACTCGAACACTGGCAACCGACAATCTTCGGTTACCAACGAATGACACTAGGCGGTATCTAGCTTCCTATTCTAAATTACTTTATCGTTGTCATTACTCCCAGGTTCACTCTGACCCGGAGTGGTAATAATACCTGATAGGGTTCCAGTACACACTTTGCGTTCGTGCAGGGTAGGTGAGTAAAATAGCTTAGTTCTAGAGAGTGGGGGTCTATCTCCCAGGCAGCACCTGACTCTTACATAAAAAGGCTAAAAGCTGGGCTTATTGCTCGGCGCCCCCACTAAGGAATGCGGGTGGAATCTAAGCAGTTTTTGAACACCACCCCCACCGCAGCAGGTTTGATTCTTACGCGGCATCCCACACTAAACCCTCCCAAGTATTCTTAATATAAAAATGGAATGTTTGAAACAATATAAATGTGCGCTCGTTATTTGTATTAGATATGAATACTTGATACTATCTGTGTGCACACCAGCGATTGCTGAATAGCAACAATTGGGTTAGTTCCTAGTTGAGTAACATGATATTACAGGGTGACCCAGAAAAAAACAGAACCCAAATTATTTATTTATTTTCCCATTAAACTAACACTAAACTCCAACCCTAACCCTAAACCCTAACCCTAACCTCCCCTAGTTGAGTAACATGATATTACAGAGTTACCCAGAAAAAACAGAACCCAAATTATTCATTTATTTTCCCATTAAACTAACACTAAACCCCAACCCTAACCCTAACTCCCCCTAGTTAAGTAACATAATATTACAGGGTGACCCAGAAAAAACAGAACCCAAATTATTCATTTATTTTCCCATTAAACTAACACTAAACCCCAACCCTAACCCTAACTCCCCTAGTTAAGTAACATAATATTACAGGGTGACCCAGAAAAAACAGAACCCAAATTAGTTATTTATTTTCCCATTAAACTAACCCTAAACCCTAACCTTAACCCCACCCTAGTTGAGTAACATGATATTACAGGGTGACCCAGAAAAAAACAGTACCCAAGTTATTTATTTATTTTCCCATTAAACTAAACCTAAACCCTAACCCTAACCCTAACCTTAAACCCTAACCCTACCCTCCCCTAGTTGAGTAACATGATATTAAAGAGTGACCCAGAAAAAACAGAACCCACAAATTTTGTAATAAAACTGTTAATTTTAACTAGGGGGTTAAGGTTAGGGTTTAGAGTTAGGGTTAAGGTTAGGGATAGGGTTAGGGTTGGTGTTTAGGGTTAGTTTTTTTTCTGGGTCACCCTGTAATATCATGTTACTCAACTAGGAAATAACCAATAATTATTTGAAAACCTTTATCCACTTTGGGAGACTGGAGACCAACTTTTAAAAAGTCTAGAAAGGAACAAGTCATTGTGTCCCGATTACGCATTGGTCATACAAGACTAATGCACTCCTATATACTCAAACAAGAACAATAACCACAATATGAAACATGTCAAACACCTTTGACTGTTAAACATTTATTCATGGAATACATGTTTCTTGCTCACATCAGAAACCGTTATTTTAAAGCAAACAATATGAAAGATCTATTTGAAAATGTCAACATCGAGGACATTCTGTCCTTTTTGAGGGAAATAAAATTATACCATAGAATATAAACATGAACTTAATCAATACCATACAACATAATCCTCAATGGTGCTAACGCATTGTTAAAACCAATTACTAAAAAAGTATAAATATAAATACACAACATATATTACATCCTAACCGTTAGGCATGACATAACCCCAGACGGGTTGATATGCCGTTAAAATCAATAAACCAACCAACCAAAACCTTTATCTGTGTATAAATTATTAGTATCAAACTTCGGCATTTGATAACCCATAAGAGTTGAAATGCCTGTGGGGATACAATGAATAATTATCTCCCTTAGATAATGTGCATGTCCGGTAGGTGCCATGTAGTGAAGTCACATGACATTTCTAAAGACCCATCCTCGATATCTTTTCACCTCTGGCCTTTGATCTGTATAGACGTTGTCTCTAACCCAGCCAGTTAACAGTAAAAACCACATGGCTTTATTTTATCAACCCTTTGATATTTTGTACCCCTTTCACTTACTGCTTATAAAATATGTAGAGTTCTAGTTGTTTAATTTGATTTGTTGGTCTTTAAGGCATGTCAACCCTTATTGGGTTATATTAGGGCCGTGTTGGTGCAGTCGGTAGAGCTTTCGGCTAGCAAACCACAAGGTTCCTAATTCGATACCGGTGTTGGGTCAGTAAAATGGTTATTCCTGTATATAGAGTGAGTGAGGGAGAGGCTCTGTGATTGGATATACCAATCACGTGATAGCCCAGAGTTTTGGCGCAAATTCCAAAAAGTGGTCAGACAGTTTCTACCCGCGGTACCACGAGGCAACGAATTCAGGGGCTCAAGGAAACCACCCAAAGATATCTTTTCCAACGCGCCGGTAAGTCCCTTAAACTCAACTTTATATACAGGAAGGACTTTATATTGTTGTTTGTTGTTTTATGTCTAGCCAATAAATTGTTTGAATTAAAGGAAATATTAATTCCTTTCTTGTTGTTGTTAGTCTTAGAACTGAATGTTTTACTAACACAATACCGGCCCTCGCCAAGTCAGTGTATACGTAGCACTTTTTTCCTGAATCTGACCAGTTGAAATGGGGGGGGGGTCTTATATGACCGTGCGTCTTATATGCCGTCAAATACGGTAGTTTTAATGAAGAGTTTTAATTTATCTTCTACGTCAACCTTTAAGTGGTGTCATTTCCTTAAAACAAAAAACAATACACTTTCAACACAGATGCACGTGTGATTAAACAACAGAAAATGTTTTGTAACGACAATAATGAGAACACGAACACCCACACACACCTGAACACACACACACACACACACACACACACACACACACATATATATATATATATATATATATATATATGTGTGTGTGTGTGTGTGTGTGTGTAACGACTGATGATGCCGAGCTCAAACCTCTAGCGAAATATATCCTACACACTTTTGTCTGAGTTTTGTTCTTTTGTTCCTCACATCTCCAGCGCATTCTGTCGTATTCATTCCAATCCTCTTCCACACACACACACACACACACATACACACACACACACACACACACATATACATATATATATATATATATATATATATATATATATATTGGGGGGGAGAATATGTGCTTAATTGAAGTCGTACCTAATTTTGAAAATTAATTCATTATTAATTAATGAATTAGGCGGGCATGCCTATTCAAATGTAAGGCTATGGTCTGCCCACCTAATTCATTAATTATTAATTATTAATTAATTAATTTTCAAAATTAGGTACGACTTCAATTAAGCACATATTCTCCCAAAAATTGTCGGCTAAATAAAGCCATATCAAAACAAAATTGTTTGTTTGTTTACTTCTCATATATATATATATATATATATATATATATATATATATATATATATATATGACAAGTAAACAAACAAACAATGTGTTTTGATATATATATATATATATAAAATAATAAAATTCGAAGGCAATACAATGCGTAAAAAATAAAGACATATAAATATATATATATATATATATATATATTAATCTGTATTACAAAATACTAATATATATTTTCTGAAACCGCCCCACCCCCGAATTAATGCCATGAATTGCCATAAAAAAACGTCCTCATCTTCATTGTTATCTGTACAACGTTTCGGTCGATGTGCCCTTCGGCCCTCTTCAGGTATTTCTTGTCGGACTCGGGAACCTTCTTTTCGAACTCGGGAACCTTCTTGTCGTAATTGGGAGCCATCACATAACTTTGAATCCAACCCTTTATTCAGTCCACGGGGGTATCCTGTTCTCATTCCGCTAACCATAGCTGGGGTAGAGGCGTTAAGCTGTGTTGATTATTATTCTATGTTACTGCTACCCTTGACCAGGATTGAACCTGCAGTCCAGAGATAACTGTCACTTAGAACTGTCTTAACCTAACTCCTTTATCCACTAGGCCATGTGTCCAATTAGACATACCTGAAGAAGGCCGGATAACGCAGATAATACTAATCATCAAGCCTCATCTCAAACATTCAGAGAAATAAAAAAAATATCTTTGGCATAAAATAACCCAACAAGGGTTGACATGCCGTAAAATTCAACTAACCAACCTACTAAACGAGCTTGCGACCAGATACAATTATCTAGGCAGCCTCTGTTCAGTTTTGGTTTGAACGATGGAGTCTCCTCTTTCAAAATGACATTTTTTTTTTTACTATCGTAAATGTCACATTTTGTTAATCGACCAAAATATCTTCCTAACTTTTCGACGTATGCCATTTTATGGGTTGCAAGGTATGTTTTTTTTTTTTGTTTTTTTTTTTTTTGGGGGGGGTCGTAGTGTTAATTTCTAGCGTTTTTCAGTGTCAGCAAATAGGCGGTCATAATGCCCTCCCCCACCCCCACACCATACACCGCAAGTCACAGAAAATCTCATTTACGACATTTGCCTTCGAGCTACTGAATAAGACTGAATAGGACGGCGTCGATGGCGGCGGAACCGGATGTCATCAGTACTAAGTCAATCAGGCTACGAACCTGCTTAGTCCCCCACCCCGCCATTCCCGCCTTGTCGTAAAAGAGGTTTAACTTTTAGAACATCTCTTTGTAATGAAATCTTTTTTCATGTGTATGTTGTCTGTCAGATAATGACCTAAGAACAGACGGAACTTCAACCTTTGACCCATCAGAGGGTAACACTAACCAATGTGATTACCACTCTCTCTCTCTCTCTCTCTCTCTCTCTCTCTCTCTCTCTGTCTTTGTCTGTCTGTGTCTATACGAGGCAAAATAAAAATAGCATCTTGTTAATAAAAGCGGCAAAGTAATGAAAGATCAGAACATTTTAAACAGGTAATAACTTCCGGTGTTTCCTTGGCTTACTTCCGGTTAAACTAACCAAAGTGGAGTAGAAATTTCAAAGAGATAAATAGATATTTAAAGAATCTACAATTACTCTCTCTCTCTCTCTCTCTCTCTCTCTCTCTCTCTCTCTCTCTATATATATATATATATATATATATATATATATATATATATATATATATATATATATATAAGATGGAAGATAAAAGAATAAAAAATCTTTTTGTGAAAACATAATACATTTCGGGGACCTTCTTTTTTATAAAATATTGAATTTTCTCCCGTTGGAACCAGAACAACATTTTATATATATAAATATATATATATATATATATATATATATGTGTGTGTGTGTGTGTGTCTGTGTGTCTGTGTGTGTGTGTGTGTGTGTCTGTGTGTCTGTGTAATATTTAAGAACAAATTGAAAAACACAAGTTCATAAACGAGTGATGTTTATTTCGCTTACACTGCAGTGTTTCGATCTGTTTCAATAGATCTTCATCGGGGCTTTCGTTAGTTTGAGGAGAAAATAAATGTATCACAGAAAATAAGAAATCTGCGAGACTCTTTTGCTTTGTCGTTCAGTGTATTTAAGATTGTTGAATGAAACGCGAGCGTTCTTAAAAATCGACAGCCGTTTTGTTTCGGCGTCTGTTTACATTTAAAAATCCAAGCGAAATAGACATCACTCGTTTATGAACTTCGTGTTTTTCAATTTTTTTCTTAATGTTACATACAGCCGGATTCACTTCCACTTTTTCTTATATATATATATATATATATATATATATATGTGTGTGTGTGTGTGTGTGTGTGTGTGTGTGTGTGTGAGAGAGAGAGAGAGAGAGAGAGAGAGAGAGAGAGAGACTAGGGCACAAAAGATTTTTAACAATTTTTTTTTTAGTTTCTAGTTGAAATAGATTATAACGGGATGATGGTTTATTCAGTTTTTCTTTCTTTGAAGGTTAAATATTGGTCTGTATATAATCTAATTTATTGATTATTATACATTGAGCTCTCTTTAGGGATTTATAAAAATCCTTGTATGAATATATGTTTGCACCTACTAGAGCATACGGTATGATTATACAGTGAGATTTGGAAGATCCCAAATAGAATCATCCCTTACAACCAGTCATTTTGATTACCTTACACACACACACACACACACACATATATATATATATATATATGTGTGTGTGTGTGTGTGTGTGTGTGTGTGTGTGTGTGCAACTTGGTATGGTCATGTAACGTGTCTTGGGTAGGAATAAGCTGTAAGGCCCTTCTCCCGGTCTACAACTGGATTAAAATCAGTTTACCTTCTTTTTTTTACTATTGTTCTCATCCTTAAAGTTATATACACAACATTTCGCCCCATGTGCTCTTTGGCCTTCTTCAGATGCTTCCTATCAAACTCGGGAATCCTCTCATCAAACTCCAGTTGGACATGGTGCGATGAATATAAGGGTTGAGTTAATACAGTTCTAAATGACAATTATCTGTTTGTTGCAGGTTCAATTCTGACCATGGGCGATAATAACATAGAATGCTTAACATAGCTTAACATGTGTACCCAGTCACTGTTAGTAGAGTCTACCCCGGTGGATTGAATAAAGGGTTTGGTTCAAAGTTCCATGGAAGTTCCCAATTACAACACGGAGGTTCCCAAATTTGACAAGAAGGTTCCCGAGCTCGACAGGAAACACCTGAAGAAAGCCGGAGAGCAATAAAGCATTAGCTGATGGTCTTTCACTGGAGTATAAGCGACAACAAGTCTCCTCAGGTCTCCAGGACTCTTGAGTATTCTAATCAATGTTAACAATACTATTTGTCTGAATCTTTTTAGATGAGGTTTGATAATTTGTATTATTATATTCTTGTTGCCTAACCAAGGTTAAAGAGCCCAGTCTGTCCTACTATTTACCCATGACTGGAGGAAGAATAATTGGATACATACTTTTCTCATGGTTATTAACACTATATGAAATGCAAAGCAGCCATTATGACACTGATACTAATTTGTATTCTTTATTTTTATCATTTCATTCCTTTTTTTTTCTTTTTCCTATCTACACAGCCCAATGAAGATCCAAACTTCAGTCTCACTGGTTTAGCGCATGAGAAAATGGGATAGGCTCCCTCGCTGTTCGGCTGATACAGACAATAGGCCACTCCACCAACTTTACGCAAAAATATCGGTTAAACTTGCAAATCGTCGTCAAAATTAAAACGGAAACTTATTTGGTGATCCATAACAGTTTAACTACAGTGTATGAATGAACTTTTTTTTGTGAATTGGGTTTAGGGGTTTGGGGATTAAGGTTGTTTTAATTACGCATTGCTTTAAAAAAAAAACAAATTGGCTAAACTTGCAAATTGGTCGGAAAATTAAAACGGAAACTTTTTTGGTGGTCCCCATGACAGTTTAACTACAGTCTATGAATGAACTTTTTGCAAATTGGGTTACGGTTTGGGGATTAAGGTTGTTTTTGATTACGTATTGTTTAAATAAAACATCAACAAAAAACCAAATTACTATACATTTAATGTTGAAAAATATTTTTTTAAGACCAAGTTTAATTAAAATTATACATTGCAATACTAACACAAACAACTGAGACTAATGTGTCTACCGTTGGGTTCAATAATTAATTTCAATGGTTAATTAAATGTATAGTAATTTGGTTTTTGTTGTTGTTTTAATTAAACAATACGTAATTAAAAACAACCTTAATCCCCAAACCCCTAAACCGTAACCCAATTCGCAAAAAGTTTATTCATAGACTGTAGTTAAACTGTCATGGGGGACTACCAAAAGACTTTCCGTTTTAATTTTGATGCCGATTTGCAAGTTTAGCCCCCAAATTACTATACATTTAATTAACCATTGAAATTAATAGTTGAATCCAACGGTAGACACATTAGTCTCAGTTGTTTGTGTTAGTATTGCAATGTATAATTTCAATTAAACTTGGTCTTAAAAAAATATTTTTCAACATTAAATGTATTGTAATTTAGGTTTTTTTGTTTTTGTTTTTTAAGCAATACGTAATTAAAAACAACCTTAATCCCCAAACCCCTAAACCGTAACTCAATTCGCAAAAAAGTTCATTCATACACTGTAGTTAAACTGTCATGTATCACCAAATAAGTTTCCGTTTTAATTTTGATGCCGATTTGCAATTTTAACCAAAATGTGTGTGATGTTGTCAATTACTTAGTTCAGCACAAAATCAGAAGTATGGGGCACCCTGTACGCATCGAACTCACTCTCAATGGTCTCAGTTATACGACGCCATTAAATAGGTATGAAATGCTTTTATGAGAGTCTAAGTTTTCAAATGATCGTCCACTTAAACACGAAGCGAAACCTCTTCGTTTCATTTTTGAATATCTTCAACCCATTTCTTTTTCATTCTTTTATTCCTCCTTCGAACGCCCGCCCCCCTCCTCATACTTCTCTTTACCCTGTTCCCCCCCCTCCTTTCACTTGACCTATTTAACATTGCGTTTTTCGGTTTCTCTTTCACACACAAATACACAGCCAGACACACACACATACACAGCCATAACACACAAACACACACACACACTCACTCATTATTAGCGGATTGCCGGAAGTCAATGTTTTTCATACTAGTGACACCTGTTGGTCAAAATAGGTCATACTGCCTTTCCCAACTGATAACTTCCTCTCGTCTTTTATTTCTCTTTCTTTTTCTTTTTCTTTTTCTTCTTTTTTTCTTCTCTCTTTTCTTCAGTCTTTCTTATCTTTCTTTCCTTCTCTCTCACTTACGCATTTTCTTTTCTTTTTTTTTCTTTTTTTTTTCTTTCCTTTTTCACTATCCATTTTTTTTTCTTTCTTTTCCATTTTTCTTTCTTGTTCGCTTTCATCCATCTTGTCTTTATTTCTTTCCTTTCTTATTTCGGTTTTCCTTACTTTCTTTTTCCTTCTTCCCATCATTCTTTATTTTCTTCCTTTTTGTTCATTTCTTTCCTTATTCTATTGTTTCTTTCTTTGTTTTTTCTTTCCTCTTCTTTTATCCCCCTCTCATTTCCATTGTTCTTTTCCTTGTTTTTTTTTTCCTTTTTTCTTCTTTTATTTCCCCCTCCCTCCATTCCATTGTTTCTTTTTCTTGAATCTATTGTCATTTATTTCTCTCTCCTTTTCTATTCTTTTCTTTCTTTTTGTTTTCTTTTTATTTTATTTTATTTTTTTTTTTGCTCATTATTTCCCCATTCCCAACTTTCTGTTGCAGACAATAAGAAACGTGACTTTTCTTCTGGTTGTCATAATTCTACATTTCTCACTGCTAACAGATTGCTGTTCGAAACCAAAGTTAAATGTGAACATTTTGAATATTTATTTTCAAAACGAGGCTGCTCGAATATTACGTCATCCATTTTTCTTTTTTAACTAATTCCAAACGCTTTTCGTCTTCGATTTTTGCTTTCAATTTAAAGCAGAACTTGTTAATCAAATCAATCGTTTCGTTTTCCTGAAGGAATTCACAGAAAAAAGAACTCATTGCCCCCCCCCCCCCAATGGCCGGCTTAGCTCGGTCGGTAGAACATCAGCCAAGGTTTCTGGTTCGATACCAGACCTCGCCAACTCAGCGTATGTGTAGCACAGGAACCTGTGCAGTAAAGTAAGCTGATGGTAGGTGCGGGGCTCCACCTCAGACGCAGAAACAATCTCCTTGGTCTAGCGCTAGTGAAAAGGGGATAGACTCCCTCGCTGAATAGCTGATACCGACTTAAGGCCACCCCGACGACTTTACTTTTACTTTAAATGAGAGTTGGAATTTTGTTTAATTTTGCTTTCCCAGTAATTTCTTGCATTTCACATTGTTGTAAAATATTCACTTTTTATTGTCTGTTATAATTTTTTTTTTAAATGAAATATCGAACCATATGACCTTTAGGCATCCCTTTTTGATCTCGATTAAGAAAGGACATGTTTTTCATTTACACCATCAATATCCGGTTGTTTTAGCAGACAATTTTTAGACTTTTTTTTTAAATTATAAAATTAATTTCTTTGATATTGGTCAGCGAGAATTCTCAAAGTTTGAAAACAATTTTGATCTGTCACAATGATTTATTTATAAAGTAAAGTAAAGTAAAGTCGTCGGGGTGGCCTAATGCCGGTATCAGCCAATCAGCGAGGGAGTCTCTCCCCTTTTCGCTAGCGCTAGACCAAGGAGATTGTTTTGGCGTCTGAGATGGAGGGCCACACCTACCATCAGCTCCTTACTTTACTGCACAGATCCCTGTGCTACTCATACGCTGAGTTGGCGAGGGCCGGTATCGAACCAGGAACCTTGTGATTCATAGCCGAACGCTCTACCGACTGAGCTAAACTGACCCTTTAATTGTGGTATAAACTGTACACCTCTTTTTTTTTACCAGAGTCGTATGTAAATGTACATTCCCTAATATATGGTAATTAAATCTGTGTTAGTATTATTTAGATTATTCGGACTATTATCCTCATCTTCATTGTTATCTGTTCAACGTTTCGGCCGATGTGCCCTTCGGCCTTCTTCCGGTATTTCTTGTCCTCCTCGAACTCGGAAACCTTCTTTTCGTAATCGGCAGCCCTCGCTGAATTTTGAACCTACCCCTTTATTCAATCCACCGGGGTATCCTGCTCTCATTCCGCTAACCATAGCTGGAGTACAGATGTTAAGCTGTGTTAATGAGATAGGTTTACATGCCGTTAAAACCAATCTTTGTCTAAATTATCACGCATGAACGTAGACATACACATATTGCGTGTGATTTTGTGAATACTCATTGCATTTTATGGTGTCACATATTAGTATAACTTTTTAAAAATCAATCTTAAATCTAGATATTATGAGTCCTTATCCTAAGTCTGATAATAGATAATACCTAATAATATCCGTTTTTAATGTACGATGTTCCACTAAAGATAATAAAATCCTGATATTTTTAGAAGAAAGGATTTTTTATCAAAATAATTGTCAGGAGTGTACATATGGGGCTAAGTTAGGTTCGTTTGTACTGGTGTCTTGTCCCCAATAAAATCTGGTTCTTACTTCCTGTGGGCTGGTAAGCTGAAATGAAATCTAAGGAACGAAAAGGAACGAAAAGGAAAGCGACAAAGGTAAGAGGTAGTTTTACGACTTAGGCTTTATTGAACGGGGCATAGTCGGTCGTAGTAAGGAGATATGCCCCCTGGCTATGAAACGACCACCTACCCAGCTACGGCACGGTTCGAATGGTCGAGGTAACCTTTTGGGGTAGGGAGTCAGTCCTTTTTGTCGGACATGCGCAGAAGGGTCCTTCCGGTCAAGGCCCCATGGGAGTTTTTTTTTATATTCTATTCTTATTTTCGTATTTTTTAATCGCCACATACTTAATTATGAGCGATACTGTATTGGTTGTATTTTCTCAAGGCAGATTATTTTTAAATCCGAATCAATCATAAAGTTTTCATCAAAAACAAAAATCAAATGAATAAATAAAAAGAATATTAAATAAGATTTGTTTGGGTTTATTATCGTTGCACTTTTTAAAATCATTTTGTTGAACACACACACACACACACACACAGGCAAACAAACAGACACACATACATACATACATACAGACAACAGACAGACACACACTCACACACACACATACACACATACAGACACACATACATACAGACAGACACCACACACACACACACACACACATATACATACACATACAGACACCCACACACATACAGGCAGACAAACATACATACATACAGACAACAGACACACACTTACACACACATACATACATACATACATACAGACACACACACATACATACATACAGACACCACACACATACATACAGACACACACACAGACAGACAGACATATACACACGCATACATACATACACACAGATAGACAGACACACACACAGACACACACTCACACACACACAACACACACACATACAGACAGACTCACACACACACATACAGACACACAGACAGACAGACAGACACACACACACACACACACATACATACATACACACAGATACACACACACTCTCTCTCTCTCTCTCTCTCTCTCTCTCTCTCTCTCTCTCACACACACCACACACATACAGACACACACACATACAGACACACACAGACTGACACACACACACACAGAGATAGAAACGCACACACACACACACACACACATACACAGACAGGCAGACAGACAGACATACACAACATATAGATATAATTTCTTCACCTTCTTCTTCTTCTTCTTCTTCACTTGGCCACCATTTATTCATTTTCTCATTATCTTTCCCCTTCAAATAAATTCTCTAACCAAATCTTTTGTCATTGTTCCAATCCGCTCAACTAGATTAAAAGTACAACGCCTACCGACAACATTTACAGTTTTTTGTTGGGTTTTTTTGTTTTGTTTTGTTTTTTTAGAGGGTAGTGTTTTTTTTCCTCTTTCTTTTTTCTTTTCTTTTCTTTTTTTTTTTTTTTTTTTTTGTCTGCTTCATCTTCAGACTCCAAGTTACTGCGTCCCAGTTGGATAAGATAGTTGGGTAACGGCAATATTAATGAACCTTTTTATTTCTTATACACTGAAACTAAAGCCTTGGGCACAATGCTCCTTCGGTACGATGGTATATCGTTAAGCCATACCTACAAATACTCCTTAATTGTAATTAAGTTTATTAAAACCATATTAAACAAACCCACGCACCAGACATTTTTACCAACAAAAAGTCTCAAGATAATAAAGTGCTTTTTTTTTATTTTTTTAATATGATATCATGAAAAATACATTTAAAAATTTGTGAGGCAAAAACTCTTTTCAGAGTTCTCCATCGTATTCCCTTTTCTCCTGTGTGACCTGCGTCACGTGACTAAAATATAAACCATTGTTTGATAATGTAGACTCAAATGAAGTAGACTGTCGTTAATGCGGCAACTTCCGTTATTACGGCAACTTCGGTGATTTTAAGAAGCTGTAATAATAAATTTGGCGTTAAAACGGATGACGCAATGAATGAGACCTGAAGACCAGACGACTTGAAGACCCGACGAATCCTTTTTTTTTAAATTCCGGACTAGCAGAACCTGTGGAAATGTTACGTAATGGGCATGACGTAGGCCGTGAAGGTGGCTTAGTGTGTGGATTAGAACGGAAAAGTTTAAATGATGATGGGTGGATTAGAACGGAAAAGCTTAAGTGACTGATGGCGTTTTTTGATTGGACGAGCAAATGGTACGTGTCGAAGGGGAGAAAGAAGGGGTGAGAGGTCAGAGTGGAAATTAAGTCTGGCAGAATGCATGAATGGAGTAAGACATGAATTTCTTGCTTTCGGCAGTTGTAATCTGGGGGAAATAAAATACTCATGAGAGAAAAATGAAGCGGCCTTGTGTTATTACTAAAAACTTCTAATGGCACAAGGCAAAATGTCCCTCAGCCCCTAAGCTGGTTCCAGACTCCATAATATCATAGAAATGCCAGCCAACAGAACAGCAACAAGAATTCCACATTCTCCGATGTAAAACCGGTACAGAGATAAGTATATTGAATATTTCTTTATCCAACACATCATCCCTCCATTAGAAGAAGAATCGTAACATTAAGTAACGTGAGTTAAGTATCTGGTCGACATCCTTAGTTCCAGATGTAATAAGTAAGTAAGCAAGCCAATAAGAATCCGGTGTTATAGTATTCTTTGTAAGTCCGACGTCCAAGAGAATCCAAGTGTCAATGACATAAGTTTAGAATGGTGCCTCTATTAATACACCAACATCAGCAGCAGCACTGCCAGTGATTGGACAATAGAAATCTTTCTCGGGTCACGTTGTAGTTGGCGAGTCTATATTTAGGAGTAGGCATCTATCACACGCCTTATATCTCCAAAAACTGCAACATTGAGATGATTCAATCTTGTATCCTGAGATATTGTTACCAATGTATGAGAACCGGTCTATCAATTTCAGAGGTTTTCAATTTATTGAGATGATTCAATCTTGTATCCTGAGTTATTGTTACCATTGTATGAGAACCGGTCCCTCAATTTCAGAGGTTTTCTCTTTATTGAGTTTAAGTATCTGGTCGACATCCTTAGTTCCAGATGTAATAAGTAAGTAAGCAAGCCAATAAGAATCCGGTGTTATAGTATTCTTTGTAAGTCCGACGTCCAAGAGAATCCAAGTGTCAATGACATAAGTTTAGAATGGGGCCTCTATTAATACACCAACATCAGCAGCAGCACTGCCAGTGATTGGACAATAGAAATCTTTCTCGGGTCACGTTGTAGTTGGCGAGTCTATATTTAGGAGTAGGCATCTATCACACGCCTTATATCTTAAAAATTGCAACAACGTGGACACATCATCTCTCCGATTCGGAAATGAGTGCAAGACGTAACTGAAGAATAACCAAAGTTCCAATTACCATCGAATTGGGAAGACATGACAACAAACGGTTGTAACATAATACAAACCCGAATAGTCGCAAATTCTACAGCAGAATGACAGGATATTTATAAAACTACACAATATCATTCAAATCAAGCAGCCAATCAGAACTTAAGGAATGGATTCACCCAAATCACCCAAATTCATGAATGGATCATTCTTGATTTCTATATATACCAACTCTTGGATACTGCTTCAGTGGACTCAGCTAGCTGCTGTTATTCAAACCAACAGTAGACTAACTGACCTCAATAGTAACGAAGAGTTGACACGTCATCATCTCGGCGATTCCGACTAGGAGAGGGTAAAATAACAAACGTTTAAACACCTCTCTCCCCAGTGTCAGTGACCGTCCGTTTTTATTATGGATCGGCTACCCTTTAAGCAAATTCCGTCTCGTCCCATCCGGGTCTCTCGTGCACGGCACAAGCTATTCTTTGACGCTTACGTTGGGGGGGGGGGGCATGCCCATTACACTTTTCATTATGTTAGATGGAACAGATTAGCGTTATCACTTTAGCACACTCACCTCCTTTCTCTATCTTCTTTCTTTCTTTCTTTTCTTTCTTTCTTTCTCTTTTCTTTCTTTTCTTTCTTCTTTCTTTCTTTCTTTCTTTCTTTTCTTTCTTTCTTTCTTTTTCTTTCTTTTTCTTTCTTTCTTTTTTCTTTCTTTTTTTTTCCTTTCTTTCTTTTTTTCTTTCTTTCTTTCTTTTCTTTTCCCTTTCTTTCTTTCTTTTTCTTTTTCTTTCTTCTTTTTTTCTTTCTTTTTCTTTTTCTTTCTTTTTCTTTCTTTTCTTTCTTTCTTTTTCTTTCTTCTTTCTTTTCGTTCTTTCTTTTTTCTTTCTTTTCTTCTTTCTTTCTTTCTTTTCTTTTTCTTTTTCTTTCTTTTTTCCTTTCTTTCTTTCTTATTGTGTTTCGTTTTCTTTCTTTCTTTCTTTCTCTTTTTTCCTTTCTTCTTTCTTTCTTTCTTATTGTGTTTCGTCTTTCGTTCTTTCTTTCTTTCTTTCTCTTTTCCTTTCTTTCTTTTTTTCTTTCTTCTTTCTTTCTTATTGTGTTTCGTCTTTCGTTCTTTCTCTTTTTCCTTTCTTTCTTTTTTTCTTTCTTCTTTCTTTCTTATTGTGTTTCGCCTTTCTTTCTTTCTTTCTTATTGTGTTTCGTCTTTCGTTCCTTCTTTCTTTCTTTCTTATTGTGTTTCGTCTTTCGTTCCTTCTTCTTTCTTTCTTATTGTGTTTCGTCTTTCGTTCTTTCTTTCTTTTTTTTCTTTCTTTCTTTCTTTCTAATTAATTTTTTTTCTATGTAGCATTTAATTTTTTTATTCCTTTTCTTTATTTATGATAAAAACGGAACTATCCATTATTTATCTGTCAACTTCATACCGAGCTTGTTATGTCTTTTTTTATTTGAATTAGATTTATACCTGTTGATCTAATGATACTTATAGTTGAATCTTTTAATTTCACTTGTATTATTCAAGTCCATTAATTATTGCTGTAATTACAAAGCTTAATTCTTTGAAATTCATGTCATTTTTAGATTATTGTTTTCTGTCAGATCATTTTGAATGAAAATATCCAAAAGAAAAGTTTGCTTATTTGCATTTTTCATTAATTTTTAAAGCAAATCTTGGATTTGACTAAAGATTTGACTTATCTCTACAGAATATTGAACACTATGTTCAGACAATTGATTTCCATGGATTATGATTTTAAGCTGACACCAAGAGAAATTAGAAAAATATATTTGCTTTCACTTTAATTATTACTGTTAAGTTTCTGACCGCCATCCTTGGCCAGTTGCAAAGGTCTTAAAGTAAGTAAGTCCTGAGTTATAGAATCCTTTGGTAAGTGAATAAGTCCTGGGTTATGTAATCCTACGTAGTGTCAAAGGTGATATAATCATATGTTCCGTCGTCCACGAAGGTTCAAAGCAATATGTGTAGGTATAACCAGAACAGCCGGTATAAATAACAATATCAGCAGCAGAGTACTGCCAGTGATTGGCCAATAGGTTGGTCACATGATTATCGCCGAGTCTATAAGTAGAAATGGTCATTTGGCACACACCTTATATCCAAAAAACGCGGGCACCTCACGTGGTGTAATGGTTAGCAGGCTCGCCTCGCAGACCATTGTTAGTGAGTTCGATTCTCACTGGGCGCCCCACACTTCTGGCCTTGTGCCATATCTAAGCTAAGCTTAGTAAATAACTATATCCAAAAAACTCGGGCACCTCACGTGGTGTAATGGTTAGCAAGGTAGATTTGCAGACCATTGTTAGTGAGTTCGATTCTCACTGGGTGCCTCACACATCTGGCCTTGTGCCATATCTAAACTATGCTTAGTAAATAACTATATCCAAAAAAACGCGGGCACCTCATTTGGTGTACTGGTTAGCAAGCTAGATTAGCAGGCCATTGTGAGTGAATTTGATTCTCACTGGGTGCCCCACACTTCTGGCCTTGTGCCACATCTAAGCTACACTTAGTAAATAGCTATATCCAAAAAAAACGCGGGCACCTCATTTGGTGTAATGGTTAGCAAGCTAGATTAGCAGACCATTGTGAGTGAGTTCGATTCTCACTGGGTGCCCCATACTTCTGGCCTTGTGCCGCATCTAGGCTACACTTAGTAAATAGCTATATCCCAAAAACGCGGGCACCTCATTTGGTGTAATGGTTAGCAAGCTAGATTAGCAGGCCATTGTTTGTGAGTTCGATTCTCACTGGGTGCCCCATACTTCTGGTCTTGTGCCGCATCTAAGCTACACTTAGTAAATAGCTATATCCCAAAAACGCGGGCACCTCATTTGGTGTAATGGTTAGCAAGCTAGATTAGCAGGCCATTGTGAGTGAGTTCGATTCTCACTGGGTGCCCCATACTTCTGGCCTTGTGCCGCATCTAGGCTACACTTAGTAAATAGATATATCCAAAAAACGCGGGCACCTCACGTGGTATAATGGTTATCAAGCTAGATTAGCAGACCATTGTTAGTGAGTTCGTTTCTCACTGGGTGCCCCACACATCTGGCCTTGTGCCACATCTGAGCTAAGCTTAGTAAATAACTATATCCAAAAAACGCAAACAATTACTACCCTATTTTTAAGCACACTTACATTTGGCTTATTCATTTGATAATGACAATACTCACAAGAAATAAGAATTTGGTGCAATAAGCAACATTCCGACTAGGAGAGCGTAGTGTTACAGAAATACCACGGTAGGATAATTTAATTATTTCAACGTTTGATATGTTTACGCAAGAACTATTTGTTACATAATTATTAGATTCCTAATATTTATGTACAGTAGTGTAGAAACCAAAATGGCTGTTATAAGTTCAGCCGGCGGCCCTGAAGGATTGAATGACAAGGCTTGACCTCATCCTGATCCTTCCGGTGGATACCGTGAGAATTGGTGGAGAAGATCTTCTTCCGGTTTAGATTAGAAATAGATTTTAGTCAGATCGGTCAAAGACCACGACGGTGGTAAGTCGTGTTATTCACGCTCCGACTCGATCTGCGCAGGTAGTCTGGTGGGGATTTCGAAATAAAATGTGATCTAAGTAAATCGAAGTCTTGTGTTATTATCTAAAAGCTACCAATGACACAGGGCTTCTGATAAAGAGAAATCCCCAATGGAAGACCAGACACGAAGTCCCCAAGACGAAGTCCAGACGCTAGAATAGACGTTAGAAGAGACGCTAGAAGATGACAAGAATAATAGAAGTAAGAAAGTAAAGAAAGATGTATACAACATATTGTAAAATAGTTCAATATGTAAAAATGTAAGAATCTTTATTTAACTCTCTCTTACTTCTTCTTTTTTCTTTCTTTCTTTTCAACTTTTTATTTGATTAAAACAGATTAGCGTCATCTTGAACAATTCATTGGGCGGTCTCATTTTTTATCCAGAGGGTGTTACAGGATGCTAACGATCGTAAGAAACAGGTGAATTAATATATAGATCAGAAACTAAAAGTGGCTTCATAATCCCAAAATCTGTTAAACATTACAAGTGTGAACTTGTTTGTTTTTTTGTTTATACTTGTAACAATTATGTTATTAATAAACATATTGTGATTATTTGGGTCTTAAAAAACAAAACTGTCACATCAATTGTCAATTCATTTAGATGTTTCTTTTTAATCCTCTCGTGTTAAACGGGTTTTAGAATTGCGTTGAAAAGAAAGAAAGAAAAAAAAGTAAGAGAGAGTTAAATAAAGATTATTACATTTTTACATATTGTACAATTTACAATAGTTCTTGCGTAAACATATCAAACGTTGTAATAATTGTTATCGGCAAATCAAGTTTAAATTCAAACTGGGGTATTTTCTCCCTCCCTCCCCCTTAATACCCTTGGTGAAGTCATGAATCCATTCCTTCTCTTCCCTTCCAGGCTCTGTATCTAATGGTGAAGTTTTAATTTTGAAGCTCTTGGGAATGTGGAGTTACTCACAGGTCCACTCTGACCAGGAATGGTAGTACTTGTTAGAATCACATCTGTGGGTGAAAAGGACTTAGGGGTAGAGGGATTGGTGCGTGCGTGTGCGTGTGTGTGCGTGTGTGCGCGCGCGCGTGTGTGAAAATTAGTGAAAAATGGATCCCTAATTAGGAGTGAGCTTATTCTAGTAGTGACCCCCCCCCCCAAGCGGATTTAACAGGTTTGAATTCAGAGTTTTCATTCTCTTAGATTGGTTGCCTAACCAATGTTAACGAGCCCAATCAGCCCTACTAGTAACCCATAGGTGGGGCGGGGAGCAGTCGGAGTCATACTTTTCCTAATGGTTTTATCGCTATGTGAACTGTAGCTTCGCCCATGATTTGAACTCGGGTCGACGGGTCCATTTCCTACGACCCTAACCATTACACCATGCACCCCAACTATTTGGGAAGGGGAGGGGGCGAAAAAAAAGAGACGTAGAGGGAGTGAAAGAGAAAGATGTAGAGTTATTGAGAAGGGAAAGAATATTTTCGTTTTTACCTTGGTTTTCTTTTAGAATGTGTATTTCTGTTGGAAAAAATGTAGGAAAATGTATTAACAAAAAGTAGACAAATACAATACAGAGAAGTGGAAATTACGTCTGACAAATAGAATTGTGAGCTGACTCGCATTGGCTTACTCTCAAGCCACAATTATCCCTGTTACTTATAGTAACCCGTCGGCGCATTCCATTAGTCTTATAGGGTGTATCCCTATAACAATTTCCCTATCTGGTATTTTTGCTTTTGTGATACATCGTAGGAAAACTTTTAATTTTAATGGGAGGTGTAAGGCCAGAGTCGGAATCCCCGAGAAAAAGGCTTCGTTTATGCTGTCTCACCCAAAGACGAATCACAAATTAAGTTATCAAATAAAACAAAATCGAGGATATAAGAAATTATCTTAGAGTTTTAGAAATGCTTAAACACGTCAACGATTCTTCGGCGTTTCCAACAGGAATAAGAAAATCAATCATAATCAAATGCAGTTGGAATCATGGTTACAATCGTGGGAAATGGACTCGTCGGTCCGAGTTCAAATCCTGGACGAAGCGACAGTTCATATAGCGCTAATACCCTTGTGAGAGGTATGAATCCACCCACCTCTCTCTCTCTCTCTCTCTCTCTCTCTCTCTCTCTCTCCAGATATGGGTAAATTATATGGCAGGCTAAGCTCTTTAACCTTGGTTAGGTGACCAGTCTAGGAGAAGTAAAATTCTGAATTCAAACCTGTTAAACCTCGCTTGGAGTGGTCACTACTAGAATAGGCTCAGTCCTAATTATTGATCTCGAAAAAAGAAAAAAACTCGACCTTTTCATTATAATATTTATTTTTCAGACTGTTGTCCCTGTAAAGTTTTTAAGTGCCATCCTTGGTCAGTTGAAAAGGGCTTAAAGAAAGTCCTATGTTATGGAATCCTTTGGTGTGCGTATAAGTCCTATCCTGCGTATTGGTAAAGGTCCAGTGTTTTAATCCTATGTCCGTCGTCCATGAATATCAACGTAATTATGGCCAGTAGGGTCGGTTAAGTATAGTATCAACCTCAGAGTACTAGTGATTGGCCAAGAGATAGATTACATGATTCTAGCCTAGTCTATAAGTATGAGCGGAGATCTATCACACACCTTATATATACAATTTTCAACAAGGACAACAGCCTGAAACATCAAAATTATTCACATCAAGCCTCATCTCAAAAATACAGACAAATAATAATTCATCCTGCCAATGTGATCATCATAATCTTCATTTCACTTTTCTCGCACGGTCCCGGTACTCCAGCTGGGTAGTCGTATAATCACATAAAATATTGAAAATCTTTCTCATAATAATAAAACTCCGCGTTATCTAATACTATAAATGCTTTTCCCTGTCGTCTCAGGTTGTCTAAACAGAACAGACACCATTGCCATTATAGGCTACGGGCCCAAAGGTCAATATGGCTCTAGATTTTTTTATTTCATGACCAATTTTGAGGGTGGGAAAAAAATGCGGCCAAATAAATGCCTATAGACTCCTGAATATCATTCTTTTTTCCCCAAGCGTAAATGTTGCATATATTGAAGTTTTCCGTGGGTACCACCAATTTTCCCCGTGAAATTTACCCCCCACTATATTAATATTATCTTAAAATTGTTTTATTCACTCAAAAGAAGAAGCATTAAACAAACTCCTAATGATTTTTTTTTAAATTTTCGACTTACAAAAATAATGAAAATTATAAACGAAAGATAATGTTTACATTTTTGCATCCAATAAAATTTAACGTAGCCAAAAACAAGTTATAACTAAAGGTTTGTTTGTTTTTAATTCTATGAAAAATAAATTAATGGTCCGATTTTCACGAAAATTTCCATAATTACTTCCCTTTAGAATAAAAGATGTCTGAAATTGTATTTTTCTAAAATATATTAGGGGAAATATTTTTTTACGAGGTCTACTCCCCCTATTTTATTTTATAAAAAAATGATCCAGCAAAAAACGATTTTTACTTTTTTTCTATAAATAATCTGAATAATTATATCAAGATTTTAAGTCTCAATACCAAAGCTTTTTAGTAAAAGAACCATGAATACAGACTTCTGCTAAAAAATATATCACTAAAGAAACTAACCGTGTATGGTAAATAAACGGACTGTTTTATTTATTTTTCACGATAATGATGAGTAATTTTTCGCCAACCGGATAATTTGATCTTTGAATTAACAGTTTTTCTTTGTAAAAAACTCTTTAGGTTCGTTATTTCTTTTTTGCGAGATGGAAAAAAAAGTTCAAATATATTTACGTTTCTTCCTTCAATATGGCGTAAAGTGATCATGATCTATTTTGGAGGTACCTAACAATCATTCAAATAAAACATGAGAACTTGCCCTAGCAGCACCCAAACCACTAAATATACAAACATATAGTTTAACACATTTTACCCCGAATTAAATTCTGCATAATTTAGTATATATGCATTGGACTTTATACCCATAGTCTACTTTAAAGTTGAGAATATTTGTTTTTAAAAAAGTTGTTTTTTTAAGACATTTTTGGTTAAACTTGCAGATTGTCGTCAACATTAAAACGGAAAATTCACTCCCCTGAATTAACAGTCTACTTTATTTATTTTAATATTTACTAATTAGCAAGAGATGTCTGTTCGAAAAATTTGGTAAATATTAAACAAGAAAAACGAAAGGAATAACTATCTCTAAATTATGAATTTAAATTTTAAATAAGAAACAAAATGAAAGAAAATATATAGTTTTCCAAAATGAACACAAAGAAATAAAATTAGTACATTTTTTACAACAATATTGAACTTTAAAAGAATAAGCATTTGCTTTATTCATTAAATAATAAATAGCAAATAAATAAGCATTTTTTACAAGTAAAAATGTATTAAAAGTAAAAACCTGCAGACTAAAAACAAAGGTTAAACTTGCAAATATCCGGGGGGGGCGGCTTCCATTTTGTTTTTTTATTAATAATTCAAGTCTATGATATAAAGATAGTTATTCCTTTTGTTTTTCCTGTTTAATGTTTACCAAATTTTTCGAACAGATACACGAACGCGATCTAAATTGACAAAAAAAACCTTTTAAGTTTATTAAAAATCAATTGAATGTGTAATATTATTTTGCTTTTATGTTGATGATCATTATGTTACTACTTATCGATCTAGACAAAGGTTTGACCTTAAATAATCGATTTAATTAATTTTAATTCGTTTAAAAAAACAAAACAATAGCAGACATTAGCAGCCGATTTTTAGGTAACAAAACTTTGATGCGCAGAATTTTTTCGCAATTTTTGTTCGGGGACCTTGAAAAAATTTCAATTTTGGGACATATTCTAGAAAGTGCATCCATGTATTCTCTGGAAAAAGATTTAACTTGGCACATTTAAGGCGGAATCATGCAAATAAAACACGTTTTGTTTACATTACATTCCTTTTTGCTGGAGGCGGCTATGTTGATTTACAACTCATGCTACGGTGATCGTGATTGGTTAATTTATCAGCAGTCAATAAAAGATGTATTCTGATTGGCTACTTCGTTGTACGAACTGAGCTAAAATTTTAGCATCTAATTTGTAGATTAAAATACAGATTATTAATTACAATTAGAAGATATAA
>CM042160.1:46695264-46700264 GCA_023376005.1 Doryteuthis pealeii | reverse complement strand
ATATAGTTTTCTACATATAGCAATAATAAACTAAAGTAGTTATTGAATTAATTTTTCTAAGTCTAAAAATATGAAAATGGAAACTTGAAATAGGGAGTTGCAAATTTTAAATGAATTTTAACTATTAAATACGTATGATAATTATTTCTATTATAGTAGAAAGCAATGGTGATATTTATTTTAAAGAATTTCGATTTATTTTCATTGAAGCAGTTTGATTGAAACGATTCAGTCATTAAAAAAATTGTTGATTAATAAGTCAACACATAACATTTTATCAAAATCAAACAATTCCCAGATTTTTGAAAAAAATTTTATCAACAATTACCTCCAATACAAAGATAGGTCATGTGACATTTTATCTCAGTCATTTCTTTTTCGTAACAGATTCACATTTTTCAAAAAAAAAATTTGCGTGTTTAGATTAAAAAGAAAAAAAAAATATTTCATTTCAAAGTTATCACTTCTTCTATAATTGAGTGTATTTGTTGTTTTTTGTTACTGCTTACTAAGATGAAACAGTTATAAGCCTTAAGATCCTACATGTTTTTTATTACTCTGGATATACATAAAAAAGCGGCTTTGTTTATGATATATTTGAGCAGAGTTGACCGAAAATAATAGTTTAAAATGTATTAAAAATAAATTACGTATGTAATATTATTGTGCTTTTATTTACTGATGTTCATTATGTTACTACTTTCCGACTTAAAGAACAATTTGATTTCAAATAATCGATTTAATTAATGTTAATTCGTTTTTAAAATGAAAATGAATGAACAATTGCCAGTGCCTGTTACATATTATAATTTTCAGTCAAATTTTCTCAAATATATTGCAAACCTTCCAGCTTTTTATGTATTTACGGAATAAAAAAAACATTATTTGGTATATTAAGGCTGATAAAAATTTCCTTTTAGAAATCAATAACAAAAAATAACAAATACACACAGAACAGAAGAATTAATAACTTTTAAATTAAATGTCTTTGTCTTTTTGTCTAAACACGCAGAAAAATAAGACCATCTAAAACATTTTGTTTTCTTCAATTCACACCGTCAGTCTTTTTTCTTTTTATTTATACTGTAATTAGTTTCGCTTATATATAATCCCACCGATATTTTACGGATCAAAAAAAGGGAGGGGTCAAAATTAAGTGAGTTGAAAAAAATCAAAGTTTTGAAATAAAATAAATGATGCATCATAAAATTCATTCATTGATAAATCAACAATGATAATTTCATTAAAATCGGATAATTCTCTGACTTTTGGTATTTTTTTTCAATTGTGGGGGGAGGGCGTAATTGTTTTTTGTAAAATACGGCATCTTCGGCAATGCCTACCTAATCCCAGTTATCTACGGAGAGCTGAATGGGTGACCCAACGGGTCACGTTTTATCTAATATATATATATATATATATATATATATATATATATATATATATATAAAGAGACTGCAGCTAACTTTTATTCTATTTTGTTCTCTCCCTACCCAACAAAAAAAAGAACAAACAAAAAAAACTAAGACGCATAACGCCCACTACGAGACAGAAGCCAGTCACACTTCCGTATGTTTTCGTGCGCGTGCGCAGTGACATCGACAAAGAATAAAACGTGCGCGTGCGCACACATGCAAGACAAAAAAAAGCCCCATCTAAACGGGATTTGGGGAAAATATATTAAGACAAGCTGTATATACATTATTTTTTCTCTAATATAAATAATCTCGGCGTGTAAACGCCTTTTTTCGATTCTCGGCTCGTACACCGAGAGGAACAATAATAAATCAGAAACTAAAATAAATCGGTGGGAAAATAAGTGACTGTGAGTGTAAAAAAGGGATTTAAAAAATGGAAGAAACTTGGGAGAAGTATTAAGGAGAGGGAGTGATGGTTGGTTGGTTGGTTTATTGATTTTAACGGCATGTCAACCCGTCTGGGGTTATGTCACGCCTAACGGTTAGGAAGTAATATATGAAGAAAAAGTGGAAGTGAATCCGACAGTATGCAATATTATGAAAAAAATTGAAAAAACACAAGTTCATAAAACAAGTAATGTTTATTTCGCCTACGCTACAGTGTTTCAATCTGTTTCAATAGATCTTCATCGGGGCTTTCGTTAGTTTGAGGAGAAAATAAATGTATCACAGAAAATAAGAAATCTGCGAGACTCTTTTGCTTTGTTGGTCAGTCTATTTAAAAATTGTTGAGTGAAAAACGAACGTTCGTGGATGTTTAAAACGTAAAACGAACGCTGAAAACGGTTGCTGTAGATTTTTTTTTAAATCTAGCAATATATGTTGTGTATTTATATTTATACTTTTTTAGTAATTGGTTTTAACAATGTGTTAGCAGATTTGGGGATGATGTTGTATGGTATTGATTAAGTTCATGTTTATATTCTATGGTATAATTTTATTTCCCTCAAAAAGGACAGAATGTCCTCCATGTTGACATTTTCAAATAGATTTTTTCATATTGTTTGCATTAAAATAACGGTTTCTGATGTGAGCAAGAAACATGCATTCCATGAATAAGTGTTTAACAGTCAAACGTGTTTGACATGTTTCACACTGTGGTTGTTGTTCTTGTTTGAGTATATAGGAGTGCGTTAGTCTTCTGTGACCTGCATTCCATGAATAAGTGTTGAAGGGAGTGAAGAGGAGTGGTAGGGAGATTGAAGAGAGGGATAAAGAGGGGGGTGAAGGAAGATTGAGGAGAGAGAGCGCTAGAGGGCGTAAGGGGGGGGGCAGATAGGAAAATTGAAAAGAGAGAGCAATAGAGGGAGAAGAGAGAGAGAGAGAGAGAGCGATATGAAGTTTGAAGAGAGGGGCGCTAGAGGGAGTGAAGAGGGGGAACGATAGGAATATTGAAGAGAGGGGGCGTTAGTGGAGGTCTTAGCAGCCTAATGTCGGTATCAGCCAGAAAGCGAGGAAGTCTATCCCCTTTTCACTAGCGCTAGACCAAGGAGATTATTTTAGCATCTGAGGTGGAGTGCCACATCTACCATCAGCCCCTCACTTTACCCCACAGAGTGCTACTCATACGCTGAGTTGGCGAGGGGCGGTATCGAACCAAGAACCTTGTGATTCCTAGCCAAACATTCTACCGACTGAGCTAAACCGGCCCCTTAGTGAATGTATATATATATATTTACTTTGTTGTTAATTGTTTTATTTTCGTATTTTTATACATACATAATAATGGCTGTCAACTCATATTCGAATAAGACCATTTCCTGGTTTTTTTTGTTTTATTTTATCATCATAGTTGGATGCCAGTAGCATTTGACAGATGACTCACCAGGCCAGCCCTGGAGAGACATACTCTTCCACATCAACTACATTTTGAAACTTCTCCACTTTGAATGTTGCTGGCTGAAAATTACCCTTTCTAATAGCCCGCTTCAATTTTGGTGTTTAATTCGGTTGGACTCAAATTCTTCCACAGACAGGTACATACATACATGATGGCAGCAAACTTGTGTTCGAGTATTGCCATTGGTTGATAAAATGAATAAATAAATAATAAATAAAATAAAATAAAGTTCAGAAGTTCAAAGAATACAACGATGAGCTTCAAAAAGTTCAACAGGTTCAACGGTGAGCTGCGCGAATGTGACGTTTTAGTCCAGCTAAAGTCTTGCACATCTTCCCACATTCACAAGTTATTCCAGGAAGCACAGGGTATTTTATTGGTCCATTTCAGCGATGCACAGACAGGTATACATACATACATACATACATACATACACACCAACTGTCCTTTATATATGTATAGTTGACCTATTTTCGTGTTATAGAAATTGTAAAAGCCAAATAATTTGATTATAAAAACAGCGGCCATTAAATTCAATGTCGATTCATTGAGTCAGATAGTGATTATATTATTATTAAACGTAAATAAATATACCGAAACTTTCTATAATTAGCATTTAATGGTTGGGAAATAATTATCTTGATTGTTTATTGTTTTTTTTATTGTTTTTTTTTTTTTTTTTTTTTTTTTTTTTTTTTTTTTGTCACAGTGTTAAATGAAAACAAGGTAAGATACTTGACAAATTTCTATGACTCACAAAAAAAGGAAATCTTATTAATGGAGATTGTGTGTTTGTCTATAACAGAAGCTATATAACTAATCAAGTCACAATTCCCTTTTATTATTTACGTCACATTCTCCATGAATTTAGTTTTATTTAAACCGCAATTATTAATAAAAATAGTTTTACATTATTAATACTGTATGCCTTATATACATATTAATAACATGCAATTGCAGTTATATATATATACAACAAAATATCGGTTTACAGTGTGAATGGGAAGGCTAATTTGCATATTGATATTTTAAAAAATGATTGTAATGAATATGCGTCTAATATTATTGATTTCTATTTGTTTGGTGTTATTTTAATGTTTGGTTTGTTTAGTTTGTTTTGTTTTACGGCATATCAACCTCAGTGGGTCATTTAATGCCGATAAAGTTTTGAAATAAATCAATTATTAATGGATAATACAATTTTTTTATAAATATATTTTTCTATTTAACCCATAGATGGGACCCTAACAGGTACTACCACTCCGGGCCAGAGTGGACCAGGGGGCAATGGTGATGAAGGGGTGCTCCACATTCCCCAAACCTCCAAAACTGGAACCTCACCATCAGATAGAGTTTAACGTCATTCCCAGGACATATAGACCCTCAGTCACCGCCTTCTAGCACCCATATGATAAAAAGGATTGGGGCTTGCCATAAGGGCAATAGGGTCGGGTCAATCATATAGGTGCTAGGGCTTGACATGACCAGCCGATTGGTCGGAGGGGGCTCTCCGACCGCCCGTCTAGCCCAAGATAGGGCCAAAGTGGAGTATTGCATGTCATGAACTGCTCATCCACCTGGGCTCTATCCTTAAGCATCACGGGTCGCCACCCACGGCCAACAGGTGGCCCCATTGGGGGAGTCTTACCCCTCTGCAGAGGTGTAGTCGGTGAATTCTAACG
>CM042160.1:46670264-46682764 GCA_023376005.1 Doryteuthis pealeii | reverse complement strand
TACTAATCTTGTTTACAACACAATTCAAACAGAATCAAATAAGATTAATGATTCTTCTAATCCAATTGGATTAACTTTCTTCTTAATCCTTTATCATTACTTAGTCTCATTTTTTGTTCTTTTTTTTTCCTTTAATAAAAAAAACTAGAAGTGGCTACCCAGCGACGCCCGGGTAGATGGAGGGGGTAAAATGGTGATCTCGCATATCCATTATTGTTGAATCACGAGTTGGATCCTCACAGAATGCCCTATTAAATCCCTATTAAAATCCCTATGTAAAAAGACTTTGCATTCATCCAGACACTCTGAAAAGAGAAATTAATGTCTCCTGTTTAAAATACTAAATGCAGAAAAAAAATTCCATGCTGTTATCATTTAAATTTTATTTTTTAATTATCTTCACGAATATAAATCAAATCTATATTATTTTTGCTCAAAAACCAAGCCCTGTTGATATTTAATATGTATATATTTACTTGTCGTTAATTGTTTTATTTCGAAGTTTCCTCCTGACATACATATACACACAACTGTCCTTTATGTATGTATAGATATATATAGATGTCTTGCTTCATAAACCAAGTTGTGGAGTGAGAGGATTATTTCTGAATATCTTGTTACTAAAGATTAGTAAGTGCTCGATTACGGGTGTAAGAACTGTATTTATTTATTATAGGGCACAATACATTTAAGGTGCGAGTGTTACCATTGGTTTCAAAGCAGTGTGTTAGCCACTTATCTTCAAGAAATAAATTCGTTGCATTTCTTAACGGGCGCGTTGTCTTGATAAGTGACTAACATACAGCTTTGAAACCAATGGTAACAATATATATATATATATATATATATATATATATATATATATATATATATAGAGAGAGAGAGAGAGAGAGAGAGAGAGAGAGAGAGAGAGAGAGAGAGAATATGGTTAATTAACGCTTGAAGAAGCTATCAGAAGATCTGAAATACGTGTCGCAAATGTAAGATAATAATAGTAATTTAAAAAAGTCATAATCCATTTTGTAGACCTTCTTTATTTTATAATATATATAAGTATTTACCTCATACCCCACGTGTATGGGTTAGGCACAAGGCCCTATTAATGTGGAACCCCCCACAAGCCGAGACTCACAGGTGGCGGGTGAAAAAGTGCGTTGATCCCGTTGAATATATATATATATATATATATATATATATATATATATTGTGGTACCAAGTTTCTTGGTACAAGGTGATTCTAGGCTGGTCCTATTCTCTACCAGTAGTTTGTTGTAGAGTTCAGGTTCCGTGTGGGAGCTCAATGTTTAATTATTGTAAACAGAGCAAAGTTATTTGTGAATAAAAAGGCCTTAAATACCATGGGTATCGTGGTTATGGACCACTCACGAGTGGAAATGGTCCATAACCACGATACCCATGGTATTCAAGGCCTTTTTATTTACAAATATATATATATATATATATATGTGTGTGTGTGTGTGTGTGTGTGTGTGTGTGTGTGAGCGAGGCTGTGATGGCTCATTGGCCTAGGACATATCTATTGTTGATGACTTTTTAAACTAATTACTTTTTTTACTTTTTTACTAATTTTTTATTACTTTTTTAACTAATGAGATCCAAACACTGCAACACCGATGTAAGAAATGTATGGACAACAAAAGGGACTGTTGGGACATAAACCTCGTTTAGTGACATTCTATGAGATATTCTGGTCAGCCTATGAACTTTTCAGCTGACCCTCGCATATGAACTGATATAGGCACTGATAAGATAAAGCAAGAATTCTTCCAAGCTGTAGCCGTGTGAGTGATACTGTATGACTGCACTTCCGGACCATATGACCTTTAGGCACCCCTTTTGCGACCTCGGTTCATAAGGACATGTTTTTCATTTACACCGTATATAACTAACCCTATCCCTAACCCCTATCCCTAACAAACATTTTTTTGTTAGGGTTAGGGGTTAGGGATAGGGTTTAGGGGTTAGGGTTAGGGTTAGTTATATAATTTTTAAAAACTCTAAAAATCGTCTATTAACAAACAACCGGATTTTGACGGTGTAAATGAAAAACATATCCTTATGAGTTGAGATCGCAAAAGGGGTACCTAAAGGTCATATGGTCCAAAATTCCTAACTAGATGGGAACTATACAAGGATGCTCCATGCTGTCTGGAAGCAGCACCCACGATAAGAAAATCAGCTGGATGACCACTTACCTCTTATCACACAAACCCTCTAATTAAGACGAACAAGACACTGCCGGAGAAGGATGGACGTTCTCCTGTGGACACTTACACATGGTTACACCTGTATGCGCCGACCAGCAAAATCCTAGATCAATTAGCTCTGTGCAGATTCTGGATGCCGTCCAGAAGACCTGTCCAGAATCATAACCGATAGGGACTGGTTGAGATTCACGAGAATTCGTGCATTCAACACGGCATGGTGCTGATTATATATTAAAGTAAGGGCGAGGGAGTCTATCCCCTTTTCCTTAGTGCTAGACCAAGGTGATTGTTTTTTGCGTCTGAGGTGGAGCGCTACACCTACTATCAGCTCCTTATTTTACCTCACAGATCTCTGTGCTACTCATACGCTGAGTTGACGAGGGTCAGTATTGAACCAAGAACCTTACGATTCCTAGGCAAGTGCTCTACCGACTGAGAGTAACTATCAATTCAGGGTTTTTTTTTTTCTTTTACTTTAACAGTTACATAATTGATAGGATACCTATAAATTATCTACGGTAGAAATTGAAAATAACAGTAATTTAAATTATGAAAACAAAAAAGTAAATTGGCCTTTCGCTGACCTTGTGACTGTTCTCTGATTAGCCAGTTCGGTTTGTGGAAGTGAGAGAGGGACTTTAAACTTGAAGGGTTTTGGCTTGGTTTACGGAGGGGGCTAATGTGCCTCCAAGATGGCTATTTCTTCCGCACGTAAGGGTTTAACTAAGGCTAAATAAAGACGTCTGAAAAATATCCGAATCTATGTGTTCGTTACTAAAAACAAAAAAACGGACACAGAGATGAAGAAGTCCCAAGAAGTCAGAACAGAGAGAACCAGCCCAGATACCCGGATAGAGAATAGTTGGTTATTTCCTATAACCCCAACATAAAAAAGGGAACCACTCTGATTGACTGATAAATACTGAATCGTATAAATACAGATAACACGTTCTTTTTGTTCTTTGTAATCCTTCTAGAGCGATTATTATTATTATTATTTACTCCTTTTGAGTTTTCACATCTGTGTTAGCTGATGGTCTTTCACTGGAGTTATTATTATTATTATTATTATTATTAATTATTATTATTATCGGAATAAACATAGGTTTTGACATTTTCTCTAAATTTTAACATTTTTACCGAGCATAGAAGAAATATTCTTTGCTTGAATAAAATAAAGATTTTACTCAACAAATTAGAGTTTGAAAATTAAAAACATAAGAAAATATAGATAAAAATGAAATTAAAAAAAAAAAAAGGTAAACAAAAACAAAAAAAGTAATAAAAAGAAAAAGAAAAAATTAAAACAATAAGAAAAACAAAAACAGAAAAAGAAACAATAAAAAAAAGGAAGACTTAAAAAAATTTGGAAAAAAATAAACAAAAAAAGCAAAGTTTTCTTTTAAACCTAAAAATAAATAAATAAATTGTGAAGAGGTAAAAATGAGGGTAAATATTAGAAGTGGGTGTGGGGTAAATAGAAATTGTTTAAAAAAAAAGGGGGCACGTGTTATGTGTGAAAGTACTTAAAACCCCGGAAAATCCTTTAGTAAAAGGAGAGCAGCTGGTTAGATGATGAGGGTAGAAATGGGTGATAAAGAGGAAGGGAGGGTAATGATAGACATTTGAGAGAGAAAAACAAAAACTGTGTGTCAAATGGAGAGGGAAGATGATAGAAGAAACAAATTTATATATCTATCTACACACACGCATAGCACCCATAAAATCGAGGTGGGATTTTTACGGTTGGATCATCATTTCTGTCTATGGGCAGAGTGTTGCTGCAGGGTATCCCACCACACTGTATGGGAACTACACGTTTAAAAAGAAAAGAAAACAATTTTGACAATGAAAGATCAGAGTGTTGTATCTGTGTCTTTGGTTAATACCACGTTATTTAAAACACGGGTGATAAAAGACAATATGCAGATGAAAACAATTGGAATTTCGAAGAATGTAAAATTAGATACTTCAAAAAAAAAAAAAAAAAAAAAAGCTATGTTTAGCGGAATGAGAACAGGATACTCCCGTGGACTGAATAAAGGGTTGGGTTCAAAGTTCCGTGATGGCTCCCGATTACGACAAGATGGTTCCCGAGTTCGAAAAGAAGGTTCCCGATTACGACAAGAAGGTTCCCGAGTCCGAGAAGGCTACTGAGTCCGACATGAAATACCTGAAGAAGGCCGGAGGGAACATCTGTCGAAACGTTGTACAGATAACAATGAAGATGAGGACAATAGTCCGAATAATACAAATAATACTAAAAAAAAACTAAAAAAAAAAAACAACAAAAAAAAAAAAGGCGAGGGATATATAAACATAAAGATGATTATTGCTATTTTCCCACTCATATATTAAATTAATCTAGCGGAACCTGTGGACATACCACAGTAGGATAATTTAATTATTACAACGTTTGATATGTTTACTTGAGAGCTATTGCAAATACTTCAATATGTAAAAAGTATAATAATCTTGATTTAACACTTTCTTACTCTTTTTTTTTTCGTTCCTTCTTTTCATTTTTTTCAGTTTGTTTGATTAAAACAGATTAGCGTTATCGCTTTCAAGAACTTATCCTCCTCTCACGATCTTTCCCTTCCTCTCTTTCTTTCTTTCTTATTATATTTTTCTGTGTAGCATGTCCCTTTTCTCCCCTTTCTTTCGTTATAATAAAAACGCAATTGAGGTTGAAAAATGCTGAAAAGCGATACATTTATTTTGTATGCGTAGATAACTGCATTCCTATTATCTCAGATGTTGTGTTGTATCGACTTTTTATTCTCTTATATTGTACTTATCTATTTCTAATATGGATCGGGTCGTCAATTCTTTTCGCGGACCATTGTTAGTGAGATCGATTCTCACTGGGTGCTCCTTATTTCTGGCCTTGTGCCACATCTAAGTTAAGTTTAGTAAATAACTATTCGGTTGTTTCCTATAACTCCAACATAAAAAGGGAGCTACTCTGATTGACTGATAAATTATTTATTTATTTTCCCATTAAACTAACCCTAACCCTAAACCCTAAGGGGAACCACTCTTGACTGATAAATTATTTATTTATTTCCCATTAAACTAACCCTAACCCTAACCCTAAACCCCAAGGGGAACCACTCTTGACTGATAAATTATTTATTTATTTATTGATCTACTAGGAAAAAAGAAGACGGGGTTAAGGGTTAGGGTTAGGGTTAGGGTTAGTTTAATGGAAAAATAAATAAATAATTTATCAGTCAAGAATGGTTCCCCTTTGTTTATGTTAGACTTATAGGAAATAACCACATGAGTTGTAACAAGATCTACGCTGATAATGTAATTTTTTATGTCTTTTTTTTCTAATTTTCTTTTTCGACATTATCATTTTGATAAAAATGGACACAACTCTGAGAATTTGCTCAATTATCTCTCACAAAGGCCGGTTTAGCTCAATCGGTAGAGCGTTGGGCTAGGAACCACAAGGTTCCTGATTCGATACCGGCCTTCACCAACTCGCGTATGTGTAGCACAGGGATCAGTGCGGTAAAGTGAGGAGCTGATGGTAGGTGTGGCGCTCCACCCCAGACGCTAAAACAATCTTCTGGGTCTAGCGCTTGCGAAAAGAGGATAGACTCCCTCGCTGTCTGGTGATACCGACTTTAGGCCGCCCCGACGACTTTACTTTTTACTTTTTTACTTTTGTCATCGTGTTTTGGGCATAACGCTCGACTGAATCTGGTGGTGAGGCTACAGTTCTAGAGCACCCGAGAGTATCCCTTTCTAGAAATTTAAAAATTAAGGACTGGAATTTTTTTTTCTTCAAATGACAAAAAGTTTTTAAAAATTAGACTTTAATTAATAAAGTGGTGAAAATTTCATTAAAATGGGACATTTTTTTTTTTTTTAGTAATTGTTTTAAAATTGTTTTAAAATTAAATTTCGGATGATGTTCATTTCGCAGAAATTTATTAAAACTTACAGCAGATTCAATTGAAAATAAAAGTGAATTTCCAAAGTTCAAGTAGACATTGAAAACTTATTGGAGAAAGAATTTCATATTACAAAGCTTACAGAATATGCAACAGTATTTCACTTTCCACAAAATGACACTTAGGAGATATCTAAAAAAAAAGGCCACAGCTACTGGCATAACATACTATATTAAATGACTATTAAAGGAAATGTCTTTGAAGTGACAGAAAGTACATTGCACTGGCTAGGTTGACACCTGCATTAGAGACAGGATTAGGATTTAATAAATAAATAAGCCTTCAGAAAGGAAATGAGTCCAATGCATCTTTAACTTTGTAACAGATTCATTGCATTAAGATTATACCTTTAGCTTTAAAAAATTTTTTTATATATTCTATTATTTTAGGAAAATGCATGAACCTACTCATCCCTGCACTCTTCCCATCGTTAGAGATCTTGAGAAAATATATGTTTTAACTAGTATAAAAATTCGTCTGAGCCAAGAGCAACCACTCTCCCATGATTACTTTATCCATCAGAACAGTAGTTGTTAAATGCTAAATAGTCAAAGTTGATAGGATTCAATCAATAGATCGGGTGAGTGAGCACTTCGACGAACCACTCCCCCATGACTTCCATTATTGCTCAGAAACAAAAAAGTGTCACTATCATTATTAATTTTGACAGAAACCCATCAGACATTTTTAATTTTTCCATTATTTGTTATTTTTGGAATAATAATAATACTCTCTCTCTCTCTCTCTCTCTCTCTCTCTCTCTCTCTCTCTCTCTCTCTCTCTCTCTCTCTCTCTCTCATATTATTCGCACTCCCTTTCACCATCTCTACGAACTGACACACATGCACACAGTCATCCAACGCATCTATATATATGATAACAATAACACCAAACCTCCTTCTCCTCCTCCTCCTCTTCCATACCCCATCCCCCCTCTTCAATTTCTTTTCTCTACTCCTCATCCCAACATCCACTCCCTTTCTCTCATCCAGCCCCAGACACCCAAATTTAAAACAACCTTTCTTGCCAAAAAAAACTCCCGCAGACAAACACGCGTCTCTCCGTGTCTTAACACGCGCAACACGAAAAGGTTCACCTGATCTCTCTCCTGTACTACCACCCCCACACATATACACACAGACCCCAGAAGACAAAAAAAAACCGTCGGGCGACATAAAGAAGTATACAAAAAACTGAAAAAGAAAACTCAATGGAAAAAAGGGGGTCGGACAAGGGCCAGGATATTGTGCAGGACCCCCGGGGGACGGGTGAAGGGTCTTAGACAACGACAACAACGACGACAGGCTACTTTACTGGACATTGGCAGCTGGAATGGCAGACAGTTGAGACTCGGACAGACAAACAAAAAAAAGAAATTGAGGAAATAGTCTCAATGAAAGACAAGGCAGATGGATGGACATTGTAGAAAAATATATAATAGAAATTAGGAGCCATAAAGAGAAATCTTCTTTTTTTCCCTCCACCCCCTCCCACCTAAAAAAAAAGAAAAAAATTAAAATTATTCAATAAAACGCTAAAAATATTTTAAAGTTAAATAATATACATCTAAAGTTATTCTATACAAACTGGGGGAGAGTATCTGTGGCGTAGTGGCTAAAACACTGGACTATAAGCGAGTTCGAAGTACAGTCGAGCTATTATGTTCACTTTCGGACTAATACATTTAGAACAAATATGAAACCCCTAATCCGTCTAGCAATTGGTTAAATAGTACCACCCCTATTCTTCTATATGGATGGTTTGGGGCATTAAATAGCTCACGAAAGTTGATATGCCATTAAACAAAAGAAACCATTCTGTTCAAAGTAAAATTTGTTCTCAAAAAATATTTTATATGTTATATTAATGGAGATTTAGTCTCTAATTGTCCGTAACCGAAAATACGTCACTGCTTGAATCACATTACCCAAAATCGTCAATACATAGAATAAAGAATAACCTTATATCATATACACTCAAAATTTCGGCACGCAGCTTTAGACATTCCTCATTGCTTTTTAAAACAAGTTTTAATATAAATTATATATTTTTATATAGTTTGTTTGATTTTGATATATACTTAAAGTTATCAGAACTAAATTTCCATTTCAAATTGTTTTTTTTTTTTTGTTTGTTTGTTTGTTTGTTTTTTTACTCATTTAATAAATTTGATGATTTTACTGATTTTTCATGATTTTGATATAATGCCCCCCCCCCCAAGGAAATATTGGTTAAACTTGCAAATCATTGTCAAAATTAAAAACGGAAACTTATTTGGTGGTGATCCATGACAATTTAACTACAATGTATGAATGAGACGCATAGAATTCTCTCGGATTTTGAGATACAGACGGATCGCTTAATCTCGGCCAGGAAACCTAGCCAAGTGTTGATTAACAAAAGTGAACTTGTCATCTCGTGGATTTTACAGTCTCAGCAATTACAGAGTGAAATGAAAGAAAACAAAAAGATAGATGAATACTTGGACCTAGCCAGAGAACTGAAAAAATTATGGAACATAAAGTTGAGGGTGATATCAATTGTAGTTGGTGCACTTAGAACGATCCCTAAGGGTTTGGAAAATAAACTTGACGAATTGGAAATCAGAAGAAGAATCACGATCATCCAGTCAACAGCATTGTTAAGACCGGCTAGAATACTCAGAAACCTAAAGGGATTTGCTGTCCCTGATTTAAGTATTAAAAAAACCAACTCGCCAGTATTGGGTAATTTTCACCTTTAGTTGTTAAAATTCCTAGCAAATAAGGCAATTAGGGTAACCTCCCTTGACTTTCACTTTGAACTAAGCCGGTATCTATTTTGAAAGTCCCCGTGCGTAATAAACAAATCTTAGAAACTTTTTCGAAAACAATACAACTGCATGGTTTAACACAAAAAATATCATAAAATGTGTTCTTAATAACAATTAAGTTCATTTCAGATAATTTTATGCTAAGAATTTAGCCAACCGACTTTCACTTTGAAACAAGAGGGTAGCCATTTTGAATGTGTCCGTGCGAAATATATAAATCTTAGAATCGTTTCGAAAACAATACAACTGCAATCTTTAACACAAAAATATCATAAAAGTGTTCTTAATAACAATCAAGTTCATTTCAGATAATGCGCACGCATTTTATGCTAGGAATTTTAACAACTAAAGGTGAAAATTACCCAGGAGTGATTTTGATAATAATTTACAGTAAGTTATGATTGCGATTAGTTCAGTCTGATCAATATGTAACCATTTGGCAGTTTTTAATTCAGAGTTTTCCTTCTTCGTTTGGGGATTAAGGTTGTTTTTAATTATGTATTGCTTAAAAACAACAACAACAACAAAAAACAATTTACTATACATTTAATTAACCATTGAAATTAATTATTGAATCCAACGGTAGACACATTAGTCTCAGTTGTTTGTGTTAGTATTGCAATGTATACTTGATTTAAAAAAATTATTTTTCAACATTGAATGTATAGTAATTTGGGTTTTTTTTGTTGTTGTTTAAGCAATACGTAGTTAAAAACAACCTTAATCCCCAAACCCCTAAACCGTAATCCAATTCGCAAAAAAAGTTCATACACTCTAGTTAAACTGTCATGGATCACCATCAAATAAGTTTCCGTTTTAATTTTGACGACGATTTGCAAGTTTAACCAAGATGGATTGAAAATAAAGAAGAATGAATTAAAAAAATATCGGAAAAATTTTTTTATGTGGGGGCTTAAATATTTACATTTACTGGTTGATAAAAAACGTGAGGGGACTGTAAAATACTGCTTTCTTCTCGCATTAATTTGTTGATAAAAACGCCTTTGTCGGTTACTAACTGGTAAAATTTTCAGCAAGCGCCGCCTAGTGTATTTCTAGGACAGGATGACAGGATAACAAAAAAAAAAAAAAAAAAAATATACCCCCAAATCCTTTAAGAAAAAGCCTGAACTCAATACTTTTAAGCAGGTTACAAAACAGAAAGATATTTTATATTATTTAATTTTTTGGACTGTTATCCTCATCTGTATTGTTATATACACATTGTTTTGGCCAATATGCCGAAAAAAAATTTTAACTCGCAATATGAATAAAGGTAAAAAACATACATAAGCATAATGTAAAAAATTTTAGATAAAAAGATTTGAACTCTTACCGGTAATGGGGCTGTCACGAAAAGACAAACTCCTAAAAGTTCAGGGATGAGACTTCAAATTTGGTTGAAAGTTTTTTTTACTTAATGATCATAGAATTAAAAGAAAAGAAAAGTTTTGATAAAAATTGACAGAAACAAGATGGAAGAAGATCAGTTTAAAAGATATTAATATAAACTTATTTTCCATTCATCATCATTACTCCCAGGTCCACTCTGTTATGGTTATTTCATTCCGAAAACGTTTTGTTCTATTTATGCTTGATGGGTATTCAATTTTTTTACACATTTTTTTCCATTGATGAAACTTTAACAGGTACTACCATTCAGGTCAGAGTGGACCTGGGAGTAATGATGTTTAAAAAAATCTACTAAAGAAGTCCATAAGTTTCAATCATAAGAAAAAATTATGTCAATGATAAAACGGATTAATTGTTTTAGTTTTGAGGTTTTTTATAAACTTTATGTAGAATCCCAGAGCAAGCTCAGCCCCGAGAAAAATATTTTTCAAGTTTGGTTTGGTTAATTTGGTAGTTTGGATTTTACGGCATAATTTTTTCTTATGATTGAAACTTATGGACTTATTTAGTGGATTTTTTTAAACATTGTTATTTAACGCACGAATATATATGATTAGTTGAGAATCAAAAAAAGAAATAATAATGGTTCAAAGGAGAACTGAAAGTACTTGGGTTTTTATCTTAAAAATCTATAAATACTTTTCGAGATGATAATATCAATAAAATCTTATTATAATGGAGGTTGTGTGTTTTTCTGTCTGTAACCGAAACTATATTACTACTCAAGTCACAATTCCCTTAATTATTTACGTCAAATTCTCCATGATTTCATTCTTTTAAACCTTCAGTTATTAATAAAAATTGTATTACATTATTAATACTGTTGACCATATCTACGTGCTAATAACATGCAATTGTATTTATATATACAACAAAATAGCGGTTTACAGTTTGAACGAGAAGGCTAATTTGCATATTGATATTTAAAATTTTATTTTAATAAATATGTGCTTGGTATTATTGATTTCTAATTGTTTGATTTTATCTTAAGTAATATAAACAAAAATCTCGTGCATAAATCTTGAAAGAAATTTATTTACAAGAAGAAATAACTGTAATATTATCCTTACTAATATTACTTCCTATTTTAACTAAATAGTTAAATTAGGAAAATTTACCAATGGAAGAGGGGAGTAATGGAACATGATGGAATAGTTAGTTTCAAAGTTGTTCCATTTTTCGATTATACCCCCTCTGTTGCAGATCTTTTTTATCTGCATTCTTAGTCAGTTTCATTAGCCTTTCTAATTTAATATGATATTTTATTATATCAAAACTTAAATACTTGCACCCGGAGGGTGCATATATTTGCTAGTCATTATAAAGAATGCAAAGAAAAAAAGAAAAATTGCAATAGAATTTGGATTCTGTTGTTTTCAAGAAAATTTGTTAGAATTCGGCATCCCTTGATTTTTATCTGATAGTTAAATATGAACTATTATAAATGGATTATTTCTTATAACTCCAACCTAAAAAGGGGAACCACTCTGAATGAATTTTATCTGTTAATTAATCTACCCATTATTTTCCCATTAAACTAACCCTAACCCTATACCCTAACCCCAACCCTAACCACGTCTTCTTTTTTCCTAGTAGATCAATCAATAAATAAATAATTTATCAGTCAATCAGAGTGGTTCCCCTTTTTATTTTTAAAATAACCTCTAAATGTTTTGAATAATCATTTCAACTATTTTTCTTCGTTTGTTTTTATTTGTATATCAACTAATCTTATCCAATAATGAAAAAGGCTACACTTTGTTTTTCATTCTCAGGACAAAACTGATTAAAAGTTCACGTCCCACCCCTCTCATCGTTCAATATAAATATCAAAACGAATTGGAGATATTTTTATAGATTCAGTATGCACCCACCCACCCACTTTCAGAATTTTGTGGGTAGATCTAAAGAGTAGAGACGACGGATATCTAATTTAGGTCTGAGTCATCTCCAGGAAACGAGGGTTAATTTATAACTATGAACATTTGTCGTCTTCTTCTTCTTCTTCTTCTTCTTCTTCTTCTTCTTCTTCTTCTTCTTCTTCTTCCGGCCAACTCACGTGTGGAAAGAGAGGGTCAA
>CM042160.1:46615264-46667764 GCA_023376005.1 Doryteuthis pealeii | reverse complement strand
TACATACGAGAATAGGTTCAGTCCAAATTAGTGATCTATTTTTTTCTTGGCATTCTAAAATAGAGAAGCATAAATTATAGGATTAGTCCGGGTCAGATGATAGATGACACAGGAGAAATTTATTGATGTGTCTACATTTACATATTAATTTGCTTCTTGCCTATAATATATATACATATGTATGTATTTATCAGTTAAACTCTCGTACTGGTGGCTTGGGATTAGGAAGTCTGACTGATGATAAAATCGGTTGGAGGTAGCCTGCTATGTCTAGCCACACTAAGAAGACTTGATACGTCGAAACACAGTGTTCTTAGGATGACTATATATATATATATATATATATATATATATATATATATATTATATATATAAACTTATATAGTATCATACTAATATGGTCTAATAATATGTATACTCGGATTCAATAGGATTATTTGATATCATATAAACATATGAAAAAAAAAAACTCTTAAGAAACAAAAACACAAAAATTTAAATATAAACGTACAATGTACGCAATTCCCTAGCTTCTAGGAATAAAATAACCCCATACATGCCATTAAAAATAAACCAATTTTAAGAAACAACAAAACAAAAATGTAAATATAACTGTACAATGAACGTCATTCCCTAACCTCTTGGTAGCTGTTTACCCAACCTGTTCAACACAGGTAGGATGTGATACAAGGTCATAAGTGTGGGGCATCAAAAGTAAAGTCGTCAGGGTGGCCTAAAGTCGGTATTAGCCAGTCAGCGAGGGAGTCGGATAGACTCCCTCGCTGACTGGCTAATGACTGAGGTGGAGCGCCACACCTACCATCAGCTCCTTGCTTTACCGCACAGATCCCTGTGCTACTCATATGCTGAGTTGGTGAGGGCCGGTATCGAACTAGGAACCTTGCGGTTTCTAGGCGAACGCTCTACCGACTGAGCTACACCCCGATGGGACTCCCTAAACTGGAGCGATAAAATAACCCTGGACGAGTTGAGATGCTGTTCAAATCAATCATAAAGTAAAGCAGGGAGAGTTGGTGAATTCCTTAAAAGGAAATGGCACTTTCCATTTGATTAATTTCTATGAATATTCATGTTATTAACTATGATTGTCGGTCACTAGTCGTTAATTAATATTATAATTGACTATTATCTACCTTTATTGATTATTAATTAATAAGATGATGCAATGGACAAAATAAACCAATGAATTGTTTCTTTTCTTTCATCTGTCTTCATTTTCTTCTCCTTTAATTTCTTCTTCTCTCCTTCTTCTTGCTCTCCTTTCGTTCTTCTTTTTTTTTCTTCTCCTTTCATTTCTTCTTCTTTTTCTTCTCGCCTTTTTCTTCTCGCCCTTCTTCTTCTTGCTCTTTTTTTCGTTCTTCTTCTTCTTGCTCTCCTTTCATTCCTCTCTTCTTCTTCTTCTTCTTCTTCTTCTTCTCTCTCTTCTTCTTCTTTCATTTCTTTCTTCTTCATTTCTTCTTCTCCTTTCTTTCTTTCTTCTTCTTTCATTTCTTCTTTCCTTTCATTCTTCTTCTTCTTCTCTCGCCTTCTCTTCTTCTTCGCCCTTTCGCCCTTCTTCTTCTCTCCGCCTTCTTCTTTCTGCCCTTAATCTTTGCTTTCTCTGTCTTCTGCCTCTTTTTTCGTTCCTTGAATTTCTTTTTCTTCTTGCCCTCCCTTTCGTTCTTACTTTTCTTCTTTCTTTCTTCTTTCAGAATTCTTTTCTCTTTTCACACTTCATTTCTTCTTTTTTCTCTTCATTTCTTCTTCTTTTCTCTTCTAATTTTTTTCTTCCTTCTTCTTCTTCTTTCTTTCATTTTTTTATTCATTCTTCTTCTCACTTTCATTCTTGCACTTCTTCTCTTCTTCTTCTTCTTCTCTTCTTCTTTTCTTCTTCTTCTTCTTCTTCTTCTTGCCTCTCCTTTCGTTTCTTTCTTTTTCTTTCTTCTCTTCTTTTCATTTTTCTTCTTCTCCTTCATTCTTCTCTTTTCTTCTTCTTCTTCTTCTTTTCTTTCTTCCTTCTTGCTCTCCCTTTCTTCTTTTTGCAACCTTCATTTTTTTTATCTTATTACTTCTCTCTTTCCTTCAACCAATCTGTTACTCTTCTTCTTTTCTCTCTACCAACCCACCTCTCCCCCTACTCTCCCTCTCCTCCTCTCTTTCTTTCCTCTTCTCTTCTTTCTCGTTTCTTTCATCTAATAATTCCTTCAATTCTTTTCTTTTTGTGTTTTATTTCATTTATTTTACTAACATTTCTCTTATTTTTCTTCCCTCACCTTCATTACCCCTTCCATCTACTTAGTCTCTTCCCCACTCTTCTCTTTAATTCTTCCTGGTTGATTTTTTTCTCTTAATGCAGTTTTCTTCGTGTTATTTGCTTCCCCCCTCTCTCTATCTTTCTCTCTCTCTCTCCTCTCTCTCTCTCTCTCTCTCTCTCTCTCCTTTCTCTCTCTTTTTCTTTTCTCTCTCTCTCTCTCTTTCTTTCTCTCCTCCTCTTTCTTTTCTTCTCTCTCACTTCTTTCTCCTCTCTCTCTCTCTTTCTTTCTCTCTCTCTTTCTTTCTCTCTCTTTTTTCTCCCTCTTTCTTATCTCTTTTTCTCCCTCTCTCTCTCTCTCTCTCTCTATCTATCTATCTAAACAACCCCACACACACAACACACACACATTCCCATATATAATATCATACTCATATACCATACTATATACCTAATATATATTTATTATATATCCTAGATATATATATCATCAATGTGTATGTGTTGGCACCCTCATCTTATACTTAAAGAAGCGATAGTAATCCAACGTACAGTGTTATTAGAAGAGTGCCTTCACATATCTCCGTGAATAGAGACCGTTTATAATAAATTAAGTCTTATTTGGATGAAAAGACAAAAAAAAATGGAAAAAGTAGTAGAGAGAAGAGGGAATGAAGACGGGAGATGGAGAAATTCGATAAAAAAATGAAGTAAGAAGAGAGGAAATGATAGATAGAATAACTATATATAGTATAATATATATATAATATATATATATTAATTATATAAATATATATATATATTTACTTATCTATCTATCATTTTCCTCTTCCTACTTCATTTTTAACGAATTTCTCTTCCCCCCCCCCCTCTTCATTCTTCTTCCTCTCCATTTTTCCCATTTTTTTCTTTTTTTCTTTCACCAATTGCTGTCATCTTCATGGTTTCACTTATCACTGTCATCATCATCAATCCATCATCATCATCAACCTAAGGAGTAAAATGCAATGATGATGAAGGATGGTTGGGTAATGTCAGTGGGCTGTTGCCTTAACCACGAAAACACAGGTGAACAGGCTGTCGGGCGGGAAGCAATGACAAAGTGTGCACAATGCGCATGACAAGAAATATTGATCGACTTCCGCCATTTTGCAACATTCAAGCCGATCGCTGTTTAAAGTTCTGCTCCGTTCGTTGCTTGTCGTTCAGTGGAATCAGAATTCCATTATTCTGTGATAATTAATCTAGAAAGGAAAAATGGGCCACAAACTGAAAGAACGAAGAACATGAAACGGATTAATTAAGTTTTTTTACATCTCTCTCTCTCTCTCTCTCTCTCTCTCTCTCTCTCTCTCTCTCTCTCTCTCTCTCTCTCTCTCTTTGTCTTCGCCCCCTCTCTTCTCCCCCTCTCTCTCTCTCTCTCGTCTCGTTCCTCTCTTCGCTCCCCTCTCTCACTTCGCATTTCTCTCTCTCGTCTTCGCCTCTCCCTCTCTCTTCTCTCGCCTCTCTCTCTCTCTCTCTCTCTCTCTCTCTCTCTCTCTACTGTCTTCGCCCCCTTCTCTTTCCTCTCTTTTCTCTCTTCCCCTCCCTTCTCTCCTCTCTCTTCACACCTATCTCTCTTTTTTCTCTTCACTCACCTATCTTCACCCCTCTCTCTCTCTTCGACTCTCTATTCCCCCTCTCCCCCTCCTCTCTCTGCTCTCTCTGTCTGTCTTCTGTCTGTCCTCTCTCTCTCTCTCTCTCTCTCTCTTCGCGCCTTCTCTTCCCCTCTCTCTCTCTCTCTCTCTCTCTCTCTCATGTGCATGTATACATATGCTCTCACCCACAGGAGAGGTGATCAGAATAAGTTTTTATTTGCATCTCTCTCCCCTCTCTCCCCCCCCTCTCTCTCTCTCTCTCTCTCTCTCTCTCTCTCTCCTCCCTCTCTCTCTTTCATGTGCATTCATACATATGCACTCACCCACAGAGGGGATCAGAAACATACTGTTATACACTTGTGCACAGATTAAATCAGGTATGCTTCATATCATACTTACTGAAACGTATATCCATATATCACGACTAGAGTTTCTTATTTGTACGACTGATATCCCCTTGCAACACCCTCTGGTAAAAAATGAGATCGTCCAAATCCTCCAAGATGAATTGCAAATATGTAAATCCTGACAATCACACAAATTTTTTTTTTAATTACAAAAATCCCATAAATCAGCTAAAAACAAGAATTAATAAACTCATCACGACAAATAATGCCCAAAAAGACAGCCATAAAACTTCCCAAAATTATCGGCGACAATAAACCCGGCTACATTTACGGTACAATCAAAATAGACAAACCCCAATACCCTCTCCACCCTATTAAAATCTTTTGGTGGACTAATCCACGGATTCCATCCAAATGAAAAAATGTTGGCCAGAGAGCTTGAAAAGATCGTTGATAAAATTGTTAAACAGGAGACGGGTCCTCATATTAGTGAGGAAGGGCCGGTGTTGCTTTTTAAACCGCCGAGAGAAAGGCCCCGAAACGGTTTGCACACTCTCTCCTGATGAGCCCATGCAGTTGTAAACATCCTTTGTTTTTTCATTTTATCATATTCACACTGTCGGATTAATTTCCATTTATTTTCACACACACACACACACACACACACACACACACATATATATATATATATATATATATATATATATATATATATATATATATATCGTCTATCGTCTAAGGAAATGAAATAGACGTCTCGATTTCAAACCCTGGACGAGGCTGTTTACTTTTTACTTGTCCTTGGGAAACATCACTTCTCCATCGCCTCAATTATTGGTAAATAGTTGGTCAGACTAGGTTTCTTTGGTCTTTAGACTTGGTTAGGTAGCCAGTCCAGGAGCACTCCTTCGCCCAACGAGCACGATGCGAGAAGAAGATCAATCGTTAAGTGAATTTTCCTTCTCCTAGATTGGTTGCCTTACCAAAGCTAAAGAAACCAATCTGTCCTATTATTTTACCCATAGCTGGTGGGAAAACGCACTCTTTATGCAGAGCTTTCGTCTGGTAAGAGACAGATTGGTCGCCCCCAACTGCGTTTTTAAGGATGTCTGCAAGAACGATCTCACGTGCTGTGGCATTGCCCCTGCCAGCTGGGAAAATCTGGCTCAGGACCGCCCACGGTGGCGACAGGCTCTCTGTAGAGGTCTGTTCATGTCTGAAGTTACCCTGGCGCAACACCATGAAGCTAGGAGGTCCAGAAGAAAACAGTTGCAACAAAGTACTGGCACATCAACATCTTCAGGGACAACCTTTAGATGCAACATCTGTGGTCGAGAATGTTTTTCTAAAATTGGACTTCACAGTCACAGGAGGCGCTGTAACTTCAGGGGCACAAAACTATATTATAGTCTTCCGAGACTGAAATGCCAATAATAGGTGGGAAAAGCGATGGATTCGAGCCACTTCGAAAGCATTCGAGAGCATTATTGCAAAATGAAAAGCAGACAAACTCGTTCAGGATTTGAACTCGGCTCACCGATTCCATTTCCTATGATGATAACCATTATAGTGTACAATACATTTAAGGTGAAAATGTTACCATTTGTTTCCAAGTATGTTAGCCACTTTTCATCAAGACAGGCGCGTTGTCTTGAAGAAAAGTGCCTAACATGCTGCTTGTTTAAAAATATGTTGTTAAAATTTTTTTTTAATAACCTATTTAGTGTTATGCACTATATATATATATATATATATATATATATAGCATAGCATAGCATAGCATAGCATTGACATTTCAGTCTCGGAAGACTATAATAAAGTTTTTATGTGCTCCTAAAGTTACAGCGTCTCCTGTGACTGTGAAGTCCAATGTTCGAAAAACATTCTCGACCACAGATTTCGCATTTGAAGGCTGTCCCTTAAGATGTTGATGTGCCGATGCTTTGTTGCCGCTGTTTTCTTCTGGACCTCCTAGCTTCATTACGAGCGTTTGCTGGATTTTCTTGAAAAAAAAACCCAACAAATTAAACAAAAATGCAACAATCATTTGAACTCCATGGGATTTATTTAGCTCTCCACGAGGCCAGAATGTGTGGAGTGACCAGCCGGAAGCAAGTCGAAATAAGCAATAATTGCTCAGTTTCATCGGCATTTTCCTTCAATTGACCCCAGGCGCCGTGCAATCAGCCCTAATCATCACCACCCCCTCTTTTAAGCGAAGGGGCAGGTGCTTTATTATTTGAATCTCCCTGATACTTACAGATGAATCCACGAGTTCGAATAATTAATGGCATAATCCGATTAGTATGTCCAGTTTTTCCAGGAAGCTGGGGGTCATGAGAAGCGATGCGCATGGTCACTTATGGGATAGGAAAGAATTTATTTCAACTTCCGTTAAAGGGGAAAAAGAAGAAGAAAAAAAGAAGCCCGAAATGGATTCGCCCCGGTGAATGCGATACTTGCTTTTGGGCGTTGCCTTTACCCTGCCCAACACGGATATCCTAGGATTTACAAAAAATGGACCCCCCCCCCCCTTTACAGCCGGATTTGATTATTTATAGAGAAAATCTTGTTACAAAATCGCTTAGTCATGTTTTTTCTTTCTTTATTTTCTTTGATTCATAAACACATGGAAAGATAAATCAATATTTTTGCTCTCCTAGATAAACAAGCGTAATTGCGTAACGTTAGGTGGAATGAAAAGCGAACGGGGTAAATCGACACTTTATTGAAAAACTATGGTCAGTAAGGGTGGAATTTTTTAACTCATCCTCATAAATTAAAGGTCTAAAAATCATCAAGTCTTTTTTAACAGTGATACTTATATACACTTAGAAAAGGTTTGGAATGATATAGACAGAGTATTGATCATATGTAAATCTGATCTCTCTTATAAGATAAAGCAAGATGAGTTAAATTATTTAATCCTAAAAAGACGAGGAGACTAGTTGTCACTTGGACTTGTGAGAAAGCCTTCAGTTACAAATGATATGAAAAACCTACAAAGTAAAATAACATGGAGTAACCATGGAAATTTAATTTAATTTTTCATTTTCTTATTTTGATGTACAAATTTAAAAATAAATATAAATATATTTGAATTATATATGCTTTTATGATAATTTCTGAGGAAATTATTTCATATATATATTGGCAGCTCCAAGGGAGATAACTATTTATCACACATCACATATGTCATTTGTACATATCAAATATAGTACGCGAAAAAGTTGTGCGATGAAAATCAGACGTGTGTGTGTGTGTGTGTGAGAGAGAGAGAGAGAGAGAGAGAGAGAGAGAGAGAGAGAGAGAGAGAGAGAGAAAGGAAAAACGATATATATATATATATATATATATATATATATATATATATATATATAATGAATAGCGAATAAATGAGAAAAGTATTGGCATAAAAAGGTGCTGAATGCTAATAAAGCAGAGCAGATTTATAATCAATAGTAATGGTATTATGGATGATTTGGACTCATAACTTAAAGTTTCATGGTTATGCAATCCTCAGATGAGTCAAATGGTTGAGATCTTAAAAACCAGTAGTTTTTTTAACTACTGGTTTTTAAGATCTCAACCATTTGACTCATCTGAGGATTGCATAACCATGAAACTTTAAGTTATGAGTCCAAATCATCCGTAATACCATTACTATTGATATATATATATATATATTATATATATATATATATATATATATATATATGTATATATATGTATATATATAGATAGATAGATAGATAAAAGGGTATGAAAACACAATGCTGTTAAAATGAAAATCTTTTATATCATTTTCATTTTAACAACATTGTGTGTTTTCATACCCTTTTATCTATACATATACCATCGGATTCATTTCCTTACTCTTAATTTATATATATATATATATATATATATAATATATTATATATATATAAAGTAAAAAATAAAGCTAAACCGGCTTCTATATAAAATGAACATACATCTTGTTCTTGCTATTAAAAATAACAAATCTAGAAATTATAAACAAAAGCGTATTCATTACAGAAATAAAACTTGACTTAAAACAATTTATTTGCCCACATGAAAGGGTTTATTTACATTAAGATTTTGTTTCCACTTCCAATCGGATGGATGAGATTGATGCACACACAACATCAGACCGGAAATCCTAGACGACAACCTTTGGTACATTTCAGTTTGTTTCTTTCCTTGGAAAGAAGCTGGCTGCCTTCAATTGAAGATCGTTCTATTGAATATGATATTGGGAAGGCAATAAAGTGCATCTTGACTTTGTTCCGGTGTACAGTCTAGCCATCAGTGTGTGTGCGCGTTTGTGTATGTGTGTATGTGTGTATGATAAGATGGTTTGTACTGGTATCTTATCCCCAATAAAAGCTGGTTCTTTGTTCTTTTGGGCTGGTACGCTGAAATGGAACTTAGGAACGAAAAAGAACGAAAAGGCATGAGAAAGGAAAGAGACAAAGGTAAGAGGTAGTTTTACGATTTAGGCTTTATTGAACGGGGTCATAGTTGGCCGTAGCAAGGGAAAATGCCCCCTGGCTAGGAAACGACCACCCTCTGTTGCGGCCTAGATTCAAAATGACCGAGGTATACTTTTTGGGGTAGGGAGTCAGTTCTTTTTGTCGGACATGGGCAAATGTGTCCTTCCGGTCAAGGCCCCATGGGAGTTTGTTGGGTTTTTTTTTTCGTATTTTTTAAATCCCCACATGTGTATGTGTGTATGTGTGTATGTGTGTGTGTGTCTCTCTGTGTGTCTGTGTCTGTGTGTTTATGTCTATATGTCTGTACGTGTCATGCCCATCTGAAAAATCTCACCTACTTTTTTTTCAAGTGTAGCCTCATACATGACACTTGTCACACACACACACCACACACACACACACACACACACACACATATATATATATATATATATATATAGAGAGAGAGAGAGAAGAGAGAGAGAGATATATAACGTGTTTGGGCAAGAATGCCCAATGGCCGGCCTGTTAAATGTCTGAGTAGATCTGCAGCTTCTAAAGTTTTCTGAACAGGTGTTTATTACTGTCCCGGATATTACCTGTTTTCTCCCCCCCCCCATTACCACCATCAGAAAGTTGTCTCTTTGGTCCCATTTATAAAAACATGATTTAGGTGAAGATTAAAATGTATAGTAATATCTGTTTTCAAATGCCTTAAAATAATAAAGAATTCATCATTCGCATCTGATTATTTGGGAGAGTTATATATATATATATATATATATATATATATATATATATATATATATATATATATAAAAATGTTGTTCTGGTTCCAACGGGAGAACATTTAATATTTTATAAAAAAGAAGAAGGTCCGCAAAATTTATTGTTCTCTGAAAAAATGTTTTATTCTTTTTATTTTATATACGCAACACGTGTTTAAGATATTCTGGTATCTTCTTCAGGCTTTGATCAATACATATATTGATATACACACACATATATATATATATATATATATATATATATATATATATATATATATATACATATACTCATACATATATACATAGGTTGTGCGTGTTTCTGCAATTTTTCTGTAATATATATATATATATATATATATATATATATATATATATATATATATATATATATATATATAATATTTGTATTTTGTATTTATTTGCAGGTGCTTACTTATAAAAAAAAACTGTGAAGTGTTACACAAATCGATTGATTTTTAATTATTGAATTACATCATTTAATCAGTAAAAATCAAAAACAAAATTTTGAACTTTACTTTATTATAAACATATTGAAGTGTATGCGTGCTTTTATTAATCTCATTTCTGGGTTATAATTCGACACGTACATACCAAAAATACCAAACTACAGCTTATGATTTCAAATTAATTTTGTAAAATAAACATAAAGATTCAAAAATATTCTTTCACACAACATATACAGAAAATATGACTTTTTAGCAAATTATGCGATCATATGTAATAGAAAATGACAACCATATGTGTAGTAGGCACGGTACGATTCTTGTTTTAATCGCTAGGGGGGCGTTAGAGTAGACCTTAGCAAGATTTGATCCCCTTTAATCCCCCATTAAGTGTCGATGGTCTACAACTTTTTTGTTAGAGCTCTCCTAGTTTAGAAGATAAGTATATGACTAAAAAAAACATTGGCATTCTACAAATATTGCCCCCACCCCCACCCCGAGGAGAGGTATTGGGGAGGAGTTTAGAAACAGTTTTATGTATTATTATGAGACACATCTAGAACCCCTTACTAAATTTGGTAATATGTTGTGAAATAGTGACGTTTCTTAATAATAATAATAATAATAATAATAATAATAATAATAATAATAATAATAATGATAGAAACTGAATCCCTAATAATTGCTACACAAAATAATGCCATAAGGACAAACTATATCAAAGCAAAAATTGATAAGACCCAACAAAATAGTAAATGTAGACTATGCGGTGACAGAGATGAGACTGTAAACCATGTACTAAGCGAATGTAGCAAACTAGCACAACGGGAATACAAAACTAGGCATGACTGGGTTGGGAAGGTGATCCACTGGGAATTATGCAAAAAATTACATTTTGACCATACAACAAAATGGTATATGTATAAATCAGAATCTGTTAAAATTCTCTGGGGCTTTGAGATAAAGACGGACCATCCTATCCCAGCCTGGAGACCAGGCCTAGTGTTGATTAACAAAAAAAAAAAGAAAAGAAAACATGTCAACTTGTGGATTTTGCAGTTCCAGCAGATCACAGAGTGAAGTTGAAGCATTGAAACATGTTGCCACCACTTGACATTTAATACGCCCCGCAAGTGACAAATGTAGTAGACATGTAGTTTATGGGCATCTGCTTTGTATATCGTACAGGCTTCTACACTGTACATAGTTGTATGTCAGTCATCCCCAAGTCTGTTTAAGTGACCAGCCCATCTCAGGTTGCGTTGGACAAATATTTCGTGCATGTCAGGGAGTCCAGTTCTTTTCAGGATGATCCTGTTTGAAACATGTTGCCACCACTTGACATTTAATATGCTGCGCAAGTGACGCATGTAGTAGACATGTAGTCTATGGGCATCTGCTTTGTATATCGCCCAGGCTTCTGCACCGTACATAGTTGTATGTCTGTCATCCCCAAGTCTGTTTAAGTGACCAGCCCATCTCAGGTTGCGTTGGACAAATATTTCGTGCATGTCAGGGAGTCCAGTTCTTTTCAGGATGGTCCTGTTTGAATCATGTTGCCACCACTTGACATTTAATATGCTGCGCAAGTGACGCATGTAGTAGACATGTAGTCTATGGGCATCCGCTTTGTATATTGCCCAGGCTTTCACACCGCACAGGAGGGTTGAGAGAACTATGGCGTGGTATACTGCACATTTAGTTTTCAAGGAGATGTCTCTAGTATGTTTTACTGGTGATAATAATGGAGTTAATTAATCGGTGAAAATTTTGGTTTGTGTATTGTCGACTTTTCACGCTCATAAGGTCATTAATCATCTTAATAACAGCAATCTTGAGCACCTTTTTGATCTCCATGTTTCTAATACACATAGGCATGCCTACAAAGTCAGAAAACAGCATAGCTCACATGACTTTCGGAAACATTTTTTCATGCTCAGAGTTGCCGAGGCATGGAATCAACTGCCTGCATCCGTTGCAGGCGGCCGAATTACTGCATCCACAAAAAACGTGGTTTATTCCTCCGACAATCAACAGCCATAATACGTGGCTAGTTGACTACTTAATCACTGATACTGAACAGACGTCCATTTTCTATCATTGACGAAGGATTTGTAATACTGAGGAGCACCAAGGAACAACCAAAGTATTCTTTACCAAGGATTTCCGCTGGACAAGCGCTCTTGCTTGTAGCCGAAAGGATGGCTCATAAAATCGTAACACTGATTTAATTTTTCTTTTCCAGAAAATTGAAAATCGTGAGACAGCAATGTTTTGTTGTTGTTGTTGTTGTTTTTTTTTGGGGGGGTAGAACCTGACTAATATCACCATCCTTCTTTATTTAGCTGTCCACCTTTTAATTGGTCTGTATGAAAGGGGATCCTTCTTTATTGTCGCTACCAGATCCTCATGGATCTCCTTAGGTGATAAATCCTTGATCTCAACGAAATGGATGACTGCGCGATAAACAGGATTTGTCCCCTTTTTTATCGACAATTTCTGACTCATAAGTTTCAAGTTTCTCAACATTTTTGAACTTGAAATGATTTATATATTAATTCTCATGGCCCTTAATTGTCCCCTACGTCTCCCTAGTCTAGCGTTAGCGAAAAGGGGATCCCTTGTTATCCGGCTGATACTAGCAATAGGCTACTTACTAAACATAGAAGTACGAGCACCCAGTAAGGATCGAACTCACTAACAATGCTCTAATATCATAGTTTAGGTAGACCAGAATGTTTCCTTGTGATTTTCAAGTATAGAAGTTAATCTTGTTATTTTCTATGTATCGAGATCCAGATAGTAGAGAAAGTATCACATATTTTTTACTCAAGCGCTTTCAACCATATCACTGGTTGTCCTCAGGTAAATTATTGATTGTTGTTGTATTTTTGGTGCTAGTTTTATTCGTTTGGAAGGGGTTATTGCATATATTTTTTTTTATACATGTTGTAATTTGAAACTATTTATGATCATGAAATCATTAATTTTATAGAATTAATTTTTGAAATCAATAGTTGTTCCTCCCTGTCCTTCCGATTATGTTTGAATTTAAATCGGCTAAACTGGCAAATCGTCGTCAAAATTAAAACGGAAAATTTTGACGACGATTTGCAAAACATCAAACTTAATTGAAATTAGAATTAATTTCAAAAATCCGATTCAAAATACTTGACTTTTTCTTTTCTTTTTTTTTTTTTTTTTGTAAGTCAGGTTAGTTATTGTTTATTTCATTTATTTTCTATTAATAATGGAGATTCGCTTCCGGTTTTTGTCTGTAGCAAAAATTACGTCAATGCTTACTACGTCACATTACCCAAAATCGTCATAACATAGAATAAATACACTCAAAATTTGAACATGCAACATTAGACAGTCCTCTTTTTTTTTTAAACAAGTTTTAACAAATACATGACTGGTATTATATATCTATATATAGTTTGTTTTATTTTAATACATATTTAAAGTTTACATTTCAAATTGTTTTATTTTTTAATCCTTTAATGAATTTGATGATTTTACTTACTTAGGGTACAAACTCACTGACATTGAATTTTTTACTCCCATCCCTCAGGCAATATGTTTCAAAAATTTATTTTTACATCACCTGGAAGGCGTTTTTTTATTTTGTACTAGTTTATTTAACGAATCTTGAAATAATTTCTAAACTAAAATATTTATGTACAGTTTAGAAAATATTCCAAGATTCGTTAAATAAATGAAATAAAACAATAACTAACCTAACTTACCAAAAAAAAGTATTTTGAATCGAATTTTTAAAATTAATTTTAATTTCAAAATTTAGTTTGATGTGTTGCAAATCGTCGTCAAAATTTTCCGTTTTAATTTTGACGACGATTTGCAAGTTTAGCTTTTAAATCTTACAAAATTATCGCTTATTTCTAGATCGACGATAATGTTTCGCTTAAAAGTCTGGTCTTCAAAATTCGACTTATACACGAGTATGTACGGTTTACCAGCAATTCATTAATAAATCTGCCATTTATCCATGGGGGAGTGACTTCTTTTTTTTCTGTAACCTTCGATTATTTCTCTCTCTCTCTCTCTCTCTCTCTCTCTCTCTCTCTCTCTCTCTCTTCCCTTTTTCACCCCCCCCCCCCATTCTCCTTCTTTCTCTCACTCCTTTTCTTTTTCTCTCTTTCTTTCTCTTTCTCTCTCCTTCCTCTCTTTCTCTCCCTCCTTTCTCTTTGTCTCTCTTTCTCTTTTTTCTCTCCCTTTCTTTCTCTTTTTCTGAGGTAAGTAAACAAATATCTAATGGCACTTAACAGACACAGTGAAAGTTTTTGGTTATTTCCTATAAGTCTAACATAAACAAAGGGGAACCACTATTGACAGATAAATTATTTATTTATTTTCCCATTAAACTAACCCTAAACCCTAACCCTAATCCTAACCTCTAACCCTAACCCTTGCCATAGACCCTAGCCCTAACCCCGTCTTCTTTTTTCCTAGTAGATCAATAAAAGAATAAATAATTTATCAGTCAAGAGTGGTTCCCTTTGTTTATGTTAGATTTATAGGAAATAGCCGAGTTTTTATTCACCACTGCACAATGTTATAGAAACGCGATTGTGTGTGTTTGTGTGTGTGTGTGTGTGTGTGTGCAGCCCCCACAATCGATACAGCACACGGTCAGAAATCGCATTTTTGGAATGTCATCCGGAAATTGCTAAGTTCACATTGCCTTTACCGCAGATATCAGGACACGCACGCACACACACACTTGACCCTACCCGTCTTAGTGCAATGGGGGAGGTGCGGCCCGGAGAAGCGGAAACCCGGGCACCAGGTTTCAATTAATTTATCACCCTGCCATAAATGTGACCTAAAAATAAGAGAGAGACATTTCCTTAACCGACACGAAGCACACTTGCATCGGCGCACGACCACGCCGCACAGACAGGAGATGACGTTTACTCAACAACTGACGCAAACACACACACACACACACACACCCATACACACACACACACATACACACACACAGACACACACATTAAATAGCACTTACAAACATAAACACGTGTGTTTGTGTGTGTGTGTGTGTGTGTGTGTGTGTGTGTGTGTGTGTATCTGTGTGTGCTGTTTAGCATGCATTCAGGGCTAAACTTGCAAATCAGTCGGAAAATTACGGTGACCCAGAAAAAACAGAACCCACAAATTTTGTAATAAGACTGTTAGTTTTAGGGTAATCCTTAACTATTTTCTCGTAAATTCCTACCATAAAATAAACTGAACCCTCATTTTATGTCCGTGTTTAAGCAACAAATGTTTTATTTTTCTTGCACCCGTTATTTTACAAAACTAAATATATTTTCTTTATCTATTTTAATATTCACTTCAATGTGTATATTCTAAAAGTTTTGATTTTGTGAGAATGGTTAGTTTTAAAGTGGTTAGTTTTAAACACGGACTTAATATGAGGGTTCAGTTTATTTTATGGTAGGAATTTACGAGGAAATAGTTAAGGATTACCAAATAATTTGGGTTCTGTTTTTTCTGGGTCACTATGTATACAGGGTGACCCAGAAAAAACAGAACCCATAAATTTTGTAATAAAACTGTTAATTTTAGGGTTTAGGGTTAGGGTTAGGGTTAGGGTTGGGGTTTAGGTTTAGTTTAATGGGAAAATAAATAAATAAATAAATTGGGTTCTGTTTTTTTCTGGGTCACCCTGTAATAAGTTTTAATTTTCCGACCGATTTGCAAGTTTAGCCGCATTCAGATGTCAACAGATATTACACATGTTTATCTGTGCTCAGAAACACATTTTTGTGTCGGTCCCTGCACACTCACAAACTCACCGACGAGGGCAACACGGAAACATGCTCCCCACCCACCCCCACATCAAACCCTACACCGACATTTTAATTCGTGCGTCCCGTCGCTAGGCACGTGATCAGGCCAGAGTTACGTGTCTTCTCAAGTATGAATGATCGGAAAGGCGAGACGGTGTCTACGGTCTGCATCAAAAATCATGCTGGAAACACGAGTGATGGCGCGAACTCTAAATAGGAAAATAAGAACAAGAGAGAGACAGAGACAGAGACAGAGAGACAGAGAGGAAGAGAGAGAGTGTGTGTGTGTGTGTGAGAGAGAGAGAGAGAGGGGGGGGTGAGAGAGAGAGAAATTATTTGTGTGTGTAAAAGAGAGTGAGTGTGTGTGTGTGTGTGTGTGAAAGAGAGAGGGTGTGTCTGTGTGTCTGTGTGAAAGAGAGAGTGTGTGTGTGTATCAGAGAGAGAGAGAGTGTGTGTGTGTGAGAGAGAGAGACAGAGATAGAGACAGAGAGAGAGAGAGAGAGTCTGTGAGAGAGAGAGTGAGAAAGGGAGTGCGTGTGTGTGTGAAAGAGAGACAGAGAGAGAGAGAGAGATTGTGTGTGTGTATGTCTGTGTATGAGAGAGAGAGTGTGTCTGTGTGTGTGAGACAGAGAGAGAGAGAGAGAGTGAGTGTGTGTGTGACAGAGATAGAGTGCGTGTGTGACAGAGAGAGAGAGAGTGTGTGTGTGTGTCTGTGTATAAGAGAGAGAGTGTGTCTGTGAGAGAGAGAGAGAGTGTGTGTGTGTGTGTGAGTCTGTGTCTGTGTGTGAAAGAGGGAGAGAGAGTGGCTGTGTGTGTGTCTGTGTATGAGAGAGAGGGTGTGTCTGTGTGTGTGAGAGAGAGTGTCTGTGAGAGAGAGAGAGAGAGTATGTGTGTGTGTGTGTGAAAGAGGGAGAGAGAGTGGCTGTGTGTGTGTCTGTGTATGAGAGAGAGAGTGTGTGTGTGAGAGAAAGAAAGAGATTGAGAGAGAGAGAAAGAGGGGGAGAGAGAAGAGAGAGAGAGAGAGAGAGAAGAAATTCCAAAATCACCTAAAGTAGGAAGAAGAGAGAGGCGGCTGGCAGGAGAGGCAAAAGTGTAGGGAGAGAAAAAGTATCAATGATTGAATAAAGGAATTAGTTTGTTTTTTTTTGTTTTGTTTTTTTTTGTCATTTTGTTGTTTTTTTTTACAAGAGGTTGACAGAATAACAGTGAAAAGGGAGAGTTGTGAATGAAGGAGAGGAGACAGTGAGAGAAAGGGAGAGGAAAAGAAAGTTGAAATTCTGGTTAAAACGTTCGAAATAATACAAAAAAAGAATGGAAAATGTGTAAGAAAAAAGCGAAAGAAGAAGAAAAAAATATTTCGAGTAAAGAGAACTTGTCTGATGTTCTCTCGCTTCATATCCAATCTGGGTCACTGAATTTTTATGGGTGATTCTATTATAGATGATCCCTTTTTTTTATTGGCCGGGCCTGGGAGCAATTGTCCTTAGACTTCGAGTTGGTAGTCAGTCGGGTATAGTGTGAAGGGTAAATCGCTTCAATTCAATACACATTTTTCTATATATCGGAATACACGTCTTACAAATTTTCGGAACACACATCTTCCGGATATATCTGTATGGTTATTTCCTAGTTGAGTAACATGATATTACAGGGTGACCCAGAAAAACAGAACCCAAATTATTTATTTTCCCATTAAACTAACCCTAAACCCCAACTCTAGCCCTAACCCTAATCCTAAACCCTAACCCTAACCCTAACCCTAAATCATAACCCTAACCCTAACCCCCTCTAGTTGAATAACATAATATTACAGAGTGACCCAGAAAAAACAGAACCCACAAATTTTGTAATAAAACTTAATTTTAACAAGGGTTAGGGTTAGGGTTGGGGTTTAGGATTAGTTTAGGAAAAATAAATAAATAATTTGGGTTCTGTTTTTTCTGGGCCACTCATGTTACCCAACTAGGAAATAACCTTCTTTATTAGTGGTTTTTTTTTTAAAGAACCCCCAAATTAAATGTTGAGATTGTCTGTCTGTTCGTCAGGAGTTCACATAACTTGAAATCGTTAGCAACAAACAATTTTTATCATTTGTCTGTATTTTTTTAGATGGGCTTGATTTGAATAATTTTCATTTTTCAGACTGTTGATCAAACAAGCGTCGAAGAGTTTTTAAAGATCTTATTCAAATAATAACGTCATTGTTTTGTACACCTATCTTATCTACTGTCAAACTATTAAAAATTACTTCCCAGGTTGGGTCATTACTATAATCGGATACTCAGAGAACACCGAGGAAGACCGGAGGATACAGCCGCCGAAACGTTGTGTTTGTACATACCACAATAAAGATGAGGACAACAGACCGAAAAATCAAAATTATTCCAAAATTTTTTTAGTTCGGCTCAAAATGGCTACCGTCTTGTTTCAAAGTGAAAGTCAGTTGGCTAAATTCCTAGTATAAAATTATCTGAAATGAACTTAATTGTTATTAAGAACACATTTTATGATATTCTTATGTTAAAGCATGCAGTTGTATTGTTTTCGAAATGTTTCTCAGATTTGTGTATTTCGCACGGAGACTTTCAAAATGGCTACCGGCTTGTTTCAAAGTGAAAGTTAAGGTAGGTTACTCTAATTGCCTTATTTGCTGGGCATTTAGCCAACTAAAGATAAAAATTACCTGTTTATCTTGTTCTTGTTCTGTTCATGTAATAATTCAACCAGAACAATGTGTATTCATTTGGAAAAAAATATTATTTAAAGGTTGGTTGACAGGTACGAAAAAAACGGAGACAGATGTTTTTTTAATGACTTTTGATACACAGGCCTCAGGTTGCTTATTTGTAACAGCTGGTGGTTACCAATCTAAATATCGAACAGCTTCATCGATGCTTAATTTCGGTGATCCAATGATGTTTTCAATGTGACTTGACCGTAAATCAAGATAGGTTGTACGATTTGTTGGACCATATGACTTTTAGGCACCCCTTTTTGATCTCGATTCAGAAGGACATGTTTTTCATTTACACCGTCAATATCCTATTCAATACTTAATCGGGTGACTACTTAAGCAACTGCAAGTACTATAAGCAACTTTAATCCTTTGTTTATCAAAATGACTTAATTCGGCATTAAATGACCTGAAAAGGGTTGATATGCCATAAAACAAATCGGACCATATGACCTTTAGGCACCCCTTTTTGATTCCGATTCAGAATGACGTTTTTCATTTACACCGTCAATATCCAGTTGTTTGTTAGGGGTTAGGGTTAAGGGTTAGGGTTAGGGTTTGGGGTTAGTTCTATAATTTTTTAAAAACTCTAAAAATTGTCTGTTAACAAACAACTGGATATTGACGGTGTAAATGAAAAACATGTCCTTCTGAATCGGAATCAAAAAGGGGTGCCTAAAGGTCATATGGTACGATTTGTTTTATGGCATATCAACCCTTTTCAGGTCATTTAATGCCGAATTAAGTCATTTTGATAAACAAAGGATTCAGGTTGCTTATAGTACTTGCAGTTGCTTAAGTAGTCATCCGATTAAGTATTGAATAGGTTCATCGATGTTTTAACTTCAGTGATCTAGTGGGAGCCGGTCCTTTCAGCGTGACTTCACCCTAATGAATCTAAATAGATTAGATAAGACAGACACGAACAGACTCAGACTGGCACAGAATTAGAGAGAGCTAACTAAAATCTTATTATAATGGAGATTCGGTATCAGTCTGCCTGTAACAAAAACTACGTCACTGATTATGTCACACACCCTCAAGAATTGTGATAAGTTTATGAGTCTTAAATTCATTGTCAAATATCATTAATACATTGAGCAAATTTTATTTATTAACGAGGTCTCTATGAAAATCTGAGTTAGATTCGCCTCAAAACAGCCCTTGTTATTAGTGCGTTTAAAATTCTACAACGGTTTACTTAGTATATGGCGTGGTTAATTTGCATACTGGTTTTAACAAAACCGGGTTTAATAAACAATTACTTGATGTTATTGATCTCTAATATTCTTGTTTTATTCAGAAAAGAGCTGAACATATGTTGGTTTTAAAATCATTGTTTAAGATTTAGTACGCCATTAACTATTTTCAGAACCAGAACCTTTCAGTTGTAATTAAAACCTAGAAAGAAACACACACACACACACACACACACACACATACACTACTATACTTATGTGGCTCTACATGACCTGGAACAGCAAAATCATCTAGATGATAGATTATTTCTTCCTGTTAGAAACACTAGATTTGGTCTCATGGCCGGGATTAGGTGTTTCGTCCGTATCTAAAAATTAATTGGTCTTGCTATGAAAAAATTAAGTTATTTTGATAAACAAATAAAATAAATCCTATGAATGATTTTATGTAAAACCGACAAAATTAAAAGAAGATCTTGTCTAATTTCGTTAGTCTTTCTAATTTAATATATTTCATTACATAAAAATTTGACCTGCAGGTTCAATCCTGGTCAAGGGCAGCAGTAACATAGAATAATAATTAACACAGCTTAACGTTAGCTATGGTTAGCGGAATGAGAACAGGATACCCCCATGGACTGAATAAAGGGTTAGGTTCAAAGTTCTGTGATGGCTCCCGATTACGACAAGAAGTTTTCCGATTATGATAAGAAATACCCGAAGAAGGCGGAAACGGTGTACAAATAACGGACCATATGACCTTTAGGCACCCCTTTTGCGATCTCGATTCATAAGGACTTTTTTTTCATTTACACCGTCAAAATCCGGTTGTTTGTTAGGGGTTAGGGTTAGGGGTTAGGGTTAGGGGTTAGGGTTAGGGTTAGTTTTATTATTTTTTTTAACTCTAAAAATCCACTGTTAACAAACAACCGCATTTTGACGGTGTAAATGAAAAAAATTTCCTTATGAATCGAGATCGCAAAAGGGGTGCCTAAAAGTCATATGGTCCCAAATAACAATGAAGATGAGGACAATAGTCCTTATAACGCAGTTAATACTAATCGTCAAGCCTCATCTCAAACATTCAGAGAAATATTAAAATTGAAATACTTACGCTCGGAGGGTGCATATTCTTGCTAGTTGTTGTCAACAAATAAATTTTGGAAGTCGTAATTTTAGCCTTAAATTCAAAATAATTAATAAGTTTGAATTTCCGGAAGGTTTCAATGTGTTGGCAAAGTGACTCTGATTGGTCAGTTTGAATTCATTGATTTCTGCTTGAACGACGCATGCGCGTAAAACTCAGCGTCAATAAGACTTAGTCATGGCTGTTGACGTAAAGAATCCCTAATCAACACAGTTGAGCCTTATTTGATTTGACGAATTCGTCCAAAAGGAAATATTTTATTAGATTCGTCTTGCTACACGTATTTGACCAATGAGCCGTAAATGGGATTTGGAAGTGTCGCAAAAACAAAGAAAAAAGAAATGCAGAGAGAAAGCGCCATTTTGTTTGCGTAAAAGGAGATAGAATTAAGATTTTCAAAAGAAGAATAATAGAAATAAATAAATAAATAGATAAGAACTGTGAATGGGATAAGACCTGCTTGTAAAACGTAAATCTCGTTTGGCATAGACGAGATTTTGCAAAGTCAATAACACTTAGTCGAGATTTCAATCTGGAACGTAACACACGCAGTTTTGAGGGCCAAACGAGATTTTAGACGGGTTGATGACACTCGTTTAAGACAAGAAAGAAAAGAAAGAAGGAAAAAAAAAACAAACATAAATTTTGTAAATAGTTTAAACTGTCACATTTAGAAAGTCTTTTTTAGCCAACATTTTGGAAACAAAAGTGCGTCCTATATGCCGTCAAATACAGTAACTAAATTTCGGAAAATATTAGAACAAGATGTATATAACGAATCGGAACTAAGCGGGGTAGCAGTGTTAAGCGAGTTCTAGTCAAAAGGTTCACAGAATACCATTTCCCGGAACTCTGTCTGCTGTGTGCTTGTGTCTCTTCTTCTTCTTCTTCTTCTTCTTCTTCTTCTTCTTCTTCTTTGAAATTCTTCTTCTTTGCAATTCTTCTTCTTCTTCATTTTGCAATTCTTCTTCTTCTTCTTCTTCTTCTTCTTCTTCTTCTTCTTCTTCTTCTTCTTCTTTGCAATTCTTCTTCTCTTCTTCTTTGCAATTCTTCTTATTTTCAATTCTTTGCAATTCTTCTTCTTTGCAATTCTTCTTCTTTGCAATTCTTCTTCTTCTTCTTCTTCTTCTTCTTCTTCTTCTTCTTCTTCTTCTTCTTCTTCTTCTTCTTCTTCTTCTTCTTCTTCTTCTTTCTTCTTCTTCTTCTTCTTCTTCTTCTTCGCAATTCTTCTTCTTCTTCGCTTCTTCTTAGCAATTCTTCTTCTTCTTGTAGAGATCTTTTAAAATCAAATCATTACTTAACCCTTTCACTGCAAAATTTTTTTAAAAATCTTTGCACTGTCCCCTTTTTAGAGATAAGCCCCATCTTTAACCCTCTCGCTTCTCTAGCAAACGAAATGTAATTCTGATTCTACCAAAGATAACGTAACACTTGAGAAGAATTTTGACAAACTAAGTCCGTCGTGTTTTCCACATCGCCACTGTCCAACCGTCTCCTTTTATACTCGGTCTGGCCGAGACACGTCACAACTCTCGTCTCACCAGCTACGAGACTTGCCACTACAAATCGCGGCCTCAAGGACACTCACGATTTTTACCTCCACGACTAGTCGGACTCGTCACATTTCCGCTTCCGCCCACACGTACAACATGCCACTCGCTGTCTCTTCGATCGACGAACCGTTTTTGACTCATCACAGGTTTGTGAGTTTTGCCGTTCGATCTCGCTACAGCTTCCAAATTCGTTTTAGTTTTTGTGTGTTGATTCACGCCACGAGTGTAGACAGACAGGAGTTAAAATAGAAAACACATGAACACAACTTAGAATTCAAACGATTTGTATTATCATACATAAAATATTAACAATTGATAACTTGTAAACTAAGGTTTTGTCTACAGGAATGATTATATAAACTAGCAAATATATGCACCCTCCGGGTGCAAGTATTTAAGTTTTAATATAATAAAATATATTAAATTAGAAAGGCTAATGAAACTGACTAAGAATGCAGATAAAAAGATCTGCAACAGAGGGGGTATAATCGAAAAATAGAACAACTTTGAAACTAACTATTCCATCATTTTCCATTACTCCCCTGTTTCATTGGTAAATTTTCCTAATTTAACTATTTAGTTAAAATATGAAGTAAATGATAATATTACAGTTATTTCTTCTTGTAAATAAATTTCTTTTAAGATTTATCTACGAGATTTTTGTTTATATTTCTTAAGATAAAACCAAACAATTAGAAATCAATAATACCAAGCACATATTTATTAAAATAAAATTTTAAATATCAATATGCAAATTAGCCTTCTCGTTCAAACTGTAAACCGCTATTTTGTTGTATATATAAATACATTTGCATGTTATTAGTACGTAGATATGATCAACAGTAATAATAATGTAAAACAATTTTTATTAATAACTGAAGGTTTAAAAGAATGAAATCATGGAGAATTTGACGTAAATAATTAAAGGAATTGTGACTTGAGTAGTAATATAGTTTTGGCTTCAGACAAAAATGCAGTCTATCTCCATTATATATAGAGATAACACAGTCCACTTAACTGAGTTCCTGAGTAGGGTGAATTATCGGAGTCCCTTGCTACGACTATCTAGCCGCTCGGGTGAATATAAGAGACGCCTTGTTGCACGTCTGTCTTCGGGGAGGCTCGATCAGAAAAAAAAAAGGAAAAATTTGTCCTTGGTTTTGCCGCTAAAGAATACCGACCTGTGATTGGTTGGTTGATAGCGAGGCTCGTAGAACAAAGACAATAACCCTACATCAGATATTTTTATATTTGTTGAGTTTAAATTCTGCTTTGAATAGGATGTTTTAAGGGTTAAAATGAAAATAAAATTCGACTGGAACACCATTGTAACAGTAGGAGTGAAAGGAATTAAAGTTGAAAAAGATACTCTAAAAATAAATATGTCACCACTGACGTCACGATTTCTTTAGTTATTTAAGTTATATTCACAACGATTATGTAATAGCCATTATTTTAATCTTAATTAGCATCTTATTTATTAACTACGCCTGGGTAGAGGGGGATTTTTAAAAGTTAGTCCCGCAGATCCATTATTACTGAATCGTTAGTTGAATCCTCGTGTGATGCCCTATGTAAAAAAAATATACCTTACATTGATCCATCTACTCTGAAAAGAAATGTTAATGTCTACTATCTGAAATATTAAATGAAAAAAAAAATCACTATGTTATCATCTAAATTTTATTTCTTAATTATCTTCACAAATATAAATCAAATCTCTATTGTTTTTGCTCAAAAACCAAGCCCTGGTGATATTTAATGTGTATATATATTTTACTTTGTCGTTAATTGTTTTATTTTTTATTTTTAGGGATTTAAATGGGGCATCCCACGAGGATTTAATTCACGATTAAGGAATAATAGATCTGCGGGATTAACTAAAAAATCCCCTTCTACCCAAGCGACACCGGGTAGCCGCTGCTAATTTCCTATAAGTCTAACCTAAACAAAGGGAACCACTCTTGACTGATAAATTATTTATTTATTTTTCCATTAAACTAACCCTAAACCCTAACCCTAACCCTAACCCCGTCTTCTTTTTTCCCCTAGTAGATCAATAAATAAATAAAGGTAATTTATAAGGAAGTGCGTCCCGGTCTCCTGCCTCAAAAATTGCTACCCGGTGACTATTAAAATAACGACCGACCCAGCTCAGTCTATTAAAAACTATCCATCTTCATATCCATCTATCTATCTCAATTTGTTCATATTTATCTATATTACTTTAAATACTAAGAATTTTTTTATTCAGGTTTGTTTAATGTCTTGTTTTTAGTTTAAATAAACAAGAATTACGACAAAAAAAGAAGTGCCCCCCCCAAATACATTTACTTGTCGAAATATCTATCTATCTTCATTTGTTCATAACTATATAATTTTGTTTGTTTATCTATCTATCTATCTCAGTCTATTCCAAACTATATATCTATCTTCATATCTAAACAAGAATTACGACAAATTACGATAAATAAACAAGAATTACGACGAGCTGGGGTTGTTATTTTGATAGTCACCGGGTAGCAATTTTTGAGGCAGAAGACTGGGACGCACTTCCTCATAAATTACCTAAATAAATAAATAAATTATCAGTCAAGAGTGTCCAAAGTTTAGTTGTCCCCAATTGGCTCCACGCACTGTCGATGGGGTTTAGAATACACTGACTGCATCTCCAGAGTATAAAGTATCCTTTTGTTGGAATATTTTGAGATATAAGGTGTGCTGCAATGCACCACCTGAATTTATAGACTAGACGAGGTCACGTGGTTAATTCCTCTGCCAATCAACAGCCATAATGCGTGGCTGGTTGACTACTTAAGCACTGATACTGAGAGCCGTCCGTTTGCAATCATTGACGAGGAACTTGCAATACTGTTGTGATGTTAGTCCCAACAGTAAAAAGAAGTCAAGTCGAGATGGGGTAAATAAGACAAGTGTATTTACAATTAATGGTACATGTACGACTAGCTTGTCGTTAACGGGAACAGTGCTCCTTTCCACTCGGTGTCTCACTATTTATAGTGAGAACCGGTGCATGTTCTCCACTGTAGGAACGGCCGGTACAACAATACTGAGGAGCACCAAGGAACAACCAAAGGATTCTTTACCAAGGATTTCCGCTCGACAAACGCTCTTACAGGAAGCCTAAAGGATGGTCCATAAAATCGTAACACCCTTCGTTGCCATTAATCCAGATCCACTCTCATCCGTAGTGATAGTATCTGTTAGGGTCCCATCTATTGATCAAATAGATATGTTTAAAAATTATTCATATTCGATAGACCCATATGACACACACACACACACACACTGTTGGAATATTTCTACATATATATATTTACCAACCCCTCCGCACGTCAATTTCTTAAGCGGAGTTTAACAGGTTTGAATTCAGAGTTTTCCTTCTCCTAGACCGGTTGCCTAACCAAGGTTAAAGAGCCCGGTCTGCCCTACTATTTCCCCCATAGCTGGAGGGAGAGTAGGATTCATACCTTTCCCAAGGGTATTAGCGCTAAGTGAAATGCAATTACCACGTCCAGTATTTGATAATTTTACATATAAGGTGTGCTCTAATTCCTCACCTGGATTATAGATTAGCCTAAGTCACGTGGTTTATTACTTCGCCAATCACCAACCATACTGCGTGGCTGATACACTACTTAAACCCCCCACACTTGTCATAATTTTAATTGCACTTATTGAGGAGGGACTTACAATACCGGACGATTACCAATACTCAGGACTCTTTACCAAGGATCCAATTTATCAGTCAAGAGTGGTTCCCCTTTGTTTATGTTAGAGTTATAGGAAATAACCCATTGTGGAACTTTGCAACAACATAAATCATATCAATTACAATTTTCTTTTGTTATTATTAACAACAACTCTGAATAAGCTAGTTACATTTGACACTTTTTGTCATGAGGGTTTTGTTTCGATCATCTCCTGCTGTGATGTGTGTGTATGTGTATATGTGTGTGTGTGTGTGTTTGTGTGTGTGTGTGTTTGTGTGTGTGTGTGTGTGTGTGTGTTTGTGTTTGTTTTAGTTTGTTTGTTTGTTTGTTATGATGTTCTAGATTTGTTGTTGTTTTTGTTTGTTTTTGTTCATTTTTTTGTTCCTGTGAAAATCATATACGCAGTGAAATCATAGAAATACAAAATGGCATTTACACGTTTTTAGTTTCTATTATTTTTGTTTATTTTTAGAAACAGCAAGTCTCTTGCGAAGCAGAAGAAAAAAAAACTGTAAGTGTGTGTGTGGGGGGGATGGGGTAGTTGTCTCTGTGAATTTTATATCCCTTGACACCAGTTGTTAACTTGCACCTGATATTGTCACATTCACACAATTCTCATATTTAATTCTTTTTTTCTCTCTCTTGAATTGCATACAATATATATATGTATGAGAGAGACTGACACAAGGGATATCTCTCTCTCCTCTCTCTCTCTCTCTCTCTCTCTCTCTCTCTCTCTCTCTCTCTCTCTCTCTCTTATAATATATATATTATATATATATATATCCCCTGAGTCAGTATCTCATAATATATATGTATATATTTTGATTTTATGGTCATCTAACCACCCCCTTTTATTAATCCCATTTGCTACTTCCTCTACTCATATATATATATATATATATATATATATATATATATATATTATATGAGAGACTGACTCAGGGGATATATATATATATATATATATATATATATATATGTATATCCGCTGAGTCTCTCTCTCTCTCTCTCTCTCTCTCTCTCTCTCTCTCTCTCTCTCTCTCTCTCTCTTCGTTTTTATTTTCCTTTTCCTAAGTATTTTGATACCTTACTTTTCCACCTCTCCCTGTCTATTTTTCTTTCTCTTCCCCACCTCCATCTTCAGAGGCACACCTGAGAGGGGGGATTACAAAATCCCCATCCGAGCTCCCCCAATGGAGAAGGGTCCCCAAACGTTTCATAAATAGCAGTTCACCTATTTCTACTGACATTATACAATAACAACAGTTTATCTGGTTGCCTCGCTTGGTGGTTCACTTATTGAGCAGATCATCACTAGCTAGTTCATTCTTTGTGAGCGCCCCATACACCTAGCCTTGTGCCAAGTTAAGCTTTGTTAATCTATCTATACATATATAAAGGGCGGTTGTGTGTATATGTATGTCCGGAGGAAACATCGAAAATAAAACAATTAACGACAAAGTAAATATACATACGCATTAAATATCACCAGGGCTCGGTTTTTGAGCAAAAATAATAGAGATTTGATTTATATTCGTGAAGATAATTAAAAAATAAAATTTAAATGATAACAGCATGGGTTTTTCTTTTTCATTTAATATTTTAGATAGTAGACATTAACATTTCTTTTCAGAGTAGCTGGATCAATGCAAGGTCGTTTTTTGGGTTTTTTTGTTTGTTTTTTTTTTGCATAGGGATTTAAATGGGGCATCCCACAAGGATTCAACTCACGATTAAGTAATAATCGATCTGCGGGACTAACTTTAAAAAATCCCCCTCTACCCAGGCGACGCCGGGTAGCCGCTGCTAGTTACAACATAAAGATAGAGTACCACTACTGTTCTAAAAAGATGGCTTTGGCATTAAATTAACCATAAGTTTGATACTCCATTAAACAAAGAAACCAAACCTTCACTACCCCAAATCTCTGTCTGTTCATCTTCTATATATATAGGAACGAATCACGTTTCTTATGTTATGTACGTCGATTTATAACTCGGCAAAGAGATATAATTGAGCATTTAAATCGCGCATACACTTTAATAATAAGGAAAAGTACAAAATTTAGTTGTTTTTTTTAACTGATTAAATAAAATAATACAACAATTAAAAATCAATCGATTTGTGGAACACTTTAGTGTTCTTCATTTATAAGTACAGAAACTTTAACCTTTAGAATGTAGCGTTAGTTTGTATTTGCCTGGTGGAGTTGTCTGCCCCTTTTAGTTTGCTGGTGCTCGCCAGGGTGCTATAGTATTTAAGCGCCGGGTTCAAACCCTTTCTCTCTCTTTTCCTGTTTTAGCAACTACGAGCCACATGGGGTAGATTTTATCTAACCCCTCTCGTTGCATTACTGTAAATTCTTTACAGCATGGACTCATGTATGTACTCTTTTATGTTATAATGTACCATTTATGAATGTGTCTTTATCTTTATTTGTGTACCCCTTTATATATGTAACTCTTTTACTATGTACGTTGTATCTACTGTTATCCATGTGCTGTGTATATTAAATGTTTTGTCTATTAACCTTCATCGGAGTTATTTGTATGCAAAGTATCTAATAACTTTGCACCTACGTTACAACTGGTGACATCCCGAAGTGATATGAACACGAAACCCTTTTGGCCCAAGTCGACCGTAAAAATGGTCGTAAAAGTACTCGGGACTTTCAACACGAACTTTAAAAAAAAAAGAAGAAAAAACGGTGACCCCCTCAAAGAAATTATTTCTTTTTTTTCCAACTGTTATGGACACATTTTTTTTACTCGCTGGATATCTTCTAAAAAATTTTAAAAAAGATTCAACACCAAGAATTATCTTTTTTACCGAGAGGAAATAGTTCAGCCATCAGCCAGGGACAGTTTGACACGTTCCCTCACCCTAGGGATACTGACATCTTCAATTCGGCGACTACTACTATAGCATTGCCACACCATATGACCGGAATGTCAACCAGGCTACTCAGCAAAATATTTTTTTTGCAACCCCCGAGCGGAAAACGAAATGTACATCAGAAATGTTCATTTCAGGACGCAATATACCAATTTGAACACATTTCTGGTCTACGGTATTTGTGCCTCCCAGACTCAAAGTACCGACTTTGAAAATTTCAACTCGACCTTGGCGTCTAAGAAGACATTTAACCAGGTCAGCATTGAAGAATGGAACGAAGAGACGTTGAATTTCAAGTTATTATCCACACCACACAGAGAGACATTTGCTCCATATTTTCCTCAAACTTTTGAAAATTGTACACCTGTACAGAAAATATTTTTTTTGCCAAAAGTTGAACCTGAAATATGGTTCGTAAAAATCTTTTAACTTTTGTTTCGTTTGAAACACCTTTTTAACGATCCCCGTCGTTTTTGGCATTTTGTGCCTAACAAATTTTACCAGGAATTCACCAAATTCCTGGCCAAAGTCGGACCCACCATGGCCTGTAAAAGTACTTTGACTTGGCATTTTGTGCCTACCATTTTTTCCCGGAGAAAAATTATTCCACAAGGATAAAAGCAGTCCTTATTTCAACTCAGGAATTTGGAAGAAAGATGATTTCTTTAAATTGTCACTTACCACATAGGAACTTTTTTCACACCGGACTTAAACATGAAAATTCTCTTGTTTGTATTTTAAATTACATTCCTGTTTTTTCATGCTTTTATTTTGTAGTTTGCGGGAATATGTATGTGCAAATTTTATTTCTCTGTTTTTGGAACTTTGAACTTTGAACATTCGAGACTCTGTTCTTTTCCTTAAAGGAATATTTTTTTTTGTTTGTCATCCTTGTCAGTAAATTTTTTAGCCCCGCTAAAAATTTAGGGGGGAGTATTTGTAGCGTTAGTTTGTATTTGCCTGGTGGAGTTGTTTGCCCCTTTTAGTTTGCTGGTGCCCGCCAGGGTGCTATAGTATTTAAGCGCCGGGTTCAAACCCTTTCTCTCTCTTTTCCTGTTTTAGCAACTACGAGCCACATGGGGTAGATTTTATCTAACCCCTCTCGTTGGGGCTCCGCCCCCTTACATTACTGTAAGTTCTTTACAGCATGGACTATTGCTAGTCTCATGTCTGTACTTTTATATGTTATAATGTACCATTCATGAATGTCTTTATCTTTATTTGTGTACCCCTTTATATATGTAACTCTTTTACTATGTACGTTGTATCTACTGTTATCCATGTGCTATGTATATATTAAATGTTTTGTCTATTAACCTTCATCGGAGTTATTTGTATGCAAAGTATCTAATAACTTTGCACCTACGTTACAAGAAAAAGAAAATTATGTTTCAAACCACTCATGAGTTTTGGTTTACATTTTTAAAATAATATTCTGAATGTAAACAAAAGATACAAGAACAAAGCAATTCTTAAAATAAAGGGAATATATAATGTCAATAGGCAAATTCTTAGCTTGTTTGCCGTTAAAATTAATTCATCTTATTTCTCTCTTTTCGCTTTCTCTCTCAGTATCTGGTGTTCTTAAAATGATTTCACTACGGTTATGGACCGGGTACATCAGCTAGTTAATATATATATCATTTATTCTTTTAATTCTATTATTTCTTCTTTTTTCTCTTTCGTTTTTTTTTATTATTATTTATTCTTTCTTATCAATTCATTCTGTCATTTTTTTTTTTTCATTCTTACAATAATTCCCTTTTTCTTCTGATATTTTTTTAACTTTCATCTTAAACTATCTTCATCCCCTCCTTGTTAATGATCAACTCTCTCTCTCTCTCTCTCTCTCTCTCTCTCTCTCTCCCTCTCTCTCTCTCTCTCTCTCTCTCTCTCTCTCTCTCTCTCTCTCTCTCTATTATATATATATATCCCTCTTTCTTTTCTCCTTTTACTTCTCTCTCTCTCTTTCTTTCTCTTTCACACTCTAACTGTCTTTTTTCTTAGTTTCTCCTTCTTCTTCTCTCTCTGTCTCTGTCTGTCTGTCTCTCTATGTCTCTGTCTCTGTCTCTGTCTGTCTCTGTCTGTCTCTCTCTGTCTCTCCTTTCTCCTTCCTCTTCTCTCCCCCTCTTTCTCTTTCACTCTCTCTCTCTCTCTTTTCTTTCTCCTTCCTATTCTCTCCCCTCTCTCTCTCTTTCTCTTACTTTCTCTCTCTCTCTCTCTCTCACACACACACTCTCTCTCCCTCTCTCTCTCTCTCTCTGTCACTTTCCTCTTCTCCCCCTCTCTTTACTTTCATTTTTTCTGACTGTAACTTCTCTTTCTCCTGTCTCCTTTGTTTTTCTTTCTTTGTCTCTCTCCTCCCTCCCTCTCCCTCCTTCCCTCCCTCCTTCCCTCTCCATTCTCCCCCCCCTCTCTTTACTGATCTCGTCTTTTCTTCATAGTTTGTCTTTCTCTCCTTTTTATATTTCCTTTCTCATCGTTCAGAAACATTTCCCCATTCGAATAATAGCAAACACCCAAAATGTCAGACCCGTTAGCAATATTAACGCCTAATCGATATTCAGTGAACCTTAAATCAAATACTTTCATTCGTATAGTCTGATACAAGGCCACGATGTGTGAGCACCCGAATGAAGATCAAAATATCTACACTCGCCAACTCAGCGTATGAGTAGCACAGGGATCTGTGCGGTAAAGTAAGGAGCTGATGGTAGGTGTGGCGCTCCACCTCAGACGCATAAATAATCTCCTTGGTCTAGCACTAGTGAAAAGGGGATAGACTCCCTCATTGATTGGCTCATACCGACTTTAGGCCACCCCGACGACGACGACGACTATTTAACTGATTTATGAAGAAAGCATCTTAATCAAAGCATTCTATCATCTTTTTGTCACGATCCTCAAGAATGTCCCTCAGAATCAGAAAATAAATCCACCCATGCTGCAGGTCCACATTGGATGTAATAGGATGGGGCTCAAAGGTCAATTCTGCAATGCCTGGGGCGCCCATAAATTGAAATGCGAAGATACGGAGCTGTTTTTGTTGGATATTTTTGTATATAAGGTGTGTGCCAGTTCCCTGCCTATACTTATAGACTAGTCGAGATCATGTGGTCTATTCCTTAGCCAATCGCTGGCCATACTGCGTGGCTGATATATTACTTAAGCGTTGATTCTTTCTCAGTTTACTAGCAGGCATCGACGAACGAACCTAGGAATCTCTACCTGAGAGGATTACTAAAGGAACCAAATCAGAGGACTCTATACCAAGAATCAACTGGCCAACGCAGTCTCCTTTACGGGCAGAAAGAAAATTATACAAAAACTGTTAAGTTTTTAAGGGTTTAAAAACTTATCAGTTTTTGATAATTTTCTTTCTGTCCGTAAAGGAGACTGCGTTCTGCTTGACATCGTGTCAGATTCAGATTTCATGCAGGGACAGTTAAATACATATGTTATATACCCACAATGACATCGTACATCATACATCAAGTATATATATTTACCAACCCCTCCGCACAAGCAGGATGTGACACAAGGTCAATTTCTTAAGCGGAGTTCAACAGGTTTGAATTCAGCGTTTTCCTTCTCCTAGACCGGTTGCCTAACCAAGGTTAAAGAGCCCAGTCCAGCCTACTATTTACCCATAGCTGGAGGGAGAACTGGATTCCCAAGGGTATTACCGCTAGGTGAAAATGCAGTTACCGCGTCCAGGACGAGTCTATTTCCCATGACTTTAACCATTACACCACGCGCTTCCGTCATACATCAGGTATACAAACGAGAGAGGAAATTCGAGTGATTTGTCGTTAAAATTAATTTATCTTTTTTCTCTTTTCGCTTTCTCTTCACTACGTGGTGTTCTTAATATCCTTTCACTCCGGTTAGGGACCGGATACATCAGCTAGTTAATATACTACAAAGTCAGAAAACAGCAATGCTCACATGACTTTCGGAAACATTTTTTTCACGCTCAGAATTGACAAGGAATGGAATAAGCTACCCGCGTCCGTTGTAGGCTGCCGAAACACAGCATCTTCCAAGGCCTCAATGCTTCCTGTAGTCCGCCAACACCATACCTGATACCCCTCTCCACACACATAAGCACATACGCGCATACATACATGTATATTATTACTGTACTCTATTCATGTTCCTGACACCAATACATTATTCTATGTACTAGACATGAGACTTTGATGAGTTGTGGTGCACCTGAGCACTGTACACATACATGTATATTATTACTGTACACTATTCATGTTCCTGGAACTAATATATTATTCTATGTACTAGACATGAGACATTGATGAGTTGTGGTGCACCTGAGCACTGTACACATACATGTATATTATTACTGTACACTATTCATGTTCCTGGAACTAATATATTATTCTATGTACTAGACATGAGACTTTGGTGAGTTGTGGTGCACCTGAGCACTGTACAGATACGTGTATATTATTACTGTACACTATTCATGTTCCTAAACTAATATATTATTCTATGTACTAGACATGAGACTTTGATGAGTTGTGGTGCACCTGAGCACTGTACACATACATGTATATTATTACTGTACACTATTCATATTCCTGAAACTGATATATTATTCTAAGTAATAAATATGAGACTTTGATGAGTTGTGGTGCACATGAGCACTGTACACGTACATGTATATTATTACTGTACACTATTCATGTTCCTGAAACTAATATATTATTCCATGTACTAGACATGAGACTTTGATGAGTTGTGGTGCACCTGAGCACTGTACACATACATGTATATTATTACTGAACATTATTCATATTCCTGAAACTAATATATTATTCTGTGTACTAGACATGAGACTTTGATGAGTTGTGGTGCACCTGAGCAATGTAGACAATAAATTTCATTATTATTATTATCATATCGTTTATTTTTTTAAATTCTATTATTTCTTCTTTATTTTCTCTTTATTTCTCTTTCGTTTTCTTCTATCTATTCTTTCTTATTCATTCTGCCATTTTTTTTTCATTGTCCCACAGACCTGAAGTCTGCGTTCCACGGGTTATATACTTTATTTCAGACATTTTCCATGGGGTGGTATAGTGTGGTTATACCAGACCCAGGAGTTGATTAAAGTCTGTGACCCCGACGCAGAAAAAAAAAATTGCGTGCAGTATACGCGCACGAAATATGCTCTCCGCACAGGGCCGGGCCGCCCGCCACAGATCGCCCCACCATCCACGATATCGCCCATCAATACCCTCAGTTCGCATACTGTACGCACTGATGAGCGACATCGCAGATGGTAAAACGCTCCAAGGCAGAAGACCCAGCCATATATGAGAAACCTATTTCATGTCAGGTGATCAACGTTGAGACAAGAATTTCACTGATCACTTTAGATCAGTGGTTCCCATTCTATGTGTCATGACACACTGGTGTTTTTGCAAAAATTATGTCATCCATGTATATAAGGTGGTTTATATTTTCTTGTGAGTTAGTGAATTTGTATCCCCCTGTACATTTTTTAAGTATATGATTGAGTGGCATCATTGCTATAATAAATAATAGTGGTGATAACGAGTCTCCTTGGAAAATACCTCTTTGGATTTTTACTTCTGCCAGATTATTATTATTATTATTATTATTATTATTATTATTACTAGCAAATATATGCACCCTCCGGGTGCAAGTATTTAAGTTTTTGTAATAAAATATTGTATTAAATTAGAAAGGCTAATAAAACTAAATAAGAATACAGATAAAAAGATTTGAAACAGAGGGAGTATAATAAAAGATTTGAAACAGAGGGAGTATAATAAAAAATGGAATAACTGAAACTTACTCTTCCATCACTCTCGTCTTTCATTGTTATTTTTTCTAATTTAAGTATTTAGTTAAAAGAGGAAGTAAAGAATAAAATGACAGTTATTTTATCTTGTTAATGGATTTCATTTAAGATTCATTAAAGAGATTTTGCTTATATTCATTAAAATAAAACCAAACAATTAGAAATCAATAATACTAAGCACATATTTATTAAATTCGATTTTTTAATATTAATATGCAAATTAGCCTTCCGTTCACACTGTAAACCGCTATTTTGTTGTATATATAAATATAATTGCATGCTGTTAGTATGTAGACATAGTTAACAGTATTAATAATGTAAGACAATTTTATTAATAATTGAGGTTTAGATAAAAATAAAATCATGGAGGATGTGATGTCAATAACTAAGAGAATTGTGACTTGAGTAGGAATATAGTTTCGGTTACAGACAAAAAAACACACAATCTCCATTATAATAAGTTATTATTATTATTATTATTTATTTATTTGTTATACTTTTTAAGTATTGAGATAAAGTCGTAAACTTATTTTTATCTGTTTTTTTTTTTGTTTGTTTGTTTTTTTGGTGGGGGTGAGGGTGTTATGTTTTGGGTGCGTGTGTGCACTCATATGTTATTTTTTTTCCTTTCAATAAATAGAATTTCTTTCTCCGGTTTGAGAGTTGGAGATTTCTGGGGAGTGGGTGTGTGGATAGAGTTCACTTCAAAGAATCTTGGCAAAACGGTCTTTTTCGGATTGAGGGGAAACATTCTGACCTTTGACCTTTTTATCAAAAGCTAAGAAACCTTGTTTGTTATTGGATTCCGTTGACGTCACACATCTTCACAACAATTCTTTTTTTTTCCTTTCTTTTTCTCTTTCTTTTTCTTTATCTTTTTCTTTCCTCTTTAATAACCTCCCTACCCTTCCCCCACCCCGTTCTTAAATTGGTAAATAACATGAATGGGTCAATAAATGTGAGTGGATAAGAGTGAGAAGGTCATAGTTGGTGGGGGGAGGGGTATTTAGATTCATGTAAGACTTATGGGGTCTCTCTGCATCCCTGGTGACACTGTTGCCCCACGCAGCTTTTTCTCTAAACGCATTCACTGATTCTTATCAAATGTTTGACTTGGGTGCTCCATAATTGTAAGCTTATGCCAGACTAAATTGGAGTTGTAGGAAATGGACTCATCAACCAGAGTTCAATTCCCGGGCGAAGCTGTTGGCATTTTACATGACGCTAATACCCTTGGGAAAGGTATGAATCCAATTCTCTCTCCAGCTATGAGTAAATAGCAGTGCAGACTGGACTCTTTGACCATGGCTAGGTAACCAGTCTAGGAGAAAGAAAACTTGAATTCAAACATGTTAAACTCCGCTTAAGAAATTGACCTTGTGTCGCATCCTGCTCGTGCCGAGGGGTTGGTAAATATATATGCCAGACTAAATTTAGCTTAATAGATAATCTCAATATAATGTTTTTTGTAGGAATTGGAATTTTTGTATATAAGGTGTGTGCCAGTTTCCTGTCTATACTTATAGATTAGGCGAGATCATGTGGTCTGTTCCTTAGCCAATCGCTGGCCATACTGCGTGGCTGATACATTACTTAAGCGCTGATTCTTTCTCAGTTGCTAACATTCGACGGGGAACCTAGGAATCTCTACCTGAGATTAAAGGATTCAAATCGGAGGACTCTCTACCTAGAATCAACTGGCCAATTATGGCCCTTAAAAACTTAACAGTAAGCTCAAAACGTGGACAAATTTGAGTATATCCTGGATTCAAGGGTGACATTTCATAAGAGCTCACCACGTTACATTCTGTTGCTATGGATGACCAACAATGTCAAAATTTAAAATGATAATAAACGATCTCCAATGAAAGCAAAGCGATACAAAATACTTTAGATTAAGAAAAAGAAATATATGGATGACCAACAATGTCAAAATTGAAATAGCTAAATGATAATAAACCGATCTCCAATGAAAGTAAAACGATACAAAATACTTTAGATTTAGAAAAAGAAATATATGGATGACCAACAATGTCAAAATTGAAATAGCTAAATGATAATAAACCGATCTCCAATGAAAGCAAAGCTATACTTTAGATTAGAAAAAGAAATATATGGATGACCAACAATGTCAAAATTGAAATAGCTAAATGATAATAAACCGATCTCCAATGAAAGCAAAGTGATACAAAATACTTTAGATTAGAAAAAGAAATATATGGATGACCAACCATGTCAAAATTGAAATAGCTAAATGATAATAAACCGATATCCAACGAAAGCAAAGCGATACAAAATATTTTAGATTAAGAAAAAGGGTAATTTATGAGGAAATGCGTCCCGGTCTTCTGCCTCAAAAATTCCTACCCGGTGACTATCAAAATAACAACCCCAGCTCGTCGTAATTCTTTTTTATTTATCGTAATTTGTCGTAATTCTTGTTTAGATATGAAGATAGATATATAGTTTGGAATAGACTAGATAGATAGATAGATAGATAGATAGATAGATAAACAAACAAAATAATATACATAGATATGAACAAATGGAGATAGATATTTTCGACAAGTAAATATATTTGAGGGGGGGTCGCATCTTTTTTGTAGTAATTCTTGTTTATTTAAACTAAAAACAAGTTATTAAACAAACTTTTTTTTTAAATCTTAGTATTTAAAGTAATATAGATAAATATGAACAAATTGAGATAGATAGATAGATAGATAGATAGATAGATAGATAGATTTGAATAGACTGAGCTGGGTCGTTATTTTAATAGTCACCGGGTAGCAATTTTTGAGGCAGGAGACCGGGATGCACTTCCTCATAAATTAACAGAAAAAGAAATATATGGATGACCAACAATATCAAAATTGAAATAGCTAAATGATAATAAACCTATCTCCAATGAAAGAAAAAGAAATATATAAAGAACAGGATTTATGTCAATTTTCATATTTAGTAATATTTGAGTAAATCTAGATGTGTGTTTAATCAAACAAAACCATTAAGCAAACTTTAAAATTTCGGAATTTGCTAAATAAGTAAAGTTGTCGGGTGGCCTAAAGTCGGTATCAGCCAGACAGCGAGGGAGTCTATCTCCTTTTCACTAGCGCTAGACCAAGGTGATTGTTTGGGCGTCTGAGACGGAACGCCACTCCTACCATCAGCTCCTCACTTTACCGCACATATTCATGTGCTACTCATACGCTGAGTTGGCGAGGGCCGGAATCGAACCAGGAACCTCGAGGTTCCCAGCCGAACACTCTACCGACTGAGCTAAGCTGGCCCTATGAATTTTAGTAAATAAATTTAAAAAATTAAATCGAACTCGGAAAAAGATATGTTACAATTTATTTTTCATTGGTTAAACACGCACCTAGATATACTCAAATATTACTTTTTCAGGTCAGATATGATTAAGTAGAAGGGCATTATTAACACTAGCAGATATGTTAGTAAGAGTTATAGCTCAGTAGTTCTTAATGATTCCGAGGTCAGCTTTCTTGGGGAATGGGAGGATGCAACCTTTAGTCCATTTCTCTATTGTATTTTGTTTATACACTGCATTTCATAATTGGTTTTTGATTGGTTAAACACACACCTAGATATACTCAAATATTAATATTTCAAGTCAGATGTGATTAAGAAGGGCATTATTAACCCTAGCAGATATGTCATTAAGAGTTATACCTCTGTAGTTCTTAATGATTCCGAGGTCACCTTTCTTTGGGAATGGGAGGATGCATTGCATTGCATAATGGAAGAAGTATATCATCAAATTTCCTTGTCTTCTTTATTTTACGGGGTATTTTGTCGAGGCCTGCAGCTTTTCATCTTTTAATTGTTTTTAAGATTTCATCGAGTTTATTCTCCCTAAAGAGTCCTAGCTTAATGTCTAGTTGGCTATTCGTGTTTTTTTTAGTATTATCTGTGATTTTAGGAGGGTTTCCAAGCAGATTTTGGTCAAATCCTACTTAACGGACATAAATTCCACCATCGTATGTCATCCCGCCGAAAGAAAAAAATACTAAAAATCAAGAATTAACCGAATTTAATGAAATTTTCAGTGCTGATATATTAATGAATAAACAGTTATTTTATTTGAAAACTGTTACATTTTTTGGACCATATTACCTTTAGGCATCCCCCGATTAAGAAAGGACATGTTTTTCATTTACACTGTCAATATCCGGTTGTTTGTTAGGGGTTAGGGTTAGGGGTCAGTTTTATGATCTTAAAAAAATTAAAAATCGTCTGTTAAAATAACCGGATATTGACGGTGTAAATGAAAAACATGTCCTTTCTTAATCGAGATCAAAAAGGGGAAGCCTAAAGGTCATATGGTCCCATTTTTTCAGGTCAGTTAACTTTTAACCATGTATCTTTGAGGTGTAACACAGATTCCAAACGTACGTGGTTCAAAGTTAATTGACCTGAAAAAATCTAAAAGTTTTAAATAAAATAACGGGTGCATTATATCTTTGATTCATTAATGTATCAACACTGAGAATTTAATTAAATTCGGTTCATTCCTTGATTTTAAGGTTTTTTTTTTCTTTCGGCGGGGTGACATACGATGGTGGAATTTATGTCCGTTAAGTAGGATTTAACCCATTTTTAAAACTCGGTATAAAGTGTGCCAAAATAGTTTTGTTACTTCGGAATTGTCTCAAAAAGTTAGGAATTGTCTGACTTATGAGAAAAAAATAACCTACGAAATTAATGGAATGCGCTAGTATATATATTCCGAGTTTTATTAAAGATAATCGGTTTTATTCCATTGGCTCGTCTCAAAGGGCATTTGGCAGCTTCCTTTCTGAGAAATCGAAAATCTGTTTCTATTTTTGTTGTTTCCTATTCATCTATTTCCAAGGATTTCTATCTTCGCTGGTTTTGACCGGCATGACCTGTCGAAATCACCCCAGCATTTCCGCTGTGGTTTAGTCGAAAATATCCGGGTCGTTTATTTCCCGAGAGACTGCTCGGCAATTTCCGCTAATCTAACATCGTAAGCAATCGGTAATGTCCGTATGTTGAAGACTTATTTCGATGGTTGGCCGTGTCGAAAATTTCCGAGCGAGGTGATTCAATTTATTTGTGTGTGTGTGTGTGTGTGTGTGTGTGTCTCTCTCTCTCTCTCTCTCTCTCTCTCTCTCTCTCTCTCTCTCTCTCTCTCTCTCTCTCTCTCTCTCTCTGTGTGTGTGTGTGTGTGTGTGTGTGTGTGCATAGCCAGAATGAATTATCTTTTTTTTGTAAGGAAATATAAAATATTTTACTTTCTGTTATTAATTATATTGTGTGTTGGCATTTTTCCGTCTGCGAAAGACGATGGCGTAGTGTCCAAAAAATATTCTGTCTTTTGGAACTACGTAGCCTGGGCGAATTGATATGGAGGATGTGCTGTTGTTCAAGCAGCAGATCCCCTCTCCCCATTGCCGCTGTAGTCCAAAGGAAAGGTAGGAGACCAATGCAGTTTGGCAACGCCAGTGTCACAGGAGTTGCTGTGTAGTGCTGAAGTTCAACGTTACGCCATCTTAGGGACTCCGGCTCCGGATTTGTTTTCAGGGTTTACTCTCCTAGCTTCCCTTGTTTGATTGTAAACGTTTACTTAATGTTGTACACGTCACCTGATCTACGAGAAATTTCGATTTTGACCCCTACAAGCGAATACAGAAGTCACTCTGTCGATGGGGCTTAGCATATGCTGACCGTATCCCCTGGGGGGGGATAAGACATCCAAAAAGGAACATCCTTGGTATGACACTAAACTGCATCTAGAAATAAAGATCCAGTTATAGAGCTCTGGGGAATGCGCAGTACTTCTTCATTGTCATTATTCCCAGGTTCACTCTAACCAGGAGTGATAGTACCAGTTAGATCCTTCTGTTGCATACCCTTCTCATTGCTTACTTCTTACTTCTATTCTTCTTCTGTTCTTCTGACATCTTAAGTTCTTCTAGGTCTCTTCTAACGTCTGGACTTCTCTTGGGGACTTCGTGTCTGGTCTTCCATTGGGGGTTTCTCTTTATCAGAAGCCCTGTGTCATTGTTAGTTTTTAGATAATAACACAAGACTTCGATTTACTTTGATCATATTTTATTCTCGAAATCCCCCACAGACTACCTGCGCAGATCGAGTCGGAACGTGTATAACACGACTCACCACCGTCGTGGTTTCTCGCCGACTGACTAAAATCTATTTCTAATCTAAACCGGAAGAGGGTCTTCTCCACCGATTCTCACGGTATCCACCGGAAGGAAGGATCAGGACAGGTCAAGCCTTGTCATTCAAATCCTTCAAGGCCATGGGCTGCAGCTTATAACGGCCATTTTGATTTCTACACTATTACACATAAATATTAGGTATCTAATAATTATGTAACATTTCCTATCTTTGGGTTTATGGTGTATGTGGTCGATGGGATGTATATATTTGGGTAATTACAATAAACACACCATAAGGTCACATATATTAAGAAAAACAAAGAACACATAAATTGAACAAGTAATATTTGTATTGAAACAAAAGATTACAATAATCAAGAATACTGATCAAAGTCCTGCAGAATATGCTTTTTTAAATGTTCATGTAGTAAGATAATAAGGTGTTGAATTGATTCTAAATGAGAAAGAAAGGGTAAAATTCAAATCAGCAGCCAAGTTAATTAGAGAGAGAGAAAGATATAGCTTATGATACCTTCAGCAGTAGGGAAATATTTCTTAAAACGAGAAGCGTGGAGTATTCAGGCATGTTTGTTCTTTCTCTGCTGTTCTTCGAAAAACGTTCGTTTGTATAGGATTTAGGTAGGCTCCAAATAGGTCTTTTGAAAAGCTTCTTTTTAGGCGCAAACGCTTCTGATTGGTTGAAAATTAACATTTTTAATATTTCTATTTTTCTCTCTAGCTGCGCCGATCCTCATGCGAAAAGCATTTATTTTTGTTATTCCATTTCTGCTTTCAAAGCGTTAACTTGCGGCTCACAACAGGTTAAATAGATATGTTTGCAAATTATGTGTATTAGATAAGTAGACTTGATATCATATAATTAGGCGCAAACAAAATTATTATGAAACAGCACAAAAAATGTTAATATAAATTTGGTGATTGGTTTTGAAGGTTATCACTATGCTACCATAGATTATGCAACATTGCTCATTATATGGGTTTTTCAGACAATTGCTCTGACGGACAAAGTACACCTGAAGAAGGTCGAAGGGTACAAGAGCCGAAACATTGTGTTTCTATATATCACGATAAAGAAGAGGACAACAGTCCGAAAAATCAAAATAAAACATATCAAACCTTATCTAAAACATTTCAAACAAATTGTTCTTTGTTATGTTGTTGTATATTGTACAAACGGAAATAGAAATTTCCAGTTAAATTAAACAAAGCAAAGAAAAGATGACAAAAATGACAAAGGACTTTTTTTCCGGGTAAAGCGAACAAAAGAAGGATGGGTACAATAAGTTCGGAAATAGATTTGCCCGTTATCAGATCAAAAGATAAAGATGCATAGGCGTATTGTCAATACAAAAAACCAGAGGGCAGACCAGTTAGACAGTCAGATAGGAGACGGCGAACAGAGCACAAGGAGCGACCGTCGACACGGACCATCCTGCCAGCGGGCAGTAGTAGTCATTGTCACCGCTCGCCACCCACGAGACAGGAGAAGAAATAAACGCTACATAACATATATAGAATTTGATGCCAGTATATAACATATACGATTTACTACCACTAAAGAAGACACTATGCAACAATGTTTTTTTGAGCTCATCCACTTTTATCTCTGTCTATCGCCATGATGCCCCACTAATAAGACTAAAATCAAGAACGAGGTCGAAGGACGTCTCGTCGGACTGAAGATAATCAATCACAAACCATTAGTTGGTAAAGGGTTGACTATTCCAGGACCCGCAAAGGAATTACGGACCTGGTGAGGGAATGACTTTGGGGTTTGTCCTGATAAGGACAGTAGCAGGAAAAGGGTCCAGAAAAGGACCGTTTGAAAGAAGTGCCGGATCAGCAGATGACTGGATCGAGGCTTGCAGGAAGAAGGCCGGATCAGGGTTGGCAGGAGACTGGATCGTCGGTTGGCTGGAGCGTGTGAGGTCTGCCGGTAGGTATGGGGTACCGCAGGAACGTAGGCTGCAAGAAGTCCGTGGCAGAGCTGAGCTGGAGGCAGAAGACCAAGGCAGAGCCAAGCAGGAGGCAGGAGACCGTGGTTGATCGAGGCTGGAGGATGGAACTGGAATCGAAACTGGATCATGGCCTGGCAGTGGCCAGAAAAAAAAGGTGCCACAAGTGGGTAAATCTGGAGAGCTCACCACAAACGGGACTTTTATTAGTGCTCGAGGGAACTTGTGTGAGTTCGCTCAAGCCATCGAGGTAGCGAACTCGGCCATAACGCGCCGCCCGAAGCACAGGGACCGAAGAACATAACTCTTAACCAGCCCGAATCACGTTGCCAATATTTGATGCAGGTACATCCCCACACCCACTTCAAATAATTTTTATTTACTCAAGAATGGGTTACAGCGGTGTACACACATCTCGGTATCTAGCCGGAAGTTGTATTTGGGGGATGTGGGAAAAGCTGGTCATGCTTTCCTATGGTTCTAGCTAGCTAGGTACACTCACCGACCGATTCATTCAAAAATAAAACACTTACTTTCTTCTTCTTGCAGCCTACTTTCACCAAAATACTTCATTCTCTCTGTGACTTTATTCTACTTTAAATTCCATTTCGATGAGATTGGATGATGAGCACACGCTGTGTGCACCGAATGGATTGGAGATTGAGGGGTAGGGTAAAAACAAAAAACAAAATCCTAAAAAACTGGAACGGTAAAACGAAAGATAAAATTGTGGGCCATTTATTTGTCCCCTTTCCCTCAACTAATGTGTAGGATTGCCGACTGTTTTCCGATCTTTTCTCGTTGCCGGAACCTTCGAAAAAGCAGTTCTTATCTGCTAGTGTAAGGAATCATCCCAGCCGAGTTATTGTTGATTTAGCGTTAGCACGCAGAATTAAATTCCTGTTGTTGGTTCGGGTAGAATTTCTCCACGGATGAATTGCAAAGACTGTTAGCAATCGTTTGTTGACTTTGTTACTAACCGGTGCTTGCTATAATGTCCATAAAAATGTATCTTACATATTTGTATATTTATTGATTTTTTAAGCAATACGTAATTAAAAACAACCTTAATCCCCAAACCCCTAAACCGTAACCAAATTCGCAAAAAAGTTAATTCATACACTGTAGTTAAACTGTCATGGATCGCCATTTGAGAAAGTCCAGATCGTGATTCGGTTAAACTTGCAAATCGTCGTCAAAATTAAAACGGAAACTTGTTTGGTGGTGATCCATGACTGTTTAACTACAGTGTATGAATGAACTTTTTTGCGAATTGTGTTACGGTTTAGGGGTTTGGGGATTAAGGTTGTTTTTTTTTACGTATTGCTTAAAACAACAATAAACCCAAATTACTATACATTTAATTAACCATTGAAATTAATTATTGAATCCAACGGTAGACACATTATTCTCAGTTGATTGTGTTAGCATGTATGAAAGCAATGTATGATTTCCATTAAACTTGGTTTAAAAAAAAATTTTTTCAACATTAAATGTATAGTAATTTGGGTTTTTTGTTATTGTTTTTTTAAGCAATACGTAATTAAAAACAACCTTAATCCCCAAACCCCTAAACTGTAACCCAATTCGCAAAAAAATGTTCATTCATACACTGTAGTTAAACTGTCATGGATCACCACCAAATAAGTTTCCGTTTTAATTTTGACGACGATTTGCAAGATTAACCCGCGATTCTTGTTTAGAACGAAAGCGTCGAGGAGAGCTGTTTCTGGCCGCTGATTGACCAAGTTGAAGAATCTGCAAGTGGGAGAAGGAGGCTTAGATTTTGAGCACCGTAGTATTAGGGTGCGACACTGTCAATGGGACAGAACACTGTAAGAGTTGGACTTGTGTATTTCGAGTAAATGTTTGTTTTCTGAGCTGATAATAACAATAACCATCTCACACACACACACACACACACATACACACACACACATCGATTTAAATCAGACCAAAATACAACTTGGGGTTATTTCCTATAACTCCAACCTAAAAAAGGGGAAGCACTCTGAATTAATTTTATTTGTTAATTAATCTACCCATTATTTTCCCATTAAACTAACCCTAAACCCTAACCCTAAACCCGTCTTCTTTTTTCCTAGTAGATCAATAAATAAATAAATAAGTAATTCACCAGTCAATCAGAGTGGTTCCCCTTTTTTTAGGTTAGAGTTATAGGAAATAACCCAACTTGGAAACCCGATGTGACTCGAAGCCAAAAACATCAGTCACGATTGTCGCGCGTTTATTGTGAAAGAGAGACGCGATGCATCGAATGAAAAGAATGAAAGAACAACAAAAACAAAACAAAAATATACAAACCCAGGCTGATCTAAAAAAAAAAAAATAAATAAATAAATAAATAAACGCATCGAAAAACGATTGCAAATCTTAAGATAATTTTTTTTTTAATTCCGAGAATAATAATTGTAAAAAGCCTTCAGCGTCATTTTTTTTTTATTTCTTTCTTTTTCCCAATCTGTCACACATGCAATAAGCAGAGGCGATATAATCTTCTTTTTTTTTTTTTTTTAACTTTTCAGAAAGAAAGAAAAAAAAAGGAAGAGTTCACTCAGCTTGATATCCTGTCACGTGATTGTGTTTATTCTGAAGATTTGTATGAAAAGGAAATTTTCTTCACTAGTTTATGCACCAGCACCACTACCACCACCAATACCACCACTACTACTACTACTACTACTACTACTACTACTATCATTATCATTATTATTATTATTATTGCTACAACTAATAATAATACGCGTAGCATGTATTTACCCAACCCCTCCGCTCTGGGTAAGATGTGATACAATGTCAATTTTTAAGCAACCGGCCATCGCCAACTCTCATTGATCTATACATTTAATGTTGAAATTTTTTTTTAACCAAGTTTAATTTAAATTATACATTGCAATACTAACACAAACAACTGAGACTAATGTTGTGGTGATTCAGGCCACGAGTGTAGACAGACAAGAGTTAAAAGGAGAAAAACACGACATAGAATTCAAAAACGACTTGTTTTATCATACATAAAGAAATATAAATTAATTACTTGCAAACTAAGGTTTTGTCTGCAGGAATGATTATATAAATAACACAGTCCACTTAACTGAGTTCCTGAGGTAGGGTGAATTATCGGACTCCCTCGGCTATCTGGTCGCTCGGGTGAATATAAAAGACGCCTTGTTGCAGGTCTGTCTTCGGGGAGGCTCGATCAGAAAAAAGGAAGAATTTGTCTCTTTGGTTTTGCCGCTAAAGAATACCAGCCTGTGATTGGTTTGTTGATAGCGAGGCTCATAGAACAAGGACGATAACCCTACCTCAGATATTTTTATAATGTGTCTACCGTTGGATTCAATAATTAATTTCAAAGGCTAATCAAATGTATAGTAATTTGGGGGTTTTGTTGTTTTTAAGCAATACGTAATAAAAAAAACAACCTTAATCCCCAAACCCCTAAACCGTAACCCAATTCTCAAAAAAGTTCATTCATACACTGTAGTTAAACTATCATGGATCACCATCAAATAAGTTTCCGTTTGACGACGATTTGCAAGTTTAAGCCTTCAAGCCTTATATTCAGCTCACTATTCCGTTTCCTATCAAATATATTTTAGCTACGTGGCAATGGCAATAGAAGTTGGTAGACCATTACACGTTGTGAGAAGGATTTTACCAATGATTAGTCTAAAAAAAAGTTGTTTTTTCCATAGAATTTTAATAAATCTCCTCGGTTAAATCACCTTTTAATGAATTACCGTATTTGACGGCATATAGGACGCACTCTTTTTCCAAGATTTTGGTTAAAAAATTGCCCTGCGTCTTATACATCGTAAGTGAAGTTTGAAGTTTTATTATTATTATTATTATTATTATTATTATTATTATTATTATTTCCTGCTATTAAGATGTCTTGTGTACGCTTATTGTTTGCCTGTACTGCTAAATTGCTTTTATACAAGCTATGTTTCTGCTTGTGTAATGCACAGCTAGACTGTTTTCAACAATATATGCATAAATACGCAAAAAAAACTTTTTTTTCCTTAATCTGACCTGCTGAAATGGGAGTGCGTCTTATATACCCCTGCGTCTTATATGCCGTCAAATACGGTAAATTCATTTGGTAGGAAAATCAGCCAGTTGATAAAAAACAGTTTCATTTTTTGATAAGAAAATTCGTATTGACTGAATGATTTTGATACACAAAAAACCCTTTCCCTTTTTTAAAAAAAAAATTGTACTTTTAATTTTCTCGGCAAGACCTTCATTTATTATATCAAACAATAACTGGATATTCATTTTTTATATTTTATTACTTCAAAACCATTTTTATAAAAAGAAAACTTTATTCTAACTTTAAATGCACAGCTAGATTGTTTTCAACAATATATGCTTAAATACACAAACAAACTTTTTTTCCTTAATCTGACCTGCTGAAATGGGGGTGCGTCTTATATATATTTACCAACCCCTCCGCACGAGCAGGATGTGACACAAGGTCAATTTCTTAAGCGAAGTTCAACAGGTTTCAATTCGGAGTTTTCCTTCTCCTAGACCGGTTGCCTAACCAAGGTTAAAGAGTACAGTCTGTCCTACTATTTACCCATAGCTGGAGGGAAATAGGATTCATACCTTTCCCAAGGGTATTAGCGCTAAGTGAAATGCAATTACAAAGTCCAGGATTTGAACTCGGAGCGACGTGTCCATTTACCATGACTTTAACCATTACACCACACGCTTCTTATATGTCCGTGCGTCTTATATGCCAGTGCGTTTTATATGGTATTTATCAAAGTTTATTCTAATGATAAAAATCTCCGATTATTATCGACCCGTATAACGTCTACATTAAGATGTTTCTCTTTTTAAGAGAGATTGTAGCTCGAGTGACCTGAATTTTTTTTTTTTTTTTTTTTTTGTTGAAATCTTATTATAATGGAGATTGTGTGTTTGTCTGTAACCGAAACTATATTTCTACTCAAGTCACAATTCCCTTTGTTATTTACATCACATTCTCCATGATTTTATTTATATTTAAACCTCAATTATTAATAAAATTGTTATACATTATTAATACTGTTGACCATATCTACATGATATTTTCCACGTACCCCACTTGTACGGGTCAGGCACAAAGGCCCTATTTATGTGGGACCACCCACAAGCCGAGACTCATGGGGTGACGGGTGAAAAATTGCGTCGATCCCGACGGCATTGCCCCTCAAGGGGGGCGCCTCAGGCGCTGGGCAATAAACCCAGCCCTGCCCCTTTAAATCGAGGGGACAGGTGTTGCCTGGGGGGATGGCCCCCTGGGATCGACGCCGTTAATTATATCAATGGTCCAAAGGCCGAAGCCACTGTTGACCATATCAACATACTAATAACATGCAATTGTATTTATATATACAATAAAATAGCGGTTTGCAGTGTGAATGGGAAGGCTAATTTGCATATTGATATTTAAAATGTGATTTTAATAAATATGTGCTTAGTATTATTGATTTCTAACTGTTTGGATTTATTTTAATGAATATAAACAAAAATCTCTTCAATGAATCTTAAATGAAATCCATTAATAAGAAAAAAATAACTGTCATTTTATTCTTTACTTCCTCTTTTAACTAAATACTTAAATTAGAAAAAATAAAAATGAAAGACGAGAGTGATGGAAGAGTAAGTTTCAGTTGTTCTATTTTTCGATTATACCCCCTCTGTTTCAAATCTTTTTATATGCAATTTATTTAGTTTCATTAGCCTTTCTAATTTATTTTATTACATTAAAACTTAAATACTTGCACCCGGAGGGTGCATATATTTTCTAGTGAATTTAATAAACTTTGTTGCAGTTTTTTTTTTTTTTTTGTTCAACTCTAATTTAAATAGATTTAAGTTTTCCATTGAATTAAGCTTAAAACTTTGCAGTGACTTTTCTCTCGTCTTACTCGATAAATCACCGACATTTTTGACTTTTTGCAATTAGTTCAGCTGTAAGACTTGTAAGTCTCGTTTTTATTTATTTATAGAAATGGGTCAATTGAGAAAGCAGTACCGGGATAGAACAAACAATTTTCTCAGCGGGACGTTTTAATATATATATATATATATATATATATATATATATATATATATCATCATCATCATCATGTCGCGCGCGCAGCACGGATATCCATGACGATCTTTCGCCAACCTTCCCTATTACTCATGGCCCCTGGGAGGTCCTCTGTGCAGCATCCAGCGTCTTCGCATAGTTGGTCAATGTAGGCCCTTAGTGGGCGTCCTACGTTAGCATGTCCATGTGTTGGCTTCCACAGAAGAACGTCGCTTATGAGCTCATCCCCGCTTCTCCAGCAGTGTCCTGCATGTCTAGTCCGTCTCACCCGGATGGTTTGTGAGATGGGGGGCAGGTGACCATATAGTTGCTTCTTTGTGGGGTGCTGCTTCCATGACTTGTTCGGGACTACTCGCAGGTACCATCTAGCTTATTTTCGAGGCGCTTTGTCAGGGTCCAGGTGGTGCAGCCATACAGCAGCACTGATATAACTACAGCCTGGAAGAATTGTTGCTTTAGTTTGTCAGTGAGATCGGATCTCCATATTACTGATAGTCTGTTTGTGGCCGCCCATGCCTTTCCTATTCGTGTATTAACATCGCTTTCTGTGGATGAGATATTACTACCTAGGTAAGTGAACTGTTCTACTGGCTTAAGAGGCTTACCGACAAGTGTGGAGATGTCTCCTTTCTTTTTGAAGCACATGAACTCTATGGGGGCCATATTTAAAGTAAACGGTGCTCAATATCGGGAATATAGCATTTATATATAAGTCAGGGTAGCATGGACATGGAGTCAACAGTGCTTGGTTATTATATATATATATATATATATATATATATATATATATATATATATATATATATATTGGCAGCATTTTTTTCTTTTAAACATGTTTTGTTAAAAGCGAGACAACGGAAACATTCCACTAGTTTCACACCTGATGATGGCACAAAGACGTGCAGAAAGCGCTCGTGAAAGAACCTTTGGTGGATTGCTAAACTAATTCCACCCGGATATTAAAAAGATGGCCAGACAGTTAGAAAGGATCGAACAAAAACTCGTCCGACAAGAATTGTCAGTAGAGTTTAATAAAACACACACACACACACAAACACACACATATATATATATATATATATATATATATATATATATATATATATATATGAGGAAAAATGAGTAAAGAAAAGAAATGTAGATGGATAAAAATGAATTTTATCGATATCGCTTTTAATCGATATCACTTACACATGTGTTTCGGTCCGTTTATCAAAATGTATACGGATTACGCTATTATCATTATTAAAATAATTTAAAAAAATAAAAAATTCACTCTGATGAAGGTCGTAAAAAAATCTCTCTGTGTACGAATATTTTTACATTTTTCCTATTATTATTATCATCATTATTTCAACTTCATCTGATTATTTTAATAATGATAATAGCGTAATCCGTATACATTTTGATAAACGGACCGAAACACATGTGTAAGTGATATCGATTAAAAGTGATATCGATTAAATTCATTTTTATCCATCTACATTTCTTTTCTTTACTCATTTTTTCCTCATATTGTCGGATTCAATTCCCTTTCCATTCTTACATAATATATTATATATATATATATATATATATAATATATATTATATATATATATATATATATACACACTATTTCATTTTTGGTTGTCGGTGTGTTGCAATCTTTATTGGAAACAAGATGGATAGAATAGATAAGGAACAACACTTGAATGTCTGTGAAAGAAAGCTTACATCTGAGTTTCTAAAAAAGAAAAAGAATTTATATTGAATAGAGAAAGTCGTAGAATTAGACACTATCTTGAAAGCTGTTTGCCAAAATATTTTTGACTTGTAAGGGCTTCCATAATAGAAATCAGCGTAAGATCACTTCACTGATAATTATAAAAAAAAAAAGAAATTGTTCCGTCTGGTCGTAAGCACTTGACCTTGAACACTTTATTCCGTCAACTCGTTAATCGACGGCGGGGAAATTCTTTGTTGAGGAGATGAAAAATAAATAAATAACAAATATTAATCATCATCAAAGTGTCATCTTATTCAGAATAGACACGGAGGTCACGTGGTGTGATGGTTAACGTGCTGAAACTGCGACATCGTAGTATGTGAGTTCGAACTCCAGCCGTGCTAGTAAGTTCACTTTCGGACTAATAACTAAAAGTAAAGTCGTCGGGGTGGCCTTGAGTCGGTATCAGCTAATCAGCGAGGGAGCCTATCCCCTTTTCACTAGAGCTAGACCAAGGAGTTTTTTTTGCGTCTGAGGTGGAGCGCCACACCTACCATCAGCTCCTTACTTTACCGCACAGTCCCCTGAGCTACTCATACGCTGAGTTGGCGAGGGCCGGTATCGAACAAGGAACCTTGTGGTTTCTAGCCGAACGCTCTACCGACTGAGCTAACCCGGCCTCTACACTTGGTAAATGCATGAATCCCCTCATCCCACCCAGCTATGGGTTAAACAGAACTATTACTGTTATTCTACAAGGGTTGCTATGACATCAAATAACCCACGAAGGTTGATATGCCATTAAACAAAGAAAACAAAACAGACACGGGGAAGATCGAGGTGGGGTGAAGATGAAATGGTCAAAATGATTGAAAAGGAACAAAAGTAAAAGGTTTGGTTAAATCCTACTCGACGGACATAAATTCCACCGTCTTAAACTTTTACATTTTTTTCAGGTCAGTTAACTTTAAACCACGTATGCTTGTGAATCTGTGTTACGCCTCAAAGATGCATGGTTCAAAGTTAACTGACCTGAAAAAATGTAAGAGTTTTCAAATAAAGTAACTGGTGCATTATATTGTTTATTCATTAATATATCAATACTGAAAATTTTATTAAATTCGGTTAATTCCTTGATTTTTAATATTTTTTTCTTTCGGCGGGGTGACATACGATGGTGGAATTTATGTCCGTTAAGTAGGATTTAACCTAGGTGGCCTAAAGTCGGTATCAGCCTATCAGCGAGGGAGTTTATCCCCTTTTCACTAGCGCTAGACTAAGGAGATTGTTTTTGCATCTGAGGTGAAGCGCCACACCTACCATCAGCTCCTTACTTTAATGCACAGATCCCTGTGCTACTCATACGCTAAGTCAGCGAGGGCCGGTACCGAACTAGAAACCTTATAGTTTCTAGCTGTACCGACTGAGCTATAAGAATGAATATACATCAAGAAAAAAAAATATTCAATTACTTTCTTGTCTGGTAAATTTGAGAATCAATTTAATTCAGACTATCTAATTTGTAAAATAGGCTACCCTATCGGCTGGGCTTAGAATACGCTAACTGTATCTCTGCGGAGGGAGTAAGGCCTCCCTCTCCCTAAAAAGGGGTCTACTTGATATGTCACTAAAACTGCATCTGTGTGTTGAGGATCTCTCTCT
>CM042160.1:46601735-46615164 GCA_023376005.1 Doryteuthis pealeii | reverse complement strand
CGCAGCTCTCTCTACCCTCTGCAGAGGTGCAGTCGGTGCATTCTAACGCTCCAACCGATAGGGCGGAGAGGAACTCGGTGAGAGAGAGAGAGAGAGAGAGAGAGAGAGAGAGAGAGACAAGACAGACAGACAGACAGACAGACAGACAGACAGAAACAGGATCGAGACTTACTTGTTTGTTACTTCTTCCTTTACTGCTTCGGCTAAGTTCTTGTCTGGCTGTTTCATCTTTACTTCTAATGGCTTCTTCTTGGCTAACTCTTTTCGTCATGCCAATTAATTAACTACAAGGCTTTTATTTTCTTGCACAAGATTTATTTCTGTCCATGTTCCTCCTCGCAATGAGTTAACAAACAGATAAGCATCCTCCCTGCTCCGACGTCTGGTTGAAACTGACTTTCTAACTAACCCTATCACGTGACGCGCGAGATTCCCGCCTCTGGGGTCAAGGTTACCAACGTCTTGGTATATTTCCACTTGGACCCTTTGAATTCTCGCAACAGGCTCTTGTCAACAACCCATGCCACCACACAATTATGTAACACCATAAGTGACCATGTGCCAGACTTAGATTAAAAAATGCCGTATCAACTAGGAACAACTACACCATACTATCTTTTAAATTTAAATATATAATATATATATATATAAGTTGTTGGCGGAATGACCTATTATCAGCCGGACAGCGATGGAATCTACCCCCTTTTTGCTAACGCTAGGCCAGGGAGATTGTTTTTTGCTGAGGATCGCCACATCTACCATCAGCTCCCCTCTTTATCGTACAGATCAGATTCCTCAATCTGTGTTACTCATAAGCTGGGTTAGCGAGGACCAGTATCAAACCCATAACCTTACGATTCCTAGGTGGGTGCTCTACCGACCAAGCTAAACCGGCCCCTTAGGTATTATTGCCAAACTCTAAATCATAGAATAAATCTACATAAATGCATATAGTTATTTACTAAGCTTAGCTTAGATGCGGCACAAGTCCCAGTGGGAATTGAACTCACTAACAATGGTCTGCGAATCTAGCTTGCTAACCATTACACCACGTGGGGTACCTATACATAAATGCATATATATATATTTACCAACCCCTCTGCACGAGCAAGAGGCGACACAAGGTCAATTTTTTAAGCGGAGTTTAACAGGTTTGAATTCAGAGTTTTCCTTCTCCTAGACAGGTTGCTTTACCAAGATTGAAGGGTCCAGTCTGCCCTACTATTTACCCATTGCTGGAGGGGGATGAATTTGGATTCATACCTTTCTCAAGGATATTAGCGCTATGTGAAATGCAAACAGTTTCGTCTAGGATTTGAACTCGGGTCGACGAGTCCATTTCTTACGACTCTAACCATAATGCATATAAAGAATCTATTTGTTTTGGAATGTGATGTTTTCATACTTTTTATTGATAGATCTTAACGGCATGTTAAACCGCCTGGGGTTATTTCATACATAGAGGTTAGGGAATCGCGTACATTGTACATTTATATTTAGAAGATTTGTATATTTTCTTAAAAGTCTTTATTTAATACGAAAAAAAATTACACACAGATCTAGTTGACTCAGATGGGACCCGATATGTACTACCACTCCGGGTCATAGGGGACCCGGTAGTAATTTAAATGAAGACATACTTTATACTCCTCTGAGGTCCAGGACTGGAGCCTCACCAATATGTGTGTGAATATGTGTGTGTGGTGTGTGTGTAATTACACACACACACATATTCACACACATGCAGTATAAGACAAATAGTAAAAGAAAGCACTAGCGAAAAGAGGATAGACTCCCTCGCTGTTCAACTGATACCAAGAGTAGGCCATTCTGTTGAATTAACTTTTTATTTCTATAAGATTTTAATGTTGTTATAAAATTATGAAACAGTTTATTACAGGATATAAAGTAAAAAAAAAGTAAAGTCGTCGGGGCGGCCTAATGTCGGTATCAGCCAGGGAGTCAATCCCCTTTTCATTAGTGACAGACAAAGGAGATTGTTTTTGCGTCTGAGGTGGGGCGCCACACCCACCATCAGCTGCTTATTTTACCGCACAGACGCCTGTGCTACTCATACGCTGAGTTGACGAGGGCCGGTATCGAACTAGGAACCTTGTGGTTTACTACCCGAACACTCTACCGACTGAGCTAACCCGGGCCTCACGCATTGCTACTTATAATTTCACACTTTCTTGTTCATCATGAGGAACCTTAGCATTACATCCCAAATATCTTGCACTTAAAAAAAAGATACTGCCACCTTTAAATACGCATGCGCAAACACACACACACACACACATACACACACACACACACACACACAAACGCCCGACTTGTCGGTGGGGCATTAGAATACACTGACTGCACCTCTGCAGAGGGGTAAGACTCCTCCAATGGGATCACCTGTTGGCCGTGGGTGGCGACCCGTGATGCTTAAGTTTGGAGTCTTGGTGAATGAGCAGTCCAAGACCTGCAACACTCCACGTAGAACCTTATTTAGGCGAGACGGGAGGTCGGAGAGGCCCCCTCTGACTCAATCGGCTGCTCACGTCAAGCCCTAGCACCTATATGATTTTCCCAACACTATTGCCCTTATGGCAAACCCCAACCCTTTTTTATCATATGGGTGCTAGAAGGCGGTGGCTGCGGGTGTGCATGTCCTGGGAATGACGTTAAACTCTATCTGATGGAGGTTTGGGGAATGTGGAGCACCCTTTCATTACCATTGCTCCCTGGTCCACTCTGAGCCGGAGTGGTAGTACCTATTAAGGTCCCATCTATGTGTTAAATAGAAAAACATGAGTTGATAAACAAAATTTGTTATCCATTAAGAATGAATTTATTTCAAAACTTTGTCGGCATTAAATGACCCACTGAGGTTGATATGCCGTAAAACCAAACCAAACCAAACCAAACCAAATCGCTGACATTAACGCTTACAATGCCGACGGTTCCTTGTTTTATACATGGGGTTGCTGTTTGGTCTACTGTAAATGGCAAATGTTTTACAGCTATCCACGCATCTACGTACACGATTATATATATATATATATATATATATATATATATATATATATATATATATAGTACATAGTATGGTGAAAATGTATTGAGACTGAAACTTTGATAAAAAAACCCAACCTTTTTGATAGCATCTTTGGATTCCTCGAGCCAGAATGCTTTTTATAAAGCAATTTTTAGGAATAAGGAAGCTCTAGAACTCATTTTACAGACAAAAATAGATTTTAAAAAGTTTTGCAAAACAAAAAGTTTTTCGCGACCAGTCCCCAAATTTGGAGAGCTAAGAATCACACACACACACGCGCGCACAGAGAGAGAGAGAGAGAGAGAGAGAGAGAGAGAGAGAGAGAGAGAGAGAGAGAGAGAGAGTTATCCATGTATATCTTAAATTAACAGTAATAAACAATCTATTTCTTGAAGGCCTTGTTCATTTCTGCTTTTCGAAAATTCTTTTGTTGTTCATTGGTTCCAATAAACAACTAGACCTACAAGATACCAAAACACTAAAAGAGACCTGGAAAAACAGGTCAACTTTCCATAATCGTGTTAGTACCTATATATAGATCTGGTAGATAGTCGGTACCGCCCCCTCCCCCTCCAATTGAGTTGCGGTACCATGATTTCGAAGTGACTCTATTGGATACACCTCTGTGTGAATACGACCTATCCTACATAAAACATATTTATTCTGACAGGGAAAAAGAAAGAAAAAAAAAGAAAGGTAAAAAAGCGTTATACTTTTTCTTACTTTCTCACGTGATACGGATTAAATTTCAACGCAAGCGGATTGGTTCTTTTACAATGGTTTATTGTCGATCTAGTACGTCATTGATTAAATCCAAACTCCTTCCCTACCCCCTACCCTCGTACTTTTATACGAGACTGGATCAGTCCGTAGCCAATAATTCTGATCTGAAATGTCACGGTATAATGTTCGATCTAAGTGATATTCACCATTGAATTAGATGCATTGAAAGAAGGAATTATGTTGAAAAATATTTTATGTGTAAAATGAACATTTCTTTCATTATTCACTAAATTTCCGGCTCATTTCTATACTTAACCAGCCAGTCATACTCAAAAGCGAGTACGAGAAGCAACAATTGGATGCATACCTTTCCAAAGGGTTTTAGCGTGATGTGAAAAGCAAACAGTCTCGTCTAAGATTTGAACTCGCGTCAACGAGTCCATTTACTTCGACTTTAACCATTACAGTACGCACCTACCTAACGAACGACTCTGTCTTCGAACATATCACCCTTCACTTAGAACCAGAATTATCTACACAATATAAAAATCTTGTTTCGTGAAATGTCTTTCTTTAAACTAAAATGAGTCTAAAATTTTAGAATTCAATGTCCATAGAAATTTATCAGATTTAATGTATTAAAGTTGCACTGTGGGGGATCCTTTATAAGGAAAATTAGCAGCAGGAGGATTTTTAAAAAGCTAGTCCCGCAATCCATTATTACTTAATTGTGATTTGAATCCTCGTGGGATGCCCATTTAAATGTAAAAAAAAATAGACCTTGCATTAATCCAGTTACTCTGAAAAGAAACGTTCACGTCTACAATCTAAAATATTAAATGAAAAAAAAATCCATGCTGTTATCATTTAAATTTTATTTTTTAATTATCTTTACGAATATAAATCAAATCTCTATTATTTTTGCTCAAAAACCAAGCCCTGGTGATATTTAATGTGTATATATATTTACTTTGTCGTTAATTGTTTTATTTACGAAGTTTCCTCCGGACATACACATACACACAACTGCCCTTTATATATGTATGGATATAAATAGATGGAGGCTATCTAATCAATAAAATTCTACATCTGCTTGTTTTCACTCTTCAATATTCTCAAATAAAAGCTGAAGCAACGAGTCTATCTATTTACCAAAACCTCCGCACGCGTAGGATGTGACACATCTTTAATTATCTACACAATATAAAAATCTTATTTCGTGAAATGTCTTTCATTAAACTAAAATGAGTCTAAAATTTTAGAGGAGTTCAGTGTCCGTAGAAATTTATCAGATTTAATGTCATCTAAAGTTGCACTGTGGGGATCCTTTATAAGGAAAATGACAGTATACAACAACCGTTGTGGTTTGAACTTGCTGACCTCTGATCCTGACGTCATATCACCTACGTTATGATCGGTGGATTCTCCGTGACCAATCAACTGCGACTTCACTTGCTTGAATGGCACGCTCACCTGATTATCATGTCACAGAGACTTGGTGACGCCATAACCTTGTCAATTCCTTTGACAAGTGGTCATAAAGAGTTTTAGAAGATGACCATTCACACAGTTACCCGGTGTTGGTCAGCTGCCTATCATTCCAATTTCGCCCATTGGAGATGGTCAAGAATACTCAGGCCAGATACGTAATAATCCTGTTCACTTCAAACAGTGTGAACTATCAGCAAACTTATAGCAAAGTCTATCTTACAGTTTATGCTTATATATAATATATATATATATATATATATATATATATATATATATATATATATATATATATAAGCGGCTATCCGGCATCGCCCCGCCCTATCGGTGGGTCATTAGAATGTGCCGACTGCACCTTTGCCGAGGGGTAAGACTCCCCCAAATGGGGCCACAAGTTGGCCGTAGGTGGCGACCCGTCATGCTTAAGGACAGAGTCTTGGTGGATGAGCAGTCTATGACCTGCAACACACCACTTTGGCCCTTACTTAGGCTAGACGGGTGGTCGGAGAGGCCCCTTCCGATCAATCGGCTGGTCACGTCAAGCCCTAGCACCTATATGATTGTCCCAACCCTATTGCCCTTATGGCAAGCCCCAACCCTTTTTATCATATGGGTGCTAGAAGGCGGTGACTGCGGGTGTGCATGTCCTGGGAATGACGTTAAACTCTATCTGATGGTGAGGTTCCAGTTTTGGAGGTTTGGGGAATGTGGAGCACCCCTTCATCACCATTGCTCCCTGGTCCACTGTGACCCAGAGTGGTAGTACCTGTTAAGTTCCCATCTATGGGTTAAATAGAAAAATGTATTTATAAAAAAGAAAATTGTGTATCCATTAAGAATGAATTTATTTCAAAACTTTATCGGCATTAAATGACCCACTGAGGTTGATATGTCGTAAAACAAACCAAACAAACCAAAACCAGCATCGCTGGGTAGAAGGAGGGATTTAGTCTCGTATATCCGTTATTATAAAATTACTCACAGGATGCCCCATTAAAATCCCTCCGTAAAAAAAAGACCTTGCATTGATTCGGCCTGGTAGGACGCCAGAAAAAAGTGCTTTTCTTCTTCTTCTTCTTCTTCTTCTTCTTCTTCTTCTTCTTCTTCTTGCATCTCCCCCTTCTTCTTCTTCTTCTTCTTCTTCTTCTTCTTCTCGCATCTCCCCTTCTTCTTCTTCTTCTTCTTCTTCTTCTTCTTCTTCTTCTTGCATCTCCCCTTCTTCTTCTTCTTCTTCTTCTTCTTGCATCTCCTCCCTCTTCTTCTTCTTCTTCTTCTTCTTGCATCTCCCCCTTCTTTTCTTCTTCTTTCTTCTTCTTCTTGCATTCCTCCCTTCTTCTTCTTCTTGCATCTCCTCCCTTCTTCTTCTTCTTGCATCTCCTCCCTTCTTCTTCTTCTTCTCTCTTCTTCTTGCATCTCCCCCTTCTCCTTCTTCTTCTTCTTCTTCTTCTTCTTCTTCTTCTTCTTCTTCTTCTTCATCATCATCATCATCATCAGATACCAACTGTAATATGATAATTCCGTATCGTAGACCAATTATCTCATGTAGTGAGCCCGACCCTCAGTAGGTGCCATCCCCCCCAACATTCAAGCCTTGCAACAGACGAGGCTTAACATTGCTAAATAACTCAGTATGTTCAGACCCCCACCTCAATCAATTTTTCAATCTCTCGACGCACCCTGACATTTAGAACTGTAAATCAGTATTCGATTTCGAATTTAGTAGCGACACCCCCTTCCCCATACCAGCTTCATACTGACTGAAGTCGAGTTTGTAGACTGTAAAAATATCAATTATCAGATTTGTTGACGTAGGTCACTGCAGGTGAATTTGATCCCCAAATCACTTTTCGACTCTTCTCTTCTTCTTCTTCTTCTTCTTCTTCTTCTTCTTCTTCTTCTTCTTCTTCTTCTTCTTCTTCTTCACTCACCAAATTCATTATCTAAAATAATCTCCTTTGTCTAGCGAAAGTGAAAATGGGATAGACTCCCTCGCTGTATGTCTGATACCGAAATTCATTATCTAAAGTAATCTAAAATAAATCTAATATGATCTAAAATCAATTATCAAATTCATTATCTAAAATAATCTCCTTTGTCTAGCGCTAGTGAAAATGGGATAGACTCCCTCGCTGTATAACTGATACCGAAATTCATTATCTAAATTATCAAATTCATTCTCTAAAATAATCTAAAATTATCTAAAATAATTATCAAATTCATTATCTAAAATAATCTCCCTTTGTCTAGCGCTAGTGAAAATTGATAGACTCCCTCGCTGATTGGCTGATACCGACATTAGGCCGCCCCGACGACTATCTAGATGTATTTTGTAGCATACATGTGGACGTATCTTATATATTTCGTATAGTATACCTATGAATGCATATAGACGTTGTAGTGTATACCCGTGGACGTATACTTATATACCTGTATACTGGAAGAGCGTGGTGTAATGATTAAAGTCATGGGAAATGGACTGATCGCCTCGAGTTCAAATCCTGGATGTGGTAATTGCATTTCACTTAGCGCTAATACCCTTGGGAAAGGTATGAATCCTACTCTCCCTCCAGCTATGGATAAGTAGTAGGGCAGGCTGAGTTCTTTAACCTTGGTTAGGCAACCGGTCTAGGAGAAGGAAAACTCTGAATTGAAACCTGTTGAACTCCGCTTAAGAAAGTGACCTTGTGTCACATCCTGCTCGTGCGGAGGGGTTGGTAAATATATATATATACCTGTATACTTATACACCTCTATGAATCTTGGTAGCTGTTATCTTTTATCTGCGTTGCTGTATCGGTCTATCAGTTGGTGGCTGTTCTTCTGGTCTTAGATTTCTTGTTAGAATCCTTGTCTTGATCTTGGGAGGTCTTCTGTGTCTTGGTCCGTTGTTTGTTTGTTTTGTTTTTTTTATTAACGAGCACAAGACAAACACGCACTTCTCTTCTTAAATAATGGTTTACCTGTATCTATTATTCTGAAAGTAGACGAATATTTAACTAAAGACAATAAGAACGATATGGAAAAGTTTTCTTGATGGGTGGGGGGTGTATTCATCGTAGGAAATGTAATCTGTAACTTGAGTTCAAATCCTGGACAAGGATGTTTGAATTTCACTTCGTATTGGGAAAAGCATACATTTACCTGTTGTTTCCCCCACCCAGCTATATAGCAGGGTAGAGTGGGTTCTTTACTCTTGGTTAGGCAACCAGTCTAAGAGAAGGAAAACTGAATTCAAATCAGCTTTACTACACTTAAAATTGACCTTGTGTGAAATCATATCTCGTGATTCAATAATAATGGATTTGCAAGACTAACTTTTCTGTCCCCACTCCTCCACCCAGTTAACGCCGGGTAGCCACTTCTAGTAAAAGATGAATCCATATAACAGAATTGACTTTTATCAATTAAAGAAATAATATACATTTAGAAACAATTTGCCTACTTTAAGCCGCTCACAACGGTTCTCTGCTTCTACGCATTCCATACCCAAGAAAAGTTTAAAAAAAGCTGATGGTTAGTACATTATAATTGAGCAGAAGGACTCGGATTACAATAAGAATAGGACTTTATTTGAATAGAATGAGTTGTGAGGTGAATAAATAATGAATAGTGAAATATCCCATCATAGAGGTAAAAATCACTTAGTTAACTCTTTTCCTACTTTAAGCCACTTACAGTGGCTCTCCCACCATTGCGATCCTACCATAAGATGCTAGCAGCAGCTCTCATTATAATTGAGCAGAAGGACTCAGATTACACTAATAATAGGACTTTGTTTGAAAAGATTGAGTTGTGAGGTGAATATATAGTGAATTTTGAAATATCCCATCATACAGGTGAAAAAAAAATACCAAGAAAATTTGGTAGAGCCGTGTGGGGAAACTTGGTAGAGTTAAGAGATTCATCGTGGTGAACATTTTTTTTTTTTGTCCGGATTGTTAGTCGTAACTAACTAAAAAATAATGCTATTTAATTGTTTCATATCTCAGTAATATTTATTTGTGGATAATTATTTTAATAAACAAATGCATCATATTTTGTTTCTTCTGAACTTTGGAAATTTAAATTTCCATTTTAACCCAATGTTTCATGGCACATGTTCGAAAGATCGGCGACTAAACAGGTTCATCCACTGGAATGAGTTCGATATCTAGCAGAATGGTTGATTGGTTGGATTTTACGACATGTCCACCCTTGTTGGGTTATTTTATGCCGAAGACATTTTTATTCTATTCATTCTTAATGGGAACTCATTTTTTAACTCGTTTTTTAAACACATTTTTTTCTTATTTAACCCATAGATGAGACCCTAGCAGGTACTACCATTTTAGGTCAGAGTGGACCTGGGAGTAATGGTGATAACGGGGTACTCCATATTCCCTAGAGCTCTAGAGTTGGAACTTCACCATCAGATTTTAACGTCACTCCTAGGACACTAACGCCCTCAACCACTGCCTTCTAGCACATATGATAAAAAGGTTTCGGGGTTTGCCATAAGGGCAATAGGGTTGCTGGCAGAATGGAAAATAAGACCTGTCAAAGGATGAATTAATCCTCATTGGGAGGCGGGGCCAGTGACCATCTAGAAAGAACTACCAGTAAACCTAATGAATAATGTTTGATAAAATATGAATACTTATTTTAGAAAGACTATTCGTTTTTTCTTTCTTTCATGGATCAATATCTTAAATTATGTTTGATTAGTTATGCCTTGCAGCAATATAGCTTCTGATTTGGTTTATTGCTATAATCTAGGGACTGCCAAAATGTTGTCTCATTTTAATTTAAAAAACGAATTAAGATTAATTAAATTGATTATTTAAGGTCACATTTTTTGTCTAAGTCGAAAAGTAGTAACATAATGAGCATCAGAACAAAAAGCAAAATAATATTACCTATAAATTTATCTTTAATACAATTTAAACAATCAATTTTGCTCAGAACATTGACCAATATGGACGCTTTTTGTGATGTAGTTACGGACTAAGACAAACTCATTATTTAGGATTTTCAGGCTTATAATAGTTTCTTCTAAGAAATCAATAACAAAAATATTAAATACACTCTGTACTGAAAATTACTACTTTTAAACGAAATATCTTTTTCTTTTTGGTCTAAACACACAGAAAAAAAAGATGCTCTAAAAAATTATTGTGGGTTTGTTTTACAACAAAATTGACCTGAAGAAAATGTCATGTGATCTCTTTTCCTATGGTGGACCGACATTGATAAAAAGAAATCAGGAAATTATCCGATTTTAATGAAATTTTTGGACCATATGACATTTAGGCACACTTTTTTGATCTTGATTCAGAAGGACATGTTTTCAATTTACATCGTCAATATCCGGTTGTTTGTTAGGGGTTAGGGTTAGGGGTTAGTTTTATAATTTAAAAAAATCGTCTGTTAAAACAACCGGATACTGACAGTGTAAATGAAAAACTTGTCCTTTCTTAATCGAGATCGAAAAGGGGTGTCTAGAGGTCATATGTTCCGAAATTTTTTTTCAATCAGAGGGATTAAGATTATTTTGTATAATACGCTTATAATAACAAAATTGGCAGTCCCTCCTATAACCCCTTTTCTCGAAGAGAACACAGTTTTAACCATTTAGGAAAAAAAAAAAATCCTAAAAAACCTCGCTTTGGTTTAATAAGTAAAAAAAAGTCATCGGGGTGGCCTAAAGTTGGTATCAGCCAATCAGCGAGGGAGTCTATGCCCTTTTCACTAACGTTAGACCAAGGAGTTTGTTTTTGCGTCTGAGGTGGAGCGCCACACCTACCATCAGCTCCATATTTTACCTCACAGATCCCTGTGTTACTCATACGCTGAGTTGGCGAGGGCCGGTATCGAACTAGAAACCTTGTGGTTTCTAGCCGAACGTTCTACCGACTGAGCTAACCCGGCCCTATATAATAAGTAGGTAAACCAAAATATTTGTCTATTGATAAACGCCAGACAAATAAACTCTTTCCAATTATAGATATAAATAAAAATGAAAATTTGATTTAATAGGTTTTATATATATATATATATATATATATATATATATATATATATATAATAATAATAATAATTTACAACCAGTTTTGCTTCAAGTCAGAACTAATAACATCGAATCTTATAAAATCAATATTTACTTCACAAATAAAAGGAAAATCAACAAATAAATTTATTTAAAATTTAATCTGATTCATAGACAATCGAGAGATACGACTTTTCCGATGAAAAATATCGTGTGTGATAATAGTTGATGCAATGAAGCCAATAAAAATTATCCTCGGGAAATAAAAAGAATTATCATATATCGGTAATTCTGTAGACAACCCCCCACCCAACAAAAACAAAACAAAGCACAATCCCCCCACCCCCAAGAAACAACAGAATTTTGAGAATTCATTCGAAAAATATTTTTCTAGTTCGAGTAGTAATGCGGTTATTTCCTATAAATCTAGCATAAACAAAGGGGAACCACTCTTGACGGATAATTTATTATTATTTATTTATTGATCTACTAGGAAAAAAGAAGACGGGGTTAGGCTTAGGGTTTAGGGTTAGTTTAATGGGAAAATAAAAAAAATAATTTATCAGTCAAGAGTGGTTCCCCTTTGTTTATGTTAGATTTATAGGAAATAACCAGTAATGCTATTTACTAAACTTCACGTTGTACGATAGAAAGGCTCAAGTATGGACCGCCCGGTGAGGATGGAACTCACTAAAGTCGTGTGAGATTAGCTTACTAACCTACAAGATGGCGCATTGAAGTGGGTATTTATCCAATCCATTCGATACGGGTATAATGTGACTCAAGGTCGCAAATATGGGGCATCCAGCGAGGATCGAACTCGCAATTCACTAGTAATGGTTAGTTAATCATTAAACGACGATGGGACTAGCGCTATCAAAAAGGGGATATAATCCCTCGCTATTCGGCTGATACCGACAATAGGCCATAGATATAATTTCAAGTAATCATTTCTATTTAATAATAATCATTTGTATGCATACAATTAGTTATATGGTTTCATGTATTCGTATCCAATACTAATAATTTTCAAACAGGTGTCTTTGACCCATAAAAGGGACCCAAACAGGAATTACCACTCCGGGTCAGAGTGGACCTGGGAGTAATGGCAAAGAAGGGGTACTCTACACACCTCAGATTTACAAAATTGAAGCCTCACCATCAGATGCAGTTTAGTGACATATCCAGTGGGCCCCTTTTTTGGGGGGGGGGCGAGAGAGGCCTTACTCCCTCCGCAGAGATACAGTTAGCGTATTCTAAGCCCAGCCGATAGGGTAGCCTATTTTACAATTTAGATAGTCTGAATTAAATTGATTCCCAAATTTACCTGGCAAGAAAGAAATTGAATTTTTTTTTCTGGATTTATATTCATTTTTATAGGGCCGGGTTAGCTCAGTCGGTAGAGCGTTCGGCTAGAATCCATAAGGTTTCTAGTTCGGTACCGGCCCTCACCGACTCAGCGTATGAGTAGCACAGGGATCTGTGCATTAAAGTAAGGAGCTGATGGTAGGTGTGGCGCTTCACCTCATATGCAAAAATAATCTCGGTCTAGCGCTAGTGAAAAGGGGATAGACCCCCTCGCTGATTGGCTGATACAGACATTAGGCCACCCCGGCGACTTTTTTTATATTCATTCTTCTTTTTCTTTGCATTTATCCTTACTTTTATCTTCATCTTTTATTTTATTTTTATCCTGGTTATGATAAAGTGCCAATTCTGGAGCTCTGGGGGAGTGTGGAGTACATCTTCATCGCCATTACTCCCACGTCCACTCTGACCCGGAGTGGAAGCACCTCATTTATGAAAATATGAGTTAAAAAATGTATTAAAAATTGAGTTTAAAAGGTTTTTGAATACCCATGAAGAATGAATAAAACAAAACGTCTTCGGCATAAAATAACCCAACAAGGGTTGACATGCCGTAAAATCCAACCAACCAGACCAAACCTTTGGTTAAATTCTACTTAACGGACATAAATTCCACCATCGTATGTCACCCCGCCGAAAGAAAAAAATATTAAAAATCAAGGAATTAACCGAATTTAATGAAATTTTCAGTATTGATATATTAATGAATAAACCAGTTATTTTATTTGAAAACTCTTATATTTTTTCAGGTCAGTTAACTTTGAACCATGCATCTTTGA
>CM042160.1:46594235-46596735 GCA_023376005.1 Doryteuthis pealeii | reverse complement strand
GCCAAGCAGATCACAGGTGAAGCTGAAGAAATGAAAAAAATGGACAAATATATGGGACCGTTGCCACACAAAAGTATGGAACATGAAGTGAAACTGATACCAATTGGTTGGTGCACTTGGAACGGTCCCTAAAGATTGGAATAAGGGTTGGAAAGTTTGGATATCAAAGGAAGATTGAAACCACTCAGAACACTGCACTGCTGCAATCTCCAGAATACTCGAAGTTCCTGGAGACCTGAAGGAGACTGCTGCACTCAAACTCCAGTGAAAGACCATCACAACACTTGAGTGAAAATCAAAAGGAGTAAATAATAATTTCAAACTTCACCTTACCGGATGTAAAGACGCAGGGCAATTTTTTAACCAAAAATTGGAAAAGAGTGCGTCCTATATGCCGTCAAAACTGGTAATTCATTAAAATGATTACCTGAGATTTATTAAAATTCTATGGAAAAAAACAACCTTTTTTTTTAGACTAATCATTGTAAAATCTTCTCACAACGTGTAATGTCTGAAAACTTCTATTGCATTGCCACGGAAGCTAAAAAATATTGATAGGAAACGGAAAGGAGGCTGAATATAAGGATGAAGGGTTATTTAAAACTTGCAAAATCCGTCGTCAAAATAAAACGGACAACTTATTTTGTGGTGATCCATGACAGTAAACTACGTGTATGAATTGACTTTTGCGATGGGTACAGTTTAGGGTTTGGGGATTAAGGTGTTTTTAATTACGTATTCTAAAAAACTACAACAAAAACCCCAAATTACAATTACATTTAATTAGCCATTGAAAGTTAATCATTTGAATCCAACGGTAGACATATTATAAAAATACGAAGTAGGTAGGGTTATCGCCTGTTCTATGAGCCTCGCTATTCAACAATTCATAAATCACAGGCCGGCATTCTTAGCTGGCAAAACCAAAGAGACAAATCTTCCCTTTTTTCTGATCTGAGCCTCCCGAAGACAGACCTGCAACAAGGCGTCTTTATATATCATCCGAGCGACTAGATAGCCCGTAGCGAGGGGACTCCGATAATTCACCCTACCCAGAACTAGTTAGTGACTGTGTTATTTATATAATCATTCTTAGACAAAAACCTTAGTTTCCAAGTATATTAATTTAGATTCTTTATGTGTATAAAACAAGTCGTTTTTAATTCGTCATGTCGTTTTTTTCTCCTTTTAACTCTGTTGTCTACACTCGTGGCCTGAATCACCACAACATTAGTCTCAGTGCTTTGTGTTAGATTGCAAGTTGATTAATTCAATTAAACTTGGTTAAAAAATTTATTCAACATTAAAGCATAGATCAATGAGAGTTGGCGATGGCCGTTTGCTTAAAAATTGGACATGTATCACATTTACCAACGGAGGGGTTGGTAAATACATGTACGGCGTATTATTATTAGTTGTAGCAATAATTAATAATGATAAATATAATAGTAGTAGTAGTAGTATTCAGAGTCAGTGGTATTTGTGGTCTCGTAGCGGCCGGGTGAGGCATAAACAGTGAAGAAAATTTCCTTTTCATAACAAATCTTCGAAATAAACACAAATCACGTGACAGATATCAAGCTGAGTGAACTCTTCCTTTTTTTCTTCTTTCTGAAAGTTAAAAAAAAAAAGAAAGAATATATCCCTCTGCTATTGCATGTGTGACAATTGGGAAAAAGAAAGAAATTAAAAAAAAATGACGCTGAAGGCTTTTTACAATTATTATCTCGAATTAAAAAAAAAATTATATCTTAAGATGCAATGTTTTCGATGCGTTTATTTTTTAATTTTTTTTTTTTTAGATCAGCCATGGTTTGTATATCTTTGTTTTGTTTTTGTGTTCTTTCATTCTTTACATTCGATGCATCGCGTCTCTCGTTTCACAATAAACGCCGACAATCGTGAACTGATGTTTGGCTTCGAGTCACAAATCGGTTCCAAGTGGGTTATTTCCTATAACTCTACCTAAAAAAAAGGGAACACTCTGATTGACCTGGTGAATATTTTATTGATTATTGATCTACTAGGAAAATAGGAAGAGGTTAGGTTAGCGTTAGGGTCAGTAATGGAAATTAATGGGTCTTAGATTAATTAACAAATAAAATTCATTCAAGTGTTCCCCTTTTTAAGGTTGGAAGTGTATAGTAAAACCCCAATTGTAATGTGTCTGATTAAATCATGTGTGTGTGTGTATGTGATGTGCTTGTGTGGTGGTAGCATGAGATGGTATTGTGTTACCAGCTCCAGAAAACAAACTTTACCTCAAAACACAAGTCAACTTTACAGTTTCTGTCCATGACAGTGTCGACCCTAATACTCACCGGTGCTCAAAATCTAAGCCTCCTTATCCCACTTGCAGATTCTGTCAACTTGGTCAATCATCGCCAGAAACACTCTCTCGACGCTTCGTTCTAAACAAGAATCCGTGTTACACTTGCAAATCGTCGCAAAATTTAAAATCGAACTATTGTTGGATCCATTGACAGTTTATCTCTCTCTT
>CM042160.1:46588677-46594135 GCA_023376005.1 Doryteuthis pealeii | reverse complement strand
GAACGGTCACCTCAGCCTAAAATAATGGACCATTCTGTTTTATCAGAAAGTAAGAAAAGGGACATGCTACACAGATAATCTATAATAAGAAAGAACGAAAGAAAGAAAGAAAGAAAGAAAGAAAGAAAGAAAAAAGAAGAAAGAAATAAAGAGATTAGGGGAAAGATAGAGAGAGGAGATGAATGAACAAAAGCGATAACGCTTATCTGTTCCAATTGAACATAATAAAAAGATGAAAAGAAAGAAAGAAAGAAAGAGGGAGAGAGAGTTAAATCAAGATTATTATACTTTTTACCTATTGAACTATTAAACGATAGCTTTTAAGTAAACATATAAAATGGGGTAATAATTAAATTATCATACTGTTGTATATCCACAGGCCCTACTAATTATATTATGTCATATTATTGGGATCCTTTTCATTAACTCCCCAACAAACATTCAACATTTTTGCTTTATATATAAGTTTTACATATTAAAACAAATCGTTGCCAAACTGCATTGGTACCTTACCTTTCCTTTGGATCACAGTGGCAGTGTGGAGAGGGGGGATTTGCTGCATGGGCAATAGCTTATCCTCTATATGAACACGCCCAGGCTATATTGTTCAAATAAAAAAAATTAAAAAGTTTCCAGACCAGCAGAAGTCTGTATTGGAAATTTCCAGACCGGCAGAAGTCTGTGTTGGAAATTTCCAGACCGGCAGATGAAAATGACCAGAATTCAGTAGAATACGAAAAACTGTTAAATGAAGAATACACTTTTTAGTTTGATAATAGAAGTTAAGATTTTTTTTTTTTATTTCATTAATATTCGGCTAGGCGGGAGGGGGGGCAATGATTTTAAGAATAATCAACAGGGAGTATTAAGGAAAGATGCCGCCATGTTGACTGGGGCGTTAGAATGCACCGACTGCACCTCTGCAGAGGGGTAAGACTCCCCCAAGTGGGGCCACCTGTTTGCCGTGGGTGGCGACCCGTGATGCTTAAGGACGGAGTCTTGGTGAATGAGCAGTCCATGACTTTCAATACTCCACTTATACTCTTACTTAGGCTAGACAGGCGGTTGGAGAGGCCCCCTTCGATCAATTGGCTGGTCACGTCAAGCCCTAGCACCTATATGATTGCCCCAAACCTATTATACTTATGGCAAGCCCCAGCCCCTTTTTATCAGCGGTGGCTGAGGGTCTACATGTCCTGGGAATGATGTTAAACTCTATCTGATGGTCAGATTCCAGTTCTGGAGGTTTGGGGAATGTGGAGCACCCCTTCATCACCATTGCTCCCTGGTCCACTCTGACCCGGAGTGGTAGTGCCAGTTAGCGTCTCATCTATGGGTTAAATAGAAAAATGTATTTATAAAAAAAAGTTGTGTGTCCATTAAGAATTAATTTGTTTCAAACTTTATTGGCATTAAATGACCCACTGAGGTTGATATGCTGTAAAACAAAACAAACCTAAGGAAAGATGTTAAGAAAACCTGGCGCTTTCGGAAAGAATATTTATTTTTTAATTCATTTTCAATAAAAAAAATTATTTCAGACATTGGCGTCGCAACGTCCGACTGCAAAATTGATAAATTTGTATCCCTAAAAGAAAAATACAGAAAATTCAATTAAAAACATTGAGACGAATTAATGAAAATGTCCAAACTTGTGACAGAATTAATTTTACTGTAATAAAACTGTCATTTGAAGGTAATGTATATCTATATATTAATACACATTTCCCTTGATTTTACGACCGTTATCATCTTGCAACACCCTCTGATTTAAAATGAGACCGTCCAAATCTTTCAAGATTAAATGCAAGAATCTATATCCTGATTATCTGGTGTTGCTTATCTGCCGAATTCTTATTTCTTAAAAGTGTCGTCACTTCAGCTAAAAGCAAAATCATCATCATGTCGCGCATGTAGCACATGCCAATCTCTCGCCAACCTTCCTATCACTCATTGCCCCTGAGAGGTCCTCTGCGCAGCATCCAGAATCCTCGCATAGTTGGTCAATGTAGGTCCTTAGTGGGCGTCCTACGTTAGCATGTCCATGTGTTGGCTTCCACAGGAGAACGTCGCTTATGAGCTCGTCCCTGCTTCTCCAGCAGTGTCCTGCATGCCTAGTCCGTCTCACCCGGATGGTTTGTGAGATGGGGGGCAGGTGACCATATAGTTGCTTCCTTGTGGGGTGCTTCTTCCACGACTTGTTCAGGACTGCACGCAGCATTCTTGTGCAGATCCCATCTAGCTTATTCTCAAGGCGCTTTGTTAGGTTCCAGGTGGTGCAGCCATACAGCAGTACTGATATAACCAGAGCCTGGAATAATTGTCGTTTTAGCTTGTCAGTGAGATCGAATTTCCATATTACTGATAATTTGTCTGTGGCCGCCATGCCTTTCCTATACGTGTATAAACATCGCTTTCTGTGGATGAGATAATGGTTGGGGGCTCGTTGGAAGCGTATTACTAAGCCAATTTCAGTGAATTAAAATTTTTTCAAATTTTTCGAATTTTGGGGGATCTGGGCCCAAATTGCCATATTTGGGTTTGGGTCCAAAAGCGCGCCAAAAACACGTTTTCGGAAATATCTTCCATTAAAATAATCCCCTGATATTGTTTGAGGGCTCGTTGGAAGCGTATTGCTAAGCCAATTGCTATGCAAAAATGATTTTCTAAAAAATTCAATTTTTGTGGGATCTGGGGCCAAATTACCAAACTGTATTTGGGCATTTTTGTCCAAAAACAAATTTGCAGGTGTATCTTCCCGAGGGTCAACTGGAAGCGTATCATATTGAAAAGAAAATTGAATTAAAATAAATGAACCTCTTGAAACAATGAATTTAAAAAATCACTTTATTTAACAACACAAATCCTCAAACAGAGCATCATCATTACTCAGAGGACCAAATATTGGGTTGGCTTTCCTGCAGTATCTGGTCAAATGTCCATACTCAGTGCAATGTTTGCAGTACGGTTGCGCTTGGAGCCGGATGTTGTTAACTTTTGGATCTGATCCCAACCACAATCTGTTGATGACATCCTCCAAGTTGTCAGACTGAGAAGTCTTTCGAGACAACTTAAGACGGTATTGATCAAATCGCTTTGTTGTTGGCTTCCAAACGGGATTCGTCAAAACATTTCAACCCACGACTCTCGTTCATCTCAATGAGTAGGTGAGGAGTTTGTGTAGGGTTGGTGGGACACTTATCCACGTTTCATCTTCTGGTTTTGCTGATTTCTTCTTCTTTTGGGCGGGGAAACTTTCGAGGTAGAGCAGGTAAAGAGTGATACAAAGGTTTTTGTACTCTTTGACGCTGATGTTCTTATCAGACGAGAACAGTCGTAAAATGACTGAAAGATACTGTCCAATCTGTGTCATCACACTTTGAAATCGATCGGGTAACATCTGGATGACGATTTCTCTTCCACCATGATGCAAGATACGTCTGGCAGTGTTTCCTGTTGTGGAGGTTCCTCCTTTGCCTGTTCCTTCAGGAAAGTCCCATCTTTCCCCTATCACCTCCTCACGTTACTTTTGTATCACCTTTTTGGCATCTTTGAGGAATTGGTGATAACGAGAAGCCTCCGATTCCGTCCATTCGAACACTTCAGCTTTCAGGTGGACAGCAATCTTCATGGAATGTTCGTAGCAATGCATGGAGAACTTGTACCGAGATCACTTCATGATTTGGAATTGGTTTGTTTGTCAATCCTTTACGTGTTTCATAATCATTGCGACGTTTTACAATGTTCCCATCATCATCTCCCACCTCTTCAAACAAGGAGTGTAAGTCAGCAACTGTTCTGGTGATTTCAAACCCTGCTTGTACGATGTCTGGATCATGACAGTCAGCTGTGGAGTGGTCGCACATGTCAAAGTATGTCCACCTAGGCCCAGGTACAAGTTGGCAGCCATATAACATGAAAAGGGTTGGTTTTAGGGCAATTCTGGTGGCATTTTTGGATTTCTTAGGTCAAAAAACTTACCTGTGTGAATTTTCAGCCTCAAAACTTGAACGAAACTCGAAATATGTGAGAATATGTTAATATATAGATGTCGCCGGGATTACGAATCGCGTTTGTTTTTTTAAATTATGACTTTTGTGTAAAATTCTTTTTTTTCTAATTGCCACAAGTCAGATTTAATAAGTTTTGGATTTTCTAAGGCATTGAGACCTATATTTTCAGAAAATATACTCTGGAGCAAATCTGGCTTGTGACATTTTGAAATTTTCACGGTGTTCCGTCGAATCTTCGCTGGAAAAAACGTTGAATTTTTGGTTAAATTATCATAAATCGGCAAAAATTTTGACCGAAAATCTTAATTTTTTTGCACTTGAAGGGTCTAAAGTCTAATAAATGATTAAATTCAGTAAATTAAGATATTATTTTGGGTTGCTGAGAAGAAATTTGAATAATTGGGCACAGTCTTATCATTTTATAGCTCTTAATTGGTATATGGGTAAAATGCAACATTTATGGAATAGGCTAAGATAAGGTAACCTTGAAAACGATGTATCGACAATCTTCAAAAGCTCGTCATTTTTCATGGAGTTGAGCTTTTAACTTGATTTTTTTTTGTTGAACTGGAAATTTTTTCTAGTTTCACAAAAACTAAGAGCCATAAATGTTTGATGGGGTCTAATTTTGGCAATTTCCATGCTCCAGCCCACTGTGTGATAGTTGAACATTTATCAACTTTAGAAGAAAATTTGAGTTATCATTTTCCATCAATTAACACTGCGCAATATGACTGGATTAGAAACCGTTTTGTAGAAACTGCAATAGATTCTAGTTCAATGCTAACAGAAAAAGAAGAACATGTGACGATATCTAAAACATGTGACGATATCTAAAAAAGCGCTGGCCATTTTATTGCAATTTTCCACTTCATATTTATGTGAACTGGGATTTTCAACCCTCGCAACAATTAAGTGTAAAAAGAGAGGAACTCTTCAATGCATTGATGAGGAAATGAGAGTTTGTCTCTAAAACATAAGACCAAACATTGAAGAAATCGCAAGGTCTCATCAAGTTCATGTTTCTCATTAACACAGGAATGAGTAAACTTCATAGAGGTATGTTAAGTTTGCTTTTGTTAAATGTGTTATTTTTTTTATATATTCAACAGTTAACTTAATAATATATTAGTCCTATTTTGTATACAGTGCGCTATCAAGTATATGTAATACTGTAAGTGCGCCCAGTCTGTATAAAGTTTGAGAACCACTGGTTTGTATTATGAGAACTAAAAATAATGAAAGTTAAAACAATATGTAATGGTGACAAGACTTTCGGACCAAAAAGAAAAAAAAAGTAAAAAGTAAAAATTGTAATTTTGAAAATGAAAATAAACGAACATTCATTGTTGGGTTGTTTCTGACATGAGAAAAGTATTTCATTCTTTAACACTTTTACTTTTATCTTCGCCTGAAGATCGCTGCCATTAACGTGAAACTTATAG
>CM042160.1:46468677-46583677 GCA_023376005.1 Doryteuthis pealeii | reverse complement strand
AATCTCCTTGGTCTAGCGCTAGTGAAAAGGAGATAGACTCTCTCGCTGTCTGGCTAATACTGACATTGGGCCGCCCCGACGACTTTACTTTTACTTTTTACCTTTAAATTAAAGCAATGGGTTATACTTGCTGGGGTGGGATAAGAGCAGGCCATTTCTGGCCTGTGATTTGATCCTCTCTGGATCAGGATTGAGTGGTTGGTTGGTTGGTTGTTGGTTGGGTTTTACGGCATGTCAACCCATTGGTCCATTTTATGCCAAATACATTTTTGTTTTATTCATTCTTGATAGTTACTCAATTTTTTTAAACACATTTCTTTTAAACATATTTTTTTTCTATTTAATCCATAGATGGGACTACCAATCCGGTACTACCACTCCGGGTCAGAGTGGATCTGGATCAGGATTTCCAATCGGTTATATTCAGTCGATAAATGGTGAAGAGTGCTGCATTTTCTCCACTGGTGGAATGCATTATCACGTGACAGGGTTGCCAGTAATATAAGAAATATTTCGAGTATATCCTTTTGGGGGGCCACTTCTCCCCCTCACTCACCCACTCTCCTCCCACCACCACCAAGAAAAGTGTGAGCGGATGCTCATAATTACAGCAAGGTCTTTGCTTTACTTCCGGTGTCAGATTCTCTTCAAAATTTAATTGAAAGATCATTCTGATCTTAAACTCCAACAAATTGCCTTTATTTTTATTTATTCACTTTTTTTTTCTTTTTTTTTTTTTTCACTTGAAAAATCTGTTTCCTCTTCTGAGTCAACATGCAAAAAGGATTTTTAGAGCAATTAATTCTTAGTATAAAACGGGAAAACTTAATGAATTTCATTCAGATCATCATCATCGTCACCATCAACATCATCATCATCGTCGTCATCATCAACATCATCGTCATCATCGTCATCATCATCGTCATCATCATTATCATCATCGTCATGTTGAATAAGAAAATGCAAAATTTCTGGTGATTACCTTTAGATTAAATCAATGGGTGGAACCTGCTGGGATTGAGGCGTGCCGATAGCACGGATTCATTTGGCTATCGGCCATCGCTATTGGTATGTCCTCTAGACGGCATCCAATGTCCGTACAGAGCAGATGAATATAGGTTTTTTTCTTGGTCAGCCAACACTGGAGTCAGAGAAGGTTCCCGAGTCCGACAAGAAATACTTGAAGAAGGCTGGAGGTCACATCGGACGAAACGTTGTACAGATAACAATGAAGATGAGGACAATAGTCCGAATAACGCAGATAATACTATTCCTGTTTTATGTTGTTTTTCATTTCAGTTCTCGTTTTTGATCTTTCATTTTGTTTTCCATCAATATTCCAGGCACTGTTGCTATTGACTGATGTGATTCCAAATAAAGATGACGAACCAGTGATAGGGTTGAAAGTGGCCCGAAAAGTCTGGGTTGGCAAAGATGATAAAGAGAAAGAGAAAGAGACCGACAAGAAATACCTGAAGAAGGCTGGAGGTCACATCGGACGAAACGTTGTACATATAACAATAAAGATGAGGACAATAGTCCGAATAACGCAGATAATACTTACTTGTTTGTTCTTCATTCTCCTTTCTACTTCGTCTAGTCACCATGTTTCATTTTTACTTCTTTGGCCAGTTGTCATCTTGTTGTCTCTTCTATCTTCTTACTATATTCTTGTCTGGTTGCTGTCTCTAACTAAGGGCTTAACAAGTCATGCATTAATTAACTACAAGACTTTGTTTTTCTTTGATCAAAGATTTTAATACTGCCCATCCTGAATAACGCAGATAATACTAGAAATTCTTAGTGTTCTACTTTTGCTTTTTGGGGTTTTTTGTTGGTTTTTTTTGTGAGGGGAGGGGTTTTTCTCGTTTTTTTTTTTTTTCATTTTTCATTTATTTGTTTTTATCTATTTATGTGATTTTTTTTCATTTCATTTTTTTAAAGCTCAACAATCACATGAAAGATTTTAGAATGATTGCTAGCAAAATATTTTCAGTCGGATAATGTAAGTTGTTCACGGAGTGACCTATTATCGGTATCAGCCGGACAGCGAGGGAGTCTATCCCCTTTTCGCTAACAGTAGACCAGGGAGATTATTTATTGCTCGCGTGGAGCGCCACACCCACCATCATCTCCCTACTTTACCGCACATATCAGATTACCCAATCTGTGCTACTCGTGCGTTGACTTATCGGAGACCCGTATCTAACCAGGAACTTTGCGAGGTTATTTCCTAGTTGAGTAACATGAGTGACCCACAAAAAACAAAACCCAAATTATTTATCTATTTTCCCATTAAACTAACCCTAAACGCCAACCCTAACCCTAACCCTAACCCTTATTGGACTTAAACTTTTTAAAAAATTAAAATTAACAGTTTTATTACAAAATTTGTGGGTTCTGTTTTTTCTGGGTTACCATGTAATATTATGTTATTCAACTAGGGGTGGGGTAGGGTTAGGGTTTAGGGTTAGGGTTAGGGTTAGTTTAATGGGTAAATAAATAATTTGGGTTCTGTTTTTTCTGGGTCACCCTGTAATATCATGTTACTCAACTAGGAAATAACCCTTTGCAATTCCTTTGCCAATGTTCTACCGACTGAGTTGTATCCTAATGTTCAAGAAACAACGTTTACACACTCATATTTCCACACACACACACACACACACACACACACACAGGAGAGAGAGAGAGAGAGAGAGAGAGAGAGAGAGAGAGAAAGAAATTTCTTGTTAAAAATAACCTTTCAAGCTCGTTTTTCTATTTATGCTATGTTATAACAAAAACAATATAACACTGCTTCATTTAGCGCTGTATTTTGTTGGGAAGCTATTTAGAGCGTTAACCGAATTATCACTGTATCACGTGATCTAAACCAGCTGTCTATTGACTTTTCCCTATGGAAGCCCACATCGGATATTTTACACTTTTTCATCGAGCACATAAAAAGATGTTTTATAAATAGATGAATGAAATTTAAAGCAATGAATAATTTGTATTTGAATCATTTTTGTAATCAGCTACGATGTGACACAAGACAATTACTATAAAAATAACCTTACAATAAGTATTGATATATGAACTATGGACGAGGCTGTTTGCATTTCCCTTGGAAAAGATATGCATCCAACTATTCTGCCCCCAGCAATGAGTAAATATTAGGACAAATCAGGTTCTTTAACATTGTCTAGGAGAAGGAAAACTCTGAATTCAAACCTATCAAACTTCGCTATCATTAAGAAATTGACCTTGTGTCACATCCAGCTCATGCGGAGGGTTTTGTAAATATCTATAAATGAACTATGATCATAAAGTATCGAGACTGAAGCTTTGTTTTTTTCTGCTTTTTTTTGTTTTTTGGTTTTTTTTAATTTTTGAAATTATAAAAACCAGGGTTAATACTTTTTAAACGAAATATGGTTGAACACAGAATTGTGCAAGTGCAACACCATCCATATTCACCAGGCTTTCAACCACCCTATCAGCTAGGGCGTTAGAATACACCGACTGCAGTTGGCTGTGGGTAGCGACCCGTGATGCTTAAGGATAGAACCCAGGTGGATGAGCAGTCCATGACTTGCAATACTCCACTTTGGCCCTTTCTTGAGCGAGACGGGCAGTCGGAGAGGCTGGTCACATCAAGCTCTAGCACCTATATGATTGCCCCAACCCTATTGCCCTCATGACAAGCCCTAACTCTTTTTATCATATGGGTGCTAGAAGGCGGTGGCTGAGGGTCTAATATTTCTGGGAATGATGTTAAACTCTATCTGATGGTGAGTTTCCAGTTTTGGAGATTTGGGGAATGGGACCCTTCATCACCATTGCTCCCTGGTTCACTCTGACCTGGAGTGGTAGTACCTGTTAGGGTCCCATCTATGGGTTAAATAGAAAAATGTGTTTATAACAAAAATTGATTATCCATTAAAAATGACTTTATTTCAAAACTTTATCAGCATTAAATTACCCACTGAGGTTGATATGCCGTAAAACAAACCAAACCAAAACCAACCAGCTTCCGTCTCGATACTTTTTCAACACATTTTGTATTTCGAAGAAAATTAATGTTTCATTTAATGTTCATTTATTTTCGTAAATACAGATTGTGTTGTTTTTTTTATAACAGGGTAGATTGAAAGTAATTTCGGAGTAATGGTTAAAGTCATGGGAAATGGACTCGTCGGCCCGAGTTCAAATCCTAGATGTGCTAACTGCCTTTCACTTAGCGCTAATACCCTAGGGAAAGGTATGAATCCTACTAACTCTACTGGGTTGTTTTTTGTTTTTGTTTTTTTGGTGGGGGGGTAACCTGGTTTGAAATTAGTCGAAATGTCAAACATTGCAAACTTCCTTGACAAAATAATCAGTTTGTTGTGAACTTCAAATAAAAACAATTTGGTTGTTTATTTCAATATTTCATGTCGCTGTGAACTTTACAAAATAAATATGCTGGGTCAGATATATGGGGTAGGATGAGGTTTGCGGTGTTTTAAGGTTTAAATGTAGCTGGATATTCTGGTTGCGTGTTCTTATGAGAAATGTGTACAAAGGAACAAAACTCAGACAAGTATATGTAGGAGATATATTTCATCAATCGTTTATTATAATCATTTATCGTTTTCAACGTTCCATTGCAATCAAAATAAACGACTGATGAAGCCGAGCTCAATGCACGGCAAAATATACCTCCTACATATACTTGTCTGAGTTTTGTTGCTTTGTCCACATTTCTCCCTCTAATCTTAAGTACACACACATACACACACGAGTGAAAGGTTATATATATATATATATATATATAAGTCATCCACAGACACGTGTTTCGGCATATCATGCCTCTTCAGTGTGGCTAGACACAATTATCCTTGGGTAGGGTCGAACTCAGACTGACCGCATGGTAGTCCGATATCTTATCCCCTCGCCCACTGACAGCTGATGCGGGGACTGGTGTTTTTAAACTATTAAGTACATAGGAATGTATGTATCTTTCGGTCACTGAGAAATGAGCATTGCTTATTTGCTTAGTAGTGAGAGTTAATTTAAATTACCAATTAGAGAGCTCATTACCAAATTTATGGGAGCATATATTAATAAGTCATCCACAGACACGTGTTTCGGCATATCATGCCTCTTCAGTGTGGCTAGACACATAGGTTATATATATATAACAGTGTGGCTAGACACATAGGTTATATATATATATATATATATATATATATATATATATATATATATATATATATATATATATAACCTTTCACTCGTTTATTTTTTATGTCAAGCGAGAGAGACCTGCAATGATAGTGGCTTAAATGATACCGCCGACATTGGACGTCCTAGCTCTCATAGGTGAGTATCACTCTCCTCTGAAACCAAAAAATACGACCATGACACGACCCGACCTCTGTTCTCCAACATCAATCACTTTCCCTAAATACAAGCCAAATGCAAGAGTTTGTTTTTTTTAAGTTAAATCGAGGAATAAAAAATATAATGTTTAATTATTCTTATAAGTGGTTTTCAGTCTGAGTAACAAAGAGTCTCCTTAGATATCCAGGACCCTTCGTAGTATCCTACCTGATTTTAGCAGTGCTGCGGTCTTGGTGATCCCAATTCTTCCTCTGCAACCCAGTTCATCCAATCATTTAATCGGATTCTGAGGATCTGTTCCAAGCGCTCCGACTATGATTGGTATCACTGCCACCTTCATTTTTTCACAACCTTTTCTGCTCTCTAAAACACGGAATTATATTATATGAGAGTGACAATAAAAAAAATAAAAAATAAAAAATAAAAAATAAAAAAAAGCCAAACCCCGGTTAGGTGTGGCACGGCTCTGTCCGTCACTGTATGAATACACAGTCTCCCCTTCTGTTTCCTCTTTGAACTGATATGCATTAATAAATAGCTTCCTTATCTTTCTGCTGTCAGTCTTAATTTAGTCTCCCACTGAGCAGATTGGTCAGTAACTCAGAGTAAAAGTAATTTTCAATACACACACACACACACACATGCACACACACAAAACACACAACACACACACACACACACACACACACACATAGGGCCGGTTTAGCTCAGTCGGTAGAGCATTCGGCTAGGAATTAAAAGGTCCCTCGTTTGATACCGACCCTCGTCAACTCAGTGTATGAGTAGCACAGGGACCTTTGCGGTAAAGTGAGGAGCTGATGTTAGGTGTGACGCTCCACCTCGTACGCTAAAATAATCTCCTTGGTCTAGCACTAGTGAAAAGGGGATATCTCCCTCGCTGCCTGGCTGATACCGACATTAAGTCGCCCCGACGACTTTACGTACTTATATATATATATATATATATATATATATATATATATATATACATATATATATATATATATATATATATATACGGTATTAAAAAAACGGAAATATCGTGTGTGACGAGTTTCTTTTCGATCTTTTCGAGTATTCGGGTCAATTTCTGGAGCATATGACCTTTAGGCACCCCTTTTGCAATTTCGATTTTGACGATGTAAATGAAAAAAATGTCCTTATGAATCGAAATCGCAAAATGGGTGCCTAAATGTCATATGGTCCCAATTTCTTAATATCTTCTATCAAGCTCCTTTCTGTTGATAACTACAAAATTTTAGTGTACAAATCAACAGATTCCACCCTGAAATTAAGAAATTGGCCCGAATACTTGAAAAGATCGAAAAGAAAAAGTCTCGTCATACGTGAGATGTCTGTCTTTTTTAATACCGTACGCATTAAAGACAAAATTCTGCACAAAATATATATATATATATTTACTCGCCTGTTGTTTACAGACTTGAGTTCTCTGGTGATTGCAAAAACATACATCAACGTAAGTAAGTATCAATTAATTGCTGACAGACAGTTTCCGACAGCTGTGAGAGTAAGGAGCTTGCCAGGCGAAAATTCTGTCAGGTTTTGGCTCCCGGCTAGAAGTAGCTGTTAAAAAGTTGAGCCGCATTTAAGAGACGTAAACGTCGAAACACTGTCTGTGAATGACTAATATATATATATATATATATATATATATATATATATATATATATGGTTTGGCGGTTGGTTTAGAAGGCTATCACAATGCAAGGGTAAAAGAAAAACGAGGTAACTATGATGTTGTTTGTTTACCATTGTTTATTCTTTTATTATCTTATTTTATTATTTAGTGTGTGTGTGTGTGTATGTGTGTGTGTTTGTGCGTGTGTGTGTGTTTGTTTGTGTGTATGTGTGTGCGTGCGTGTGTGTGTGTTGTGTGTATGTGTGTATATGTGTGTTTGTGTGTGTTTGTTGCGTGTGTGTGTGTTTATTTGTGTGTGGGTATGTGTGTGTTGTGTGTGTGTGTTTGTGTGTGTGTTTGTTGTGTTTGTTGTGTGTATGTGTGCGCGTGCGTGTGTGTGTTTGTGTGTGTGTGTTGTTTGTTTGTTTGTGTGTGTGTGTTTGTTTGAGTGTGTGTGTATGTGTCTGTTTGTTGTTTGTGTGTGTTGTTTATGTGTGTGTGTGTGTGTGTGTGTGTGTGTGTGTGTGTGTGTGTGTGTGTGTGTGTGTGTTCTTGTTTCTTTGAGGTTGACATCAAAAAGAAATATTTCAGTTTTCACCAAAGACCAAAATTCAAATTAACTGTAAAAAATTAAATTACGAATCCGCCGAAAAATCGTCAAGTGGACAAGAAGAAATCAGTAAGTCTGTCTCGATCATGAACAACCTAACAAAATTATTTTCTAATAACATCTCACAAACTTAATTATCAGACGCACCGTGGCCAAATTCGCCATTTACAATAGGGGGGGGGTCGTCGATTTTGGGAACCATGGTTTTGGACAAGTTGAGATAGTTGATGTTTAATATAAAAAGAATTGATGCAAAAACTTGCTTGTTTAAATGTCAATTATCCTTTAAAAGGTGCAACTGTCTAGACTTGTCGAAAGGTTTTGTTTTGGGGGAAATTTGTTAAAGCGGTGAAAAACCAACCTATCCTGTCACATATATTTACCAACCCCTCCGCACGAGCAGGATGTGACACAAGGTCGATTTTTTTAAGCGGAGTTCAACAGGTTTCAATTCAGAGTTTTTCTTCTCCTAGACCGGTTGCCTAACCAAGGTTAAAGAGCCCAGTCTGCCCTACTATTTATCCATAGCTGGAGGGAGAGTAGGATTCATACCTTTCCCTAGGGTATTAGCGCTAAGTGAAATGCAGTTAGCACACCCAGGATTTGAACTCGGGCCAATGGGTCCATTTCCCGTGACTTTAACCACTACACCACACGCTTCCAATCTATCCTGTTATAAAATCATAACAGTTTAGCTGTAAATATGTTACATAGTGATGTTTTCACGTTACCCAATCGATATAATGTTGTATAGCCTTTTCTTTCTTTTTACTTCTAGTCGTCTTCTCTTCTGGCCGGCTTTGCTATTCTGGTCGTCTATCATCTTGGTCTGGTCTAGCGTCTGGTGTTAACTTGGGGATTCCGGTCTGGTCTTCTATGGGGATTTCTCGTTATAAGAAGCCCTGTGTCATTGTTAGTTTTTAGTAAACACAAGACTTCGATTTTCTTTTAATGTTACTTTATTCGGTAAATCCCCAACCTAAGACATAGCATAGCGCGCGTATGCAGAGTTACAGTTTTAGACAGAGCATCATGGCTGACTGCTCTGCCTGACGTCTAACTGCAAACTGGGGACTCTGAAAAAGGTCCCACGTGACTTCACATATTTGGCGGGCTTCTGTAATTTTTCATAGAAGGACCCGGCAATGGTATGACAGGGGTCATCCCCTCAGAATTACAGGGGATTGACAATAATCTTATGCAACCGCATAGATTATGTAACAAATAAATGCATATCGTTTTTCGTATTTTCTGTTGATGAAATTTCGTAATTTTGTACGTCTTAATGTGGTTTTCGATATATGAAGAATAAAAAAATCAACCGAAAATAAGCCCTATTTTTATATTTCCGAGTGGAAATTAGTATGAGCTCTGTCTAATGTTAGGGGAAACACGGTACGACCGACATTTTAAACTCTCACCTGCGTGATTCGGTTGTTAATGATACGGTAAGGGCTTAAACCTGTGCAAATTGTATGTTTGTAGTTGAAACATTTTTTTAGGACTGGTGAATCTGTAGTTTTATGCTCATTTCAATTTACGGCAGAATGATTCCTTTGCAGATACAAAATCGAGAGTACTATGGGTTAGAAAATTGGGAACCGGAAGTTCTTGAATTAAAACAAAGGCACTTGGTAGAATAATAGTGCGCTATTCAGAAATAAAGTCGTCGGGGTGGCCTAAAGTCGGTATCACCCAGACAGCGAGGGAGTCTATCCCATTTACACTAGCACTAGACCAAGGAGATTGTTTTTGCATCTGAGGTGGATGCCACACCTACCATCAGCTCCTTACTTTACAGCACAGATCTCTGTGCTACTCATACGCTGAGTTGGCGAGGGCCGGTATTATTATTACTAAATTATTTATTATTTTTATTCTAACCGAGAAAAGGCGATTAAGTTACTGAAATCGTTTTTTTTTTTTTTTTTTTTTTTTTTAAGGTTTAATCCGGAAATGCGACCCAGAAGTGTTGATGTATTGAATACATCAAAAGCATTTGTCGTGTGAAAAATATTTCCTGCTCTCTCGCTCTATCTCTCTCTCTCTCTCTCTCTCTCTATATATATATATATATATATATATATATATATATATATATATATATATATATATATAATATATATATGATTTATTCAGCATAGCTTTAGATTTGACAGAAAGCCACAAGTATTCGTTGCCTTGCGATAAGCAGTAGATTTAATAAAGATATCTCCGAAAAAATTCACTGTGTTTAGCGAAAAGTTTTAAATTCTTTAGATTTCGCACCCTGAATCATTATTATTATTATTATTATTATTATTATTATTATTATTATCTAGATTTATTTATGCATTTTTTTAGTTTTAGTGGTGTGGTGTCGTATCGAGTGCAATAGAAACCTATTTTCATGTGTATCACCGTTTCGTATCTGCTGGCATTTTTTTTTTCGTTTGTCAGCGTTTCTGACATTCGCAATTTCCTTGGGCTAAATTCTAAATTTTGAATTATTATATCATATGAATATTTTTAATTAATGGCTGTTTCGAAGTTGTTTCAAATCATTCAAGTCATGATGCTGTGGTAACAATAAGCATAGTGAAAACTTATTTTTGTGTCTGCATTTTGACACAAGTTCTGATCTTTTATACAATTTCTTTATTTTGTTTTGGAAATGTGATGATGACCATTTTCTTTTCTAAAGGATAACATCACTTATTGTGATATTTTGGTGCAGTTATTTTTCCCCTGAATATTATTGAGGTGAATTTGTTTTTGTGCCCTCCCTCCTCTGTATTTAGAAAGATCAGTGCTATAAGTGTATTTCCGACCGGTGATTGACAGTTTATAGAAATAGTTCTTTTGTTTCCACTTGTTTGCATTCTCTCTCTATTGATACTATGGCAACCTTAAACAAAGTGTATATATATATATATATATATATATATATATATATATATATATATATGGGGGGTAATCAATACTTATAAACACTCACAAATCACAAATATCCTGTATAAGTCATATATGTACCTATAAGATTCAAACGTCAGTCTACATGTGAGTGTGTATGAATACACATCGACAAGAAATTGTAGTAAGCAATTATTAGAACTATAGTTGAATTCGTTCCTCACTGAATATGCCACACTTATAGTGTGCTAAAATTACGAAGATTTGATTTATATTCACGGAGATATTCAAAAAATATCAAAATAGCATTAAGATAACATTAACATTCTTTTTAAAAATGTCCCCGAATCTCAAAGCTAAAAAAGTCAATATGGAAGCACAAAACATTTTTTTTTTTAATTCATTATTTTTAGGATGGATTAACACAGGGTCATTTTTACTAGGAACTTTTATGGAACATCCAATAAGGATTGAACTCACTTTTCAGTAGTAACAACTCTATGGCGCTAAACTATGTTTGTTGGTATTGATGTCTTGTCCCCAATAAAAGCTGGTTCTTTCTTCTTGTGGGCTGGTCAGCTGAAAATGGAATTTAAGGAACGAGAAGGAAGAGACAAAGGCAAGAGGTGGTTTTACGTCTCAGGCTTTATTGAACGAGGTATAGTCGGCTGTAGCGAGGGAACATGCCCCCTGGCTAGCTGCAGCGACCACACTCAGTTGCGGCCTAGATTCAAATGACTGAGATATCCATTTTAGGATAAGGTGTCACTCCTTTTTGTCGGACATGTGCAAAGGGGTTCTTACTCTCAAGACTCCATGGGAGTTCTTTTTATTTTATTTTTATTTTCGTTTTTTTTTTTTTTGTTTTGTTTTTTTTTTTTTTTTTTTTTTTTTTAATCCCCGAAAATCTGCAAGACTATCTTGCTAACCATTACACCACTTTTAGGGGCCGGTTTAGCTCAGTCGGTAAAGTGTTCGGCTAGTAATCACAAGGTTCTTGGTTCGATATTGACCTCCGCCAACTCAGCGTATGAGTAGCACTGGGATCTGTGCAGTAAAGTGAGGAGCTGATGGTAGGTGTGGTGCTCCACCCCAGATGCTAAAATAATCTCCTTGGTCTAGCGCTAGTGAAAAGGGGATAGACTCCCTCGCTGTCTGGCTGATACCGACATTAGGCCGCTCCGACGACTTTACTTTACTTACTTACTCAGGCGATGCCGGGTAACCGCTTCTAGTTTAAAATCAAATTAAGCGACCAGACATAATAATAAGAAAATACAGAATTGACAATATTTCAAGGTGTTTATCTGAAAATCTCAGAAGAAGACCCCAAATCGAATCAACGACAAATTTTTATGGTCCAATTTCAATGCGGCGCCATTTCTTGCTTTGGTCTGACATACATATGTCGTTGAACGTAGAAAGAACAGTAGATTGGTTGGATCGATTTAATGGCACGTCAATCCGTGTTGGGTTATTTTATGCCGTTTTATTTTATTCATTCTTCATTATATTCAATTTTTTTCTTCAAACTCAATTTTTAAAAACATATTTATCTATTTAACCCATGAATGTGACCCTAACAGGTACTACCAGGTACTATTCGCAGAGTTCCGTCCCGGCCTCCTGCCTTAAAAAACGCTAGCCGGAAATTTTGTTTGTTTGGCAGTAATCAACGTATACTATGCTCCGCCAACGGAACGAACAGCGATGAGCTTGTTTAGTGATTAAATGGGCGACCATTTCGGAACATCAGGTACTGTAAGCAATCTGAATGCTTTGGTCTGGCAATGTAATTTCAAGGAATATACTCTAAAGGTGATCCTGGTCACATCGTCAGTGATGTAATCCTAAGATCATTAGGCGTTTCGGGTCTTGCAACATCAAACATCTTCACCTGGGTGACCCAGATAAGTAAAAGATTAATAAATAAGGATAATAAAGATAATTCTTCATCTCAGATATTCAGATTAAATTCAGATGGTGACATCATCACACAAATTCTTTGCGCTTTTAAGATAACAAGTAAAAAATTTAAATAAGTCTGCAAACTTTATCGTATTAGAGGCTCGTGGGTTGCAGGGTAGGGTGCGAGTACTTTTTTTATAATCCATATCTAATTTATCACGTGAGAGGCAAAATAAAATCGGATTTTTTTTTCTTTCATCATCCATAAATACTGTTGCGTTGGGTAATTTTCACCTTTAGTTGTTAAAATTCCTAGCATAAAATTGTGAAATGAACTTAATTGTTATTAAGAACACATTTTATTATATTTTTGTGTTAAAGCATGCAGTTGTATTGTTTTCGAAAAAGTTTCTAAGATTTGTTTATTTCGCAAATAAATTGTTTGGTTCAAAGTGAAAGTCAAGGGAGGTTACTCTAATTGCCTTATTTGCTAGGAATTTAGCCAACTAAAGGTGAAAATTACCTTGTGTTGTTATAAAAGAATGACGCGAATTAAAGGGTAAACGGACCATATTACCTTTAGGCACCCCTTTTTTGATCTCGATTAAGAAAGGACATGTTTTTCAGCTACACCGTCAATATCCGGTTGTTTGTTAGGGGTTAGGGTTAGGGTTAGAGGTTAGGGTTAGGGGTTAGTTTTTACATTTTTTTTAAATCTCAAAATCGTCTGTTAAAACAACCGGATATTCACGGTGTAAATGAAAAACATGTCCTTTCTAAATCGAGATCAAAAAGGGGTGCCTAAGGTAATATGGTCCGTTTACCCTTTAATTCGCGTCATTCTTTTTAACAACACAAGGTAAACAAATGTGTTACTGTGTTTAAATTTTCTGATCTCTGCTTTCCGGTCAAGCCGGGGGTCCAGTGAACTTTGGCCGCTGGACCTACAGAGTAAATTGATATCGTTGATCCCAGGGGGCCATCCCCCCCCCCAGGCAACACCTGCCCCCTCGATTTAAAGGGACAGGGCTGGGTTTGTTGTCCGGTGCCTGAGGGGGGATGCCGACGGGATCAACGCATTTTTTGCACCCGCAACACCATGAGCTTCGGTTCGTGGGTGGTCCCACATTAATAGGACCCTGTGCCTAACCCGTACACGTGGGTATGTGGTAAATAACTACTGTGTTTAAGTTTTCGCCTGAAGTTAGAAATCTTCTTTTCGTTTTTTGGCGTGGGGGGGTCTTTTGTGAGGCTCAGAAGAAGACCCCAAATCGAACCAACGACAAATTTTAGGGTTCAATTTCAATGCGGCGCCATTCCTTGCTTTGGTCTGACTTACATTTTTCGTTGAACGTAGAAAGAACAGTAGGTTGGTTGGTTGGATGGATTTAATGGTATGTCAACCCGCGTTGGGTTATTTTATGCCGAAGACGTTTTGTCCTTGGTATCAAAACCAGAGAATTGGCAGCTGGTAAGAAATGCACCTAATGCATTTATTTATTTATTATTATTATTTTTCACATCAGCATTAGCTGATGGTCTTTCACTGAGTCTGAGTGACAGCAAGTCTCCTCAGGTCTCCAGGACTCTTCTGAGTATTCTGGCAGATTGCAGCAGTGCAGCGTTCTGAATGGTCTCAATCTTTCCTCTGATGTCCAGATTTTCCAAACCCTTTTCCAATCCCTTTGGGACCGTTCCAAGTGCACCAACTACAATTGGTATCACTTTGACTTTCATATTCCATAACTTTTTCAGTTCTCTGGCAAGGTCCAGATATTAGTCCATTTTTCATTTTCCTTCTGCTTCACCCTGTGATCTGCTGGAACTGCAAAATCCACCAGTTGACAAGTTCTTTCTTTTTTGTTTATCAACACTAGGTATGGTCTTCTTGCTGGGATAAGGTGGTCCGTTTTTATTTCAAAGTCCCAGAGAATTTTATGTGTTTCGTTCACAAGAACAGATTCTGGTTTATGCATATACCATTTTGTTGTATGGTCAAAATTAAATTTTTTGCATAATACCCACTGGATCACCTTCCCAACCCAGTCGTGTCTGGTTTTGTACTCCCGTTGTGCTAGTTTGCTACATTCGCAGAGTACATGGTTTACAGTCTCATCTCTATTACCGCAAAGTCTACGTTTACTATTTTGTTGGGTTTTATCAATTTTCGCTTTGATTATTATTATTATTATTATTATTATTATTATTATTCAATCGCTTGATCTAATTTGTCCCTTTTGGGGCATGAAAGAAAGAAATCTTGAATCTTTTATTTGTACAAACTGATGAAAAATAAAATACCGATAATTTTGAATTTGTTTAGCAAACACTGAATTTTCATGGAAGATTCAGATTGAGAGGTAAAATATTTTCCCTCCATTTTTATTTTAGATTCAATAACAAAAATGTAATTAAACAAATATGGTTTAAACGTAGTTCTTTTCTTCTTGTTAATTAAAACTATGTCTTTTCTTCTTTGTTAGAGACAGCAACCAGACAAGAATATAGTAAGAAGATAGAAGAGACGACAATATGACAACCGGTCAAAGAAGTAAAGAAGAAAGATAGCGACAAGAATGAAGAACTCTCTAATGTCCCTCTATCACACAAGAACTCTCTCGATGTATATACCCAGCGAGGGTATACAACAATAGATTTCATATAAATATATGCAATTGAGATACTACTTTTAGGTTGGTTGGTTGGTTGGTTGGTTGGATTTTACGACATGTCAACCCTTGTGGGGTTATTTTATGCTGAAGACATTTTGTTTTATTAATTCTTGATGGGTATTCATATTTTTAAAATTTTAAAATTTAAACTCAATTCTTTCTAACACAATTTTTAAACTCATTTTTATCTATCTAACACAGTGGCTCTCAACCGGAGTACATATGCACCCCCGGGGACCATATAAAACTTTTTTGGGACCCATGCAAGCAAAATGTATTTAACTATAAAATTACAATGGGATTTTTAAACATCGAATGGCTATGGGAGGGTCCACCAGAGTAAGATAGGAATCAAAAGGGGTCAATGGGTAGAAAAGGTTGAGAACCACTGCCCTAATCTATCAACAGTTATATGGGTCATAAAGCATAAAATATGATTTTTGTCCCAATCTCTTTCGAAAATAAAATTCAGTTACTTTCTTATATAGACTTATCCTCTAACTTGGTGTGTGTGGGGGGGGGGGCATGTCTTGAGCAGGAATAATCTGGCAGGGCCCATCCCTTTCCAGGATGATAAAATGTTGTCTAACCCGAGTTATGGGGACCATATAAAATATTTGGGGGACCCATGCAAGCAAAATGTATTTAACTATAAAATTACAATGGGATTTTTAAACATCGAATGGTTATGGGAGGGTCCACCAGAGTAAAATAGGATTAAAAGGGGAGGGGTCAATAGGTAAAAAAAGGTTGAGAACGATTGGTCTAGATCTGTGGTTCTCAACCGGGGTCCATATGGACCCCTGAGGATCATATGACATTTTTTGGAACCCAGGCAAGTAAAATATATTCAACTATAAAAATACAATGGGATTTTTAAACAACGAATGGCTATGGGGGAGGGGTTCCACCAGAGTAAAATAGGAATCAAAGGGGTCCATGGGTAAAAAAGGTTGAGAACCACTGATCTAACACATAAATGAGACCCGAATAGGTACTACCACCTCGAGTCAGAGTGGACCTGGAAGTAATGAGGATGAAAAGGTATTCCACACTCCCAGTTCTCCAGAATTAGAACCTCACCACCAGATGCAGTTTAACGTATACCCAAGAAACGATGCTATTTCTAACTTTCTAAAATTTGTTGTTTGGACTATCGAGTTATTTTTTTTTTGTGTGTTGTCGATTATTTATTCGAGAGATTTCTTTAAATGTGTTGTGATGTTAGTGCAACAGTAAAAAAAGAAGTCAAGTCGAGGTAGGGTAAAATGAGACAAGTGTATTTACAATAAGGTACAAGAACGGCTAGCTTGCCGCTAAACGGTAACAGTACAAACTTTTCACTCGGTGTCTCACTATTTATAGTGAGAACCGGTGTATATTCTCCACTGTAGGAACGGCCGGTACAACAAAATGTGTTATGACCTGTTTAAGAGTCAATAAATAATAACTCAACACGGGCATAAAATGTAGGGAACAGATGTATTCAGCAATATGTCAATGTACAATTGAAGAAGGTTTCCTTGTTACAGCGTACACGAAGAACATGTATCTGCTACTTCTCCCTTGAGTAGCTTTGCTCTGTTAATATATACCCTTTGGGTAAGTCCATGTTCGTGTCATGGGTGAGTCACCTACAACAAAATGAGTAATTCTTAAGAAAAAAAGAATGTCTTTTTTTTTTTTGCTTTTCTTTTTTTTTGCTTTTTTTTTTTTTCTTTTTTTTTTTTTGCTTTTTTCACCAACATCATCAACGTAGATCAATGGTCTGACCAAAGTTTCGAATAAATGTTTTCTGGATCAGTTGAATTTAATGTATGTAGATAGCATAAAAACGACAAGTGACCGTAGCTTGAATTTTTATATATTGTAAAAGCTACTCTTTAAAAATGGTTCATATAACTGTTTTTTCTTTTCTTTTTTTTTTCTTCTTCAAATTTGAAAGTTTTTTTTTTTTTCACATTTGAAAATTGGATAAGTTAAAAATCATCTGTTGAATTTAGTTGAACGAATCTACACAAACAGGTTTGTATCAAAGTGTGAAAAAAAAACTTTCTCCCAAAATATTTGTATGACACAAGAAGTCTTTTTTTTTCTCAGTGAGATAAAGCAGTGAATGAAAAAATGGCGGCATTTAAAAATGGGACAAGTGCGTTAAAGAAGAAGGGCAGTAGTGCACGACGACTGCGCATTTTCTCTATCTCTATCGGCTGAAAATAGCGTTGTAAAACAGAGAGAAAAATTAGTCTTTGTGTACAGAGAGAGAGAGGTGTATATATATATATTATATATATATATATATATATATATATATATATATAATATGTGTGTGTGTGTGTGTGTGTGTGTGTGTGTGAGTGTGTGTGTGAAGAGAAAAATGGAAGTGAATCCGACGGTATGTAAAAATAGAGAAAGAATCTTGAAAAAAAAAAACAGGATCAAATAAAATGAGTGATATTTATCCAGTCAACGCTGCAGTGTTTCAATCTGTTTAGTAGATCTTCTTCAGGTCTTTTGTTGATATAAGGAAAAGGATAATGAGACTGTGATAGTTGTTGTTGATCAGTCTGTTTACAATATTCAAAATATTGAATGGAAAGTTAGCGCTCTTAGAATAGTTCGAAATTTATGAAACGCTGGGATAAACGGTTTTGAAGGATGACATCGAACATTCCCTTACGTTGGGTGTGTGTGTATGTGAGAAAGAAAGAGAGAGAGAGAGGAGAGAGAGAGAGAGAGAGAGAGAGAGAGAGAGCGTGTATATATATATATATTATATATATAATATATATAATATATATATATATATATATGAGAATAGGAGGATAGGAGTAAATCCGACAGAATGTAGTAAAGATTAGAGGGAGAAATGTGGACAAAGGAACAAAACTCAGACAAGTATATGTAGGAGATATATTTCGCCATGCATTGAGCTCGGCTTCATCAGTCGTTTATTTGATCATTAAAGCATCATACATGTGTTTTATAGAAGAGAACGTGTACGGGAGAGGGGTGGAAGCATATGGGGATGAAGTTGGGTGGATGGGATAGCGTTTGTGAGGATTTGATTGGCTATATATATATATATATATATATATATATATATATATATATATATATGACCTTCCTTGGTTTAGATTTGTTGCTACTGTTGAGAATTCGGTAATTTATGAGGAAGTGCGCCCGGTCTCCCGCCTCAAAAACCGCTACTATCAAAAATAACAACCCCCAGCTCGTCGTAATTCTTGTTTATTTATCGTAATTTGTCGTAATTCTTGTTTAGATATGAAGATGGATATATAGTTTTGAATAGACTGAGATAGAAGATAGAATCTCTCTTAAACAACAAAATAATAAAGAATAGATATGAACAAATGGAGATGGATAGATATATTTTCGACAAGTAATGTATTTGGGGGGGGGGTCGCTTCTTTTTTTGTCGTAATTCTTGTTTATTTAAACTAAAAACAAGACATTAAAACAACATGAATAAAAAAAAATCTTGTATTAAAGTAATAAGATAAATATGAACAAATTGAGATAAGATAGAATAGATGGATGGATAGTTTTGAATAGACTGAGCTGGGTCGTTATTTTAATAGCAGCAATCTTGAGGCAGGAGACCGGGACGCAACTTCCTTATAAATTACGAAAATTCTTATCAACACTATTTCTTGTCAGACCCATTTGATATTTAATAGAAAATAGGAAAAGGACATTCTAGGAAATGATGACATACGTGGCTCTTTTTTTTCTATGAAAAGGTTAATTATATTTTTAGACATGATGAAGCACCCCCGAGACCATTACAACCATGACCCATGTGTAAATAATCCTGATATTTTTTTACGGGTACTATGAAGACATAAAAAAAAAACCATCAACAATGTATTGATAATATATTGTACTCTTCATAATATATCATCTGTGTTAGCATTTGATGTTTGTGAATAAATTCGCGGAAGGAGAGACAGGTGCGCTTTATATCCTTTTTTGATGTTTTGTATAAATCATGCGGGCTTTTTGTATCTCTCCATCTGTGGCGGAATAGATGGCTCGAAAAGCGCGGATTGCGAGATATGAACTTAATTTTTGAATGATGGTGGAGTGGGGGTTCTTCCTCTTCGTCAAGGTTCGTCATGACCTAACCGTTCGGGTCAGACAAGTTAACAGGGTGACATCTTTTCAGCTCTCAATCCAAGAAGAAGAAGAAGAAGAAGAAGAGTCAATGAGTGAGAAGAAGAGAGAGAAGAAGAAGAAGAAGAAGAAGAAAGAAGAAAGAAGGAAGAAGATTCAATGAGTGAGAAGAAGAATGTCAATGAGTGAGAATAATAATAATATAATAATAATTAATAATAAGAAGAGAGAAGAAGAAGAAGATAAGAAGAAGAAGAAGAAGAAGAAGAAGAAGAATCAATGAGTGAGAAAAAAGAAAGAGAAGAAGAGAACAATGAGTGAGAAGAAGAAGAAGAAGAAGAAGAAGAAGAAGAAGAAGAGAAGAAGAAGAAGAGGATCAATGAGTGAGAAGAAGAAGAAAGAAGAAGAAGAAGAAATCAATAGTGAGAGAAGAAGAAGAAGAAGAAGAAGAAGAGAGAAGGGTCAATGAGTGAGAAAGAAGAGAAGAAGAAGAAGAAGAAGAAGAAGGAATGTGAGAAGAAGAAGAAGAAGAAGAAGAGTCATGAGTGAGAAGAAGAAGAAGAAGAAGAAGAGAAGAAGAGTCAATGATGAGAAGAAGAAGAAGAAGAAGAAGGAAGAAGAGAAGGGTCAATGAGTGAGAAGAAGAAGAAGAAGAGGAGAAGAGAAGAAGAAGAAGAATCAATGAGTGAGAAGAAGAAGAAAGAAGAAGAAGAAGAAGAGAGATCAATGAGTTAGAAGAAGAAGAAAAGAAAAAGAAGAAGAAGAAGAAAGAAGAAGGGTACAATGAGTGAGAGAAGAGAAGAAGAAGAAGAAGAAGAAGAAGAAGAAGGGTCAATCGAGTGAGAGAAGAAAAGAAGAAGAAGAAGAGAAGAAGAAGAGAAGAAGAGAAGAAGAAGAAGAGCGTCAATGAGTGAGAAGAGGAAGAAGAAGGTCAATGAGTGAGAAGAAGAAGAAGAGAAGAAGAGAGTCAATGAGTGAGAGAAGAAAGAAGAAGAAGAAGAAGAAGCAAGAAAGAAAGAAGGGTCAATGGTGAGAAGAGAAGAAGAAGAGGAGGAAGAAGAAGAAGAAGAAGAATCAATGAGTGAGAGAGAAGAAGAAGAAGAAGAGAAAGAGAAGAATCAGAGTAGAAGAAGAAGAGATCAAGAGGAGAAGAAGAAGAAGAAAGAAGGAGATAAGATAAGAGAGCACGAGTAATGTATATGTTAGAGAAGTAAAGGTTCAATTGATTAGAGAAGAAGAAGAAGAAGAGAAAGAAGAAGGGGTCAATGAGTGAGAAGAAGAAGAAGAAGAAGAAGAAGAATAGAAGAAGAAGAAGAAAGAAGAAAAGAAGATAGAAGAGAATGATGAAGAGGAGAAGAAGAAGAAGAAGAAGCTAAAGGAGAGAGAAGAAGAAGAAGAAGAGTCAACTGAAGTGAGAAAGAAGAAGAAGAAAAAGAAGAAGAAGAAGAGAAGATCAATGAGTGGAGAAGAGAAGAAGAAGAGAGAAGCAAGGAAGAAGAAGAAGAAGAAAGGAATGAAGAAAGATAAGAGTAGAAGAAAGAAAAAATCAAATGAGTGAGATAGAAGAAAGAAGAAGAAAAGAAGAAGAAGTCAATGAGTAGAAGAAGAAGAAGAAGAAGCTAAGAAGAGAAGGGTCATGAGAAGAAGAAGAAGAAAGAAGAAGAAGAGGTCAATGAGTGAGAAGCAAGAGAAGAAGAGAAGAAGAAGAAGAAGCGAATAAAGAGTAGAGAATGAGTGAAGAGAAGAAGAAGAAGGCAAATGTGAAGAGAAGAAGAAGAAGAGAAGAAGAAAGAGGACATGAGTGTATGAAGAAGAAGAAGAAAGAAAAAGAAAAAGAAGAAAGATTATGATAAGAAGAAAAAGAAGAGGGTCAATGAGTCGAGAAGAAGAAGAAGAAGAGGAGAAGAGAAGAAGAAGAAGAAGAATCAATGAGTGAGAAGAAGAAGAAGAGAAGAAGAAGACAGAAGAAGAAGAAGAAGAAAGAAAAGAAGAAGAATCATGAGTTAGAAGAAGAAGAGAAGAAGAAGAAGAGAAGAACGAAGAAGAGAAGAGGTCAATGGAGGTGAGAGAGAAGAAGAAGAAGAGAGGAAGAAGAAGAAGAATGGGTCAATGAGTGAGAAGAGAGAAGAAGAAGAAGAAGAAGAAAGAAGAAGAAAAAAGAATAGAAGAAGAAGAAAGAGAGAAGAAGAATGAAGATGGAAGAGAAGAGAAGAAGAAGAATGAAGAGAAGAGGAGAAGAAGAAGAATGCAGAAGAGAAGAAGAAGATAGAAGGGTCAAGGAGAAGAAAGAAAGAAGAAGAAGAAGAAGAATGGAAGAGAAGAAGAACGCCGTCAAATGGAGTGAGAAGAAAGAAGAGAGAAGAACGAGTCAATGAGTGAGAGAAGAAGAAGAAGAAGAAGAGAAGAAAGAGTTCAATGAGTGCAGAGAAGAAGAGAAGAAGAAGAAGAAGAAGANAACCCATTACATCATATGCCTCTATAGAAGATATAAAATATAAAAAACATTTTATCTATGTTATTGGTCCCAAATAACTTTGGTTTGGTTTCTTTACGGACCTCAGTGGGTCATTTAATGCCAACAAAGTTTTGAAATAAATTCATTCTTAATGGATACACAATTTTGTTTATGAACTCATGTTTTTCTATTTTACCCATAGATGGGACACTAGCAGTACTACCACTCCGAGCAGAGTTGACCAAGGAGCAATGGTGATGAAGGGGTGCTCCAGATTCCCCAAACCTTCAGAACTGGAACCTCACCATCAGATAGAGTTTAACTTTATTCCCAGACAAGATAACCCTCAGCCACCGCCTTCTTAGCACCCATATGATAAAAGGGTTGGAAGAGCAATAGGGTTGGGCAATAGGGGCTAGAAATAACTTTGAGCCAATAACATTGCCTACAATCTCTTCCTTGGTGTGTATTTCTCCTGTATCTTAGTTGAAATTCGGTAATTTATGAGGAAGTGCGTCCGGTCTCCTGCCTCAAAAAGCTATCCGTGACTATCAAATAACAACCCAGCTCAGTCGTAATTCTTGTTTATTTATCGTAATTTGTGTAATTCTTGTTTAGATATGAAGATGGATATATAGTTTGTGAATAGACTGAGATAGATAGATAAACAAACAAATAATATAAAGATAGATATGAACAAATGGAGATAGATAGATATTTTCGACAAGTAATGTATTGGGGGGGGGGTCGCTCTTTTTTGTCGTAATTCTTGTTTATTTAAACTAAAAACAAGACATTAAACAAACATGAATAAAAAAAATATTCGTATTTAAAGTAAATAGATAAATAGAACAAATTGAGATAGAAGTAGATAGATAGATATGGATGGATAGTTTTGAATAGACTGAGCTGGGTCGTTATTTTAATTTACACCGGGTAGCATATTTGAGGCAGGAGACCGGGACGCACTTCCTCTTAAATTACCGAAGTTTCTTTCTATCTGAACTGAAAAGTAATTTAATTAATACACTAGAATACAATATTCTTTGTTTGTAGTTTTAAGATACTCTAAACAGAAAAAGATTGATGTGAAAGACAGACATTGCTAATAACTGATGATGTTTTTTTCCTCATGCAAAAATAGAAATATTTTTTAAGCTGTGCATTGAAAATGATCCATTTGAAAGTCAATAATAAAATTAACAGATGTTTGACTGAAAAAATAAACAAAAAAGAAAAAAAGAAAAAGAAAAATAGCAGTGTATATTGCAAACTGCCTATCCCACATGCAATGCAGTTAACTGACAAGATTTTACTTAAAGAGGCTGAAAGAATAACTTGGCCAAAATAAATAAAGAAGAAAAAATGAAGAAGAAAAAATGAAAGAAGAAATGAAGAAGAAAATGAGTAGAAAAAATGAAGTAGAAAATGAGAGAAAAAATGAAGGAAAAATGAAGAAAATGAAGAGGAAAAATGAGAGGAAAAAATAAAGAGGAAAAAGAAGAAGAAAATGAAGAGGGAAAAAGAAGAAGAGAAAAATGAGAAGAAAAAATGAAGAATAAAAATGAAGAAAAAAATGAAGAAGAAAAAATGAAGAAAAAATGAAGAGGAAAAATGAAGAAGAAAAATGAAGAAGAAAATGAAGAAAGAAAAATGAGGAAGAAAAATGAGGAAGAAAATAGAAGAAAAAATGGAACAGTCTAAAAATCATTAAATGTTGAATATTAACATTCTGGTTTTTTTTTTTTGCTTTTGTAAATTCTTTATTTTTTCAAACTATAATTAGGTGAAAATTAGTGATGATTTTTTATGTCATACAATAGTTGACAAATTTTGATTAAAAAAAAAAGATGTAGTATTTTCTTTTTTTTTTTGTAAAACTGTTTATTATTATTTTATTTTTTATTTATTATTTTTTTATTTTTTTATTCATTTATATTTATATATTTCAGTTTTATACAAGATATGTGTGAGAATTTCAACAGAATGATTTGCTGTTGTAGTAAGATAAGAATGTCACAATTAGGTCTTTGTTAAATCATCTCATGGCATCTTTATATCAAAAGAGACTTTTTTTCTCAAGTAACGGACTGAGACATTTAGCAAAAATAATAACATTCAGTGAACAAGTTTCGTAAACAAGTAAAAAATGAAAAGAATTATATGAGTTATGTTGGCATCCTTCCGTCTACGAGAGATGATGGATAGTGTCCATTTTTTTTTTTTTTTCGAACTACATAGCCTGGTCGGGTTCATATGGAGTATAAGCTGTTAACCAAGCACAAATTCCCCCTCTCCACACTGCCACCGTGATCCAAAGGAAAGGTAAGGTACCAATGCGGTTTGGCAACAGTAGTGTCGCAGGAGTTGATGGGTAGCACTGGATTTCAGCATCACACCATCTTTAGGGTCTCCGGCTCCTGATTTGTGTTTGGGGTTTACTCCCTAGCCTTTCCTTGGGATGAGGTAAAGCCATTAGGATGAAGAAATTTCAAAAAACATTAAAATCTACTGAAAGTATAGATGATAAGAAATAGTATTATCTGCGTTATTCAGACTATTGTCCTCATCTTCATTGTTCTGTACAACGTTTCGGCCGATATGCCCTCGGCCTTCTTCAGGTATTTTTGTTGGACTCAGGACCCTTCTCGGACTCGGGAACCTTCTTTCAGAAAAATAATTAACACAACTAGGGTAGTGTTTAATTATTTTTCTGAAAGAAGGTTCCCGAGTCTGAGAAGGGTCCTGAGTCCAACAAAAAATACCTGAAGAAGGCCGGAGGCATATCGGCCGAAACGTTGTACAGATACAATGAAGATGAGGACAATAGTCCGAATAACACAGATAATACTAATCATCAAGCCTCATCTCAAACATTCAGAGAAATAGCATAAGAAATAGATTATGTTCTGTGTTATAACAATATAAAGATTAAAATGAATTTAATGAGTGGAATAAATTAAATTGTAAATCAAGGTACCACTGTATCAATATCATCATCATCATCAATCATCATGTCACACCAGCAGCATGGATATCCTTGACAATCTCTTGCAACAACCCTATCACTCATTGCCCTTGGGAGGTCCTCTGCACAGCATCCGGTATCCACATATAGCTGGTTAATAAGGCCAATAAGTTGGGACAATGTCAAACCTAGCACAACAGGTGCTATTGGTTTGACATGACAAGAAAATTGATCAGAGGGGACTTAAGCATCATGTGTCATCACCCACGGCCAACAGGTGGTCCTATGGGGGTGATTTTAACCCTCTGCAGAGGTTAAGTCAGAGTATTCTAGGGACCTTTGGAAAAAGCATGAATCCATTTATTCTCGCAGGGATGGGTAAATAGGAAGTTGAAGCCCTTTAGTATTGTAAAAACTTTGATGATGGATCAGATTTAGGATCAGTGTTTCTGCTGGTGCCATGTAACCCAGTAAAACCTGTCAGTTACTTGGAAAGGGGATGGCCATTACTAAATAATTCCCTTATTCCCCTGAGAGATGCCACCCAGGAGAATTGACAACATAGAAGCCTCATGACTTAATAAGTTATGGGAAACAACTATTGGTTATTTCCTATTAAGTCTAACATAAACAAAGGGAACCACTTCGTGACTGATAAATTATCTATTTATTTATTGATCTACTAGAAAAAGAAGACAGGGTTTGGGTAGGATTAGGTTATTTTATTGGAAAATAAATAAATAATTTAACAGTCAAGAGTGGTTCTCCTTTTATTTATGTTAGACTTATAGGAAATAACCTAACTTTTTATCCATTATTGATGATGATGATGATGATGATGATGATGATTCATTTCTAACATTAATCCTGTCCCCCCCCCACACACACACCTCATACTTGTTGTCTCCCTACAACAATTAAGTTCTTTTAAGTATGGAATACACTGCTGGAAAGCAGAAAAAGAGGAAAATAATGTCTCATATTTTAAATAAATAATGAAAAAAAAAAAAAAAATAATAAATAGTAACATACTTTTAACTAATGATAAAGATAATAAACATTGAAACTAAAATCATAAATGGCTTCTTATTTTATTTTTCATTTTTTGTTTGTTTTACAGTGAATTTTAAAATTTGTATTTTTCATTGGATAACTTATTGGATTTAAATAATCCCAAAGTAAAATCCAGTTAGGGATTATTCAAATCCAAAAGTTGATCCAACCATAAATTCATCTTGAAACGTGAAAAAAATATATATAAAAAGGTTATCTTGACATTTTTTTTTATCAAGAAATCAAAGAATGAAATCTGAAATTTGGTTTGATGATTTGGCAATGGATGAAGTTATGAAATTTATGTGAATGTGTTATATATTCTTCTGATCATCTTTTATTATCTTATGTAGCTGGGAGTTCTTCTTCTGGAACTTTCATTTGGAGATTTCATGTCTAGCCTTTCATTCGGGATTTCTCGTCTATCAGAAGCCCTTTCGTTAGTATTTTTGATTCACCGAGTCAGTACAAAATTTTTAGATATTATTTCAAACTAATTCTTCTGTTATATACTTCTGATCATCTTTACCTATCTTATGTAGCTGGGTGTTCTTTTTCTAGGGTCTGGAACTTTTCATTTGGAAATTTCGTGTCTGGTCTTCCATTATGGATTTCTCATCTATCAGAAGCCCTGGGTCATTAGTAGTTTTTGGATAAATAACCAAAAACTTAGATTTTCTTTATATTATATTTCATGAGAAATCCCATCCAGACTAACTGCGCAGAGTATGAGTATGGAGCGTGCTGATTGCAACTTGCTATCTCCGTGTTGCCCAGTACTGACTTAACTAACTCTTTCAAATCAAAAATGGAAACAGCCTTTGTTCTCATTTCTCTACTAATTCTCACGGTATCTACCGGAAAAGGGGTTAACGCGAGTTTAACATGTGCCAATCAATCTTCCATGATTTTGTCACATACTCCCACTCAAAAAACTGCAGCAGTAATTTCTAACAGCCATCTTGATTTCTACACTAAACAATAAATAATTGTTATGAGGATTTGGACAGGCCCATTAATGTTCATAGTAGGGTATATTGAGGATTTGGACATAGCTAGGGTATATGAGAATTTTGTCATAGGTAGGGTATAAAAAAGTAAAGTAAGTCATCAGGGTGGCCTAAAGTCAGTATCAGGTAATCAGCGAGGGAGTCTATCCCCTTTTCACTAGCGATTGACCAAGGAGATTGTTTTAGCATCTGAGGTGGATGCCACACCTACCATCAGCTACTTACTTTACTGCACAGATCTCTGTGCTACTCAACGCTGAGTTGGTGAGGGCTGGTATCGAACTAGGAACCTTGTGATTTCTAGCCGAATGCTCTACCGACTGAGCTCACCTGGACCAGGTAGGGTATATAACAGAATAAATTGTAATAAATGAGATTCATTCTTCTCAGTGACCGCCCTGTCGGTGGGGCATTAGATGCACTGATTGCACCTCTGCAGAGGGTAAGACTCCCCAATGGGCCACCTGTTGGCCATGAGTGGCGACCCGTGATGTTTAATGATAGAACCCAGGTGGTTGAGCAGTCCATGACTTGCAATATTCCACTTTGGTCCTTACTTAGGCTAGATGGGCGGTCGGAGAGACCACCTCCAATCAATCGGCTGGTCATGTCAAGCCCTAGCACCTATATGATTGCTCTAACCCTATTGCCCTTATGGCAAGCTCCAACCCTTTTTACATTATTGGGTGCTAACTAATATGCAAATAACTAATCTCATGTGACTATAGTAAAAAAGTAAAGTCGTCGGGGTTGCTTAAAGTCGTTATCAGCCAATCAGCGAGGGAGTCTATCCCCTTTTCACTAGTGCTAGACCAAGGAGATTGTTTTTGCATCTGAGGTGGAGCGCCACACCTATCGTTAGCTCCTTACTTTACAGTACAGATCCCTGTGCTACTCATATGCTGAGTTGGCGAAGGCGGTATCGAACTAGGAACCTTATGGTTTCTAGCCGAACGTGTGTGTGTGTGTGTTTAGAAAAAACTAATATACAAATAACTAATGATATCTCATGTATGATAACAATGGTCATTGACACAGATATCACCATATTGTGATATCACCATATCACTGATATTCTGTTAGATCATCCTTATAAACATAGCAAAAAGAATTAGCAAAGAAGAAAATCAACCCCTAGAAAATAGAAGTCAGCCCAGTCAAGATGGAGGCCAGACAAGTTAGATGAAGAAATAGATCCAGCAGGAGCAACGCACCATATGATCTTTAGGCACCCCTTTTGCTTTTGTTACGTTTAATCAAATTATCAACAATTTGGAAACTCCTAGAATATTCTGAGAGACTGGCAGACGCCAGGAGAGGGGGGGGGGAGTCCCAGAATGTGACCTAAAGCTCACTGAAGAAGAAAAATTCGCTTCGTCATTAGCATATAGCCGACCTTGCGGAGGGAAACGAAAAACTGATACTACACTCGTTGCTTTACCCACGTACGCAAAGCCAACTGAGAGACAGGTGACATCACGTTGGGGGAAGAAAAGTGATCCAGAGCAGTTTATCAGTTAGTACTCGGGACCCGGTCAGCAAACATCTCATGTGGGAGGGGAGAAAAATTATTCCCAAGAAGAAAGTTACCATGACCAAGAATACCACATAAAGAATAATACCCGGAATAGTCATTAATACAGAAAATGAATCACCCGTAAAAAGATAAGTGCAAATTTCTTTTGTTGTGAACATTTGTAAATTGATTTGAAGAAAATAATTCCGCCAAATGACATTATAAATCCTAGCCTGTCAGCGTCCGTATCATGATCCCCCAGCCTACAAATTTGAATTAAATGTTATGTTATAAATATATATACGTTGTCTTGTTATTCATTGCCAAATTGTTATATGTACACTTTCATTTTCTTTGGTAACCCTCTGATGGAAAAGCGCTGTATAATGTTGAAACAATAGGCAAACGTAACATGCAGGCTCGTCCCGGGATGTAAACGTAACATGGCGGCTCGTCCGGGAATGTTACACTTTGCTGATTCATAAGTACATTTTCTTTCATTTACACCGTCAACATCTAGTGTTTAATAACAGACGATTTTAAGAGGTTTTTTATTAAATTAATCAAACTAACCCCTAACCCTTACCCCTAACAAACAACGGATGTTGACGGTGTAAATGAAAAACAAGTACTTATGAATCAGCAAAGCAAACGGGGTGCCTAAAAGTCATATAGTCCGAAGCAACAATTCAGTATTCAGCAGAGAGTTACCAAATAAGAATCATCATCTCCTGTCATCTCCAATATGTCTCTCTGTCTCACTCTCTATTGTATGACCGAGATGAACTCTCCACCGATTATACCCAAAAGGTTAGAAGGGTATATACAGCTGTACAACATGAGAACAGATGCATTCACCTCTTTCTCCAAGGAGTTCGTCACCTTTATGACTTTGGCAAAAGCATCTGAATTATTCCTCACATTACTAATTTTTTTGAAAACTATTACATCAGGTTCCGGAGCAGGATTGAGACTGTGATCGACGCTAATGGCAGTTATTTTTGAGTGACACTTGTTGACTGTAGTGTGATTTCCATGCCTGTGAATTTCTTTATAATCCAATTAATTTTGTAGTTACCAAGCACTTTTTCTTTTCCTTATGAAACTGTCAAATTATCCCAAACACCCTGTATATATATTTATATAGATATATATATATTATATGGAAGATAATGTGCTTAATTAAAGTCATACCTAATTTGTTAATTAATTAATTATAATTAAATGAATTAGGCGTGCATATTCGGTTTAATGTAAAGCGTAAACAAATCGAGAAAAAGTCGTATGTACATTTCAGCCCATTTGGCCTCATCAGCAGAGCTATAGACAGGGCAGTGCTTGTGCGTGATTCGAACCCACCTGTCAGGCTGACAGCGGGGACACTCTAACCATTACACAGGCAGGCTTCCCCAGAATTCTCATTTTATTTTAAACTGATGTGTATATCGCACTTTTTGGGTGACTTATGGCACGACAGTATGAAGTGGACAAACAGCTTTTGCGGCCTTCGCCATTTCAAAACACATTGTCCACTTCATACTGTCGTGTCATTTAATTATAATTAATTAATTAACAAATGAAAATATTTTATATCATATTCATAGCTATGAATATGATATAAAATATTTTCATTTTAACAGCATTGTGTGTTTGCATATCCTTTATCTATCTCTCTCTCTCTCTCTTCTCTCTCTCTCTCTCTCTTAATATATATATATATATATTATATATATATATATTTATATATATGATATCACCAGTATTGTGTTAGATCACCAGCAATGAATATCTGCTCAGTACTACTTAGATGAACAGTATCTTAGTAACAGCAGGTATACTATAAACAACTTAAGACCTGTGACTCAGGCTAAGCAATGTTTAGTATATAACAACAATGGAAAACAGATTACTAGTTTTACACCACATAACTATTATTATTACCATTACTCCCAGGTCCAGCCGGACTTGGTAGGGTCCCATTTAAGAGTCAAATAGATCTGTTTAAAAAATGATTCATATTTGACAGGACCATGTGTGACCTTTCACCCCTAAAAAAAAAACTCTTAAGAAACAACTACACAAAAAATGTAAAATGAATGGGATCCCTAATCTTTAGGCCTAAAATAACCCTAGACAGTTGACATGCCATTAAAATCAATCAATAAATGCATATCATTAATATTGTTTTGTTGTCATATACTCTTTATTTGTTTTGTGGTTGTTTGGTTTGTTTACAGCATATCAACCTCAGTGGGTCATTTAATGCTGATAAAATTTTGAAATAAATTCATTCTTAATGGATAATACAATTTTTTTATAAATACATTTTCTATTTAACCATAGATGGGACCCTAACAGGTACTACCACTCCAGGTCAGAGTGGACCAAGGAGCAATGGTGATGAAGGGGTGCTCCACAATCCCAAACCTCCAAAACTGGAACCTCACATCAGATAGATTTAACATCATTCCCTGGACATGTACACTGTCAGCCACCGCTTTCTAACACCTATATGATAAAAAGGGTTGGGACTTGCCATAAGGGCAATAGGGTTGGGGAAATCATATAGGTGCTAGGGCTTGACATGACTAGCCGATTGATCAGAGGGGGCCTCTCAACCGACCGACTAGCCTAAGTAAGGGCCAAAGTGGAGTGTTGCAAGTCATGGACTGCTCATCACCAAGACTCCGTCCTTAAGCATCACGGGTCGCCATCCACGGCCAACAGGTGCCTCATTTGCAGGAATCTTACCCCTCCAAAAAGGTGCAGTTGGTGCTTTCTAACGCCCCAGCCAACAGGGTGATATACTGTTTAATGACACAAGGAAATAGTAAATGAAAAAAAGTGCTGTTTTTCGAAGTGTTTATTCCAGGGGTTCCTCAGGACAGCATGCAGCATTCTTTTGTAGTTGATATTTAGCATTTTCTCCAGAGGTTTCGTTAAATTGATGGTATACTTTTTTCAAACTATACTGAGTTAAATATTCTGGAATAATCTGATGTTGAAGAAACATAATGGTATTCCTAGACAAAAATGGAATTAATACTTTACTGCTTATCCCGAGCCTTTTTGACAGCCTTAAAGAAAAAATATGTCTTACATCTTACCTGTTATTAGTTTATTTACTGCTAAATAAAAAACAAAGAAATGCGAACATCCTCTCTAAGTTGTGCTAATTCCATAAGTTTTGTCAGGGGCAAAAAATTGTGGTTTATTTACAATGACTTTTATTAAGAGGGTTCATTTTTGCATGCCGGTACAATTGAAATATGAAGAATTTTTAAACAGATCTATTTGACCCATAGATGGGACCCTAACAGGTACTACCACTCCAGGTACTACCACATCCTGGTATGATTGATTGAGACAGTTGGCAAGAGAGAGTCGGGTAACCATGCTGTCAGAGCAACTTAATGATGATAAAGTAATGTTTTACTCCAATTCATTACCTGACTGTTGAAATAGCCAATATATTGGAATGTCAGGCTGGGATTATCAATTGGCGTTTGTTTATTAGAGTCAAATTTGAAACTCCTTCTTATCAATCTATTATACAGGAGTTATACAATCTGTTATCCCGCCCTGTCGGCTGGGGCGTTAGAATGCACCGACTGCACCTCTGCAGAGGGGTAAGACTCCCCCAATGGGGCCACCTGTTGGCCGTGGGTGGACCCGTGATGCTTAAGGATAGAGCCCAGGTGGATGAGCAGTTCATGACATGCAATACTCCACTTTGGCCCTATCTTAGGCTAGTGGGCGGTCGAAGAGGCCTCCTCTGATCAATCTGCTGGTCACGTCAAGCCCTAGCACCTATATGATTTCCCAATCCTATTGCCCTTATGGCAAGCCCCAACCCCTTTTATCCATGGGTGCTAGAAGGCAGTGCTGCGGGTTACATGTACTGGGAATGACGTTAAACTCTATCTGATGGTGTGGTTCCAGTTTTGGAGGTTTGGGGAATGTGGAGCACCCCTTCATCACCATTGCTCCCTGGTCCACTCTGATCCGGAGTGGTAGTACCTGTTAGGGTCCCATCTATGGATTAAATAGAAATGTATTTATAAAAATGTATTATCCTAAGAAATGATTTATTTCAAAACTTTATCGCATTAAATGACCCATGAGGTTGATATGCCGTAAAACAAAACAAACCAATCTGTTATCATCATCGCGGTGGCCTAAAGTCGGTATCAGTTATCAGCGAGGGAGTCTATCCCCTTTTCACTAGTGCTAGACCAAGGAGATTGTTTTTGCATCTGAGGTGGATGCCACACCTACCATCAGCTCCTTACTTTACCACACAGATCCCTATGCTACTCATACGCTGAGTTGGCGAGGGCTGGTATCAAACTAGGAACCTTGTGGTTTCTAGCCAAATGCTCTACCAACTGAACTAACCAGGCCCTATAAATCTGTTATACAGCAGTGCAAATATCCTTGGAAGGTATGCATCCACCTACTCACTTTCCAGCTATGGGTAAATATAGGGCAGACTGAGCTCTAACTATGGCTAGCTAATCTGTCTAGGAGAAGGAAAATTCTGAATTTAAACCTGTTAAACTCTGCTTAAGAAATTGACCTTGTGTCGCATCCCCTGCTCATGCGGAGGGGTTGAGTAAATATGTATACAGGAGTTGAAAAATTCAAACTTCTCTGAAATATAAAATATTGTGCAATGATATTCAACAAGATAGAGAGAATTTCTGGTTACTTCCTATAACTCTAACCTAAAAAAGGGGAACCACTCTGATTGACAGATAAATTATTTATTTATTTATTGATCTACAAGGAAAAAATAAGACGGGGTTAGGATTAGAGTTAGGGTTTAGGGTTAGTTTAATGGGAAAATAATGGGTAGATTAATTAACAGTTAAAAATTCATTCAGAGTGGTTCCCCTTTTTAGGTTGGAGTTATAGGAAATAACCGAATTTGTACCATATGACCTTTAGGCACCCTTTTGCGATCTTGATTTTTGTGGACATTTTTTTCCTTTTACTCTGTCGAAATCCAGTTAATTGTTAACAGACGATTTTTAGAGTTTGTTTTTTAAATTATAAAACTAACCCCGACCCTAACCCTAACTCTAACCTAACCCCCTAACAAACAACCAGATTTTGACGATGTAAATGAGAAAAGTGTCCATGTGAGTCGAGATTGCGGAAGGGGTGCCTAAAGTCATATGGTCTGGTTAATTGTTAACAGATGAGTTTTAGAGTTTGTTTTTTAAATTATAAAACTAACCCTAACCCTAACCCTAATCTAACTCTAACCCTAACCCCTAACAAACAACCGGATTTTGACGGTGTAAATGAGAAAAGTGTCCTTGTGAGTCGAGATCGTGGAAGGGGTGCCTAATTGAAATAAGACCAATTAGATATTAACAGTTTTAAATTGAAAGACATTTGATCTTTGTTTGATTTAGCAAAAGAAAAAGATTTGTTGTGAAATTCAAACTCATTGCATTTTTAGAAATGAACCTGATCAAAAAAAAAAAAAAAAATCAGTATATTTCTTTTTCTTTGAACATCGAAGAAAATCGAGTCTCAACATTCAATTGCAAAATCAATCAACAGCATTATATTCTTTCTATTGATTTGATAATAAATCAGATACAAAATGTATCAGCTGATTTTCTGTTTTTTTATCAGCTGATCTAACTTATGTTATAACTTATTTGATATTGATTTTAATGTGTCAAAAATAATTAGATGTTCTCATTGTTCTTTGGATTTGATCTTATCTCATTTTAAAATTGGTATTATGTCAACTTGATCTATCTCTTTAAAATTGTCTCAACTCAAACAACATTAGATTTTAGGATAAACTTGAATAATTCAACTGTGAGTGGCTCAAATGTTGTCACTTGATCCCCAAAGTCAAAAAGTTGGCAAGTATTTTAATTTTTTATGACACTGGATGGGTGATTGGTTGATTGGATTTTACAACATGTTTTGATATAAAAATGTGTCTAATATAAAAATGTCTTTTGTATTAACTCTTAACATCCTATACCGCCTCATTCCACTGGCCGGAAGTCACATTCGTTTTCCTAATCTGACCCGAATGATAGCCTTTGTTTAAATATAATATTAAACATATTTAGAAGTCTTTATTTTAAGGGAAATAACAATAACTTTAAATGAAAAAGCCATTTTTAGCATTTTTGATAGATCCTTATAGGAATGGGACTCTGGACTTAAAAATCTCAACAGGATGTTAAGAGTTAAGTTTTTAAAACTTAAAAAAAAAATCCTATTGAATTAATAACAACATGAAATAACTAATTTAAAAAAAATCAAAATCGAAACTATTTTAGTATAAAAACGTGCCTTTGGGTTGTAAATATACATGAACAAACTTTAAAAAAATCTTACAGTGAAATTATCATCTGTTATTTGTAAACAAGTAACTGGGAGTTTACAGTGAAAAGCTACCAGCTGGGGTGCTTATTGGTTACTTGGTACAAAACTAGTTTTAAAAAAGATAATAAAAATAATTCAGAAATCACATTATAATGAAGATTAAGTGTGTCTATAACTGAACTATATCCCCACCCATGTCACAATTCCTTAATTTTTTGTTACATTCACAGTATTATAAAAATAATCATCATTTAATCTTAATTGGCATATTATATATATATCAAAATATCTCTATTAAAGTCTACCCGAGTTAGATTTGCCTCAAAACAGCCCATGTTATTAATGCATTTAAAATCCTGTAATGTGTGTTATATATCACTAAGAAATAAAGCTACATAATATATGGTGTGGTTAATTTGCATATTGGTTTTAACAAAAACCAGGACTAATAAATGATTATTTGGTTATTGATTTCTAATATTATTGTTTTATTCTCAAACGTATTAAAAGCAATTCTATGTATAATTTTGAAATAAAATGAAATAAAAATAAATGTTATATTTGCCTATGTGTTCTTATCTATTTTTGTTAGTCTTTCTGATTTTATATATTTGATTTCATTAAAACTTAAATACATTGTGCCCTGTGGAGGGGCATAGTTTTGCTAGTACAAATAAATGATCTGCTTAACTTCTGTAATATTCCCTATTTTTTTTAACAACTAAAAGAGAATTATTTGTCTGAATTTTTGAGATGAGGTTTGATAATTTGTATTATCTGGATTTTTCAGACTGTTGTCCTCATCTTTATTTTTATATACACAAGGCTTCGGCTGATGTGCCCTCCAAAGTTCTGTAAAGAGCCCGATTACGAATGAAGGCTCCAGAGTTTGAAGAGAAGGTTCCTGAGTTCCACAAAAAACCGTAAGAATGCTGGAAGGCACATTGGCCAAAACGTGTATATAACAATAAAGATGAGGACAAAAGTCCAAATAATCCAAATAATGAGACTAAAAAAAATTTAAAAAAATCTTGTTCAAGGTTTTTTATAAATTTTGGATCATGACACCATTAAGCACCCCAGGTGTGACCTAGATTCAAAAGGACATGTTTTGCTTTTCATGTTAAAATCTGGTTGTTTGTAACAGATGATTTTTTAGACGCACTTTTTTTTATAATTATAAAACTTTAAACGAAAGGCACGTTTTTATATTACAGACACTTCTTTTTTTTTACTTATTTCATGTTGTTGTTGTTCATATCAAGCAATTTTGTTTTAATTATAAAACTTTTAATGGTGGACACGTTAACAGGAATAGTTAAAGCTATAAAAGGTATATTATAAGGTTATAATAATAACAGTTAACCCTAACCCTAACCCTAACCCTAGCAAAATCTTTTTTTAAATGAATACTTTTTAATATTAACTATCTGTAGAGGCACATGGTAAATAAATAACCTGTCTTTCGTTTTAAGTTTTATTTAAAAAAAAAAAAATTTATGCTATCAAAATCTGTTTAAACAGGTTTTAAATTTCTAATCTTTTCCAAGGGGTTCACATTTTTTGAATCAGTCACAAGAATTTTTTTTTCCACCCTTACTTGGGCTAGACAGGCGGTTTGAGGAGCCCCCTCCGATCAGTCGGCTGTGATGTCAACCCCTAGCAAGTATATAATTGCCCCAACTCTATTGCACCTTATGGCAAGCCCCAACCCTTTTATTTCATATGGGTGCTAGAAGGCGGTGGCTGAGGGTCTACATGTCCTGGGAATGACGTTAAACTCTATCTGATGGTGAGGTTCCAGTTCTGGAGGTTTGGGGAATGTGGAATACCCCTTCATCACCATTGCTCCTTGGTCCACTCTGACCGGAGTGGTAGTACCTGTAGGGCCAATCTATGGGTTAAATAGAAAAATGTGTTTCTGAAAAAATTGAGTATCCATTAAGAGTGAATTTATTTCAAAATTTTATAAGTATAAATGACCCACTGAGGTTGATATGCCATAAAACAAACCAAACCTAACCTAAACCTAAATTAACTTTTTGGGGGAATCAGGTTGGTTAAATAATGCAATTTACTACAGCCTTTAATTTTAAGTATATTATATTTTTCAACACTTTCTTTTAGTTATTAACATTAGTTAAATTAGCAAAAAAGAACACACTCCGGGCGGGGTAAAAATTAATTTTATTATTAAAATCTATACATATACATATTTTTCTCTACAACCTGATTGGGTCCATTAGAATGCGCGAACAATTGTGGTTCATTGAAGCCAATCGAGGTGTAGGAGAAAAATATGTATTGTAAGATTTTAATATAAAATTATTTTACCCCGCCCGGAGTGTGTTCTTTTTTGCTAATTTAACTATGTTAATAACTAAAAAGAAAGTGTTGAAAATATATATACTAAAAATTAAAGGCCGTAGTAAATTGCATTATTTAACCAACCTGATTCCCCACAAAAAGTTATATTTAGGTTTAAGGTTAGGTTTGGTTTGTTTTATGGCATATCAACCTCAGTGGGTCATTTAATACTTATAAAATTTTGAAATAAATTCACTCTTAATGGATACTCAATTTTTTCAGAAACACATTTTTCTATTTAAACCCATAGATTGGGCCCTACAGGTACTACCACTCCGGGTCAGAGTGGACCAATGGAGCAATGGTGATGAAGGGGTATTCCACATTCCCCAAACCTCCAGAACTGGAACCTCACCATCAGATAGAGTTTAACGTCATTCCCAGGACATGTAGACCCTCAGCCACCGCCTTCTAGCACCCATATGATAAAAAGGGTTGGGGCTTGCCATAAGGTGCAATAGAGTTGGGGCAATTATATACTTGCTAGGGGTTGACATCACCAGCCGACTGATCGGAGGGGGCTCCTCAAACCGCCTGTCTAGCCCAAGTAAGGGGTGGAAAAAAAAATTCTTGTGACTGATTCAAAAAATGTTCGAACCCCTTGGAAAAGATTAGAAATTTAAAACCTGTTTAACAGATTTTGATAGCAAAATTTTTTTTTTTTTTAAATAAAACTTAAAACGAAAGACAGGTTTATTTATTTACCATGTGCCTCTACAGATAGTTAATATTAAAAAGTATTCATTTAAAAAAAGATTTTGCTAGGGTTAGGGTTAGGAGTTAGGGTTAACTGTTATTATTATAACCTTATAATATACCTTTTATAGCTTTAACTATTCCCATGTTAAACGTGTCCACCATTAAAAGTTTATAATTAAAAACAAAATTGCTATTGAATGAACAACAACAACATGAAATAAGTAAAAAAAAAGAAAGTGTCTGTAATATAAAAACGTGCCTTTCGTTTAAAGTTTTATAATTATAAAAAAAGTGCGTCTAAAAAATCATCTGTTAACAAACAACCAGATTTTAACGGTGAAAAGCAAAACATGTCCTTTTGAATCTAGGTCACACCTGGGGTGCTTAATGGTGTCATGATCCAAAATTTATAAAAAACCTTGAACAAGATTTTTTTAAATTTTTTTTAGTCTCATTATTTGGATTATTTGGACTTTTGTCCTCATCTTTATTGTTATATACACGTTTTGGCCAATGTGCCTTCCAGCATTCTTCAGGTGTTTTTTGTGGAACTCAGGAACCTTCTCTTCAAACTCTGGAGCCTTCATATCGTAATCGGGGCCTTTACAGAACTTTGGAGGGCACATCAGCCGAAGCCTTGTGTATATAAAAATAAAGATGAGGACAACAGTCTGAAAAATCCAGATAATACAAATTATCAAACCTCATCTCAAAAATTCAGACAAATAATTCTCTTTTAGTTGTTAAAAAAATAGGGAATATTACAGAAGTTAAGCAGATCATTTATTTGTACTAGCAAAACTATGCCCCCTCCACAGGGCACAAGTATTTAAGTTTTAATGAAATCAAATATATAAAATCAGAAAGACTAACAAAAATAGATAAGAACACATAGGCAAATATAACATTTATTTTTATTTCATTTTATTTCAAAATTATACATAGAATTGCTTTTAATACGTTTGAGAATAAAACAATAATATTAGAAATCAATAACACCAAATAATCATTTATTAGTCCTGGTTTTGTTAAAACCAATATGCAAATTAACCACACCATATATTATGTAGCCTTTATTTCTTAGTGATATATAACACACATTACAGGATTTTAAATGCATTAATAACATGGCCTGTTTTGAGGCAAATCTAACTCGGGTAGACTTTAATAGAGATATTGTTGATATATATATAATATGCCAATTAAGATTAAATGATGATTATTTTATAATAACTGTGAATGTAACAAAAAATTAAGGGAATTGTGACATTGGTGGGGATATAGTTTCAGTTATAGACACACTTAATCTTCATTATAATGTGATTTCTGAATTATTTTTATTATCTTTTTTAAAACTAGTTTTGTACCAAGTAACCAATAAGCACCCCAGCTGGTAGCTTTTCACTGTAAACTCCCAGTTACTTGTTTACAAATAACAGATGATAATTTCACTGTAAGATTTTTTAAAAGTTTGTTCATGTATATTTACAACCCAAAGGCACGTTTTTATACTAAAATAGTTTTCGATTTTGATTTTTTTTAAATTAGTTATTTCATGTTGTTATTAATTCAATAGGATTTTTTTTTTAAGTTTTAAAAACTTTAACTCTTAACATCCTGTTGAGTCCAGAGTCCCATTCCTATAAGGATCTATCAAAAATGCTAAAAATGGCTTTTTCATTTAAAGTTACTTGTTATTTCCCTTAAAATAAAGACTTCTAAATATGTTTAATATTATATTTAAACAAAGGCTATCATTCGGGTCAGATTAGGAAAACGAATGTGACTTCCGGCCAGGTGGAATGAGGCGGTATAGGATGTTAAGAGTTAAACAAAAGACGTTTTTATATTAAAGACACATTTTTATATCAAAACATGTTGTAAAATCCAATCAACCAATCACCCATCCAGTGTCATAAAAAATAAAATACTTGCCAACTTTTTGACTTTGGGGATCAAGTGACAACATTTGAGCCACTCACAGTTGAATTATTCAAGTTTATCCTAAAATCTAATGTTGTTTGAGTTTGTTGACAGTTAATACCAATTTTAAAATGAGATAAGATCAAATGCAAAGAACAATGAGAACATCTAATTATTTTTGACACATTAAATATCAATATCAAATAAGTTATAACATAAGTTAGATCAGCTGATAAAAAAAAAAGAAATCAGTTGATACATTTTGTATCTGATTTATTATCAAATCAATAGAAAGAATAATTGCTGTTGATTGATTTTGCAATTGAATGTTGAGACTCGATTTTCTTCGATGTTTCAAAGAAAAAGAAAATATACTGATTTTTTTTTTTTTTTTTGATCAGGTTCATTTCTAAAAATGCAATGAGTTTGGATTTCACAACAAAATCTTTTTCTTTTGCTAAATCAAACAAAGATCAAATGTCTTTCAATTTAAAACTGTTAATATCTAATTGGTCTTATTTCAATTAGGCACCCCTTCCACGATCTCGACTCACAAGGACACTTTTCTCATTTACACCGTCAAAATCCGGTTGTTTGTTAGGGGTTAGGGTTAGAGTTAGAGTTAGGGTTAGGTTAGGTTAGTTTTATAATTTAAAAAACAAACTCTAAAACTCATCTGTTAACAATTAACCAGACCATATGACTTTAGGCACCCCTTCCGCAATCTCGACTCACATGGACACTTTTCTCATTTACATCGTCAAAATCTGGTTGTTTGTTAGGGGTTAGGGTTAGAGTTAGGGTTAGGGTTCGGGGTTAGTTTTATAATTTAAAAAACAAACTCTAAAAATCGTCTGTTAACAATTAACTGGATTTCGACAGAGTAAAAGGAAAAAAATGTCCACAAAAATCAAGATCGCAAAAGGGGTGCCTAAAGGTCATATGGTACAGAATTCGGTTATTTCCTATAACTCCAACCTAAAAAGGGGAACCACTCTGAATGAATTTTAACTGTTAATTAATCTACCCATTATTTTCCCATTAAACTAACCCTAAACCCTAACTCTAATCCTAACCCCGTCTTATTTTTTCCTTGTAGATCAATAAATAAATAAATAATTTATCTGTCAATCAGAGTGGTTCCCCTTTTTTAGGTTAGAGTTATAGGAAGTAACCAGAAATTCTCTCTATCTTGTTGAATATCATTGCACAATATTTATATATTTCAGAGAAGTTTGGAATTTTTCAACTCCTGTATACATATTTACTCAACCCCTCCGCATGAGCAGGGGATGCGACACAAGGTCAATTTCTTAAGCAGAGTTTAACAGGTTTAAATTCAGAATTTTCCTTCTCCTAGACAGATTAGCTAGCCATAGTTAGAGCTCAGTCTGCCCTACTATTTACCCATAGCTGGAAAGTGAGTAGGTGGATGCATACCTTTCCCAAGGATATTTGCACTGCTGTATAACAGATTTATAGGGCCTGGTTAGTTCAGTTGGTAGAGCATTTGGCTAGAAACCACAAGGTTCCTAGTTTGATACCAGCCCTCGCCAACTCAGCGTATGAGTAGCATAGGGATCTGTGTGGTAAAGTAAGGAGCTGATGGTAGGTGTGGCATCCACCTCAGATGCAAAAACAATCTCCTTGGTCTAGCACTAGTGAAAAGGGGATAGACTCCCTCGCTGATTAACTGATACCGACTTTAGGCCACCGCGATGATGATAACAGATTGGTTTGTTTTGTTTTACGGCATATCAACCTCAGTGGGTCATTTAATGCCGATAAAGTTTTGAAATAAATTAATTCTTAATGGATAATACAATTTTTTTATAAATACATTTTTCTATTTAATCCATAGATGGGACCCTAACAGGTACTACCACTCCGGATCAGAGTGGACCAGGGAGCAATGGTGATGAAGGGGTGCTCCACATTCCCCAAACCTCCAAAACTGGAACCACACCATCAGATAGAGTTTAACGTCATTCCCAGACATGTAACCCGCAGCCACTGCCTTCTAGCACCCAGGATAAAAAGGGGTTGGGCTTGCCATAAGGGCAATAGGATTGGGAAATCATATAGGTGCTAGGGCTTGACGGACCAGCCAATTGATCAGAGGGCCTCTCCGCCCATCTAGCCTAAGATAGGGCCAAAGTGGAGTATTGCATGTCATGAACTGCTCATCCACCTGGGCTCTATCCTTAAGCATCACGGGTCACCACCCACGGCCAACAGGTGGCCCCATTGGGGGAGTCTTACCCCTCTGCAGAGGTGCAGTCGGTGCATTCTAACGCCCCAGCCGACAGGGCGGGATAACAGATTGTATAACTCCTGTATAATAGATTGATAAGAAGGAGTTTCAAATTTGACTCTAATACAACAAACCCAATTGATAATCCCAGCCTGACATTCCAAATATATTGGCTATTTCAACAGTCAGGTAATGAATTGGAGTAAAACATTACTTTATCATCATTAAGTTGCTCTGACAGCATGGTTACCCATGACTCTCTCTTGCCAACTGTCTCAATCAATCATTACCCAGGATGTGGTAGTACCTGGAGTGGTAGTACCTGTTAGGGTCCCATCTATGGGTCAAATAGATCTGTTTAAAAATTCTTCATATTCAATTGTACCGCATGCAAAAATGAACCCTCTTAATAAAAGTCATTGTAAATAAACCCAATTTTTTGCCCCTGACAAAACTTATGGAATTAGCACACTTAGAGAGGATGTTCGCATTTCTTTTGTTTTTTATTTAGCAGTAAATAAACTAATAACAGGTAAGATGTAAGACATATTTTTTCTTTAAGGCTGTCAAAAAGGCTCGGGATAAGCAGTAAAGTATTAATTCCATTTTTGTCTAGGAATACCATTATGTTTTTTCAACATCAGATTATTCCAGAATATTTAACTCAGTATAGTTTGAAAAAAAAGTATACCATCAATTTAACGAAACCTCTGGAGAAAATGCTAAATATCAACTACAAAAGAATGCTGCATGCTGTCCTGAGGAACCCCTGGAATAAACACTTCGAAAAACAGCACTTTTTTTCATTTACTATTTTCCTTGTGTCATTAAACAGTATATCACCCTGTTGGCTGGGGCGTTAGAAAGCACCAACTGCACCTTTTTGGAGGGGTAAGATTCCTGCAAATGAGGCCACCTGTTGGCCGTGGATGGCGACCCGTGATGCTTAAGGACGGAGTCTTGGTGGATGAGCAGTCCATGACTTGCAACACTCCACTTTGGCCCTTACTTAGGCTAGTCGGTCGGTTGGAGAGGCCCCCTCTGATCAATCGGCTAGTCATGTCAAGCCCTAGCACCTATATGATTTCCCCAACCCTATTGCCCTTATGGCAAGTCCCAACCCTTTTTATCATATAGGTGTTAGAAAGCGGTGGCTGACAGTGTACATGTCCAGGGAATGATGTTAAAATCTATCTGATGGTGAGGTTCCAGTTTTGGAGGTTTGGGATTGTGGAGCACCCCTTCATCACCATTGCTCCTTGGTCCACTCTGACCTGGAGTGGTAGTACCTGTTAATCTATGGGTTAAATAGAAAATGTATTTATAAAAAAATTGTATTATCCATTAAGAATGAATTTATTTCAAAATTTTATCAGCATTAAATGACCCACTGAGGTTGATATGCTGTAAAACAAACCAAACAAACCAAAACAAATAAAGAGTATATGACAACAAAACAATATTAATGATATGCATTTATTGATTGATTTTAATGGCATGTCAACCTGTCTAGGGTTATTTTAGGCCTAAAGATTAGGGGATCCCATTCATTTTACATTTTTTGTGTAGTTGTTTCTTAAGAGTTTTTTTTTTAGGGGTGAAAGGTCACACATGGTCCTGTCAAATATGAATCATTTTTAAACAGATCTATTTGACTCTTAAATGGGACCCTACCAAGTCCGGCTGGACCTGGGAGTAATGGTAATAATAATAGTTATGTGGTGTAAAACTAGTAATCTGTTTTCCATTGTTGTTATATACTAAACATTGCTTAGCCTGAGTCACAGGTCTTAAGTTGTTTATAGTATACCTGCTGTTACTAAGATACCGTTCATCTAAGTAGTACTGAGCAGATATTCATTGCTGGTGATCTAACACAATAACTGGTGATATATATATATATATATATATATATATATATATATATATATATATAGAGAGAGAGAGAGAGAGAGAGAGAGAGAGAGAGATAGATAAAAGGATATGCAAACACACAATGCTGTTAAAATGAAAATATTTTATATCATATTCATAGCTATGAATATGATATAAAATATTTTCATTTGTTAATTAATTAATTATAATTAAATGACACGACAGTATGAAGTGGACAATGTGTTTGAAATGGCGAAGGCCGACAAAAGCTGTTTGTCCACTTCATACTGTCGTGCCATAAGTCACCCAAAAAGTGCGATATACACATCAGTTTAAAATAAATGAGAAATTCTGGGGAAGCCTGCCTGTGTAATGGTTAGAGTGTCCGCCTGTCAGCCTGACAGGTAGGGTTCGAATCACGCACAAAGCACTGCCCTGTCTATAGCTCTGCTGATGAGGCCAAATGGGCTGAAATGTACATACGACTTTTTCTCGATTTGTTTACGCTTTACATTTAAACCGATATGCACGCCTAATTCATTTAATTATAATTAATTAATTAACAAATTAGGTATGACTTTAATTAAGCACATTATCTTCCATATATATATATATATATCTATATATATATATATATACAGGGTGTTTGGGATAAATTTGACAGTTTCATAAGGAAAAAGAAAAAGTGCTTGGTAACTACAAAATTAATTGGATTATAAAGAAATTCAACAGGCATGGAAATCACACTACAGTCAACAAGTGTCACTCAAAATAACTGCCATTAGCGTTGATCACAGTCTCAATCCTGCTCCGGAACCTGATGTAATAGTTTTCAAAAATATTAGTAATGTGAGGAATAATTCAGATGCTTTTGCCAAAGTCACAAAGGTGACGAACCTCCCTTGGAGAAAGAGGTGAATGCATCTGTTCTCGTGTTGTACAGCTGTATATACCCTTCTAACCTTCTTGGGTATAATCGGTGGAGAGTTCATCTCGGTCATACAATAGAGAGTGAGACAGAGAGACATATTGAGATGACAGGAGATGATGATTCTTATTTGGTAACTTCTCTGCTGAATACTGAATTGTTGCTTCGGACTATATGACCTTTAGGCACCCCGTTTGCTTTGCTGATTCATAAGTACTTGTTTTTCATTTACACCGTCAACATCCGGTTGTTTGTTAGGGGTAAGGGTTAGGGGTTAGTTTGATAATTTAATAAAAAACCTCTTAAAATCGTCTGTTATTAAACAACTAGATGTTGACGGTGTAAATGAAAAAATGTACTTATGAATCAGCTTACATCCATGTTAAGCCTGCATGTTACGTTGCCTATTGTCAGAGGTTACCAAAGAAAATGAAAGGTGTACATATAACAATTTGGCAATGAATAACAAGACAACGTAATTCAAATTTGTAGAGGATCATGATACGGACGCTGACAGGCTAGGATTTATAATGTATTTGGCGGGTTCACAACAAAAGAAATTTGTTTACGGGTGATTCATTTTCTGTATTAATGACTATTCCGGGTATTATTCTTTATGTGGTATTCTTGGTCATGGTAAAATAACCTCCCACATGAGATGTTTGCTGACGAGTACTAACTGATAAACTGCTCTGGATCACTTTTCTTCCCCAACGTGATGTCACCTGTCTCTCAGTTGGCTTTGCGTACGTGGGTAAAGCAACGAGTGTAGTATCACAAGGTCGGCTATATGCTAATGACGAAGCGAAATTTTTCTTCTTCCAGTGAGCTTTAGGGTCACATTCTGGACTCCCCCTCTCCTGGCGTCTGCCAGTCTCTCAGAATATTCTAGGAGTTTCCAACGTAACAAAAGCAAAAGGGGTGCCTAAAGATCATATGGTGCGTTGCTCCTGCTGGATCTATTTCTTCATCTAACTTGTCTGGCCTCCATCTTGACTGGGCTGACTTCTATTTTCTAGGGGTTGATTTTCTTCTTTGCTAATTCTTTTTGCTATGTTTATAAGATGATCTAACAGAATATCAGTGATATGGTGATATCACAATATGGTGATATCTGTGTCAATTGACCATTGTTATCATACCATGAGATATCATTAGTTATTTGTATATTAGTTTTTCTAAACACACACACACACACGTTCGGCTAGAAACCATAAGGTTCCTAGTTCGATACCGGCCTTCGCCAACTCAGCATATGAGTAGCACAGGGATCTGTACTGTAAAGTAAGGAGCTAACGATAGGTGTGGCGCTCCACCTCAGATGCAAAAACAATCTCCTTGGTCTAGCACTAGTGAAAAGGGGATAGACTCCCTCGCTGATTGGCTGATAACGACTTTAAGCACCCCGACGACTTTACTTTTTTACTATAGTCACATGAGATTAGTTATTTGCATATTAGTTAGCACCCATATGATAAAAAGGGTTTGGAGCTTGCCATAAGGGCAATAGGGTTAGAGCAATCATATAGGTGCTAGGGCTTGACATGACCAGCCGATTGATCGGAGGTGGTCTCTCCGACCGCCCATCTAGCCTAAGTAAGGACCAAAGTGGAATATTGCAAGTCATGGACTGCTCAACCACCTGGGTTCTATCATTAAACATCACGGGTCGCCACTCATGGCCAACAGGTGGCCCCATTGGGGAGTCTTACCCCCTGCAGAGGTGCAATCAGTGCATTCTAATGCCCCACCGACAGGGCGGTCACTGAGAAGAATGAATCTCATTTATTACAATTTATTCTGTTATATACCCTACCTGGTCCAGGTGAGCTCAGTCGGTAGAGCATTCGGCTAGAAATCACAAGGTTCCTAGTTCGATACCAGCCCTCACCAACTCAGCGTATGAGTAGCACAGAGATCTGTGCAGTAAAGTAAGTAGCTGATGGTAGGTGTGGCATCCACCTCAGATGCTAAAACAATCTCCTTGGTCAATCGCTAGTGAAAAGGGGATAGACTCCCTCGCTGATGCCTGATACTGACTTTAGGCCACCCTGATGACTTACTTTACTTTTTTATACCCTACCTATGAACAAAATTCTCATATACCCTAGCTATGTCCAAATCTCATATACCTATGAACATTAATGGGCCTGTCCAAATCCTCATAACAATTATTTATTTGTTTAGTGTAGAAATCAAGATGGCTGTTAGAAATTACGGCTTGCAGTTTTTTGAGTGGGAGTATGTGACAAAATCATGGAAGATTGATTGGCACATGTTAAACTCGCGTTAACCCCTTTTCCGGTAGATACCGTGAGAATTAGTAGAGAAATGAGAAACAAAGGCTGTTTCCAGTTTTGATTTGAAAGAGTTAGTTAAGTCAGTACTGGGCAAGACACGGAGATAGCAAGTTGCAATCAGCACGCTCCCATACTCATACTCTGCGCAGTTAGTCTGGATGGGGATTTCTCAATGAAATATAATATAAAGAAAATCTAAGTTTTTGGTTATTTATCCAAAAACTACTAATGACCCAGGGCTTCTGATAGATGAGAAATCCATAATGGAAGACCAGACACGAAATTTCCAAATGAAAAGTTCCAGACCCTAGAAAAAGAACACCCAGCTACATAAGATAGGTAAAGATGATCAGAAGTATATAACAGAAGAATTAGTTTGAAATAATATCTAAAAATTTTGTACTGACTCGGTGAATCAAAAATACTAATGACCCAGGGCTTCTGATAGACGAGAAATCCCGAATGAAAGGCTAGACATGAAATCTCCAAATGAAAGTTCCAGAAGAAGAACTCCCAGCTACATAAGATAATAAAAGATGATCAGAAGAATATATAACACATTCACATAAATTTCATAACTTCATCCATTGCCAAATCATCAAACCAAATTTCAGATTTCATTCATTTGATTTCTTGATAAAAAAAAATGTCCAAGATAACCTTTTTATATTATTTTTATTTTCACGTTTCAAGATGAATTTATGGGTTGGATCAACTTTTGGATTTGAATAATCCCTAAACTGGATTTTACTTTGGGGATTATTTAAATCCAATAAGTTAATCCAATGAAAAAATACAAATTTTAAAATTCACTGTAAAACAAACAAACAAATGAAAAATAAAATAAGAAGCCATTTATGATTTTAGTTTCAATGTTTTATTATCTTTATCATTAGTTAAAAGTATGTTACTATTTATTTTTTTTTTTTTTTTTCATTATTTATTTAAAATATGAGACATTATTTTTCTCTCTTTTCTGCTTTCCAGCAGTGTATTCCATACTTAAAAGAACTTAATTGTTGTAGGGAGACAACAAGTATGAGTGTGTGTGGGGGGGGGGACAGGATTAATGTTAGAAATGAATCATCATCATCATCATCATCATCATCAATAATGGATAAAAGTTAGGTTATTTCCTATAAGTCTAACATAAATAAAAGGGGAACCACTCTTGACTGTTAAATTATTTATTTATTTTCCCAATAAAATAACCCTAATCCTAACCCAAACCCGTCTTCTTTTTTCCTAGTAGATCAATAAATAAATAGATAATTTATCAGTCACGAGTGGTTCCCCTTTGTTTATGTTAGACTTATAGGAAATAACCAATAGTTGTTTCCCATAACTTATTAAGTCATGAGGCTTCTATGTTGTCTAATTCTCCTGGGTGGCATCTCTCAGGGGAATAAGGGAATTATTTAGTAATGGCCATCCCCTTTCCAAGTAACATGACAGGTTTTACTGGGTTACATGGCACCAGCAGAAAACACTGATCCTAAATCTGATCCATCATCAAAGTTTTTACAATACTAAAGGGCTTCAACTTCCTATTTACCCATCCCTGGAGAATTAAATGGATTCATGCTTTTTCCAAAGGTCCCTAGAATACTCTGACTTAACCTCTGCAGAGGGTTAAAATCACCCCCAATAGGACCACCTGTTGGCCGTGGGTGATGACACATGATGCTTAAGTCCCCTCTGATCAATTTTCTTGTCATGTCAAACCATAGCACCTGTTGTGCTAGGGTTTGACATTGTCCCAACCTTATTGGCCTTATTAACCAGCTATATGTGGATACCGGATGCTGTGCAGAGGACCTCCCAAGGGCAATGAGTGATAGGGATTGTTGGCAAGAGATTGTCAAGGATATCCATGCTGCTGGTGTGACATGATGATGATGATGATGATGATATTGATACAGTGGTACCTTGATTTACAAGTTTAATTTATTCCACTCATTAAATTCATTTTAATCTTTATATTGTTATAACACAGAACATAATCTATTTCTTATGCTATTTCTCTGAATGTTTGAGATGAGGCTTGATGATTAGTATTATCTGTGTTATTCGGACTATTGTCCTCATCTTCATTGTTATCTGTACAACGTTTCGGCCGATATGCCCTCCGGCCTTCTTCAGGTATTTTTTGTTGGACTCAGGACCCTTCTCAGACTCGGGAACCTTCTTTTCAGAAAAATAATTAACACTACTACCCTAGTTGTGTTAATTATTTTTCTGAAAAGAAGGTTCCCGAGTCCGAGAAGGGTCCTGAGTCCAACAAAAAATACCTGAAGAAGGCCGGAGGGCATATCGGCCGAAACGTTGTACAGATAACAATGAAGATGAGGACAATAGTCTGAATAACGCAGATAATACTATTTCTTATCATCTATACTTTCAGTAGATTTTAATGTTTTTTGAAATTTCTTCATCCTAATGGCTTTACCTCATCCCAAGGAAAGGCTAGGGGAGTAAACCCCAAACACAAATCAGGAGCCGGAGACCCTAAAGATGGTGTGATGCTGAAATCCAGTGCTACCCATCAACTCCTGCGACACTACTGTTGCCAAACCGCATTGGTACCTTACCTTTCCTTTGGATCACGGTGGCAGTGTGGAGAGGGGGAATTTGCTGCTTGGTTAACAGCTTATACTCCATATGAACCCGACCAGGCTATGTAGTTCCAAAAAAAAAAAAAAATGGACACTACTCCATCATCTCTCGTAGACGGAAGGATGCCAACAATAACTCAATATAATTCTTTTCATTTTTTACTTGTTTACGAAACTTGTTTCACTGAATGTTATTATTTTTGCTAAATGTCTCAGTCCGTTACTTGAGAAAAAAAGTCTCTTTTGATATAAAGATGCCATGAGATGATTTTAACAAAGACCTAATTGTGACATTCTTATCTTACTACAACAGCAAATCATTCTGTTGAAATTCTCACACATATCTTGTATAAAAACTGAAATATAAATAAATAAATGAATAAAAAATAAATAAATAAATAAAAAATAAATAAATAAATAAACAGTTTTACAAAAAAAAAGAAAAGAAAATACTAACATCTTTTTTTTTTAATCAAAATTTGTCAACTATTGTATGACATTAAAATCATCACTAATTTTTCACCTAATTATAGTTTGAAAAAATAAAGAATTTACAAAAAGCAAAAAAAAAACCAGAATGTTAATATTCAACATTTAATGATTTTTAGACTGTTCCCATTTTTTCTTCTATTTTCTTCCTCATTTTTCTTCCTCATTTTTCTTTCTTCATTTCTTCTTCATTTTTCTTCTTCATTTTTCTCTTCATTTTTTTCTTCATTTTTCTTCTTCATTTTTTCTTCATTTTTTTTTCTTCATTTTTTCTCTTCATTTTTCTTCTTCATTTTTCCTCTTCATTTTTCTTCTTCATTTTTCCTCTTTTTCCTCTTCTTTTTCTTCATTTTTCTTCTTCCTCTTCATTTTCTTCTTCATTTTCTTCACTTCATTTTTTCTTCATTTTTTCTTCTTCATTTTCTTCTTCATTTCTTCTTCATTTTTCTTCTTTATTTATTTTGGCCAAGTTATTCTTTCAGCCTCTTTAAGTAAAATCTTGTCAGTTAACTGCATTGCATTGTGGGATAGGCAGTTTGCAATATACACTGCTATTTTTCTTTTCTTTTTTCTTTTTTGTTTTTTTTTCAGTCAAACATCTGTTAATTTTTATTATTGACTTTCAATGGCATCATTTTCAATGCACAGCTTAAAAAATATTTCTATTTTTGCATGAGGAAAAAAACATCATCAGTTATTTAGCAATGTCTGTCTTTCATCATCATCTTTTTCTGTTTAGAGTATCTTAAAAACTACAACAAAGAATATTGTATTCTAGTGTATTAATTAAATTACTTTTCAATTCAGATTAGAAAGAAACTTCGGTAATTTAAGAGGAAGTGCGTCCCGGTCTCCTGCCTCAAAATTGCTACCCGGTGTAAATTAAAATAACGACCCAGCTCAGTCTATTCAAAACTATCCATCTTCATATCTATCTATCTATCTATCTATCTCAATTTGTTTATATTTATCTATATTACTTTAAATACTAAGATTTTTTTTATTCATGTTTGTTTAATGTCTTGTTTTTAGTTTAAATAAACAAGAATTACGACAAAAAAGATGCGACCCCCCCCCCAATACATTTACTTGTCGAAAATATCTATCTATCTCCATTTGTTCATATCTATCTATATTATTTTGTTTGTTTATCTATCTATCTCAGTCTATTCCAAACTATATATCCATCTTCATATCTAAACAAGAATTACAACAAATTACGATAAATAAACAAGAATTACGATGAGCTGGGGTTGTTATTTTGATAGTCACCGGTAGCAATTTTTGAGACAGGAGACCAGGACGCACTTCCTCATAAATTACCAAATTTCAAATAAGATACAATGGAGGAAATACACAACCAAGGAAGAGATTGTAGGCAATGTTAATTGGCTCAAAGTTATTTCTAGCCCCTATATGCCCCAACCCTTATTGCTCTTCCAACCCTTTTTATCATATGGGTGCTAGAAGGCGGTGGCTGAGGGTTATCTTGTCCTGGGAATAAAGTTAAACTCTATCTGATGGTGAGGTTCCAGTTCTGAAGGTTTGGGGAATCTGGAGCACCCCTTCATCACCATTGCTCCTTGGTCAACTCTGACTCGGAGTGGTAGTACCTGCTAGTGTCCCATCTATGGGTAAAATAGAAAAACATGAATTCATAAACAAAATTGTGTATCCATTAAGAATGAATTTATTTCAAAACTTTTTGGCATTAAATGACCCACTGAGGTGCCGTAAAAGAAACCAAACCAAAGTTATTTGGGACCAATAACATAGATAAAAAAATGTTTTTATTACTTTTATATCTTCTTATAGAGGCATATGATGTAATGGTTAGAGTCGTAGGAAATAGACTCATCGACCCGAGTTCAAATACTGGATGAGGCTGTTTGCATTCTAGTGAAAATAAAGTAAAGTCGTCGGGGGCCTAAAGTTGGTATCAGCCAATCAGCAAAAGAGTCTATCCCTTTTCCCTAGCACTAGACCAAGGGTATCCTGTTCTCATTCCGCTAACCATAGCTGGGGTAGAGGCGTTAAAAGAAGGTTTCCGAGTCCAACAAGAAATACCTGAAGAAGTCACATTGGCTGAAATGTTGTACAGATAACAATGAAGATGAGGACAATAGTCTGAATAACGCAGATAAAATTAATCATCAAGCCTCATCTCAAACATTCAGAGATATAGCTGACTGAGTAGTCTGATACCACTAGCAGTGGTTTACCTTTCTTCACGCTACTGGCAAGTATTGTATTTGTTAATGTTATAAAGATTCCATTTCATTTAACACCTGTTATATACCCTACCTATGAACATTAATGGGTATGTCCCAATCCTTATAAATACGGAAGTATTATGCTGACTGAGTAGTCTGATACCACTAGCAGTGGTTTACCTTTCTTCACGCCACTGGCAAGTATTGTATTTGTTAATGTTATAAAGATTCCATTTCATTTTCAACCTCCACTTTGGTTATTTCTCACTTAGTAACTTTTGTTAAGTTTACAACATTTTGGCAACGAGGATGAGATATTGACTGTGCAGAGTAAATCTAAGGGGGGGGTAACCTTTGTTAGATTACAACTGGTTTTTGCTTCATGAGTATAAATAAGAAATATGTCCGTGATGATTGGCTGCTTTCGTAAGTGAGCCCCTGACTTTCTTTAATCTCTTGGTTATCAGAAATTTATTAATATTTTTCAACACTTACGATGATTTAAAAAAAGACGAAAACATTTTTATACTAAAATAGTTTTTACTTAATTAGAAGAGAAATGCAATTATGTTTATTTAAATAAAAATACGGTTTTTATTAACAAAATATTTGGACCAAGTTACCTTTAAGCCCCTCAGGCGACCTGGATTCAGAGGGACATATTTCGCTTTGCACCGTCAATATCTGGTTTTTGTTACCAAACGATTTTTAGATGCATTTTTTTTAATTATAAAACTAACTGCTAACTAACCCCTAACCCCCTAACCCTAACCCTAACAAACTACCGACGGTGCAAAGCGAAACATGTCCCTCTGAATCCAGGTCCCCTGGGGTGCTTAAAGGTAAATTTAGGCCAAATATTTTTATGCTTATTTAAATAAAAGTATGTTGTTCAGAAATAGTATCACACAATTTGTAAACACAATTTGTTTTTGCCAGATACAATATAATTGCAAAAATCGTCTGTTCGTTTATTTTCAAATATTTGAAAGCTAAACTTACCAGTGTAGAGTTAAAATATGACCCTTTCATTAAGTTGATGATTTGGAGTGCTTATTGGTTACTTGGTCCCAAATGGCCAATTATATATAGACCAATATATTTGAAACCATTATTAAGGGGTGCGATTTTCTTTGGGTGCCCTATACTCCATGTAAGAAATTGACCTTGTGTCACATCCTGCTCGTGTGGAGGGGTTGGTAAATATATATACTCCTGGCCTTGTGCCAATCTAAGATAAATTTAGTAAATGTTACTTTCCTTCATTTTTGGGAATCCATCTCTTGTTTCACTGACTGAACAGATTGGCACATGAAAGATACCATATGTGTTTTCATCCTTTTCTTTTTTGGGGGGGTGTTTATATAAGCATTTTGGCAGTGAGATTTTTACAAACATTATAAAAATAGCATGTTTATCATAACCAAACTTTGATTCCTCATGGAATTAATTATTTCTACTATCTTACAGACTATGTTACCTATAATTTGTACAAGTCAGTGTGTGCAGAAATTTTGGGTAATTTTTTTTCAATGACAAAATCTTGTGCAGAAAAGAGATTGCCAACCTGGAGGATGCAGTTCTTTGAAAGTTTGTTACATAATGAATAGGCACAGCCTATCATTTTTGTAATGAAGTATAGGATTTAAATTCAATGGTTGCAGGAAAATTACACAGTACTGGATAAAAATTTATATAGTTTGAATGACATGTAGGGATTAATAAAAGTAAAAAATAAATAAAACAAAAGTAAAACAAAATTAAATAAAATAGATAAAAAAAGACACAAAAATAACAATCTCCCAGAGGGCTTAGAACAGGAAGAGCCTTCCCAGCATGCACAGGAAAAACCTTAAGTTCTTGGCGTCTGGACTCTGGCGAAATTAGTAACGGTTTGTTAATAAAGTCTCTCTCTGTACTTCTTACTAGTTGTGTTTTTATCTCTCTCCATTTTTACTGACGCAAGACTTATTCCCATAAGTTCAATCCCTGCTGGATGCTCCATACTTGCTATCTTGTGTCACATAAAGTAAAACAATATTAAATTAAATAAATAAATAAATAAAAAAGACACAAAAATAACAATCTCCCAGAGTGCTTAGGACAGGAAGAACCTTCCAGGAATGCACACGAAAAACCCTAAGTTCTAGGCATCTGGACTCTGGCGTCCTTGGTAACGGTTTGTTAATAAAGTCTCTCTCTGTACTTCTACTAGTTGTGTTTTTATCTCTCTCCATTTTTACTGACACAAGACTTATTCCCATAGACAGAAGCCTTCACACCAGGGTCATCCAAGCAAGCCTCACTGTTTGGCTTAGGAGGATCACATGATCAGTGTAGCATTGTGGGTCAATTTTAAAAGGAGTGATGATCTGTTACATATTATGTATTGGCTTGTGTTTTTGACAAGACCTGTATCAAGAATTTAAGGGCCCCAAGAGGAAAAATACCAGACCGTTGGTAACCTTAACCCCAAAGATGCAAATCTCACACGTCACGTGTTTTAGTTAGTTAGAAATCAGTTTCAACCTAAATGGCATGCAGAACAGATGTGTTCTGTTGAGGTTGGCTCAACCACACGGTGAATCAGAATGGGCAGTAATAAAATCTTTAATCAAAGAAAAACAGTCTTATAGTTGATTAATGCATGACTTGAAAATAAGCCCTTAGTTAGAAGAGAACAAAAAGAGACAAGATGACAACCGACCAAAAGAAAGTAAAGGAAACAGCACTAGACGATCGTAGTCGAAAGGAAGAAATGGAAGCATATAAGTCATGACTCTATCTGTCTGTCAGTCTGTCTGTCTCTCTAAATAAGTAAGTAAGTCCCGAGCTATAGAATCCTTTCGTAAGTGAATAAGTCCTGTGATATAGAATCCTTTGGTAAGTGAGTAAGTCCTGTGATATAGAATCCTATGGTCCGTCGTCCAAGAATATCCAAGAAGTAATGCTCAGGTATGACCAGAAAAAGCCAGTATAAATAATAATATCAGCAGCAGAGCACTGCCAGTGATTGGACTATAAGTTGGTCACATGTTGTCGGCGAGTCTATAAGTACAAGTGGTCATCTGGTACACACCTTATAACGGAAAAAACCAACACTCTCAACTGAAGACTCTTTCGTATCACTCTCGATGTATATACCCAACAAGGGTATATGAGTATGTAACAGATCTTGTAATGGTAATTGTAATAATACTTATCTTCTTCAACTCTCTTGGCTCAGATCTGGTTGTTTACTGCGCTTGACCTATATAGCTGATATATCCTTGTTTGGTTGTTGGGATGGATGGTATTCTGGAATAACTTCTGGAATCTCTTGAAGATATCTTGTCTTGAGCCGTTTATAGTTTTTAATAACAGTACAAGGCATTCTTGTTTTTTCTCATGACCTCATTTATTTTATCCCCAAGTCAAAATGCCTTGAGGAACAGACACGCAACTTGCGTCTGTTCCCTTTAACTACTTAGTTCAGACTCACTCTCATTCTCTCCTCTCACTCTCTCCTTTCACTACCTCTCTTCCACACTTCACTACTTGACATTGAGTAGTGAGAGAAGAGAGTCAGAGGAGTGAATGTGAGTGAGTCTGAACTATCAAGTTGAAGGGAACAGATGCAAATTGTGATCTGTTCCCTTCAACTGCTTAGTTCAGACTCACTCTCATTCTCTCATCTCATCTCTCCTCTCACTATCTCTTTTCCACACTTCGCCACTTGCCATCGATCGACCAACAAGAAACCAACAGGTAGTGTTATGCTGACTCAAAAATCTTTGCAAGCTGATCTAACCTTATTTAATTATAACTAGACTAGAAGCGTCGCCAGGTAGAAGGGGATTTTTTAAAAGTTAGTCCCACAGAATCATTATTACTCAGTCGTGAGTTGGATCCTTGTCAAATGCCCCATTAAAATCCCCATGTAAAAAAAGACCTTGCATTGATCCAGCCCCTCTGAAAATAAACATTAATGTCTACTATTCAAAATATTAAATGCAAAAAAATTCCATACTGTTATCATTTTTTTTTTTTAATCTCTTTCACAAATATAAATCAAATCTTTATTATTCTTGCTCAAAAAACCAAGCCCTGGTGATATTTAATGTGTATATATATTTACTTTGTCGTTAATTGTTTTATTTTTGAAGTTTTCTCTGGACATACACATACACACAACTTCCCTTTATATATGTATAGATGGATCCTGAGAAAGTTAGAATTATTGAGATTTGAGCAAGTAGTTGTCGTGTTCAGATGTATAAAATAACCCCAGACAGGTTGACATGCTGTTAAAATCAGTCAATCAATCACACAGATGCTGGCATGCACAGTTTTCTAAGCATCTTTATTAGATTTTCTTATCACTTATGTAAAATTTGCCTTTTGATTAGTCAGGCCTGGAATAGAATATGTCAACTACATCTTCTGCTGAGGGGGAAGACCCCACCCACCAAAAAAAGGTGTCCTAGGTTTCATCACCAGCCAGCAGCTGGTGACGAGACACCAGTTCTGAAGCTCTGGGAGTGTGCAATCACTCCTTCAGATATAATCATATTGCTATATATATATATATATATATATATATTCCTTCTGTTATATATATATATATATATATATATATATATATATATATATTCCTTCTGTTATATATATATATATATATATGTATTATGGAAAAAGTGACTTACCGGTGAAAGTGGTCACAATGGTTAGTTGATGCAAAATTCAGAAAGGTAAGACAGCGATATAACAAATAAAAAGTGCTCAATACGTTAGTAGAGCAACTTTATTGTAATGGCACAAGTGATAACTTATCACTTGTACCTTTATTACAATATATATATATATTATATATATATATATACAATATATATTTATATATATATATATATATATATGATATTAACCTTCTGTATATATATATATATATATATATATATATAACAGAAGGTTTCTTCCTTCTATTTCTTCATTGTTGGTGTCATTATTCTAATTATTATCATCATCATGGCAATGATCATTCTATTATTAGTCTATCATCAAATCTATCCAATTACTTGCTATATATATATATATATATATATATATATATATATATATATAAACACGTGGGAGGCTTGTGCAGAAGACTGTGTGACCTGGCGCCTCCTCGTCAAACAAGGAACAAAAAGAAGTGAAAAAGATAGGAAAGAAGCCGCCACAGAAAAGAGAGCTAAAAGGAAGGAGAGACAACAACACACCCCCAACACCTACAGAAAGCATCACCTTTGTTTGCAATCACTGCTCCAGAAACTGCCATTCAAGAATCGGTCTGTTCAGCCACTCATGTAGCTGTAGATAAAAAAAAGATTTTTTTAAATGGACACTACTCCATCGTCTAAAATAGACAGAAGGTTGCCAACCATATATATATATATATATATATATATATATATATAATATATATATATATTATATAACCATCCACAGACACATGTTTCGACTTATCAAGTCTCTTCAGTGTGTTTTTTTGTGAGCTACCTACACCCGGTATAGAACTCTGAACGATTCAGCATTAGTTGGACAGCTTAACTGCTCGGCTATCGTCACCCACAGAATGCAAAGGGGAGTTTTAATATACACATCTGTATGTATGTAAAGGCCGCTATCAAGTGCTCCATCCCTTGAATATATATATATATATATATATATATATATATATATATATATAATCATATTGTGTTATATATGTGTGACCCATATATATATATATATATATATATATATGAGGGTGGGTTGAAAAGGTTCATAGGCTGACTGTTGATGACCATTTTAGATCAATGAAAGAGTGTGAGCCACAAAGGAGACTATGTTGAAAAATAAACCTCAGTTGGTCACATTCTATGAGAATACATTGGTCAACCTATGAACTATTCAACTAACCATCACATATATATAGACACACACACACACACATATATATATATATATATATATATATATATATTGCCACCTATATATAATGGTTAGTTGAATAGTTCATAGGTCGACTAATGTATTCTTATAGAATGTGACCTACTGAGGTTTATTTTTCAACTTAGTCTCGTTTGTGGTTCACACTCTTCCATTGGTCTAAATGGTCATCAACAGTCAGCCTATGAACCTTTTCAACCCGCCCTCATATATATATATATATATATATATACTATTATTATGTGTGACCATATATATATATATATATATATATATATATATATATATATGGTCACACATATATAATAGTCATATATTATATATGGTCATATGTAATAGTCATATATATATATATGGTCATATATAGTCACATATATATATATGGTCATATATAATAGTCATATATATATATATATATATATATATATATATATGACTATTATATATGACCATTCAAATCATATTGTATTCTTAACAAGTGAAGTATTTTGAGCATATTACATCACACTCTGTTTTAAAATTTATGAAGGTATAAAAATTTTAAGAGTACTTATCTAAAATTGGTTACTTAAAATTTTTCTTATCCAAAAAACAACAAAATAACATTGAAATTTTACTTTTCCTTATTATTAATTAATTAACCGGATGGTTTGAATCTTAACGTTTTTGGGTAAAGAAAAAAAATTACTACAGAATTCAAATTTGAAAATTTGAACCAACGAAACATCTTTAGATTTTTCTTCTTTTTTTTTTTTAGAATGTTTAGCATTATTTATGCTAGCTAGATTCGAACACACGTAAAAACCTTAACCTTGAAAATGTCCAAAGAAAAAGAAGGAAAAAAAACAGTACATTCATTTCTTTTTCTTTCTCTCTCTTTTCTCGTACACACATTCAACACAATCGCCGTCGTCGTCGCGCATTGCATTATGGGTGAAAACTAGCATGAAAGCAGCAGAAGCAGCAGCAGCCGTTTAGGCTTGGGTCACGTGACTTCTTTGTGTGGTTGCTGCTGCTGCTGCTTCTCCTCTTGGTCTGTGCGTTGACGCCACCGACAACGCGTGAGTCACTCTTCTTCTTCTTCCATTCTTCTTCTTCTTCTTCTTCTTCTTCTTCTTCTTCTTCTCTTCTCTTCCATTCTTCTTCTTCTTCTTCTCTTCCATTCTTCTTCTTCTTCTTCTCTTCCATTCTTCTTCTTCTTCTTTTCTTTTCTTCTTCTTCTTCTTCTTCTTCTTCTTCTTCTTTGATGTTATTATTAATATTAATATTATTATCATCATCATAGTGATCATCATTCCTATTATTAGTTTATCTTAACCTCTATCCAATCGCACGCTCTTTATTTATATACAAAATTATACTTATTCACACTTACCGTAGTATATATACGTAATCCAAACCATGCCTGGACCATCTTATTATCTCTCTCTCTCTCTCTCTCTCTCTCTCTCTCTCTCTCTCTCTCTCTCTCTCTCTCTCTCTCTCTCTCTCTCTAAATATAGATTTCAATTGATCACTTTTAAAGAATAATAAAAAAAGAATTAGGAGACACAAACATTAAAAAAAACTTCTTTGTCAGAAAACTTAAAGTCTTTTTTTTTCCTTTGTCTATTTTTATTTTGTACACTAATTTTTTTTTTTTTTTTGCAAAATATCTACCTTGTCTTTAATTCTATCGAATAAGTTACATATGTTTTTTAAGAGAGTTTTGTATTACACACACACACACACACACACACTCACACACGCACGGACACACACACACACACACACACACACACACACACACACACCAAAGTGTTGTGTTTAATTGATATGTGCAAATCAAGAAATATCGGAAATAAATCATCTATCTTATAACTGACTTATTCATAATTTGGTAAGTTTACAGTGGTTTCTTTTCTTTCTCTTTTTCAAAGCAAGAGAAACAAAATGAAAATATTAGTTAAAAAGTTCTTGCGATTATATTTACATTATATTTGCCCATTATATATATTATACATCAATGTTATGTGTGGATAGATAAATATGAACAGACTGAGATAGATAGGAACAGGCTTGAATGGGTGGATGGATAGATTGATAGATAGATAGATAGATAGATAGATAGATATTAACTGGGATGAATAGATATGAACAGACTGAGATTTTATAGATAGATAGATGGATGGATAGATAGATAGATAGATAGATAGATAGATAGATAGATATGAACAGACTGGGATAGATAGATATGAACAGACTGGGATAGATATGAACAGACTGATATAGATAGACAGTGGGATAAATATGAACAGTCTAGATAGATAGATAGATAGATAGATAGATATGAACAAACTGGGATAGATAGATATGAACAGAATGAGATAGGTTGATGTTCTTTATAAAATTTAATCTATTCTAAATACACACTGATGTTTTGAAATTTATGTAATTTTGATAATTATACACAACTTCTCAGTCTTTGTGGAAATTTTTGAAAATCTTTTGTTTATCTTAAGAAATATCTTTGTTTCTTTATATATATATATATATATATATATATATATATATATATATATATAAGAAAAAAGATATATATTATATATATATATATATATATATATATTTATACATATATATATAAAAGTCGGAGGAGTAGCCTAATGTTGGTATAAGTTAGACAGTGAGGGAGTCTAACCTAGACCAAGGAAATTGTTTTTGTGTCTGAGGTGGAGTACCGCACATACCATCAGCTGCTTACTTTACCACACAGATCCCTGTGCTATTCATGTGCTAAGTTGGCGAAGGCTGGTATCGAGCCTGGAACCTGGGAGTTATTAGCGAACACTCTACCGATTGAGATTTATGTATGTATATATTATATATATATATATATATATATATATATATATATATATATGTTAAGAGTAAGGAAATGAATCCGACGGTATATGTATAGATAAAAGGGTATGAAAACACACAATACTCTTAAAATGAAAATATTTTATATCAAAATGATATAAAATATTTTCATTTTAACAGTATTGTGTGTTTTCATACCGTTTATCTATCTATCTATCTATCTATCTATAAAAAAAATAGATTTACAATTAAGTCCAAACTAAAATCTTAACCCAAATAAAAAGCAAAAATACCACTACAACAAAATAATGCGATGACAAACGAAAAAAAAATCCTGGCTACCAATTTAATTTTTTTTTAATTACAGCATATAAAAATTATGCTGTGAATTATTAAAAAGATATGTTCAGTTTTATTTCTTAAATGTCATTTAAGAATATATACAAAGCTTATAATATCAACTTTGGTATGTGTTTTTGTTGTAGACAGACACAAAGAGGTCCCTCCCCCAGTTGATTGAGAAACAATAAACTTTGTCTGGGCAGACTGGCAGGGAGAGAGAGTTTTCTTATCACCCACCAGACAATCCCCCCCGCCCTCATTAGACATAAATTATTTAATTTCAAAATGATCGTAATATTTAAAATAAAAATTCATCTTAAACACATAAAATTATCACCCCCCACCTTCTATCTCCAGTTAATAAAATATTTTTCTAAAAGGATAAAATATAAAATAAAATTTATTAAAAAAAAAAAAAAAAAAAAAAAAAAAAAAAAAAAAAAAACAACATCCGGTTTCCTGGTTTTTCTCCCCAGACAAAATTATTTTTGGTTTGGGTTTGTCAATTCTTAACAGTTGTTACTAATTGTTAACATCAAAAGGAACAAAATTTACGTTTCACCAGAGAAAGAGAAACAGACAGTCAGAATTTATGAGTAATAAAAAATAACCCATTGATTTTATCAAAAAATAAAACAACTTATATATGAAGACAAATACACGACCTTCAAATAAAGAAAAAATAAAAGATTTGAGAGAAATTAACTCAAAAATAAAGTGAAAAGTTTTTCTACGTTTAAAAGATTTAAAAATTCAAAAATTCTTGTCAGAAAAATATTGGATTTTATATTAAGTAAATAAATAAATAACCAAATTTTTTTTATTTACAACAAAATATAGTTTACAATAAATAGGAAAACAAAGAAAAGTTGAGGGGAGGGCAACTAAAAAATATTTCAAAAGAAATCTCGTTAAGCAATGGTTAGCACATTTTAGTGTTAATCATTTTAAAGAGTTAATCTTTTATAAATATCTCACACTTACGACTTTCGTCAGATTAAAAAAGGTTTAAAGTGATAAAATCTCTAAATCCACAATGCTTAAAAAAAAAAAGACATTTTCTTTCGAGGGGGGGGGTCTTAGTCTTATGAATGAATCTTAAAAACTTTTTTCCTTCAACTGAAAAATAAAATTTACTTTTGATAAATCAAAAAAAGAAAAAAAAAAAAAAAAAAAAAAAAAAAAAGAAAGTTTATAAAATCATTTTCAAAAAGGTCGGAAAAAGTTTATCTTTTTATATTGACTATTTTTTTTTTATATTGCTGTATTAAAAGTTAACAGCAATAAATAAATTGTTGTTTAGATCTCTAAATTTTAATAAATCTTGCTTTACTGATGAACATTTACTCTTAATTATTTTAAAAGATAAAATCAACATTCTAGATTTATAGAAAAGATGCAATGAAGCAAATAATTTTTTTAAAAAAACACCACATGTCTTAATGTCGTTTTATTGTCTCAAATAATTCTTGTGTCGATTAATTGAATCTAAATCATTTCTAATGGAAGTTAGAAATTGGACTCAATGAATTTGGTTTATCGATATCTTATGGGTTAAATAGTTTTGTGTTTAGTTTTAAATTAGAGGGTTTATGTGAAGGTTTTGTTTAGTTTTAAATCACAAACAGACAAATCTTTGANCTTTGATGATCACCTGATTCATCGTTAATGTCAGATGAATTGTCTTATGATAAATAAACAAAACGACAAAACAATGTCAACACATTAAAACAGACGAGGGTTATTTAAATTATTAAATTTATATTAAACAGACGAGTGTTCTTTTAATCACATAAAAATTATATTTGCATTTTATTTCAAACACCTTTTTTAATAATGAACAAATAAAAGAAAAAAAAAAGGGGGGGAAGCAGACGATAAAAATTTTGTAGTAAAAAATATTTTTTTCCTGAATTAATTTTTATGATATTTCGAAGTATATTTTTCATCATCCAAGCAAACAAAACTAAGTCAACTATTTGCTTTTTTTTTTTTTTTTTTTTTTTTTTTTTTAACTGTCGAACAAGGAAACTTTTTTTTTTTAATTGAAAAGACATTGTTTTCTTTAACTAAGACATTTTTTTTCAACTTTAAAAATAGATGAAAATCGAAAAAAAAAAAAAAAAAAAATTTTTTGGGGGGGGGGGAATAAGGATTGATTTAACAAGAGATAATAATAGTATAATAAAAGATAAATATTTACCATACTACTCCGAATGCTCCGTATCCTATCGGTCTGTCCGGTTGAATATCCTGTGCAGGTACAACCTGGTAGTATGGGACGGCCACTGCGGCCAAAATGGCTTGTTGTGAGGGGCCCTGAGGGGTGCTGGTTGGGCACCCTGAAAAGCCATCATATGCCGAGTGTGTCTATGCCCGACCACCGCCATAACCTAAACAACAAGGGTCACTTTTTTTTTTTGCTTTCTTTTTTTTTTCCTCCTCAAGAAAAAGGTTCCTTTCTTTACCTTTTTCTAAGAAAAAGTAAAGAAAAGGAAATGGCAAGCCGGGTTAGTAAGGTTGGAATTCTTTTTTTTTTTTTTTTTGGGTATTCAGAGAGAAAAAATAATTTTCATAGAGAGAGAAATTAAATGAAAAGAAAAAAAAAAGAGGAAAATAAAGAGATGATAAAGAAAATGAATGCGACGTTTTTGGGTGACAATGAGGGAGTGAATTAATAGATGATCCCTTTTTCTTTTTTTTTAATGATTTTTAAATTTGGTAGGCAGGTGCTCCTTCCTTGTTCTCGCGATCATCTCCTTGGATTAGAAACAAAAGGATTATCAAGGATTAAATCCTTAACTTTTAAACTTTCCTGTACAAGGAGGTGGGAGATCAGAAGATAAATATTCCGCAGGGGGGTTAATAATCGTGTGTATATGTGTGTGTGTAAGGAAAAGAAAAAGTGAGTTGTTAATTTGTGTGTTGAGCGTATTAGATATTTCTATATAATAAACTCGTTTCTCTGTGTATAGACTAAAACATTGGTTATATCACCTGAGATGAATTTTTTTTAAAGAAAAGTGGAATGATATATTTGGAAGAAATATGCTTGTATAAGAGAATGAAGAAAATAAAGCGTAAGGGGAAAAATAAGGTAAAAATTATGTGTAGTGTGTGTGAAAAATAGAAAGACTATGAAAACAAGAATGGTGTGTGTGTGTATGATGATAATGATGTAGTTGTATGGATGTGATTTTATACTGAAGATAAAATTATACATCCATACACACAAAGAACTAAGGCTCACATATATGATATTCCATTTTTTGTTTGTTGTTTTTTTTTTTTCCTTTTTTAAATTTTCTCCCTGTTTATGGAAAACAAAGGTTTTGTTTTTTTTTTTTTTAATTATTTTCTTTCCTGTGTTTTTAGGTCCGTAGTATGTTCATCCAGCTTTTTCCAGAAGGAGTTCTTCTTCTCTGTGTGTATCCTTGGAAAGAGTCGTTATATAAAGTGATTTGCAGGAAATAAAGGTGCTAGCTGGGGGGTGAGATGACGACAAAAAAAAAGGAGAAAGGACAAAAAAATGTGTTACTGAGGGTAAAGAAGGCTTTGTGTCCGGCCAGGGTTGATTTTTTTGTTTTCTTTTTGTCCCCTTTTCTTTTCTTTTTTCTTTTTTTTCTTCAACTCTCCAGCTTGTCCTTCCTCGACTTATTCACAGGAGCCGGCTTTTTTAAAAACTAAATCTCTAATCCTCGTTTAGTTTTTGTGACACACAAAGAGAGAGAGAGACAGTCGAGTACTAAGAGCTTTAAAAATGTATATTACACACGTTGATGGTTCTTTCTCCTCTCTCTTGTGTTTTAAAAAGGACTTGAGATCTGCTTTCCACTATCTTGGCTGTGTGTTTGTCCCCGTTGGTGTAGTCTGGGTTCTTCTCTTAATTCGGCTTTTGATTTTTCTTAATTTCTTGGGGACCTTGTCCACCCCAAAAAATGCCCAATATGGGCAATAAAAGTGAAAAACTGACTTGATCTTTCTCTTAAGCCGGACGCCCGTGTGTGTGTACGTGTGTGTATGTAATGCTGGACAGGAGTAGCACACAACGAGAGGAGAGGCAGGAGGAGAAGCGTATTATATCACAGTAGTGGGAGGAGCGCCTTAGTTTCCATCTCCGTCTATATACATACAACCCTCCTTCTCTGCATTACCTCTTTATCATTCTCCTCTTTCTTCTTCCATTTTCTCTCTCTCTCTCTCCTTGTCTCTCCCCCTCTCTCTCCTACTCTCTAACGTTCCTCTTCCGGTGAAGGAGTTGTTGTTGTTGATGCTTTTCTAGAGGAACCACAAAGAAAGAAGAAATATTTTATTATTAGGAATAAAACGAATAACGACTTTAAATTATTTTATTTTTACTTTATATACAAACAGAAAAATGTGAATAAAAGCTATCATCGTAAATTATTGTTGTATTCATAATAAATTAGCTGTAAATTTTGCATTGACAATTTTTTTAAACGTTAAAGAAAAGAAAGGGTTTAAAAATAAATATAAGAAGTTGAATTAAAAATTATTAAAAAAATACTAAAATGAATAACTAAATTTATAGTTTATTTTATTTCATTTATTTATTTAAAAAGAAATAATAAGCAAGAATTAAATTTGATTAAATTTTTTGTTTATGTGTTTGCATTTAAAAAAAACAACAACACAAAACAACAATAACTTAATGATACAATGGGTGGGTGGGTGTTTGTAAAATATTTTTAAAATTTTATTTTTACGTAAAATTTCAAAATTTGATCTATATTTAATTTTTTTTTTTATTAATAGAAATTATCAGTATAATATAAAATTGATAAATATAGTATTTGTGATTAAACAAATCTAATTAAATTTAGAAATCTAATTTAGAAAATTACTACCTTTGTCCCATAATAGTTGATACATTTTCAAATGCATTTCGTACAGAAAAGGAACAATAATTATGGAACAAATTATTTTTATATATATAATTGTATAGGATGTCAATTATTAGATACTAGAAGTGGCTACCTAGCGTCGCCTGGGTAGGGGGGGTAAAAAGTTAGTCTCGCAGATCCATTATTACCCATCACAAGTTAGATCCTCACTGGATGCCCCATAAAATCCCCACTATATAACAATATAGTAAGAAATTTTAATTCAATAATTTACAATAAAAAAAATACAATATAAATGAGGCAATTAATTCAATCAATTAACATCATATTTCAATTACCTTCTGTTATGATACAAATTTTAATTTTTAAATATCTTCCCAAATATAAAACCAATCTTCATTATTTTTTCTCAAAAATCAAGCCCTGGTGACAGTGAATGTATATATATATTTACTTTGTCATTAATTGTTTTATTTTCGAAGTTTCCTCCAGACATACACATATACATAACTGCCCTTTATATATAGATAGAAGATATAGATAGATAGATAGATAGATTATGATAATTTAATATTTTATTCTCATATACAAAAGATGAAAATTGATTTCTTAAAAATTTGATAGTTGATCATAAGTTTTTATATCTATTTTTTTTAAATAAATTTCTATTTTCTATAATTACTATAAAATAATTACTGATTGATTAGACCAGCAATGAATATAAACTTTTCAAAGATAAATAGTTAAACTTTTGAATTTTTTTAATTGCTGTATCCAAAATATGACTTTCAGATCAGATATAATTTGTGGTGATGATGATATATATATATATATATATATATATATATATATATATATATATATAATTTTTGGTACAGGCAAATTTATATAATATATTTATTATGGCTATCATAAGGTAATGAATGGGAGACAGAAAGGAGGAATAGGGTGGGGAAAGTTGTTTTATTGATATAAAACTAGGGCCCTTTCGTCCTGTGCTTTTTCAAGTTTTACAATCAGAAAATGATTAAAAGTCACAATAGTAAATTAAATTAAATCGGGGAAATGATATGAAATTAGGTTAGACAATATATATATATATATAGATATATATTTTAAAATTTTTTGGGATGAAACAAAGAAATCACAGTGCTCAACCACACATTTGTAGGAGCTTTATTTATTTGTTGAATTTTTTTAAATATAAATGTTTTTCATTAGCAACTACCCAGGTTTCAGGTTATTTCACCATCGTCAGGCTGCTAATAGATCTTCTGGTGTTTATGTGAAGACATTTCTTGTTGTTATGTTTTTGGACCGCAAATTACGTCAGTTGATTATTGTGGACGCTCTTTATGTTTTCGATTATATTTTTGAATATTTTAAATCCTGCATTTTTTTAAAATGCTCATAAAGTTATCTCTCTTTAATCCTTTGAAAATTTGTTCTTAATTGGAATTATTTTAATCAATTTCATATGTTAAAAGATGTATGTCTTTTCAATTTTTCTGATGTTAAATCCTGTAAATTTTTTTTAGGGTGGATGGTGAGTTTCCCTTATCGAAAATCCATTCTTTTATTGAATAATATATTCGAAATCACATTTGAAAAAGTCTGTTTATATTCAAGTTTTCTGATGGTAAAGTCTTGTAAAAATATAAATATATTGTGTGTGTGTGTGTGTGTGTAAATCCTTATTCATAATTGATATAACCTAAATAATAACAAAATTAGATTTTGTGGTAAAAATTATTAGTAATAGATAGGAATACTTGAAAATATATAAAATATTTGTATAAGAACACTTACTTGAAGCAATTTTATTATTTACAAAGGATTGTTATAATTAATTTTTTTAAAACCATCTAATTGCATAAAATACTTGAAACCATATAATTGTGTACAAATAATTATGTAGGAATACTTGAAACAATACAACTATGTCCAAATTATTTGTACTAAATTTTATACTAAAAGTCACTTGAAGCTATAATTTTTATTGTAAAATATTAACAGTAGTTACTTGAAAGCATACAATTGCTTGCAAAAAAAGACTGATTTGAGCATTAAATAACCCAACAAGGGTTGATATGCCATAACAATGACTACAATTTTCTTGTTCTTAAACAATGAAAATATTTAGCTATAAGGATGAAGAAAACAAATACAGATTGAAATTAAAGAGAGCCTCTCTACTTTTAAATCTTAATTTTTCTTAAAATACTTTATCTACATACATACACATGATTGCTATGGGGTACCATTATTGTGTAATGGTTAGCTAACTGGTCTCGCAGATCCATTACTACTGAAAAGTGGGTTTGATCCTCACTGAATGCCCTATACTTGCTATCTTGTGTTACGTCCTACCTGTGACAAATGGGTTGGGTAAATACCTACCTACATGTATTGTTATAGTTGTTGTTAATGATAATAATAATGATGATGATGATAATAACAACAATCTATTAATAATGGAAATTCGCTTCCGGTTTTTGTCTGTTACAAAAACTACGTCATTGCTTACGTCACATGATCCAAAATCATCATAACATAGAATAAATACACTCAAAATTTGAGCATGCATCATTAGACGATCTTCATTATTTTTTTTAAAACAAGTTTTAATAAATACATGTCTGGTATTATATATTTATATATAGTTTGTTTTATTTTAATATATATTTAAAGTTTACATTTCAAATTGTTTTATTTTTTAATCCTTTAATGAATTTGATGATTTTACTTACTTAGGGTACAAACTTTCTGACATTGAATTTTTAAATCCCACACCCTCAGTCAGTATCTTTCAAAAATTCAATTTTACATCGCCCGGAGGGTGTTTTGTTATTTTGCTAGTAAATATAACAAATGGACACAATTTTAAATAAAATATTACTGTCATTCATTATGGCCAAGTCACACTAAAAGCTCTGGTTTCCACAAGACCACCGAAGTCAAGCAACGGTGAGCATGTTCAATAGTTAGGTGGGTGACCACTTAAGCAATAGCGATTAAACTTGCAAATCGTCGTCAAGATTAAAACGGGAAATTATTTGGTGGTGATCCATGACAGTTTAACTACAGTGTATGAATGAACTTTTTTGCGAATTGGGTTATGGTTATGGTTATATTTCACTGGAGGATTGATATACTACACATTTTTGTCTGAGTTTTGTTCTTTCATTCCTTATTTTACCTCATATATAATAATATATATATATATATAATAGAATTTGATAATTTGCTTTTGAAGAATTGTTAAGTAAAGTATATTATTATTTATATTTTTGAAGACAATTACAATGCATATATCGTATAAAATTTGATAATTATTGAAAATAATCGTGACAATCAAACTCGGCGAATAACGCGTGCGACCTGTGGAACACCGTACAGCTGTTTCAACTTTATTAGTCTCATCAGCAATGAGACTTAATAAAGTTGAGTATAAAATATACATTTAAGAAAAAAAGACTATGTAAATCCAATGAGCTTGTACGATGACAAGGACATTGTCTATGAGAGCTTGAATTGTGCTGCTACAGTGAGGGAGGGGGTATGTGTTGCAGTGGGTGGTAGTTTCCCAAATAACCTTGTAAAATCATGTCCTATCGGTCAGCAAATATAAGGGTGTATCAATAAGTCTACAGCTTGACCCAGAGTTACTAGCTGAATTTTATTCTGAGATTTTCATTGTATAATGTTCACCAATGAATTAAGTGCCTTGACAAGGAGATTATATTGAAAAATAAATATTTGTTGTGTAAAATAAATGCTTTCTTTTTTGATGAGTACTAATTGATTTACTTATGTAGAGTTTAGACTTGAAAAGAAAAAAAAAAAAGGTTATTTCCTATAAGTCCAACATAAACAAAGGGGAACCACTCTTGACTGATAAATTATTTATTTATTTATTTATTGATCTACTAGAAAAAAAGAAGATGGGATAAGGGTTAGGGTTAGGGTTATGTTGTTGCATTGGTCAACAATGGGTTATTTCCTATAACTCCAACATAAACAAAGGGGAACCACTCTTGACTGATAAATTATTTATTTATTTATTGATCTACTAGGAAAAAAGAAGACGGAGTTAGGGTTAGGGTTAGGGTTAGGGTTTAGGGTCAGTTTAATGGGAAAATAAATAAATAATTTATCAGTCAAGAGTGGTTCCCCTTTGTTCATGTTGGAGTTATTGGAAATAACCAAAAAATATTTCCATGCTTTTTTAAAAAATTAGTTGATTAAGAATTTGCTACAAATAAAATGTCATTATTCAAGATTAAAGCAACAATTATTCCCAAGTTGTATCAGTGCTACTGTATAGCTGCACCACTTGAACCCTAATAAAGTACCTAGAGAATAAGCTAGATGGGAGCTGCACAAGAATGCAGCGCACGGTATTAAACAAATCATGGTGACAGCACCCTACAAGAAAGCAGCTGTATGGCTACTTGCCCCCTATCACACAAACCATCCAAGTGAGATGAATAAGATATGCTGGGCACTGCTGGGGATGAAAGGATCAACTTATAAATGACATACGGTTATTTCCAATAATTCCAATATAAACAAAGGGGAACCACTCTTGACTGATAAATTGTTTATTTATTTTCCCATTAAACTAACCCTAAACCTAACCCTAACCCTAACCTTGTCTTCTTTTTTCCTAGTAGATTGATAAATAAATAAATAATTTATCAGTCGAGAGTGGTTCCCCTTTGTTTATGTTGGCGTTATAGGAAATAACCTGACATTCTCCTATGGAAATCTGCACACGGGCATGCTAGTGTGAGCTGCCTAGCAAAGACCTACATTGACCAGCTCTGCATGGATACTGGATGCTGCGCAGAGGACGCCCCAAGAGCAATGAATGATAGGGACAGTTGGCAAGAGATTATCATGGATATCCGTGCAAGATGAATGATGATGATGATGATGATTCAAGATATTTTTTAGATTATTGATTTTATATTTCATTGTTTTTAATCCAGCATTTAAGTTGATAGATTCTTTAGCTTTCTTTAGGTTAAGGCTTACGGGGATTAAGTTAAGTTCGTTTTGAGAGCTAAAAATTGACATAAGTTCGCCAATTTTTGGAATTGGAAGCTCAAATTTTGGGGAGTGTCTAACTTTAAGTTAGTCCACACATGGACAAAATTTCAGAAAAATTGAAGTGGGTGGGGGACATGGCTTGGATAATTTGACATGGAATTACCCTGTGTTCTTTCATAACCAATATTTATTGAAATTCATTTATCGATAAGGAATAAATGAAAATAAAATAATTTTATGATTACTGATTAATAATAATAAAATAAACTTTTAATTGCTGAATAAATTAAATAAAATAAAATCTTATGAATGTTTTATATCTAAATTTATCTCCCTTGAATTTCACTCTTTAGAAAACATTTCTTATCAATTATATGCGACAACGATACGATAATTAAAATTTAATTCAACCAGATAAAAATTTTTAAAGCTGGTTATTACTTCTTGTGGGCTAGTAACCTGAAACGGAATTTAAGGAACGAAAAGGAAAACGAAAGAGGAAAGAGACAAAGGCAAGAGGTAGTTTTATGACTTAGGCTTTATTGAACGGGGCATAGTTGGCCGTAGCAAGGGGACATGCCCCCTGGCTAGTAGAAACGACTGCACACAGTTGCGGCCTAAATTCAAATGACTGAGGTATTCTTTTTGGGGTAGGGAGTCAAATATTTACCACATACCCCACTTGTACGGGTTAGGCACAAAGCCCTATTAATGTGGGACCACCCACAAGCCGAAGCTTATGGGTGGTAGGCACAAAAAATGCGTTGATCCCATCAGCATTCCCCCTCAAGCGGGTGTCTCAGGCACTGGGCAATAAGCTCAGCCCTGTCCCTTTAAATCAAGGGGGCAGCTATTGCCTGGGGGGATAGCGCCCTGGAATCGATGTTGTTCATTTTATTACCTAGCCACTCCAGAGACTGAAGCGCTCTGAATCCGGCTCAGGCAATTTGGGATAGGAAGTCAGTTCTTTTTGTCGGACCTGCGCAAAGGGGTTCTTCCAGTCAAGGCCCCGTGGGTTGTTTTTTTATTTTATTTTTATTTTATTTTTATTTTCATATTATTCTAATCCCCACGGGCTACATTTGATCTTCCATTTTTTTTTTCATTCTGTCTTTTCTTTTTGTTAATGGTATTTTCAACTAGAATGATCTAGTCTAACAGTTACCGAAGTGAGTATTGATGTCTCCTGGTAGTTGTCGTGCCAATGTGAAAACAGTCAATATGGAAAAGTCTCCAATATTCGAATCAAAGAATCTACCTTTTTGTTGTTGGAAGAGTTTATTGAGTTCATAGTGTCACTGCCAAAATTCTTTAAATGGACTTTCACTGACCCCTGGGGCTGGAGACTTTCATTTGTAAAATTATGTTTTCTCAGTCTGGGGTTTTTTTCATATCATCTTTAAATGCACATTGACTTATGCATTTTATTTATTTTTTTATATCTTCCTTTTATCGTACAGACTTTCTATCACTTCATTCTGTGTCTGTTATTTTAACCTTATTCAAAAGACGATTTTGTTGCCTCTGGTGTTCTAGTTTGGAAAAAAAAAAAAAAAAAGATGAAAAGAAAAATGTATGAAGAAGATTCGGACCATGTCACTTTAAGCACCCCAGGTGTGACCTGGATTCAGAAGGACATGTTTCGCTTTGCACCGTCAACATCCAGTTGTTTGTTAACAGACGATTTTTAGACGCATTTTTTTTTTTAGTAGCAAATACACTTTTTCTATTTACGTATTTAATGTTGTTCTTGTTAATTCAATAGCAATTCTTTTTTATACAGGAATAGTTAACAGTTTTATGGGACAATCCTAAATCACGTTCAATCGCCGCTCTGGCACCAGAGCATTACTTTTAATAAATCAGAAGTTTTGCTTATTAATCAGAAGTTGATGAATATTTTTCAACACTAACAATAATTTTTTTTTAAATTAGGAAAAAATATTAATTTTTAATTCTTAATCTGATAAAATAGTTTTTGATTTTATTTAAAAAGAAATTTAGCTATTTCATGTTGTTGTTAGCCTATGTGAAAAAATAATTTTGCACTAAAGATAAACTAATATTGTTATTTAAAAAAAAGATAAAACTTAAAACGAAAGACTCGTTTATTTATTTTCCATGTGCCTCTACGGATAGTTAATATTAAAAAGTATTTATCTAAAAAAATATTTTGCTAGGGTCAGAGTTAGGGGTTAGGGTTAGGGTTAGGGGTTAGTGTTGGGGTTAGGGTTAGGGTTATGGGTTAGGGTTAGGGTTAGCAGTTAGTTTTATAATTAAAAAAAAAAATGCGTCTAAAATCGTCTGGTAACAAACAACCGGATTTTGATGGTGTAAATGAAAAACATGTCCTTCTGAATCCAGGTTGCACCTGGGGTGCTTAAAGGTGACATGGTCTGAAGATTCTAAAGCAACAAACACCTGACAAAGCCTGAAGAAGTAAAAGACATTACACCAAATGGATTAAAGTAGTTCTTGCCAAACTATGCACTATGAGATTATAGCGTTATAAACTGTGAAAAAGTACACATAAAACCAGCATAAAAGAAATGACTCTTATTATTGTAAAGCATTTTGGAAGAGAAATTAAACTTTTATTTTCTATCACTAAACTCAGAAGATTATCATTGGATTTGAAACCCTTTCATAAAAACTTAATCAGATATTTTCTTTTTCAAATTATGTAAAGAAGAATAATTGGCTTCTCTATCCATTGTGATTGTTGACTTAAAATCATATATATATTTACCAACTCCTCCGCACGAGCAGGATACGACACAAGGTCAATTTCTTAAGCGGAGTTTAACAGGTTTGAATTCAGAGTTTTCCTTCTCCTAGACTGGTTACCTAGCCATGGTTAAATAGCCCAGTCTGCCCTGCTATTTATCCATAGCTGGAGGGAGAGTAGGATTCATACCTTTCCCAAGGGTATTAGTGCTAAGTGAAATTTACCACGTCCAGGATTTGAACTCGGGGCGACAAGTCCATTTCCCATGACTTTAACCATTACACCACGCGCTTCCTTAAAATCATATATGAAGAATTACTTGTTGGTAGATTCTTAGTTTCTACTAGAGAACTGGATTTATGGGATTCTCTTGTGGCATGTTTGTTTTTTTCATTAAGTCTGTAGTGAGAGAGGAGACCTGCCTCGTGCAACACGGTGTGACGGAGAGGGTGGTGGGCGTGAAGACTTGCCGTATTCTCGAAGGAAGCGGGCTAGGCTTTGCCTGGCGTGTAGAACTGACCTAGAGTCGAACCCGCTTCTTCAGAATGTGAGAGCTGTGGACGATCAGTGAAGTAGGAAATGGCATAGAGGCCCGGATGTGGGTGGTCGCGCCGTGCTGGCAAGTGTCGCACATGCTGCATGGACAATTATGAGTGAGGAGCCCGGATGTGGTGAAATTGGGGTGTATTTAAAGGACTTATTCTCACAGACTAGGCAGAACGACTTGCAGTAGTATTTTGTTGTTGAGACGAGCGGGACAAAGAAATAGTTTTGGATATTGGATTTTGGAGCGAGATAAACAGGATTTACATTTTTGCATTTCATCTTGGTTGAGTTGGACTGTCGATTGAGCCTTGAGTCAGACTTGACTGTGACCCCCCCCCACTGATTAGAAAGTCCATGGATTATGATTATAAAACTTGAATCAGCCGTCTGTCCAGCATCAGTTTACACTTTTAAAATCGACAGCCAGATGTTTACATTTCAAAAATCCAAGAACGCTTGCGTTTCATTCAACAATTTTAAATAGACTGACCAACAAAGTAAAAGAGTCTTGCAGATTTCTTATTTTCTGTGATACTTTTATTTTTACTCAAGCTAACGAAAGCCCTGATGAAGTTCTATTGAAACAGATCGAAACACTGCAGCGTAGGTGAAATAAACATCACTCGTTTTATGAACTTGTGTTTTTCAATTTTTTCTTAATATTACAAAACTTGTAGAGTATGAAACTGGTCCTATCAGGAGGTTACAAAAAGCACATGTTATCCAGTGGGTTGGCAAGAGTCAGTTTCCTTTTGTTTTTTTGTTTTATTTGGTTAACAGTTAAACTTTTAGCCAAAGTGGGATATTTTATTTCATTCTTGTATTCTATTATTGGTTATTTCCTATAATCCAACATAAACAAAGGGAAACCACTCTTGACAGATAAATTATTTATATATTTTCCCATTAAACTAACCCTAAACCCTAACCCTAACCCTAACCCTAAACCCTAAGCCTAAGCCTAAGCCCTAACCCAAACCCTAACCCTGTCTTCTTTTTTCCTAGTAGATCAATAAATAATAAATAATTTATCAGTCAAGAGTGGTTCCCCTTTGTTTATGTTAGACTTATAGGAAATAACCCTTTTATTTGTCCTATCTTTCTTTTTCTTTTTCTTTTTCATATTTTATCATTTGTTTTATTTTATATTTCTTTATTTTATTTCATTTTCATATTTGTTTTTGTTGTTTTTTAAAACTTTATTCTAATTTTCTAATCCCCTCATATTCTTTAGAAATTTGAAAAAGATTTCACAATTTTGATAGAGTTATTTCACTTGATATTTATAGGAAATAACATTTATTGGTTATTTCCCATAAGTCCAACATAAACAAAGGGGAACCACTCTTGACTGATAAATTATTTATTTATTTATTGATCTACTAGGAAAAAAGAAGACGGGGTTAGGATTAGGGCTAGGGTTTAGTGTTAGGGTTAGGGTTTACGGTTAGGGTTTAGTTTAATGGTAAAATGAATAAATAATTTATCAGTCAAGAGTGGTTCCCCTTTGTTTATGTTGGACTTATAGGAAATAAGATTTCTTTCTTTTCCATTAATGCAGAAAAAGAGACAAAGAAATAGATTCTTGTATATTGAAGAAACAAAAGAGTTTATTTGATGAATGTCCAAGAATGAATAATGTCCCAAAGAAGAAACATCAAGTACTATTTGAATTGTTTGGACTATTATCCTCATCTTTACTTTTTCATTTCACATTTTTCACTTGATATTTATAGGAAATAAGATTTATTTCTTTTCCATTTAATGCAAAAAAAAAAGAGACAAAGAAAAAGATTCCTGTATATTGATTGATTGTTTTGTTTTACGGCATATCAACCTCAGTGGGTCATTTAATGCCGATAAAGTTTTGAAATAAATTCATTCTTAATGGATACACAATTTTTTTTTATAAATACATTTTTCTATTTAACCCATAGATGGGACTCTAACAGGTACTACCACTCCGGGTCAAAGTGGACCATGGAGTAATGGTAATAAAGGGGTGCTCCACATTCCCCAAACCTCATGAACTAGAACCTCACTTTCAGATAGAGTTTAACGTCATTCCGAGGACAAGATAACCCTCTGTCACTGCCTTCTAGCACCCATATGATAAAAAGGGTTGGGGGTTGTCTAAGGGGATTATAGTGTAATTATTATTGGTCTACAGAAAATTTGGGGATTGAAAGGAGAAAGAGGGGAAAAAGAAAATAAAAACAAACAAAAGTTAAAAAATTTAGAAGATGTAAACATGTTGTATACCCATTTTCTTACTTCTTACTTCTGATCGTATTTCTTCTTGGCCGGCTTTGCTATTTCTTCATCTATCTTGGTCTGGTCTCTTCTAAGGTCTGGACTTTCTTGGGACTTCGGGTCTGGTTTCCTGTTAGGGATTTCTCCTTATCAGAAGCCCTGTCATGTTAGTTTTTAGGTAATAAACACAAAACTTCGATTTACTTGATTGTTACTTTATTTTCAATCCCCAACCCAGACATCTGCTTGCAGGTTGAGACTTACATCCTACGAGCTCGTCTCCTACCTTCTAACTGACTGACTGAGACTTACTTACTATCCTTAAACCAGAAGACAGGGTCTTTATTGCTTTCCGGTTCTCACGATTATCCCCGGATGGCAAGGTGAGAGTGAGGTCAAGCGCCATTCACTCACTCTCAAGGCCATCAGCTGCACTAATCGCCATTATGTTTCTATACTACCTATATAAGTATTAGGATCTAATAATTATGTAACAAACACACAACAGGGTAAAAGCAATGACCATTGAATGGCCCCCGAAATAGATTTAGAAATAAAAACGAAAGTTCCGAGTTTTGACCGGAAATGGATGTGGTTCTCCCACCCCCAAGACGAGGAAAAAAAAAGAAGAAAGTCAATCTCTTTCGCCAGGCCTCGTGAGAGCAGGTGGGACCTTTTGTTGGTCCCCCAATGGGCTCGATATAGTAGTAGCAAAAATTGATTTACGACAGAGTAATTGACCGTACCCTCTCTCTATCTTTCCTTCTCTTGAAAAGAATCCACGAGCCTAGAAATAAATACACAGCCACATTGGATTATACAACTTGGTGTATGTTGTTCTGAACTACATGACCATTACTACTACTAATGGCACTACTACTACAACTTTGAGTTGGCCTATGTGACAAACCACTGTTTTGTACCGTGACCATTATTATGCTACATGATGCCAAGGGGTCAAACGTGGTTTCAGGGCCTTAGCATCATTATCACTACTCAAGTGTGTCCTCATGCAATGTTTAGTATACTGCCAAAGCTATTTGGATTGTGTAGAAACTACTGCATAAGATTTATTTATTGGTGAATTCTATATAGAAATGATTGTAAAACCTCCAGTTTACATCGCCCTATCGGCTGGGGCATGTAGAATGCACCGACTGCACCTGTGCAGAGGAGTAAGACTCCCCCAAATAGGGCCATCTTGTTGGCCGTGGATGGCGACCCATGATGCTTAAGGATGGAGTCTTGGTGGATGAGCGTCCATGACAGCAACACTCCACTGTTGAGACCCTTACTTAGGCTAGACGGGCAGTTGGAGAGGCCCCCTTTGATCAAACGGCTTGATCACGTCAAGCCTAGCCACCTATATGATTGCCCCAAACCTATTGCCCTATATGGCAAGCCGCCACATCCTTTTATCATATGGGTGCTAGAAGGCGACGTGGCTGAAGTCTACATGCTCCTGGAAATGACAGTAAACTCTATCTGATCGTTGAAGGTTCCAGTTTTGGAGGTTTGGGGAATGTGGAGCACCCCTTATCACCATAAAATGTATTTATAAAAAAAATTTTGTGTATCCATTAAGAATGAATTTATTTTCAAAACTTATAGCATTAAAATTGACCCACTGAGGGTGTATTTGTCTCATACCCACTTGTATGACTGGGCACAAGCCTCGTTACGTGGCCAATTGACCACTGAGTTGATATTGCCATAAAACCAAAACAAAACAAACCAAACCAGTTTACATTTTATTTGTAAAGATTTTTGTTGTTTATTTTGAGTTATTTTATTTATCTTTGTATAAAATAAAAATTTTCTGAGTGTTTTTTGTTTTTTTTTTTAAATGAGATGAAATGTCGTTTGGACATCAACCAGAACTTGGCTGATTTCCAAAAAACCAAAATGGATTAAGATCTTTAAAAAAAATGTTTACAACACAATAAACATCATTATAAGTCCATTGATGAAATATCTAAAAATGACTTCTTTGTCCACAACTTCATTTCAAATGAAACATCTTTTCATAAAATGTTCATAAATAATAAACAATAAAATTGAAATTAACAGAACCTAAATTCCACCATCGTATGTCACCCCGCTTGAAAAGAACAAAAAATACAAAAATCAGGGAATTAACCGAATTTAATGAAATTTTCAGTGTTTGAATATTAAGCTGAATACAAGATATAATGCACCAGTTATTCTATTTAAAAACTTTTACATTTGTTCAGGTTAGTTAACTTTGTACCACGGATTCTTTGAGAATCTGTGTTATGCCTCAAAGATATGTGGTTCAAAGTTAACTGATCTGAAAAATGTAAAAGGTTTGAAATAAAATAACTGTGCATTATATCTTTTATTCATTTATTATATCAACACTGAAAATTTCATTAAATTTCGTTAATTCCCTGAATTTTAGTATTTTTTTCTTTCGGCAGAGTGACATACAATGGTGGAATTTAGGTCCATTAAGTTCAATTTAACCATGTGGTGTGTGTGTTTGTGTTGGTGTGTGTGTGTGTGTGTTGTGTGTGTGTATAGTAACATTCAACTATTAGAGACCTCCTGTAGCAGGGCTTAGAATAGGTTGACTCTATCCCTGCTGGAAAAAAAGCACCCTAATGTAATAAAAACAAACAACAAATAAAAAAAATGTGCAGAATCTTAAGAAAGCCAGATAGAACTAACTAAAAACATACCAAAAACAACAACTAGAATATATCATCTGTTGAAGATAGACAATCCACAAATGAATTAATGGTAGGAAAAGCACCTCGAGATCAAAGCTTAAAAGCTGCCAAGCAAAGAGATAGACTTCTGAAATGGAAAGAACACTTAAAAAATCTGCTTTGAACTCTCCTAAAATCACAGATAATAATATCTAAAAAAAATCATTTATAAGCCCAAACTAGACATCAAGCTTGAAAACTTTAGAGTGATGAACTCGAAGTCCTAAAAACACATCAATTAGAAAAGCCACAGGCTCAATGAAATATTATAATATATATATATATATATATAATATAATATATATATATAATATATATATGTGGATTAAATATGGAAATTAAATCCGACAATATTAAGAAATTTGAAATAACAAGTGTTCCAAAATAAGATGGATTTATGGACGCTTAAACGTTTTGGGTTTCTTTAAACCTTCATCAGGATGTATTATGGGGTGAAAGAATTGATGGATGTTTTATAGATGACAGGAGATAAAAAATTTTTTTATAAAATTGTTTTTTTTGCCCCAAAAAATTTTATGAAGATTTTTTGATGTATGGAAGCAAGGAAATTTTATGATACACTGCATTGTATGATCAAAGAAGTATATTAACAAAATACAAAAGAAAACTAGATGAAAGACTGCATCCTCCCATTCCTGAAGAAAGGTGACCTCTGAATCACTAAGAACTACAGAGGTATAACTCTTACTGACATATCTGCTAGGGGTCAATAATGCCTTATTCTTAATCACATCTGACCTGAAATATTGATATTTGAGTATATCTAGGTGTGTGTTTAACCAATTATGCAATGCAGTGTATAAACAAAATACAAAAGAAAAATAGATGAAAGACTGCATCCTTCCATTCCTGAAGAAAGGTGGCCTCTGTGTCACTAAGAACTACAGAGGTATAACTATTACTACATAGCTGCTAAGGTTTATAACGATCTTCTCATTACATTTGACCTGAAGTAGAGAAAATTCTTAGGAAAAATCAAAACAGGTTTCATAGAAATTAATCCATAAATCGTCAAATTCTGACTATTCATCAAATCATAGAAGGGCTTCAAGCAAAAAATCACGAAGCAACACTTTTGTTTGTAGACTCCATATAGGGAGAAAAGATGGAGAAAATACTACTAACATATGGTCTCTCCAAAGAAACTATTACTGCTATAATGATGCTCTACAAAGACATAAAAGCAAGGGTTTGTTCACCTGATGGCGATATAGATTTCTTTGACAATTTGCTGGAGTCTTACAAGGAGACACATTATCATTTTCTATTTATAATATGCCTAGACTACGTACTATGGATGTTATTAGATCTAATGAAGAAAAAGGCTTGATGCCTAAAAAAAGGTAAGAAACAAGTGCTTCTCACAAATACAACTGCTCAAGCAAATCTTCCTGCACATCTGAAAGAAGGCAGTAAGAGGCATTGCTGCCCTATGTGAACTCAGATATGGAAGTGCGTGGTGCGATGGTTAAAGTCATGGGAAATGGACTCGTCGCCCCGAGTTCAAATCCTGGACATGATAATTGCATTTCACTTAGCGCTAATACCTTGGGAAAGGTATGAATCCTACTCTCCTCCAGCTATGAAAAAGTAGTAGGGCAGACTGGGCTCTTTAACCTTGGTTAGGCAACTTGTCTAGGAGAAGAAAAACTCTGAATTCAAACCTGCTGAACTCCGCTTAAGAAATTGACTCTGTGCCACATCCTGCTCATGCGGAGGGGTTGTAAATCTATATATGTGAATTCAGATAAAATGGAGTTCATGTATTTTAAACAAAATTGAGACATCTTCACACTGGATAGCAAGACTTTGAAATCAGTAACGAGTTTTCATACTTAGTAATATCTCATCTACAGAAAGTGATCCGCCCTGTCGGGTGGGGCGTTAGAATGCACCGACTGCACCTCTGCAGAGGGGTAAAACTCCCCCAATGGGGCCACCTGTTGGCCGTAGGTGGCGACCCATGATGCTTAAGGATAGAGCCCAGGTGGATGAGCAGTTCATGACATGCAATACTCCACTTTGGCCCTACCTTGGGCTAGACGAGCGGTCGAGAGGCCCCTCCGATCAATCGGCTGGTCACGTCAAGCCCTAGCACCTATATGATTTTCCCAACCCTATTGCCCTTATGGCAAGTCCCAACCCCTTTTTATCATATGGGTGCTAGAAGGCGGTGTGGCTGTGGGTCTACATGTCCTGGGAATGACGTTAAACTCTATCTGATGGTGAGGTTCCAGTTTTGGAGGTTTGGGGAATGTGGAGCACCCCTTCATCACCATTGCACCCTGGTCCACTCTGGCCTGGAGTGTAGTACCTGTTAGGGTCCATCTATGGGTTAAATAGAAAAATGTATTTATAAAAAAGTGTTATCCATTAAGAATTGATTTATTTCAAAACTTTATCGCATTAAATGACCCACTGAGGTTGATATACTGTAAAACAAAACAAAACAAAACAGAAAGTGATGTCAATATGTGCATAGAAAGGCATGACTGCAATAGACAGATTATCAATCATATGGAAATCTGATCTCTCTGATTAGATAAAGTAAGAATTCTTCCAAGCTATAGCCATATCAATGCTATTGTATGGCTGCACCACTTGGACTTGAACGAAACAATTGGAAAAAAAAAAAAAGAAAAGAAAGAAGCTTGATGGGAATGACAAAAGATGCTGCAAGCTGTCCTGGACAAATCCTTGAAATAACATCTGTAAAAAGCAGTTGTATGGCCACTTACCACCTATCATTCAAACCATTTAAGTAAGACAACAAGACAAGCTGGACATTGCTGAAGAAGTAAAGACGAACTCATAAGTGACATCTTCGTGGATACCTATTCATTTTTTGTCCCATTTCTCCTGCAGTTTTAATCACCATACATTTACAAACATTTGTTTCTTTGCACCAATTTTGTTTGTAATAAACAATTTTTGTTGGGGAACTTTCTTTATCCAATGAATAGAATAGAATAATTATTACATTACATTACACACGAACACCTCCATATGCATAAAATATGATGATTGATGTTAGTTTACAAACATTATATACTTATTATGTATCATTTAAGGGCCAGGTTAGCTCAGTCAGTAGAGTGTTCGGCTAGAAACCACATGGTTCCTAGTTCGATACCGGTCCTCGCCAACTCAGCGTTATGAGTAGCACAGGGATCTGTGTGGGTAAAGTAAGGAGCTGATGGTAGGTGTGGCGCTCCACCTCAGATGCTAAAACAATCTCCTTGGTCTAGCGCTATTGAAAAGGGGATAGACTCCCTCGCTGACTGGCTGATACCGACTTTAGGCCGCCCCGACGACTTTACTTTACTTTACTTATGTATCCTTTATAGGTTTGCATGTGAAACTCCAACAAGAGAAATCAAAGTAGGTGTGAATTAAAACTAAATAAATCATTTTTATATATTACTAGCAGCTGCTACCGGCATCGCCTGGGTAGAGGGGGATTTTTTTAAAGTTAGCTCCGTAGATCCATTATTACTGAATCATGAGTTGAATCCTCGTGGATGCCCCATTTAAATCCTATGAAAAAAAAAAAAAAAAATAGACCTTGCATTGATCCAGCTACTCTGAAAAGAAATGTCTACCATCTAAAATATTAAATGAAAAAAAAAATATCCATGCTGTTATCATTTAAATTTTATTTTCAATTATCTTCATGAATATAAAACAAATCTCTATTATTTTTGCTCAAAAACCAAGCCTGGTGATATTTAATGATATATATATTTACTTTGTCATTAATTGTTTTATTTTCAAAGTTTCCTCCTAGACATACAGATTCACACAACTGCCTTTATATATGTATAGATATCACACCCAATTGGTTAATTAACAAATCTCCTTTACCTGAAATGGACTTTTACTACAGGTTTTATTTTAACAGCTGATATCTATAATTGATAGGGATATAGCTTAATGGTTATCAGCATGGCATAGTAGCTGGGAGTCCTTGCTTAGGTTAGACGGGCAGTTAGTGAGGCCCTCTCCAATCAATCGGGTGGTCATGTCAAGTTCTAGCACCTATATGACTGTCCCAACCCTATTGCCCTTATAGCAAGCACCCAACACTTTACATCATATATGTGCTAGAGGCAGATGGCAGAGGGTCTTATTGTCATGGTCTTATTGCCTGGGTATGATGTTAAACTCTATCTGATGGTGAAGTTCCAGTTTTGGAGCTTGGGGAATGTGAAGTACCCTTCATCATTATTACTCCCAGGTCCACTCTGACCTGTTAGGGTCTCATCTATGGGTTAATAAGAAGAAAAAATGAGTTTTAAAATGGGTTTAAAAAATGAGTATAAAAATGAATTGAGAACCATCAAGAATGAATGAAACAAAAATGTCTTTGGCATAAAATATGAGCCAATCGTTGACATGCCATAAAACCCAACCAACCAATAGAAGTTTGCAAATTGAGTTTAAATTCTAACTGAAACTGTTTTTATCTACTCAGCAATAATTCAGTAAAAAAAAAGAAAAAGGCATGAGCTTGTATCCCTGCACCCTGTCCTGCGCCCCCCCAAAAAAAAGAAGATTTGTCTCAAGCATTCTACAATTATTGGTGGAAAACAGAGGAGGACGCCCAGTCCTCTGGGGCATTAGAATGTACCAAACTGCACCTCTGCAAAGGGGTAAGACTCCCCAATGGGGCCACTGTTGGTCGTGGGTGGTGACCCGTGATGTTAAGGACAGAGTCTTGGTGGATGAGCGGTCCATGACCTGCAATACTCCACTTAGACCCTTACTTAGGTTAGATGGGTGGTTGGAGAGGCCCCTCTGATCAATCGCTGGTCATGTCAAGCCTAGCACCTATATGATTGCCCCAACCCTATGNAAAAGAGAGAGATAAGAAAAGATTTTGCTTCAAAGAAATTCTGAAAAATAGTTATTTCTGAATAAACAAGTTAACAAATATTATTTAAATCGAACAAGATCTTTAAAATTTACATTACAATAATGGAAATATTTTGAAATATTGAACAAAACAAGATTTGAAGGAAATTCTTTGAATTTTCTTTTCCTTGATAATTTGTGATCATTTTGCTAATGACTTCACTGCAATTAAGAATATTTGACAACAATACAAGGAAAATCACTTCCTATGTGTGTGTAAGCTATTGACATTTCATTCAAATTTGTGACAGTAAAAATGGCTCAGTTTTTTTTGTTTTTGTTTTGGGGGGGGGGTCCCAATATTGTTAGACCTAATTTTGAATAAAGCAAACTGATTTTCTACCTACGTTAAAAAAATTTACTCAAAATTGAATTTCGAATAAAATCATATGGAAGAACATTTTTAAAAAGAGAGAGTAAGTTGTTAACCTTGTCATTTGTCCACATTATTTTCAAGATCAAATCTTTCTTCCACCCATCCCAATTCCTTTGAAATCATATGAGAGAGAGAGAAAGAGAAGGATGCTTGGCAGTCATCCACTTCTCTTCTACATTCATCTTTATTAATTTAGACACTATTCATTGCAGTACTACTGCTGTTGCTGCTATTTGAAACTTCCATTAACAACACACACAATTATAGGTAGATAGTTACAAGATTGTTGTATCATATTTTAGAATAAAATGATAATCTTAGACTGTTTTGTTTAAGAAAAATTCAGCATTGCTTAAGTCTATGATTATTTGAATTTCAAAACAACCAACCAGCAAGTCAATTTACACAAAAAGAAAAAAAAAAAAAAGAGGGTGTGGTGGGGTGGGACAATCGTAATTACTGATCTTCTTTTTTTTTGGGGGGGCGGGGCTAAAAAATATAAACTTGAAAAATAATTACTGTGCTATTTGTATGGCACAAGGCAACTGCTTTCTGAAGATTTCAAAAACAGTCCCTCGCAAACATCCCTCCCTACTAAAATATTCAAATTATCTTAAGGTGGGCTTATTTCAAATGTTTTAAATAAAATAAAAAATTAGAAAGAATTTTAAAAAAAGGTTATCCCCAAAACTTTCTTCTCTGAACGATGAGAAAAACAAAGACACTTGATCCAACTCTTTCACCCAAAACAAGTATCAACCCTTGGCAATCATACCTACTAGACCGCATGAGAAAAAAATAAATAAAATCAATCCATAGCAATAACACTTTTATTTGGGAAGAAAAAAAAAAAAAAAAAGCTCATTAACTGTCAATCATTACAACTTTAGACAAGTTACTTCCATCACCCCCCACACAAAGAGACAAACAGTCTCACAACTTAATTCTTTGCACATGGAAGAGTATCCAGAGTCAGCCCCACCCCACATCAAGTGAAAAATTAATGTAATACGTTTGGATAAGAATTAATGAGTGTGTGTTTAAAACTTATATGCCATCGCTAAAGTTTTATTTAGTGTAAAGGAAAGGGGGTTAATGAAAAGAAATGGTGCCATGTGTGTGTGTGTGTGTATATATATATATATTTAAATATATATGGTTGTCTATTAATACACATCCTTACTTCCCATCTTGCCTGATATGTCTAATACAAGATAAGATAACTGTGCTATGACCTATATTCATTTTATAAGAGATGCAGAAACATTTTTTTAGCCCTTCCCCCCCCCCTCACTTGATTATGGTAAGGTTAAAAGCATAAGAGTTTCTTTACTAACAACAAAAGAGATTCCCAGAGTGGGAGGAGGAGGAGGAGGAGGGGTGAAGAAGATAATAAGAATAAATCTGGCCAACAAGATATTCATACACATTTCACAGTAGGAAATATTAAAATTGAATCCATCTTTAAATTTCTAAAACTCATGGATTTGGGAATTCAGTCTACGTGGAAGAAACCTTTTTTCAACATCTTCTGACTCCCTCGATTATTTGTTTCCGGTGTGTGTGTGTGGGGGGGGGGGCTAAACAAAACTTTAAGATGCAAGAATTGGGTATGCATTTTTACAAGCAGCCTTTTCGTTTTTTAAATATCCATTTGTGTTTATATAGAAAATGACATATGGTTAGCACCATATGTCATTTCCAGAATCTCAGGCAAATGCCTAACATCATGTAGCACAATTTATTAGTATCTTTTTTTCTTTAACTAAAATTTCCATTACAGTTTCCTTTATTAATATTACAGATAAAAAAGCATTCAAATTTTTAATAGAGTGCATTGTGTTGTATATAAAAAGGAAAGTCATCGGGCAGCTTAATGTCGTATCAGCCAGACAGCAAGGGAGTCTATCCCCTTTTCACTTGCACAAGACCAAGGAAATTATTTTAGCATCTGAGGTGGAGCGCCACACCTACCATTAGCTCCTCACTTTACCACACAGATCCCTGTGCTACTCATACCCGAGTTGGCGAGGGCCGGTATCGAACCAAGAACATTGTGGTTTCTAGCCGAATGCTCTACCGACTGAGAATTCATATATTATGCAATTTAGAACCTGCATTTGAGCTGATGAACACTAGGTTTAAAGAAGAAAAAAAAAAAAAACTTGCCAGTATATCAAAAGTTTATCAATATAGACAAACAACTTTACTTATATCAATGGAAAAAAAGTTTTAATATTTAAGTAAAAAAGTAAAGTCGTTATCAGCCAGTCAGTGAGGGTGTCTATCCCCTTTTCAATAGCGCTAGACCAAGGAGATTGTTTTGGCATCTACACCTACCAACAGTTCCTTACTTTACTGCACAGATCCCCATGCTACTCATACGCTGAGTTGGCGAGGACTGGTATCGAACTAGGAACCTTATGGTTTCTAGCAGAACACTCTACCGACTGAGCTAACCCGGCCCTTTATTTTAATCTGATCAAGAAACATTTAAAAGAGAAAAATGATTTACTAATTCTATATGAAATTGAAAAAAACAATAGTTCTATAGATTGACTAAGCTGAATTAATAAGTAGCAATTAGAAATGTGTGACTATATTGGAAAAAAGAAAAAAAAAAAAAAAAAAAAAAAAAAGGGAATCGGGATCAATTGGAATATAAACTTTTACAATAATCTGAATAGAGTATTTTGCAGAGTAAATAAATATTGAGTGTCAGAATTTGACAGATTACCAAATGTTATCATCCACCCTTTCATCTTGACAATATCCATTGCCTTCTTCAAAGGGAAAAAAAATATCTTCATAAAAGAATTGGAAAATCTTATTCAAACTTTCATATTGACAAAAAGAAATTATCTCATCAAAATTAGGATTTATCAATCCCTTTATTAAAAAAAAAAAAAATCATAGAAATTAAGGTATTGTTATATATATATATATATATATATATATATATATATATTACAACGGCTACCCAGCATCGCCTGGGTAGAGGGGACTGTTTTAAGTTAGTGCCGCAGATCCATTATTACTGAATTGCGAGTTGAATCCTCGTGGGATACCCCATTAAAATCCCTATGTAAAAAAAAAAAAAAAAAAAAAAAAAAAAAAAAAAAAAAAATGGACCTTGCATTGATGCAGCTAATATGAAAAGAAATGTTAATGTCTACTATCTAAAATATCAAATGAAAAAAAAAAGTCCATGCTGTTATTTAAATTTTATTTTTAATTATATTCACAAATATAATCAAATCTATTTTTGCTCAAAATCTACAAACCGGTGATATTTAATGTGTATATATATTTACTTTGTCGTTAATTGTTCTAGTTTCAAAGTTTCCTCTGGACATACATATACATACAACTGGCCTCTATATAATATGTGTGTGTGTGTGTGTGTGTGTGTGTGTGTGATAGAGAGAGTAAATATTAATACATTCTTTTTAAGCTCTTATACAGAAGATCACCTTTGGGTTAGGTTTCAAATTTCAAAGATGGCACCTATCAACTCTCTCTCTCTCCTAGTAGGGAACATGGCATTTTTAGCAATTAATGCTGTTCTCAAATGCTGACAAAAGAGTACTAACTCTGCCCACCCTCAATGTTACATATTCATTTCATACACTAAATGTAACAATAAGATCTTTTTTTTTGGTTAGATCATATGAATTTTCAAAAGCAATGTATATTCTGTAATTATTTTCATAGAAATAAAATGAGAAAAAAACAATTCCCACTTGCAACCAAAGTTTCTCTTGTTTCTTAAATCTTAGCAGAATTCTTGCCATAGTTAATTTTGTCCCATAAAAAGAGAGCCTCTCTCTCTAATGAAATAATTGTTATTGAGGAATGCTATTATTCAAAGAACAAATAAATGTCTAGACATGAAGAGTTTTTTTTTTTGTGTTATCAATTAGCAAATAAATATAGAAAACTAAACAACTTTGAATGAGGAAATAACTTAGCAATTGTGGCATTTCTCCAATAAGTAAATATTTGTCTATTTCTTATGATCAGAAGGAGATTTAATTGTACAAGAAGGGAGCAGTTTGCAGATTTTGGTTTTTCTTGGGGGGGGGGGGGATTGGTTACTATAGGCAACATAGTGAAACTTAATTTGGAAGCACAAATAATTCTATAGAAAAAACTGTCATCAATTTGAACTTTAAAGCAAATTCTACTCAGAGCAGAAATTGTTTTAAAGAACAAAAAATTCAAATAAATTAAAAAAAGGAGGAGGAGAAGGAAGAGACTAAAAAGTTTTTATACTTTACAAAATAAAAAAAACTTATTTTAACAAACTAACAGCAAGGCTGAGAAGATCTATAGAGACCATGTTGAATTTAAATTAAAGCTACATACCACCCTTTTTTTTTTTAGATAAAAAAAAAATTGCAACACTTTGCAATGTTTTCAATTTTGGAATATTTCTTAAATCTTGTTTCTCTATAAATGAAAATATAGCAATAAGAAAAAAAAACTTCAAAGATGTCTAAAAGAAAATCATATTACTCTGGACGTTTCAGACTAATTTGGTTGCATTGATTTGTTCTACAATCAAAAAGATCAATATTTTAGAGAGATTATTTGAAAGTAAAATTCAATTAATATACAATTAAGATAATGCATTACCTTTTACTGGAAAGGGAATGTATATAAAAAAATTTTAAAAAAAAAAAAAAAAAAAAAATTTTTTTTAAACTTTACACATCTCACAAATTTTAGTATTTACTATTCAAATATTTACAAAACTACAAGAGAATTATTCTAGAATTAGTACTGTTGAAATCAGAATAGTAAAATACTTTCAACAATTCTGAATTCAAATATTAATGTTACTTGAGGTCAGGTCATTTTGAAAATTCATTGAAATGACTTAAAGAAAATTTAATCAAATACTTTTCAATATTCAAAATGTCATTTGTGTGAATTTTTGAGATGAGGATTGATAATTATATTTTTCACACTAATGTCCTCAGTTTATTGTTATATACACGTTTTGACCGATCACGACAATGTATGGTCATAGTTAAAGGAATGAGAACAATCCACCCCAATGGTAGAAATAAAGGGTTTGATGTTCCATAAAGGGTCCAGAGTTTGACAAGAAACAGCTGAAGAGAGCACATCAGCTGAAACATTGTGTATCTAATACTGATGAGGACAACAGTCTGAAAATCGAATAGAAATTCAAATGTCATAGATATCAAAAACAGAGGTGGACTGGATTTGTTATGCAATAAATAAACAGTTGATTTGCTGTTGAAAGAAAAAGAATTAGAATGAAAAGAAAAAATCTTATTAAAATGCTTATTTGTAAAGTGATCATCATCACAGCTGAGATGATTGCATCCAATACGCACACAGAAATGGATCTTCAACATAAAATAGAGATTTTATTCACTCAACTGAGTTGGAAGGACACCTAGAATACACACTGTATCTTCTACAGAGAAGGAAGAAGACCTCGATCCCTGCTAAAGGGGGTTCTGTAACACTAAACTGCGCCCAGTGTTGAATATCCAAATCTAGAAAGTGTGGAGTCACTCCTTTATTGCCATCACTCCAAGGTCCACTGAGAGTTGTAGTACCGGTTAAGGTTCCATATATAGGTCAAATAGATAGGTTTCAAAATTATTAGTATTGGATAGGAATACTTGATATCATATAATGTGGAAGTTATACCTATTAGATACTATATAACTGTGTGCAAACAAATGACAGATAAGAATAGTTACTTGAAACCCTATAAAATGAAGATTATTATTATTAAAAGAATACTTGATACAATATAACTGACATTAAAAAAAGTGTGATTAAGAAATGATTGCAATAGAACGTTGAAAATATAAAATGCTTATGATTATAATCGAACCCAAATTAAGCAAATTTCGACATTAGATGACCATACGGGGTTGGTATGCCATTAAACAAACAAATTACTTTTATGTACCCTATCTTTAGAGATAAGATTATCCAGTGTCTTTAATGATCTAATTGGTTTTCACAGGAAGAAAACTTCTTTTTTTAATGTCTTTTAGTCAGATTGTCAGATTAATGGATTCATGAAAGAAAAGATTTATTTTTTTAAAAGGGATTTCTTTTTAGATGAATGAATTTGAACTAGCAACAACATTGTGGTGAGTGTGTTTCCATATAGAGAAAAATTAATCAAGGTAGTAGAACATTTGATCACATGTTCACTACATTAGTCATTTATTTAACAAAATCTCCACATTTGTTTTTCTACAGCTGTTTACAATCAAAGTCATGTCAACTTCATTTTTAGCATTTGTAATATCATAATTAATGAAAGAGAAAATAAAAATTTAAACTAGGTATCCAAGCATTTTTCACAATGAAACTTGCAACTACTCAAAATTCACTGGATAATAAAATGACCAATATTTGAAAATATTTGCTACCAGTTGATATTTTGATAAACCTTTTATGAAAAAAAAAAAAAAAAAATTAGTATTTCTTGATTGTAATATTCAAAATTTACTTCGTAATTTGATGACACGGTAATTCAATAGAATTTTTCTCACGACGTATAAAGCTATTAATACTTTTTAGTAGTCGACTAGTAGTACTAGTGACCAGACAAAAACAACAAAAAATAATGTAAAACAGCAATTTATTTTAATGATCAATTAAGCAGTTTTAATTCTATAACAATTAGTTTGCTAAACCAAATATTTACCTTTTTTTTTTTTGCTCTTTTTAAAAGTAAAAATCATTCCTGAATTTCAATGGACACAAAACGTTTCTAATTTTAAAATGACATTTTAAAATCAAATGATCTTAACACAAACGACCTTCTCGCCCCCCCCCTCGTAAAATATCGACCAAGAAGCCAAGTAATAGTCATTTGTTTTGTCATCGAGTAGTTTGATGAGGGTTGTTAGTCTTCTTACAAGAATTGACTTAAGTCAAATTTTCTTCAGTGGGCTTTCCTTTTAACTAACATCTCTTAGAAGTAAATAAAATTTATATAAGACAGTTGTCAGTTACAAAGTTGTAAGACTAACACCAAACCTAGTAAACCTCACCTCCAGACCCCCCCCCATTTTAAATCTTTAAATGTACATCAAATTCAAGAAAAACAAAACAATGCTTTTACACAGAAATAAACCGAAATGTAAATGAGAATTATTGAATTTAGATAAACCAAAATAAACGAAGATATCCTTTAAAACAATGTCAACAGAAAATTAAAATTTAAAAAAATACAAAAAGATTTTTACAAAATTCAGAAAAAAAAAAAAAGTCAATTATTTTTTTCTAGTTTTATGAATTGATAAAAAAAAAATGTTTTAGAGAAAAGAAAAAACATTAAAGTAAAAAATCTGAAATGTGTGAGTGAATCAAGAAAGGGAATTCTATGAAGAAAAAAAGAGTTTTCTTTTGCTGCACAGTTTATATTTAGTAACGGAAAATGCCGCAACTTTGCAGTGGGGTGAGAGATGGGGGGGTGAAGACGAGGGAGGAGGAGGGGGAGCAAGACAAGTAATAATAGGGAGGAGGAGGGATGGTGGTGGTGGATAACAACAATACCAATGTCAATGGCAAATGCACTGCTAATAACAGCAGCAGGCAAAAGAAGAAGAAAAAAAGAGGAGAAAGCTAAATGGGTTGACATGGGTTGGGTTGTTAAAAAGAAAAAGGGTGGAATAGAGAGAAAGAGAAATAGGTTGGGTTTTCACGGGTCAGATACAATTATGATGATGGTGATGCTGGTCAAGTTTTTTTTCGTTTTTTTTTTTTTTTTAAGAAAAGGACCATTTGAATAATTGGAAAGCGAAACTGAAGACACCAGGGATTTTCCTGTGATTAGCAAAAATATACAAGATATGTTTAACATCTGCCAAATATACTGACAATAAGTGACAAAGACCATCGAAAAAAAGATTCATTTTATAAAATAAGTAACAAGTATGACTAATTTTTTTCTACTTTGCAGACTGTTTAAATATTAGAAATGCTAAGAGAAAAATATAAAAGAAAAAGGTTTATTTTTACTGTGTATGTAATAATGTAGACATTAATTAAACTTAATCAAGTGCGAAGTATTAATTTCGAATAGAAGCAAAAATTTGAGAAAACTAATTTTAATCTTGAGGTGCAAAATCTTTTGCTATACTTAGTATACTTAGTTTGTTTTTATTAAAAAGAGGAGCAGCTGTAACTTTATAAGAACATCTAAAATTAATTCAATGTTTTTTTTTAACCTAAATTCAAAATACTTTTTTTTTTAAGAAAAAAAAAAACGAAATCCGTAAGAATCAATTGATCATCCAGGATTTATGGGTTGAATGATTTTTTAAAAGTCACATTTTGATTTTTTTTTTTAATGCTTATTTTAGATTAAAGATTTAAAATTAATGTTAGGCAAAAACAAAACAAAAAAGGCTCCGAACAATAAAGTCGATTTAACACACACACACACAGCACATTGTCATCGTTAGGGTTGAAAGTTTACCCCCCCTCTTTTTCTAAAGTTGTCTTTTTAAAGATTTTAATGAAACTAATTTCATAAAGAAAACTAGATTATCTATATTTTAAAGAGTAAAATTAATGATAAAGGTTTATGCTATTTGCAGACTAGACAAAAAGTAAAGAGAAAAAAAACGTCAAAGAAATAACAAAGGATTTTCTTAAGTGTATAAAAACGAAAAGAAAGTTTGATTTTCAGTATTAATAAAATAGATTTACAATTAAGTCCAAACTAAAATCTTAACCCAAATAAAAAAGCAAAAATACGCAACTACAACACAACAATAATGCGATGACAAACGAAAAAAAATCCTGGCTACCAATTTAATTTTTTTTAATTCACAGCATATAAAAAATATGCTGTGAATTATTAAAGATATGTTCAGTTTATTTCTTAAATGTCATTTTTAAGAATATATACAAGCTTATAAATATTAACTTTGGTATGTGTTTTTGTTGTAGACAGACACAAAGAGTGTCCCTCCCCCAGTTGATTGAGAACAATAAACTTTGTCTGGGCAGACTGGCAGGGAGAGAGAGTTTTTATATCACCCACCAGACAATCCCCCGCCCTCATTAGACATAACATTATTTTAATTTCAAAATGATCGTAATATTTAAAATAAAAATTCATCTTAACATCATAAATTATCACCCCCCCACCCTTCTATCTCCAGTTAATAAAATATTTTTCTTAAAAAAGGATAAAATATAAAATAAAAATTTATTAAAAAAAAAAAAAAAAAAAAAAAAAAAAAAAAAAAAAAAAAACACATCCGGTTCCTGGTTTTTCTCCCAGACAAAATTATTTTTGGTTTGGGTTTGTCAATTCTTAACAGTTGTTAACTAATTGTTAACATCAAAAGGAACAAAATTTACGTTTCACCAGAGAAAGAGAAACAGACAGTCAGAATTTACGAGTAATAAAAAATAACCCATTGATTTTATCAAAAAAATAAAACAACTTATATATGAAGACAAATACACGACCTTCAAATAAAGAAAAATAAAAGATTTGAGAGAAATTAACTCAAAAATAAAGTGAAAAGTTTTTCTACGTTTAAAAAGATTTTAAAAATTCAAAAATTCTTATGTCAGAAAATATTGGATTTTATATTAAGTAAATAAATAAATAACCAAATTTTTTTATTTACAACAAAATATAGTTTACAATAAAATAGGAAACAAAGAAAAGTTGAGGAGGGGGGGGGCAACTAAAAAATATTTCAAAAGATCTCTCGTTAAGCAATGGTTAGCACATTTTAGTGTTAATCATTTTAAAGAGTTAATCTTTTAATAAATATCTCACACTTACGACTTTCGTCAGATTAAAAAGGTTAAAGTTGATAAAATCTCTAAATCCACAATGCTTAAAAAAAAAAGACATTTTCTTTCGGAGGGGGGGGGGTCTTAGTCTTATGAATGAATCTTAAAAACTTTTTTCCTTCAACTGAAAAATAAAATTTACTTTGATAAATCCAAAAAAAAAAAAAAAAAAAGAAAAGTTTATAAAATCATTTTCAAAAAGGTCGGAAAAAGTTTTATCTTTTTATATTGACTATTTTTTTTTTATATTGCTGTATTAAAAGTTAACAGCAATAAATAAATTGTTGTTTAGATCTCTTAAACAATTAATAAATCTTGCTTTACTGATGAACATTTACTCTTAATTATTTTTAAAAGATAAAATCAACATTCTAGATTTATAGAAAAGATGCAATGAAGCAAATAATTTCTTTAAAAAAACACCACATGTCTTAATGTCGTTTTATTGTCTCAAATAATTCTTGTGTCGATTAATTGAATCTAAATCATTTCTAATGGAAGTTAGAAATTGGACTCAATGAATTTGGTTTATCGATATCTTCATGGGTTAAATAGTTTTGTGTTTAGTTTTAAATTAGAGGGTTTATGTGAAGGTTTTGTTTAGTTTTAAATCACAAACAGACAAATCTTTGATGATCACCTGATTCATCGTTAATGTCAGATGAATTGTCTTATGATAAATAAACAAAACGACAAAACAATGTCAACACATTAAAACAGACGAGGGTTATTTAAATTATTAAATTTATATTAAACAGACGAGTGTTCTTTTAATCACAATAAAAATTATATTGCATTTATTTCAAACACCTTTTTTAATAATGAACAAATAAAAGAAAAAAAGGGGGGGGGAAGCAGACGATAAAAATTTTGTAGTAAAAATAATTTTTTTTTCCTGAATTAATTTTTATGATATTTCGAAGTATATTTTTCATCATCCAAGCAAACAAAACTAAGTCAACTGTTTAGCTTTTTTTTTCTTTTTTTTTTTTTTTTAACTGTCCGAACAAAGGAAACTTTTTTTTTTTAATTGAAAAGACATTGTTTTCTTTAACTAAGACATTTTTTTTCAAACTTTAAAAATAGATGAAAATCGAAAAAAAAAAAAAAAAAAAAAATTGGGGGGGGGGGGAATAAGGATTGATTTAACAAGAGATAATAATAGTAATAATAAAAGATAATATTTACCATACTACTCCGAATGCTCCGTATCCTATCGGTCTGTCCGGTTGAATATCCTGTGCAGGTACAACCTGGTAGTATGGGACGGCCACTGCGGCCAAAATGGCTTGTTGTGAGGGGGCCTGAGGGGTGCTGGTTGGGGCACCCTGAAAAGCCATCATATGCCGAGTGTGTCTATGCCCGACCACCGCCATAACCTAAACAACAAGGGTCACTTTTTTTTTTTTTTTGCTTTCTTTTTTTCCTCCTCAAAAGAAAAAGGTTCCTTTCTTTACCTTTTTCTAAGAAAAAGTAAAGAAAAGGAAATGGCAAGCCGGGTTAGGTAAGGTTGGAATTCTTTTTTTTTTTTTTTTTTTGGTATTCAGAGAGAAAAAATAATTTTCATAGAGAGAGAAATTAAATGAAAAGAAAAAAAAAGAGAGGAAAATAAAGAGATGATAAAGAAAAATGAATGCGACGTTTTTTGGGTGACAATGAGGGAGTGAATTAATAGATGATCCCTTTTTCTTTTTTTTTAATGATTTTTAAATTTGGTAGGCAGGTGCTCCTTCCTTGTTCTCGCGATCATCTCCTTGGATTAGAAACAAAAGGATTATCAAGGATTAAATCCCTTAACTTTTAAAACTTTCCTGTACAAGGAGGTGGGGAGATCAGAAGATAAATATTCCGCAGGGGGGAGGGTTAATAATCGTGTGTATATGTGTGTGTGTAAGGAAAAGAAAAAGTGAGTTGTTAATTTGTGTGTTGAGCGTATTAGATATTTCTATATAATAAACTCGTTTCTCTGTGTATAGACTAAAACATTGGTTATATCACCTGAGATGAATTTTTTTTTAAAAGAAAATGTGGAATGATATATTTGGAAGAAAATATGCTTGTATAAGAGAATGAAGAAAATAAAGCGTAAGGGGAAAATAAGGTAAAATTATGTGTAGTGTGTGTGAAAATAGAAAGACTATGAAAACAAGAATGGTGTGTGTGTGTATGATGATAATGATGTGTATTGTATGGATGTGAATTTTATACTGAAGATAAAATAACATCCATACACACAAAGAACTAAGGCTCACATATATGATATTCCATTTTTTGTTTGTTGTTTTTTTTTTTTCCTTTTTTAAATTTCTCTCCCTGTTTTATGGAAAACAAAGGTTTTGTTTTTTTTTTTTTTTAATTATTTTCTTTCCTGTGTTTTTAGGTCCGTAGTATGTTCATCCAGCTTTTTCCAGAAGGAGTTCTTCTTCTCTGTGTGTATCCTTGGAAAGAGTCGTTATATAAAGTGATTTGCAGGAAATAAAGGTGCTAGCTGGGGGGTGAGATGACGACAAAAAAAAAGGAGAAAGGACAAAAAAATGTGTTACTGAGGGTAAAGAAGGCTTTGTGTCCGGCCAGGGTTGATTTTTTTGTTTTCTTTTTGTCCCCTTTTCTTTCTTTTTTCTTTTTTTCTTCAACTCTCCAGCTTGTCCTTCCTCGACTTATTCACAGGAGCCGGCTTTTTTAAAAACTAAATCTCTAATCCTCGTTTAGTTTTTGTGACACACAAAGAGAGAGAGAGACAGTCGAGTACTAAGAGCTTTAAAAATGTATATTACACACGTTGATGGTTCTTTCTCCTCTCTCTTGTGTTTTAAAAAGGACTTGAGATCTGCTTTCCACTATCTTGGCTGTGTGTTTGTCCCCGTTGGTGTAGTCTGGGTTCTTCTCTAATTCGGCTTTTGATTTTTCTTAATTTCTTGGGACCTTGTCCACCCCAAAAAATGCCCAATATGGCAATAAAGTGAAAAACTGACTTGATCTTTCTCTTAAGCCGGACGCCCGTGTGTGTGTACGTGTGTGTATGTAATGCTGGACAGGAGTAGCACACAACGAGAGGAGAGGCAGGAGGAGAAGCGTATTATATCACAGTAGTGGGAGGAGCGCCTTAGTTTCCATCTCCGTCTATATACATACAACCCTCCTTCTCTGCATTACCTCTTTATCATTCTCCTCTTTCTTCTTCCATTTTTCTCTCTCTCTCTCTCCTTGTCTCTCCCCCTCTCTCTCCTACTCTCTAACGTTCCTCTTCCGGTGAAGGAGTTGTTGTTGTTGATGCTTTTCTAGAGGAACCACAAAGAAAGAAGAAATATTTTATTATTAGGAATAAAACGAATAACGACTTTAAATTATTTTATTTTTACTTTATATACAAACAGAAAAATGTGAATAAAAGCTATCATCGTAAATTATTGTTGTATTCATAATAAATTAGCTGTAAATTTTGCATTGACAATTTTTTTAAACGTTAAAAAAAAGAAAGGGTTTAAAAATAAATATAAGAAGTTGAATTAAAAATTATTAAAAAAATACTAAAATGAATAACTAAATTTATAGTTTATTTTATTTCATTTATTTATTTTTAAAAAATAATAAGCAAGAATTAAATTTGATTAAATTTTTTGTTTATGTGTTTGCATTTAAAAAACAACAACAAAAAACAACAATAACTTAATGATACAATGGGTGGGTGGGTGTTTGTAAAATATTTTTAAAATTTTATTTTTACGTAAAATTTCAAAATTTGATCTATATTTAATTTTTTTTTTATTAATAGAAATTATCAGTATAATATAAAATTGATAAATATAGTATTTGTGATTAAACAAATCTAATAAATTTAGAAATCTAATTTAGAAAATTACTACCTTTGTCCCATAATAGTTGATACATTTTCAAATGCATTTCGTACAGAAAGGAACATAATTATGGAACATTATTTTTATATATATATTTGTATAGTATGTCAATTATTAGATACTAGAAGTGGCTACCTAGCGTCGCCTGGGTAGGGGGGGGGGTAAAAAGTTTAGTCTCGCAGATCCATTATTACCCATCACAAGCTAGATCCTCACTGGATGCCCCTAAAAATCCCCACTATATAACAATATAGTAAGAAATTTTAATTCAATAATTTACAATAAAAAAACAAATATAAATGAGGCAATTAATTCAATCAATTAACATCATATTTCAATTACCTTGTTAGATACAAATTTTAATTTTTAAATATCTCCCAAATATAAAACAAAATCTTCATTATTTTTCTCAAAAATCAAGCCCTGGTGACAGTGAATGTATATATATATTACTTTGTCATTAATTGTTTTATTTTCGAAGTTTCCACCAGACATACACATATACATAACTGCCCTTTATATATAGATAGAAGGTATAGATAGATAGATAGATTATGATAATTTAATATTTTATTCTCATATACAAAAGATGAAAATTGATTTCTTAAAAATTTGATAGTTGATCATAAGTTTTTATATCTATTTTTTAAAAAATAAATTTCTATTTTCTATAATTACTATAAAATAATTACTGATTGATTAGACCAGCAATGAATATAGACTTTTCAAAGATAAATAGTTAAACTTTTGAATTTTTTAATTGCTGTATCCAAAATATGACTTTCAGATCAGATATAATTTGTGGTGATGATGATGATGATGATGATATATATATATATATATATATATATAAATTTTTGGTACAGGCAAATTTATATAATATATTTATTATGGCTATCATCATCATCATCATATCACCACAAATTATACTGATCTGAAAGTCATATTTTGGATACAGCAATTAAAAAATTCAAAAGTTTAACTATTTATCTTTGAAGTTATATTCATTGCTGGTCTAATCAATCAGTAATTATTTTATAGTAATTATAGAAATAGAAATTTATTTAAAAAATAGATATAAAACTTATGATCAACTATCAAATTTTAAGAAATCAATTTTCATCTTTGTATATGAGAATAAATATTAAATTATCATAATCTATCTATCTATCCTATATCTTCTATCTATATATAAAGGGCAGTTATGTATATGTGTATGTCTGGAGGAAACTTCGAAAATAACATTTAATGACAAAGTAAATATATATACATTCACTGTCACCAGGGCTTGATTTTTGAGAAAAAATATGAAGATTTTTTTATTTGGGAATATTTAAATTAAATTTGTAATAACAGAAGGTAATTGAAATATGATGTTAATTGATTGAATTAATTGCCTCATTATATTGTATTTTTTTTATTGTAAATTATTGAATTAAAATTTCTTACTATATTGTTTATATAGTGGGGATTTTATGGGCATCCAGTGAGGATCTAGCTTGTGATGGTAATAATGGATCTGCGAGACTAACTTTTTACCCCCCCTACCCAGGCGACGCTAGGTAGCCACTTCTAGTATCTAATAATTGACATACTATACAATTATATATATAAAAATAATTTGTTCCATAATTATTGTTCTTTCTGTACGAATGCATTTGAAATGTATCAACTATTATGGGACAAAGGTAGTAATTTTCTAAATTAGATTTCTAAATTTAATTAGATTTGTTTAATCACAAATACTATATTTATCAATTTATATTATACTGATAATTTCTATTAATAAAAAAAAAATTAATATAAGATCAAATTTTGAATTTTACGTAAAAATAAATTTTAAAAATATTTACAAACACCCACCACCCATTGTATCATTAAGTTATTGTTGTTTTTTGTTTGTTGTTTTTTAAATGCAAACACATAAACAAAAAATTTAATCAAATTTAATTCTTGCTTATTTTTAAAAATAATAAATGAAATAAAATAAACTATAAATTTAGTTATTCATAGTATTTTTTTAATAATTTTTAATTCAACTTCTTATATTTATTTTTAAACCCTTTCTTTTTTTTAACGTTTAAAAAAAATTGTCAATGCAAAATTTACAGCTAATTTATTATGATACAACATAATTTACGATGATAGCTTTTATTCACATTTTTCTGTTTGTATATAAAGTAAAAATAATAAAGTCGTTATTCGTTTTATTCCTAATAATAAAATATTTCTTCTTTTTGTGGTTCCTCTAGAAAAGCATCAACAACAACAACTCCTTCACCGGAAGAGGAACGTTAGAGAGTAGGAGAGAGAGGGGGAGAGACAAGGAGAGAGAGAGAAAATGGAAGAAGAAAGAGGAGAATGATAAAGAGGTAATGCAGAGAAGGAGGGTTGTATGTATATAGACGGAGATGGAAACTAAGGCGCTCCTCCCCACTACTGTGATATAATACGCTTCTCCTCCTGCCTCTCCTCTCGTTGTGTGCTACTCCTGTCCAGCATTACATACACACACGTACACCACACGGGCGTCCGGCTTAAGAGAAAGATCAAGTCAGTTTTTCACTTTTATTGCCCATATTGGGCATTTTTTGGGTGGACAAGGTCCCCAAGAAATTAAGAAAATCAAAAGCCGAATTAAGAGAAGAACCCAGACTACACCAACGGGGACAAACACACAGCCAAGATAGTGGAAAGCAGATCTCAAGTCCTTTTTAAAACACAAGAGAGAGGAAGAAGAACCATCAACGTGTGTAATATACATTTTTAAAGCTCTTAGTACTCGACTGTCTCTCTCTCTCTTTGTGTGTCACAAAAACTAAACGAGGATTAGAGATTTAGTTTTTTAAAAAGCCGGCTCCTGTGAATAAGTCGAGGAAGGACAAGCTGGAGAGTTGAAGAAAAAAAGAAAAAAGAAAAGAAAAGGGGACAAAAAGAAAACAAAAAATCAACCCTGGCCGGACACAAAGCCTTCTTTACCCTCAGTAACACATTTTTTTGTCCTTTCTCCTTTTTTTTTGTCGTCATCTCACCCCCCAGCTAGCACCTTTATTTCCTGCAAATCACTTTATATATACGACTCTTTCCAAGGATACACACAGAGAAGAAGAACTCCTTCTGGAAAAAGCTGGATGAACATACTACGGACCTAAAAACACAGGAAAGAAAATAATTAAAAAAAAACAAAACCTTTGTTTTCCATAAACAGGGAGAGAAATTTAAAAGGAAAAAAAAAAAAAAACAACAAACAAAAAATGGAATATCATATATGTGAGCCTTAGTTCTTTGTGTGTATGGATGTATAATTTTATCTTCAGTATAAAATTCACATCCATACAACTACATCATTATCATCATACACACACACACCATTCTTGTTTTCATAGTCTTTCTATTTTTCACACACACTACACATAATTTTACCTTATTTTTCCCCTTACGCTTTATTTTCTTCATTCTCTTATACAAGCATATTTTCTTCCAAATATATCATTCCACATTTTCTTTTAAAAAAAAATTCATCTCAGGTGATATAACCAATGTTTTAGTCTATACACAGAGAAACGAGTTTATTATATAGAAATATCTAATACGCTCAACACACAAATTAACAACTCACTTTTTCTTTTCCTTACACACACACATATACACACGATTATTAACCCTCCCCCCTGCGGAATATTTATCTTCTGATCTCCCCACCTCCTTGTACAGGAAAGTTTTAAAAGTTAAGGGATTTAATCCTTGATAATCCTTTTGTTTCTAATCCAAGGAGATGATCGCGAGAACAAGGAAGGAGCACCTGCCTACCAATTTAAAAATCATTAAAAAAAAAGAAAGGGATCATCTATTAATTCACTCCCTCATTGTCACCCAAAAACGTCGCATTCATTTTTCTTTATCATCTCTTTATTTTCCTCTCTTTTTTTTCTTTTCATTTAATTTCTCTCTCTATGAAAATTATTTTTTCTCTCTGAATACCAAAAAAAAAAAAAAAAAAAAAGAATTCCAACCTTACCTAACCCGGCTTGCCATTTCCTTTTCTTTACTTTTTCTTAGAAAAAGGTAAAGAAAGGAACCTTTTTCTTTTGAGGAGGAAAAAAAGAAAGCAAAAAAAAAAAGTGACCCTTGTTGTTTAGGTTATGGCGGTGGTCGGGCATAGACACACTCGGCATATGATGGCTTTTCAGGGTGCCCCAACCAGCACCCCTCAGGCCCCCTCACAACAAGCCATTTTGGCCGCAGTGGCCGTCCCATACTACCAGGTTGTACCTGCACAGGATATTCAACCGGACAGACCGATAGGATACGGAGCATTCGGAGTAGTATGGTAAATATTTATCTTTTTATTATTACTATTATTATCTCTTGTTAAATCAATCCTTATTCCCCCCCCCCCCCAAAAAAAAAAAATTTTTTTTTTTTTTTTTTTTTCGATTTTCATCTATTTTTAAAGTTTGAAAAAAAAATGTCTTAGTTAAAGAAAACAATGTCTTTTCAATTAAAAAAAAAAGTTTCCTTTGTTCGGACAGTTTAAAAAAAAAAAAGAGAAAAGAAAAAAAAAGAAAAAAGAAAAGCAAAATAGTTGACTTAGTTTTGTTTGTTTGGATGATGAAAAATATACTTCGAAATATCATAAAAATTAATTCAGGAAAAATATATTTTTACTACAAAATTTCTATCGTCTGCTTTTCCCTTTTTTTTTTTTCTTTTATTTGTTCATTATTAAAAAAGGTGTTTGAAATAAATGCAAATATAATTTTTATTGTGATTAAAAGAACACTCGTCTGTTTAATATAAATTTAATAATTTAAATAACCCTCGTCTGTTTTAATGTGTTGACATTGTTTTGTCGTTTTGTTTATTTATCATAAGACAATTCATCTGACATTAACGATGAATCAGGTGATCATCAAAGATTTGTCTGTTTGTGATTTAAAACTAAACAAAACCTTCACATAAACCCTCTAATTTAAAACTAAACACAAAACTATTTAACCCATGAAGATATCGATAAACCAAATTCATTGAGTCCAATTTCTAACTTCCATTAGAAATGATTTAGATTCAATTAATCGACACAAGAATTATTTGAGACAATAAAACGACATTAAGACATGTGGTGTTTTTTTTAAAGAAATTATTTGCTTCATTGCATCTTTCTATAAATCTAGAATGTTGATTTTATCTTTTAAAAATATTAAGAGTAAATGTTCATCAGTAAAGCAAGATTTATTAATAATTTAAGAGATCTAAACAACAATTTATTTATTGCTGTTAACTTTTAATACAGCAATATAAAAAAAAATAGTCAATATAAAAAGATAAAACTTTTTCCGACCTTTTTGAAAATGATTTTATAAACTTTTCTTTTTTTTTTTTTTTTTTTTTTCTTTTTTTGATTTATCAAAGTAAATTTTATTTTTCAGTTGAAGGAAAAAAGTTTTTAAGATTCATTCATAAGACTAAGACCCCCCCTCCGAAGAAAATGTCTTTTTTTTTTTAAGCATTGTGGATTTAGAGATTTTATCAACTTTAACCTTTTTAATCTGACGAAAGTCGTAAGTGTGAGATATTTATTAAAAGATTAACTCTTTAAAATGATTAACACTAAAATGTGCTAACCATTGCTTAACGAGATCTTCTTTTGAAATATTTTTTAGTTGCCCCCCCTCAACTTTTCTTTGTTTTCCTATTTTATTGTAAACTATATTTTGTTGTAAATAAAAAGAATTTGGTTATTTATTTATTTACTTAATATAAAATCCAATATTTTCTGACAAGAATTTTTGAATTTTTTAAATCTTTTTAAACATAGAAAAACTTTTCACTTTATTTTTGAGTTAATTTCTCTCAAATCTTTTATTTTTCTTTATTTGAAGGTCGTGTATTTGTCTTCATATATAAGTTGTTTTATTTTTTGATAAAATCAATGGGTTATTTTTTATTACTCATAAATTCTGACTGTCTGTTTCTCTTTCTCTGGTGAAACGTAAATTTTGTTCCTTTTGATGTTAACAATTAGTTAACAACTGTTAAGAATTGACAAACCCAAACCAAAAATAATTTTGTCTGGGGAGAAAAACCAGGAACCGGATGTTGTTTTTTTTTTTTTTTTTTTTTTTTTTTTTTTTTTTTATAATTTTTTATTTTATATTTTATCCTTTTTAAGAAAAATATTTTATTAACTGGAGATAGAATGGTGGGGGGTGATAATTTTATGATGTTAAGATGAATTTTTATTTTTAAATATTACGATCATTTTGAAATTAAAATAATGTTATGTCTAATGAGGGGCGGGGGATTGTCTGGTGGGTGATATAAAAACTCTCTCTCCCTGCCAGTCTGCCCAGACAAAGTTTATTGTTTCTCAATCAACTGGGGGAGGGGACACTCTTTGTGTCTGTCTACAACAAAAACACATACCAAAGTTGATATTATAAGCTTTGTATATATTCTTAAAAATGACATTTAAGAAATAAAACTGAACATATCTTTTTAATAATTCACAGCATATTTTTTATATGCTGTAAATTAAAAAAAATTAAATTGGTAGCCAGGATTTTTTTTTCGTTTGTCATCGCATTATTGTTGCGTATTTTTGCTTTTTATTTGGGTTAAGATTTTAGTTTGGACTTAATTGTAAATCTATTTTTATTAATACTGAAAATCAAACTTTCTTTTCGTTTTTATACACTTAAGAAAATCCTTTGTTATTTCTTTGACGTTTTTTTTCTCTTTACTTTTTGTCTAGTCTGCAAATAGCATAAACCTTTATCATTAATTTTACTCTTTAAAATATAGATAATCTAGTTTTCTCTTTATGAAATTAGTTTCATTAAAATCTTTAAAAAGACAACTTTAGAAAAAGAGGGGGGGGTAAAACTTTCAACCCCTAACGATGACAATGTGGCTGGTGTGTGTGTGTGTGTGTGTGTGTGTGTTAAATCGACTTTATTGTTCGGGGCCTTTTTTTGTTTTGTTTTTGCCTAACATTAATTTAAAAAAATCTTTTAATCTAAAATAAGCATTAAAAAAAAAAAATCAAAATGTGACTTTAAAAAATCACTTTAACCCATAAATCCTGGATGATCAATTGATTCTTTACGGATTTTCGTTTTTTTTTTTTCTTAATTAAAAAAAAGGTATTTTGAATTTAGGTTAAAAAAAAACATTGAATTAATTTTAGATGTTCTTATAAAGTTACAGCTGTTCCTCTTTTTAATAAAAACAAACTAAGTATACTAAGTATAGCAAAAGATTTTGCACCTCAAGATTAAAATTAGTTTTCTCAAATTTTTGCTTCTATTCGAAATTAATACTTCGCACTTGATTAAGTTTAATTAATGTCTACATTATTACATACACAGTAAAAATAAACCTTTTTCTTTTATATTTTTCTCTTAGCATTTCTAATATTTAAACAGTCTGCAAAGTAGAAAAAAATTAGTCATACTTGTTACTTATTTTATAAAATGAATCTTTTTTTCGATGGTCTTTGTCACTTATTGTCAGTATATTTGGCAGATGTTAAACATATCTTGTATATTTTTGCTAATCACAGGAAAATCCCTGGTGTCTTCAGTTTCGCTTTCCAATTATTCAAATGGTCCTTTTCTTAAAAAAAAAAAAAAAAACGAAAAAAAACTTGACCAGGCATTACCATCATCATAATTGTATCTGACCCGTGAAAACCCAACCTATTTCTCTTTCTCTCTATTCCACCCTTTTTCTTTTTAACAACCCAACCCATGTCAACCCATTTAGCTTTCTCCTCTTTTTTTCTTCTTTGCCTGCTGCTGTTATTAGCAGTGCATTTGCCATTGACATTGGTATTGTTGTTGTTATCCACACCACCATCCCTCCTCCTCCCTATTATTACTTGTCTTGCTCCCCCTCCTCCTCCCTCGTCTTCACCCCCCCCATCTCTCACCCCACTGCAAAGTTGCGGCATTTTCCGTTACTAAATATAAACTGTGCAGCAAAAGAAAACTCTTTTTTTCTTTTCATAGAATTCCCTTTCTTGATTCACTCACACATTTCAGATTTTTTACTTTAATGTTTTTTTCTTTTCTCTAAAACATTTTTTTTTATCAATTCATAAAACTAGAAAAAAATAATTGACTTTTTTTTTTTTTTTTTTTCTGAATTTTGTAAATCTTTTTTGTATTTTTTTTTTAAATTTTAATTTTCTGTTGACATTGTTTTAAAGGATATCTTCGTTTATTTTGGTTTATCTAAATTCAATAATTCTCATTTACATTTCGTTTTTTTTTCTGTGTAAAAGCATTGTTTTGTTTTTCTTGAATTTTGATGTACATTTAAAGATTTAAAATGGGGGGGGGGTCTGGAGGTGAGGTTTACTAGGTTTGGTGTTAGTCTTACAACTTTGTAACTGACAACTGTCTTATCTAAATTTTATTTACTTCTAAGAGATGTTAGTTAAAAGGAAAGCCCACTGAAGAAAATTTGACTTAAGTCAATTCTTGTAAGAAGACTAACAACCCTCATCAAACTACTCGATGACAAAACAAATGACTATTACTTGGCTTCTTGGTCGATATTTTACGAGGGGGGGGGCGAGAAGGTCGTTTGTGTTAAGATCATTTGATTTTAAAATGTCATTTTAAAATTAGAAACGTTTTGTATCCATTGAAATTCAGGAATGATTTTTACTTTTAAAAAGAGCAAAAAAAAAAAAGGTAAATATTTGGTTTAGCAAACTAATTGTTTATAGAATTAAAACTGCTTAATTGATCATTAAAATAAATTGCTGTTTTTACATTATTTTTTTGTTGTTTTTGTCTGGTCACTAGTACTACTAGTCGACTACTAAAAAGTATTAATAGCTTTATACGTCGTGAGAAAAATTTCTATTGAATTACCGTGTCATCAAATTACGAAGTAAATTTTGAATATTACAAATCAAGAAATACTAATTTTTTTTTTTTTTTTTTTCATAAAAGGTTTATCAAAATATCAACTGGTAGCAAATATTTTCAAATATTGGTCATTTTATTATCCAGTGAATTTTGAGTAGTTGCAAGTTTTCATTGTGAAAAATGCTTGGATACCTAGTTTAAATTTTTATTTTCTCTTTTCATTAATTATGATATTACAAATGCTAAAAATGAAGTTGACATGACTTTGATTGTAAACAGCTGTAGAAAAACAAATGTGGAGATTTTGTTAAATAAATGACTAATGTAGTGAACATGTGATCAAATGTTCTATACTACCTTGATTAATTTTTCTCTATATGGAAACACACCTCACCACAATGTTGTTGCTAGTTTCAAATTCATTCATCTAAAAAGAAATCCCTTTTAAAAAATAAAATCTTTTTCTTTCATGAATCCCATTAATCTGACAATCTGACTAAAATGACATTAAAAAAAAGAAGTTTTCTTCCTGTGAAAACCAATTAGATCATTAAAGACACTGGATAATCTTATCTCTAAAGATAGGGTACATAAAAGTAATTTGGTTTGTTTAATGGCATACCAACCCCGTATGGGTCATCTAATGTCGAAATTTGCTTAATTTGGGTTCGATTATAATCATAAGCATTTTATATTTTCAACGTTCTATTGCAATCATTTCTTAATCACACTTTTTTTAATGTCAGTTATATTGTATCAAGTATTCTTATTTTAATAATAATAATCTTCATTTATAGGGTTTCAAGTAACTATTCTTATCTGTCATTTGTTTGCACACAGTTATATAGTATCTAATAGGTATAACTTCCACATTTATATGATATCAAGTATTCCTATCCAATACTAATAATTTTGAAACCTATCTATTTGACCTATATATGGAACCTTAACCGGTACTACAACTCTCAGTGGACCTTGGGAGTAATGGCAATAAAGGAGTGACTCCACACTTTCTAGATTTGGATATTCAACACTGGGCAGTTTAGTGTTACAGAACCCCCCTTTAGCAGGGATCGAGGTCTTCTTCCTTCTCTGTAGAAGATACAGTTGGTGTATTCTAGGTGTCCTTCCAACTCAGTTGAGTGAATAAAATCTCTATTTTATGTTGAAGATCCATTTCTGTGTGCGTATTGGATGCAATCATCTCAGCTGTGATGATGATCACTTTACAAATAAGCATTTTAATAAGATTTTTTCTTTTCATTCTAATTCTTTTTCTTTCAACAGCAAATCAACTTGTTTATTTATTGCATAACAAATCCAGTCCACCTCTGTTTTTGATATTCTATGACATTTTGAATTTCTATTCGATTTTTCAGACTGTTGTCCTCATCTGTGTTAGATACACAATGTTTCAGCTGATGTGCTCTCTTCAGCTGTTTCTTGTCAAACTCTGGACCCTTTATGGAACATCAAACCCTTTATTTCTACCATTGGGGTGGATTGTTCTCATTCCTTTAACTATGACCATACATTGTCGTGATCGGTCAAAACGTGTATATAACAATAAAACTGAGGACATTAGTGTGAAAAATATAAATTATCAATCCTCATCTCAAAAATTCACACAAATGACATTTTGAATATTGAAAAGTATTTGATTAAATTTTCTTTAAGTCATTTCAAATGAATTTTCAAAATGACCTGACCTCAAGTAACATTAATATTTGAATTTCAGAATTGTTGAAAGTATTTTACTATTCTGATTTCAACAGTACTAATTCTAGAATAAATTCTCTTGTAGTTTTTTGTAAATATTTGAATAGTAAATACTAAAATTTGTGAGATGTGTAAAGTTTAAAAAAAATTTTTTTTTTTTTTTTTTTTTTTTTTTTTTATATACATTCCCTTTCCAGTAAAAAGGTAATGCATTATCTTAATTGTATATTAATTGAATTGTTACTTTCAAAATAATCTCTCTAAAATATTGATCTTTTTGATTGTAGAACAAATCAATGCAACCAAATTAGTCTGAAACGTCCAGAGTAATATGATTTTCTTTTTAGACATCTTTGAAGTTTTTTTTTTTCTTAATTGCTATATTTTTCATTTATAGAGAAACAAGATTTAAGAAATATTCCAAAATTGAAAACATTGCAAAGTGTTGCAATTTTTTTTATCTAAAAAAAGGGGGGGGGTATGTAGCTTTAATTTAAATTCAACATGGTCTCTATAGATCTTCTCAGCCTTGCTGTTAGTTTGTTAAAATAAGTTTTTTTTTATTTTGTAAAGTATAAAAACTTTTTAGTCTCTTCCTTCTCCTCCTCCTTTTTTAATTTATTTGAATTTTTTGTTCTTTAAAACAATTTCTGCTTCTGAGTAGAATTTGCTTTTAAAGTTCAAATTGATGACAGTTTTTTCTATTAGAATTATTTGTGCTTCCAAATTAAGTTTCACTATGTTGCCTATAGTAACCAAGAAAAACCAAAATCTGCAAACTGCTCCCTTCTTGTACAAATTAAATCTCCTTCTGATCATAAGAAATAGACAAATAATTTACTTATTGGAGAAATGCCACAATTGCTAAGTTATTTCCTCATTCAAAGTTGTTTAGTTTTCTATATTTATTTGCTAATTGATAACAACAAAATAAACTCTTCATGTCTAGACATTTATTTGTTCTTTGAATAATAGCATTCCTCAATAACAATTATTTCATTAGAGAGAGAGGCTCTCTTTTTATGGGACAAAAATTAACTATGGCAAGAATTCTGCTAAGATTTAAGAAACAAGAGAAACTTTGGTTGCAAGTGGGAATTGTTTTTTTTCTCATTTTATTTCTATGAAAATAATTACAAGAATATACATTGCTTTTGAAAATTCATATGATCTAACCAAAAAAAAAGATCTTATTGTTACATTTAGTGTATGAAATGAATATGTAACATTGAGGTGGGCAGAGTTAGTACTCTTTTGTCAGCATTTGAGAACAGCATTAATTGCTAAAAATGCCATGTTCCCTACTAGGAGAGAGAGAGAGTTGATAGGTGCCATCTTTGAAATTTGAAACCTAACCCAAAGGTGATCTTCTGTATAAGAGCTTAAAAAGAATGTATTAATATTTACTCTCTCTATCACACACACACACACACACACACACACACACATATATATATAGAGGCCAGTTGTATGTATATGTATGTCCAGAGGAAACTTTGAAACTAGAACAATTAACGACAAAGTAAATATATATACACATTAAATATCACCAGGGTTTGTTTAGATTTTGAGCAAAAATAGATTTGATTTATATTTGTGAATATAATTAAAAAATAAAATTTAAATAACAGCATGGACTCTTTTTTTTTTCATTTGATATTTTAGATAGTAGACATTAACATTTCTTTTCATATTAGCTGCATCAATGCAAGGTCCATTTTTTTTTTTTTTTTTTTTTTTTTTTTTTTTTTTTACATAGGGATTTAAATGGGTATCCCACGAGGATTCAACTCGCAATTCAGTAATAATGGATCTGCGGCACTAACTTAAAAAGTCCCCTCTACCCAGGCGATGCTGGGTAGCCGTTGCTAGTAATATATATATATATATATATATATATATATATATATATATAACAATACCTTAATTTCTATGATTTTTTTTTTTTTTAATAAAGGGATTGATAAATCCTAATTTTGATGAGATAATTTCTTTTTGTCAATATGAAAGTTTGAATAAGATTTTCCAATTCTTTTATGAAGAATATTTTTTTTCCCTTTGAAGAAGGCAATGGATATTGTCAAGATGAAAGGGTGGATGATAACATTTGGTAATCTGTCAAATTCTGACACTCAATATTTATTTACTCTGCAAAATACTCTATTCAGATTATTGTAAAAGTTTTATATTCCAATTGATCCCGATTCCCTTTTTTTTTTTTTTTTTTTTTTTTTTTTTTTTCCAATATAGTCACACATTTCTAATTGCTACTTATTAATTCAGCTTAGTCAATCTATAGAACTATTGTTTTTTTTCAATTTCATATAGAATTAGTAAATCATTTTTCTCTTTTAAATGTTTCTTGATCAGATTAAAATAAAGGGCCGGGTTAGCTCAGTCGGTAGAGTGTTCTGCTAGAAACCATAAGGTTCCTAGTTCGATACCAGTCCTCGCCAACTCAGCGTATGAGTAGCATGGGGATCTGTGCAGTTAAAGTAAGAACTGTTGGTAGGTGTAGATGCCAAAACAATCTCCTTGGTCTAGCGCTATTGAAAGGGATAGACACCCTCACTGACTGGCTGATAACGACTTTACTTTTTTACTTAAATATTAAAACTTTTTTTCCATTGATATAAGTAAAGTTGTTTGTCTATATTGATAAACTTTTGATATACTGGCAAGTCTTTTTTTTTTTTTTTTCTTCTTTAAACCTAGTGTTCATCAGCTCAAATGCAGGTTCTAAATTGCATAATATATGAATTCTCAGTCGGTTGAGCATTCGGCTAGAAACCACAATGTTCTTGGTTCGATACCGGCCCTCGCCAACTCGGTGTATGAGTAGCACAGGGATCTGTGTGGTAAAGTGAGGAGCTAATGGTAGGTGTGGCGCTCCACCTCAGATGCTAAAATAATTTCCTTGGTCTTGTGCAAGTGAAAAGGGGATAGACTCCCTTGCTGTCTGGCTGATACCGACATTAAGCTGCCCCGATGACTTTCCTTTTTTATATACAACAATGCACTCTATTAAAATCTTTGAATGCTTTTTTATCTGTAATATTAATAAAGGAAACTGTAATGGAAATTTTAGTTAAAGAAAAAAAGATACTAATAAAATTGTGCTACATGATGTTAGGCATTTGCCTGAGATTCTGGAAATGACATATGGTGCCTAACCATATGTCATTTTCTATATAAACACAAATGGATATTTAAAAAACGAAAAGGCTGCTTTGTAAAAATGCATACCCAATTTCTTGCATCTTAAAGTTTTGTTTAGCCCCCCCCACACACACACACACCAGAAACCAAATAATCGAGGGAGTCAGAAGATGTTGAAAAAAGGTTTCTTCCACGTAGACTGAATTCCCAAATCCATGAGTTTTAGAAATTTAAAGATGGATTCAATTTTAATATTTCCTACTGTGAAATGTGTATGAATATCTTGTTGGCCAGATTTATTCTTTATTATCTTCTTCACCCCTCCTCCTCCTCCTCCTCCCACTCTGGGGAATCTCTTTTGTTGTTAGTAAAGAAACTCTTATGCTTTTAACCCTTACCATAATCAAGTGAGGGGGGAAGGGCTAAAAAAATGTTTCTGCATCTCTTATAAAAATGAATATAGGTCATAGCACAGTTATCTTATCTGTATTAGACATATCAGGCAAGATGGGAAGTAAGGATGTGTATTAATAGACAACCATATATATATATATATATATATATATATACACACACACACACACAGGCACCATTTCTTTTCATTAACCCCCTTTCCTTTACACTAAATAAAACTTTAGCGATGGCATATAAGTTTTAAACACACACTCATTAATTCTTATCCAAACGTATTACATTAATTTTCACTTGATGTGGGGTGGGGCTGACTCTGGATACTCTCCATGTGCAAAGAATTAAGTTGTGAGACTGTTTGTCTCTTTTTGTGTGGGGGGTGATGGAAGTAACTTGTCTAAAGTTGTAATGATTGACAGTTAATGAGCTTTTTTTTTTTTTTTTCTTCCCAAATAAAATTGAGTGTTATTGCTATGGATTGATTTTATGTTATTTTTTCTCATGCGGTCTAGTAGGTATGATTGCCAAGGGTTGATACTTGTTTTGGGTGAAAGAGTTGGATCAAGTGTCTTTGTTTTTCTCATCGTTCAGAGAAGAAAGTTTTGGGGATAACCTTTTTTTTTAAAAATTCTTTCTAATTTTTTATTTTATTTAAAACATTTGAAATAAGCCCACCTTAAGATAATTTGAATATTTTAGTAGGGAGGGATGTTTGCGAGGGACTGTTTTTGAAATCTTCAGAAAGCAGTTGCCTTGTGCCATACAAATAGCACAGTAATTATTTCTCAAGTTTATATTTTAGCCCCGCCCCCCCCCAAAAAAAAAGAAGATCAGTAATTACGATTGTCCCACCCCACCACACCCTCTTTTTTTTTTTTCTTTTTGTGTAAATTGACTTGCTGGTTGGTTGTTTTGAAATTCAAATAATCATAGACTTAAGCAATGCTGAATTTTTCTTAAACAAAAACAGTCTAAGATTATCATTTTATTCTAAAATTATGATACAACAATCTTGTAACTATCTACCCTATAATTTGTGTGTGTGTGTTGTTAATGGAAGTTTCAAATAGCAGCAACAGCAGTAGTACTGCAATGAATAGTGTCTAATTAATAAAGATGAATGTAGAAGAGAAAGTGGATGACTGCCAAGCATCCTTCTCTTTCTCTCTCTCTCATATGATTTCAAAGGAATTGGGATGGGTGGGAAGAAAGATTTGATCTTGAAAATAATGTGGACAAATGACAAGGTTAACAAACTTTACTCTCTCTTTTTAAAAATGTCTTCCATATGATTTTATTCGAAATTCAATTGAGTAAATTTTTTTAACGTAGGTAGAAAATCAGTTTGCTTATTCAAAATTAGGTCTACAATATTGGGACCCCCCCCCAAAACAAAAAACAAAAAAACTGAGCCATTTTTTACTGTCACAAATTTGAATGAAATGTCAATAGCTTACACACACATAGGAAGTGATTATTTTCCTTGGTTATTGTTGTCAAATATTCTTAAGTTGCAGTGAAGTCATTAGCAAAAAATGATCACAAATTATCAAGGAAAAGAAAATTCAAAGAAATTTCCTTCAAATCTTGTTTTGTTCAATATTTCAAAATATTTCATTATTGTTAATGTAAATTTTAAAGATCTTGTTTCGATTTAAAATAATATTTGTGTAACTTGTTTATTCAGAAATAACTATTTTTCAGAATTTCTTCTGAGCAAAATCTTTCTTTTTAGGCATTTTTCTCTAGTTAGACTTTACCAACCATTTTATTTAAACTCTTTACAATAAACCTATTTCCTAAATTACCTAGAATCGTTACAGGAGGGTAATTGGGAGGCATGTGCTGTAATGGTTAGTCATAGGAAATGGACTCATTGACCAGAGTTCAAATTCTGTACAAGACTGTTTATATTTCACATAGTGCTAATACCATTGGGAAAGGTATGCATCTAATCTCTCTCTCTGGCTCTTTAACATCAGCTAGTATGTGTATCTGTGTATATATATATATATATATATGGTGTGGTAGTACTATATTTGGTTTATGCTACATGAATATTAAAGCTTTTTTCTTAGAATTGAAGCTAACTTTTCTTAAAATAGAAGTGATAATAGTGTATTACCCTGCTCCCCTCATTTTTGTTTCTTTTACACTTGCTACTTTTTTTTTTTTCAAATCTTGAGGAATATGTTACCTATCATTTTTATTTTTCCTTACTTATCAAAACCTTCTTGAAGGCAACAAATGTGACAAATTAAACAAA
>CM042160.1:46416177-46458677 GCA_023376005.1 Doryteuthis pealeii | reverse complement strand
TCAGAAATTACTTTTACTGTTAAATTTCAGATTCTTTATTCAAAGATGATTTATAACTTTAAGGAGCTGATGATAGGTGTGGCGCTCCACCTCAGACGCTAAAATAATCTCCTTGGTCTAGCGCAGGTGAAAAGGGATAGACTCCCTCGCTGATTGGCTGATACCGACTAGGCCGCCGCCGATAAGTAAAGTTGTTGGGGTGGCCTAAAGTTGATATCAGCCAGACCGCGAGGAAATCTCTCCCTTTTCACTAGTGCTAGACCAAGGAGATTGTTTTTGCCATACCTCCCAACAGCTCCTCACTTTACCACACAGATCCCTGTGCTACTCATACACCGTGTTGGCGAAGGCTGGTATCGAACCTGGAACCTTGCTGTTCGTAGCCAAATCTTCTTGCTTTTCTTTTATCATTGTCTATCTATAGATGCATATTATCAAAATGGAAAATTAAGGTATTACATTTAAATGCTGAAATTTCAAGACAATGTATCAAATAAGTCGTCGGGGTGGCCTAAAGTCGGTATCAGCCAATCAGTGAGGGAGTCTATCACCTTTTCACTAGAGCTAGACTAAGGAGATTGTTTTTGTGTATGAGGTGGAGCGCCACACCTATCAACAGCTCCTTACTTCATTGCACAGATCCATTTACTACTTATATGCTGAGTTGGCGAGGGCTGGTTTCGAACTGGGAACCTTGGTTTCTAGCCGAGCGCTTTACTGACTGAGCTAACCCGGCCCAAATCTCAATTTGTTAATTAGGTATTCAACACCTTATCTATGATATACTTTGCTTAAAAAAAAAATGCTCAAAATTCTATATCTAGGTAAAGTGTATAAGCTCAGAATGAAATTTCATATTTTGCCCCCTAAAAAGTTGAAAATATTCTATAGAATCTTAGTTTCACATGCACAATACTAGTAACAAGTACTTGTCAATAGACTTGAAATTGATAGGATTGACAATTATATAAACTTGGAAGTTGAGCTTGTTGATTTGAATTCTATTAAGTTTTAATGCTAATATAATTTATGTATAAATTCATTTAAAATAAACATTTAATTTCTATGTTAGAATTTTTATCAGCATTTGTTTAATGTTTATTTTTATAGTATAGAAAGTAGACAATTTTATGATTTCATAGGTTTCTACTCCCTGTAATTGTTGTTTAATGTCTTCACAGCTAACTTGTACTTAGGGGCCGGGTTAGCTCAGTTGGTAGAGCGTTCGGCTAGAAACCCCAAGGTTCCTAGTTCGATACCGGTCCCTGCCGACTCAGCGTATGAGTAGCACAGGGATCTGTGCGGTAAAGTAAGGAGCTGATGATGCTAAAAAACAATCTCCTTGGTCTAGCGCTATTGAAAAGGGGATAGACTCCCTCGCTGACTGGCTGATACCGACTTTAGGCCGCCCCGTCGACTTTACTTATACATGCACTTGTCTAGTTACTTTGGTTAGATTGAGAACTCTAAGATTGATCTTTCAGTTGTAGTGCACATACACACATACACATACATATATACATGTACACACACACACACACATGTATACACACACACACACGTATACACACACACACACACACACACACACATTTCTTCTGTTAGAGATTTGCACTAACATATTCTTCTACGCTTCCACATTTCAACTGCCTTACAATTACATAAATCTTTTTCTTTCTTTTCTTCTCCTGTCTCTTGTGTAGCATTGAACCAAATTCTTCATAATGCTCACCATGAATGGTTCACAGCAAATTTCCCTCTTGAAACACAAACTGTAAATTATTCATCTCCTGCAGCTTCTCTACCCCCCCCATATCGTCTCTCTCTGTTGTGCTTGCATCAATCAGTAACGTAGACACCTTGATGATGATGATGCATATGTGACAACTGTGTTGGTGTTCATCTGCAGTGATGATGACTATCTAATGACTTGGTGGAAATTTAGGCAAACCGGGCCTCTTGTCAACCCTCTAAATCTGTTCCTGTCCCATTCTTTAGTTGCCCCCACCTCCTGTTCCAAATCTTGTGTTGTCTTGTCCATTTTTGCTGACCTAGATGGAGGAAGAAAAAAGAAAGAAAGAAAAGACTGCCTTGAACATATTGATTCAGTAAATACTGCATGTCAAGGAGACTGGGGGAGGAGAGGGGAGAGTAAAATCGATCAGAAAAATGAAGAGATGGTAGTGGATGTGGGTAGGGGGTGGTATCAATAAAGGAGAATCAGTTTGAGATGGGTGCTTGGGAGTAAGACTGTAAAAAAGCAAAGACTCTGAAATTAAACAAGCAGTGAATGAGCTGTGGGGGTGGGGTGGTGGGTGTCAGGAATGGGGTGTAACAAGAAAAGGTATGCAAACATGCAGTGTGTGTGTGTGTGTGTGTGTGTGTGTGTGTGCCAATGGTGATTTTTACCAGAAAGCCTTGGATTTTGACTTTTCTTTTGTTCATTTTAGGACTCAACTTTATGCAATATTTCAAGCATTCTTTTATGCTTTCTTCAGTTAATTAGATTTTATCTAATTTCTCTTGGCAAATGATTAATATATTAATGGTTAGAATCCCTGCCTGTCAGCTTGACAGTCAGGGTTCGAATCACACACAGAGCAGTCTTCCTGTCTATAACTCTGCTGATGAGGCATAATAAGCCGAAATGTACATACACTCACACACACATATATATAATATGTATATAATATATAATAAATGTGTAATTTCCTTTGCGTTGTTTCCTCATTCTTAGCATTTTTTCTGTAAGTGTTCTTTATGAAAGAATCGTTTAAATAAGAAATGATGTTGGTGTTTTAGCCAAACCATTTTTCTCATTAGAAAATTTCGGACCATATTACCTTTTAGGCGCCCCCTTTTGATCTCGATTAAGAAAGGACATGTTTTTCATTTACACCATCAATATCTCGTTGATTGTTAGGGGTTAGTTTTATTTAAAAAAAAAAAAATCTAAAAATCGTCTGTTAAAACAACAGGGTATTGACGGTGTAAATGAAAAACATATCCTTTCTAAATCTAGATCAAAAAGGGGTGCCTAAAGGTCATATGGTCAAATTTTGAATTCATATGCCGTTTATTTACATTAATATTTTGGTTACTTCAAATACAAATATTCTTTCCTTGTCTCTTTTCATGGTTCATTTAACAAACTTATATTTCTCTTCAATTTTGGGCTTAAATTACTATAGTTTTTTTTTTTGTTTTTTGTTTTTTTTCTGTAAATATTATTTCTAAAGACTTTAAATGAGGATAAGTGTTTTTTTTTTTTTTTTTTTTTTTAAATTTTTTTCTCAGATCTATATAACAAATGTTGGTCATCAATTGATAGAAAAAAGGCTTAAATTTCCTGTGTAAAAATGTTTCAGACCATATGACCTTTTGCGATCTTGTTTCATTGGGACATTTTTTTTTCATTTACACCGCCAAAATCCAGTTGTTTGTTAACAGATGATTTTTAGAGGTTTTTTAAATTATAAACCCCTACCCCTAACCAACAACCGAATTTTGACAGTGTAAATGAAAAAAATGTCCTTATGAAATGAGATCGCAACAGGGGTGCCTAAAGGTCATATGGTCCAATGTTTCAAAAGTTGAATTCAACACATAACTTTGTTCACTTACCTGTTGTTAATCAAACATTTAAATTTATCATTTTGAATTTTCTATCTTGATTATTTCAAATGTCTCTCTTCATAGAGAAATTCTATAAACAAAATGTCTGACAAAGAAATCAACAGACTTATTTGTTGCCTTGATCATAAACATCTTTTGGTTGCACTCTGATGCAGCAATACTCCTTCATCCTCACTTTTTTTTTTTTTGTCTGTGGGGTGGGTGGGGGTGATTGATGCTCTTTATTCATCTGACAATCTTTGAGGGTTTTTTGTGCTTTGACTAAGCTCAACCCCTGCTGATGATGGTTCTAACCATTTTGTTACCCAGAGGAAATGTTTACACTGAAGAAATGATATTTTCATCATGACATCTTGGAATCATTTTCATCTCCTTTCTACTTTTTCTTGTTTTGTATTAATGTGGATGTAATGAAAATAACATACCTCGAAACTCAAAGCGTGCGCGGACGTGTCTGACTTGCAGGGTCATCGTAGGAGAGAAATATGGCTGCTTTAAGCACTATATTTAACGATGGGCGATCTCGAACCAGCGAGAATGGGATTGCACATATGCAAATTCTCTCGATCGGGTGTGCATATAAGCATACGGCGATGGCCAGTTGGCAGTGTCAAGCAATTGCGTATGACTACAACTGTTTTGATAACCTGATGGAAGCAGTTTGATAGAATTAATATTTTGAATAGATACAAAATGAAAATGATGGCATCTCTTGAAAACTTTGTTATTTTTCATCTATATCATCCAATAAGTTGCTACTCTTGTGTTGGCTACTTCTGTCTGTCTGTCTCCCCCCTCCTCCTCTCTCTCCTTCTGCCATAAGCATTGACTGCTAAGTCACTTCTGAATCTTTCATCTGTTAACCTGATCTGTCCACATTCTGTTTCTCATAACTCTTCTCTTTTTTCCTTCCTTTCTTTCTAATGAGATTCATTTCTCTAGAGGGGGGGAAACCATCTCTGATTTAATTTAATCTAATATTTATAACCTTGTCAACCACCAACTATCTCACTGGTTAATTTAGAATGTGTTTAGGTAAGTAGATATCAAAAATCTTATACATAATATGTACATGTACATAATATGCTTACAATGCACATTTACCAAACTAACATTTCTAATATAATGTCTTCTTTTTTGCTATTTGTTCATTAGAAACAGGTCACGTCAAGCCCTAGCACCTATATGATTTTCCCAACCCTATTGCCCTTATGGCAAGCCCCAACCCCTTTTTATCATATGGGTGCTAGAAGGCGGTGGCTGTGGGTCTACATGTCCTGGGAATGACGTTAAACTCTATCTGATGGTGAGGTTTGGGGAATGTGGAGCACCCCTTCATCACCATTGCTCCCTGGGGTGCCTAAAGGTCATATGGTCCCAGTCTTTTTCTATGAAAAGAGTCTGCCTATTCTTAAATAATCAACCTAACTATGAATGCTGGGATATATCCATTTCTCAAATAATTGGTTATTTACTGTAGGACATATTTGCTACCATAAAAGATTTAAGAATAACTTTATTGAACTTTTACATGTCCTGGGAATGACGTTAAACTCTTGTCTGATAGTGAGGTTTCAGTTTTGGAGGTTTGGGGAATGTGGAGCGCCCCTTCATCACCATTGCTCCCTGGTCCACTCTGGCCCGGAGTGGTAGTACCTGCTAGTGTCCCATCTATGGGTTAAATAGAAAAATGTATTTATAAAAAAATTGTATTATCTATTAAGAATTGATTTATTTCAAAACTTTATTGGCATTAAATCACCCACTGAGGTTGATATGCCACAAACCAAACCAATCATTAGAAACAACTGTAAATTTGGGTGTTGGTCCATTTTCTTTCTGTAAAATCTTTTTTTATGAAATTTGTTTTTAAAAAAACAAACTTGCTTATAATTTAGATTAATCAACACGTCAATATAAATTGTAATAATTCAGCTAAAACGTCAATGTTCAGTTTGATAATTCATGATGCCATGTTTTTTTTAATTTTTTTTTAAAACTTTTATTTATACACACTGATAATGTATTTTTATTTTTTTTAAATTTTTTATTTTTTTTAAAGAACTCATTTTCTTCAAGTTATTATAAAGAAACACTAATATCACAAATACGTTCATTTTACAAGACCTGCACACATATATGTATATAAAATTTCACATGCCAACATTTAAGTAGATTGGTGTTATTTTACATACACTCGTGTTATTTTTAAGAAATTTGTTTAACAAGTTATGACAGCTGAAAGATTCTCAATGGAATTTCTTACATTTTTAAAACATGCTCTTTTCCAAACATGGCACAATCTGGGTTTTTTTACCAGTGAATTTTAAATTCCTATAAAGAAGCAAACCTGTTTGTGCTAAGCTTTTGTGTGTGTATAATATATATATATATATATATATATATATATATATATATATATATATATCCACACACATACACACAATTGTCAATGTTGTCGGTTCTATAAAGCACACATTTCAAACATTTACCCCCCCCCTCCTTCACACACATAAAAAAATGTCTGGTTTATTGTGACGCTCCTTTTTTCTTGAACTGCTTTTCTGACCATTGATAAAAATACCAGCAAATTAAAACCTTTATGGAAATGAATCCTCCTGATGTATCATTTTTTTCTCTCCCACCTGCACAACTTTTCACCAGTTTTAAAATGCTTTTCGCTCACTCTCTCACCCTAATTTTGTTAAAATTTAAAAAAAAAACTCGTGTTCCAACCAACAAATTTGTATAAAGAAACTTTAGTTTACGTTTTTGTATTAAAAGGTGAGGTTAAAAATGTCTTAATGTAACCCCTCCTCCTTATTTAGATTCTTGCTTGGTATCTTTTCTACTCTTTACTTTCTGTCCAGTTTACTTACTTTCGATGTGGGTATCAGCTTATCTGTAGACCATATTCTCACTTATCAAGCCTAAGACCTAGTTTCCTTTTGAATAACATTTTCATTTCGTTTTTTTTTATTTTTATTTTTGTAGTAAAATTACAAACTGAACTCTATTTTATGTTAGCAAAACTTATTCATTTCTAATGTTGAATAAGCTTTTCTTCCCCCACCCCAATCGGCTGTATTTACTCCCATATTTTATTAAACATTCAATTAGAAATATTTGTTTTGAAGAAGAAAAAAAATTGAGACTTTTTACTTTTTCTTTCTTGTATTAAATTTTTTTTTTCTTTCTGGCAATATTTCAATTCTTCGCAGTCAGTTGCTGTTGAGTATTTGTTTAATATAGATCTATTGATCAATATTTCAATATTGTTTTTTTAAATAACCAAATGATAAAATAAAAACAATTTTGTAAATTGTTAAATGAAATCTGTAAGATTTCATGTCATTACTGAAAATTTCTTGTTTGGTAAAATCGACTGAGAATTTTAATCAAAATGGAATGAAAAATGGGTTATTTCTATAAGTCTAACATGATCAAAGGGGAACCACTCTTGACTGATAAATTATTTACTTTCCCATTAAACTAACCCTAACCCCGTCTTTTTCCTAGTAGATCAATAAATAAATAATTTATCAGTCAAGAGTGGTTCCCTTTTGATCATGTTAGACTTATAGGAAATAACCGAAAAATGTTCTATTCTTCATCATTTTGTCTTTGATACAAACCAGCAATAATAATGTTTTAAAAAATGGTCATTTTTATCATTTATTGTCAATACTTAATCAATTTAATTATCAATCCTTAGTATTATAAATATGAAACCATATTGATCAATTCCAGTTTTGTGAAGCTTGAATATTTACACTATTTAAAGCCAATGTCATTTGTTTCAATCTAGTATTTCTTTGGAAATAATTTTAATAGATTTTTTGGTAAATATGAATCTATAAATTTAAATCTTTTTATGAAAGGTGCATGTGTGTGCACACTCGTGTGACCCTCCACCCCCCAATTTGTTAGATTGTCTTTATTGTTTTACTGATTAGTTATTATAGACAAGTGTGATAATTTTGTTGTGGAATTAGATTGTCAGTTTGCTCAATGATCATTACAATAAATTGTTTTCATTACTAAAAATTAAGTAAAAAAAAAAAAAAAAAAAAAAAAAATAATTAGACTAAAAATATCTACTTTTATTTATCTGTAATTGGTTGTATGTCATGGCATTGTAATTAAGTCATAGTGAATGTCTGTTTTGTTTTTTGTTGTCTCGGGTGTCTAAAGAACAATATCATTTGACTTGGGTGTGAAAAAAATGAAATTCTTTTCTTTTGTTTGTATATAGACAATTTTTTTTTTATTTTTTTTTTTTTTTTTTATAAAGCTTTGTCATTGTTTTCCACTACTTCATTTGGTTATGTACTGATCAGGCCATTCAAGTTGGTGTCACTATGTCTTGCTATTTAGATTTACTAATTAAGGATTGGTAGCAGGACAAATGCTTTCTCTAGACTTCCAGTATTTTTTTTCTAAGTCATCTTGGCAAGCCAGTCCTTGAAATCTTTGCGGTTTTGGTGAGGGGAAAAATGTTGCAATTTATTCATTGGTGATACTTAAAAGAAAGTGACTAACAGATTAAATGGGGTCTTGGATGATTATCATTCACAGCTTTCCAAAATGTGTTATTTTAGGTGAGACAAAAGTGTTACAACATGGTATGGAAAATTTTGGATGGGAACTGTGTGTGTGTGTGTGTGTGTGTGCATACATGCATGTGTGTGTGCATGTGCAACTTGATCAAAACAAATATGACAAATGTCTTTAATATTTTTTTTTTAACTAGGTAAGTGTATGATAATTAGATATATATACAACAGCTTATATCATTTTAGTATCTTGGATAATGTGATGGCTATGGAAAAAAACTAATATATTGAAATAGGATTTTCCTTAAATCTTTAAGCTGGAAATTTCGATACTAGATTTTTTAGTCAGTCTTGTCATGTCTACTAATGTATGATTGTGATATGTTTGTAGATTTTCTGGTTACCAATTAGGGTATTGCAAATTTTACAAGACTTGGGTATTTTTCTTTTCTTTGAAAATTTCCTTCTAGATTTTTTGTCAAAGAATTTATAAATGCAACAGTTTTATTATTTCTAGATATTTTTGATTTAATCTTAGGAGGCTTAGGTTTGAAGCAAATTCAGCTAGTTCTCCATTTTAAAATCTTGATAAAATCTAAAAATCTCTACCTTGAAGGCATACATATATGCTGAGTAATTTATTAATTTTTTTAAAAATATTATGATAACCCTGCTTTTTACTTTATCCCTAGTATCAGAATCACTTTTCTAAGTTCTTGGTAAAACAATTAATTTTCTGGGCAACAATGATTTTCTGATTTCCTCTCGTGTTCTTTGATTTGTCTTGTAAGAATTCCTTTTTCTTTTCTTGAGGCTACAAATCATATGGAACTCTTCTAATTCTTTACTGCTTCCTCCTCTCTTGTTCAACAAATTTGATGACTTGGGTATCCAATACCATCTATATATCTATACAATATATAAAGGGCAGATATGTGTGTATATGTATGTTTGGAGGAAACTTCAAAAATAATACAATTAACGACAAAGTAAATATATATACACATTAAATATCACCAGGGCTTGATTTTTGAGCAAAAATAAGAGATTTGATTTATATTCATGAAGATAATTAAAAAATGGAATTTAAATGATAACAGCATGGATTTTCTTTTTCATTTAATATTTTAGATAGTAGACATTAACATTTCTTTTCAGAGTAGCTGGATCTATGCAAGGTCTATTTTTTTACATAGGGATTTAAATGGGGCATCCCACAAGGAATCAACTCACGATTAAGTAGTAATGGATCTGTGGGACTAACAATCCCACTCTACCCAGGAGCCGCTGCCAGTATTACCTAAATCGGTCCTTTTCTTACTAAAATATTGTAGATTAAATAAAACATTCTTATTAATGTAATCACCTGCAAAGTAAAATCTCCCTCCGCACCTTGATTAAATTTTACTTTAAAACTTATCTAAAAATGGGTACACCAATTCGTCTTTTAAACATTTTTTTTATTTCATTTAAGTGTGTTTCCACATTGACCTAGTTTCCATAACCCAGCAAAGGGTTAAATTCAAAAAAGATAATCTGATGAGATAATTAAATGTGTTATGCAAATCTTAATTATAATTTTATATTGAGAAAATTTGTTTGAAACTAGGACAGTACCTTTCAGTCACAATTGTCTTTTATCCTGCCTATAAATTATCAATTGTTGTATGTCTATATTCTATAAAATAATGAAATTTTGTTTTTTATCTGCTTCAAGAATCTTGTCATTATTTGAAATGCTATCATTATTTTTATTTTATTTTAACTGAATGAAGCTTTCAAAAAAAAAAAAAAAAAAATCTAATTTAGGCAACTATACATGAATCTTTTCAATCATTTTTTTTAATGTATTTTCAATTTTCCTAGATTTCATTTTTATAATTTTGTCTTCATTTTTATTTGTCACATGTCAATGCAATTTTGGTTGACAGTAGGAGTAGTAGTAGGAGATTCCTCTTTGCATTCCAAATGAGCCATTATTCTCGAGTTCTATGCAGATAGATGCCATAATCAGTTTCATTATCAGCTAGATAAGTTTTTAGTGTTTTTTGTTTTTGTTTGTTTTTTTTTTTTTTTTTTCCTTTTCCTTCTTTCAAAAATTAAATTTTTTTAACTTTTTGTTATAAATTTGTTTACCATTCTATATTTTCGAGATTTTTTTTTTTTTTTTTTTCTTTTTTAAAAACTTTGGTAAGAAGTAGACTTCTGTTTTATAAATGTCTAACATAGTCTCTGTCGTAAGTGATGAGATCATATATCACAAGGTTCTGGTTTCAATACTGGATCCTCACCAATTCTATGTATGAATAGCACAGCTTGGGTAATCTGATCTGTGCAGTAAAGCACCTGGGATCTGATGGTGTGGCGCTCTACCTCAGCAAGAAAACAATCTCCCTGGTTTAGTGCTACTGAAAAAGGGATACACTCCCTCATCATTCAGCTGACACCAACAATAGGCCCACTCTACTGACTTTGCTTATGAGTTCTATTGTATCTGAATAAAACGGTTTTAACAGTTGTTCCTGATAGGTTAGTTTTTTAATTTTATTTTTTATTAAATATCCATGTAAAACTGAGAATTGTTTGCTGGTAAAGTTGGAAAATGATTCTTGAAGGTTTCAATAATTATTAAATTTGTTTTTCATCTCTAGTTGTTTTATCATAAATTTGAAACTGACTCTGTTGTTATTTTAGGATTTTTTTTTCTTCCTTTGCTAAACTTGTGTTGCATTAATTAACATCCTATACCGCCTCATTCCATCCGGCCAGAAGTCACATTCATTTTCCTAATCTACCCCAAATGATAGCCTTTGTTTAAATATAATATTAAACATTTAGAAATCTTTTATTTAAGGGAAATAAAAGGTAACTTTAAATGAAAAGGACATTTTTAGCCATTTAAAAAAAAAAATATATATAAATGGTTATAGGAATTGGACTCTGGACTTAGAAAATTCTCAACAGGATGTTAAGAGGAAGGTAGGAATGGCATGCACTCAAAAGTCAATTGGAGAGATTATCAATAACTTTGAAAAAAAAAAAAGAAAGAAAGGAAAGTCTTTGTTAAAAATGGAAATCACAAAATATTGGGGTGGGGGGTGGGGACAATAAGCTTAAGTTTCTACCTCCATCACAATCATTATCTACCAAAACTTTTTGGTCAACTGACTGTCTTATCTTTAAACTAAATCTCTTATTCCTTTCTCCTTAATGGTAACTGGTCCTGACAGGTTCTCTAGGAGACAAGACAAAGCACATGGCTACACTGTGCTTATCTTCTGTTATTATGATAATCTAACATTGTATAACATTTTGCCTAGATTATCTTTCAGCCTTTAACTGAGAATACAATCTAGGCCAGTTTTGTGTTAGTCTTTATAAAGCTGTTTATTGCCATAGGTTGTCTATAGTAACAAATAAGTTGGACATTTACTCCTCAGAAACAACAACTGGTTTTATTTACCATACAATCTTTGGACCATATGACCTTTAGGCACCCCTTTTGCTTTGCTGATTCATAAGTACATTTTTTTTCATTTACACCTACAACATCCGGTTGTTTGTTAGGGGTTAGTTTTATAATTAAAAAAAAAACAAACTAAAAATCGTCTGTTAACAAATAACCGGATGTTGACGGTGTAAATAAAAAATGTACTTATTAATCAGCAAAGCAAAAGGGGTGCCTAAAGGTCATATGGTCCCAATCTTTTTCTATGAAAAGAGTCTGCCTATTCTTAAATAATCAACCTAACTATGAATCCTGGGATATATCCGTTTCTCAAATAATTGGTTATTTACTGTAGGACATATTTGCTACCATAAAAGATTTAAGAATAACTTTATTGAACTTTTACATGTCCTGGGAATGACGTTCAACTCTTATCTGATGGTGAGGTTCAGTTTTGGTGGTTTGGGGAATGTGGAGCACCCCTTCATCACCATTGCTCCCTGGTCCACGCTGACCTGGAGTGGTAGTACCTGTTAGGGTCCCATCTATGGGTTAAATAGAAAAATGTATTTATTAAAAAATTGTATTATCCATTAAGAATTGATTTATTTCAAAACTTAATCGGCATTAAATGACCCACTGAGGTTGATATGCCGTAAAACAAAACAAACATTTATTGAACTTTGATCTATAGACTAATGTTCAATTAGTTTAATCCTTTTTAAGAAAATCATATTTTGCTTGGAGCCAGACCTTTATCTGGTTATTTAGAATACTGTTATATATTATTTCAAATTCTAATTTTTAAAAAGTTTTGCATATTTCAATATTTAGATTGTGAAATGGATTTGCAGATATCCCAAAATGTAGGACTAGAAATTAATTCTTAATGTTATCATCATGAAAGAAAGTTGAGCAGGGTTCCAAATTTTTATTTGATTTAAAATCAATCCTTCTAAGAATCTGCCTTTGTAATCAAGGATCAGATAAAGTTATTAATGCAACTTTATGTAATTGACAATTTTGTATATCAAAGTTTGTGCTTATTAACTATATGTGCATCTAGTGAGAAGAAAATGGAATGCATGCTCAGTTGATTAAAAAAAAATCAGGCAAGAAAGTTGCCTATTAATTTAATCAATTCTCCTATTTCTTTTTATATTCTCTACTTGAAAATCTTTGATCTTCTCTGTATTGACAAAAAACAAGTGACCTTTTTTTCTTTCTCAATCTTTTTTTTTCTGATACTTAATATTTCATGTGTGATTGGTCCAAGGCACAAGTAATTCAGATTAGATTTTTGAGAAAATATATTTTCCCTAAAAGATTTGTCTATTAAATTAAGCAAACAATTATGTTCGTAGCATTTATAATTATTCTCAATTATGAAAACGCCAGTTTTCATTACCAAATAAAAATAAATCACCAACCTAAAAAGTTAAATAAAATTTACTAAAATATATATATATAATCTACAAAAGTGATATACTAATGTCAAAACTTGAATATACATTTAATTTTTTTGTTATAGTAAGGTTATGTTTGCTTTATTACTTATATCTATTACTTCATCAAATTTTGAAAATGGAAATCCAAAACATTTTTATCTTGAAATGTTATAGTTTAAATTTGTACAATTATTATAATAGATGTATTCTGTGGAATTTCCTGGATATAACAAGTTCAGTGGTGGTTGGGTGGCGGCACAAGTATTTCATATTTTAAAGGCTGCATTAATATTTATTGGTTACTAAGGCCACACTCCATACAAATTTTAGATTTAAAAACAAAATCTAATGTTTGAATTATTTGTTAATAACTTAATCTAAATTTGATTTATATATACAACTTAAGAAAAAAGAAAAAAAAAAAAAAAAGAAAACTTAACTAAGTTCTTAATGGCGTTTTGAGGTTGTTTTTAAATTCAATTCAAGAAAGCATTGTGATATCATATTCTAAAGTAGAGGTACTCAGTTTTAATTGGTCATTTAACAAAACTGGAAGGTCATACTTAGTTGGGGAATGGCACACTTAATGCCCCCCCCCCCCCCTCAAGCTAGATTATTAACTTGGTACTGTATTAAAAATAAAGTTTTAGTTTGTCATGGGGTCTCATGATTCTTTAGTTTGCTATCTACTTCTGTATACTGTTGTGAGTGGGGGGGGGTGGATTACAGTGTATGGCACCTACCCCCTAACCCTTCTACTTATCTTTTCCTCTTAACTTTGGTTTTATCTACAAACCTTTAGTTTTCTATTTTAAGTGCTGCTATTGCTGCTGCTTTAACTCTTAACATCCTGTTGAGAATTTCTAAGTCCAGAGCCCCATTCCTATAAGGATTTATCAAAAAATGGCCTTTTCATTTCAAGTTACCTGTTATTTCCCTCAAATCAAAGACTTCTGAATATGTTTAATATTACATTTAAACAAAGGCTATCATTTGGGGCAGATTAGGAAAATGAATGTGACTTCCGGAATAAGGCGGAATATGTTAAGAGTTAATATGAAACTTGTTTTCCTTCTCTTGAATTAAAGTCTGAGAATTAACACTGAAGATATTTAGCACCATTATTTTCTTTTAAAGAACCAAAGTTAGTTTTAGAGGCAGTTTCTTATATATATATATATATATATATATATATATATATGGTTCATGTATCAAACAAATTTCCCAAAAATCCAAGGCTTGAAGTTTTCACCATTTTTTAAAAATTTTTTAATTTTTTTTTTTAAATAGTTTTGATATATTTAACTCCTATCACTATGCTATAATCTTGTTTCATTTGTATATACCTAGTTCCTATGATTGTAATATGGAACTGTGGTAGTAAGTCTTTTTATTTATTTACTTAAAAAAAATTTTTTCTTAGTAGAATTCTATAGTACATAAAAATCATTGCAACTAAGTTTGTCATTTGAATATGATAGACGTGGAAAAACTATTTTGATTATTTTTAGAATCCCTTTCCTTCTCAAATCTTACCAATCTTTGTACAAATGAAAGAATATTGGAAACCGTTTGAATGAACCCCAAACGACTTGTATTGAAGTTAAAAACTATAATGGTTTGTTATTCTCCATTTGTAAAATTTTCTGAAAAATTGTATCAAAGCTAAACAAAAGCCAAAATAAAGTAGATATTTTTAGTCTGAATTTTGAGTATATACAACAAGCTTTAAAGTGGTCTCTTTGGGGTAATGAGATAGAATCTGACATTTTGTACTTTTAGCAGTGGAATGATAAACCTACTTTTATAGGAAATTATAAAGTCTATTTCTATTTTTATATTTGATTAGAAAATACAAAAAAAACAAAGCAAAAAAAAAACTGTATCCATAAGTATATTGTATGTTGGCAAGATCTCTAATCTTGAAACCTGCTACCTTAGCTGAATGCTGGTTTCTCCTTGGGATTACTTGATCCCCACACTCCTTGCAATTCTCTGCCTTTTGCTGCCAAAAAATGTTTCTCTTTTAGGTCTAAGAATTTTGAGAACTTTGCAGCAATTTACAAAATGTCATATTACCAGATTTGTCTGTGAATAAGTCTTGGAAAAAACATCTTAACGTTATTTTGCTTGTTGTGTAGAATTCCTTAAGTTAAGTTGGCTGGCATTCTTAATATATGGAATTTATTATTTGCTTTATAGACATTATCTCACTTTTCACAAAATTTTGATTCTTCATGAAAGATGAAAAATTATATTCAATCTTAGAAAAAAAAAAGTTTTTACAATAATTATTGATTGCGAATTAATATACATTAATATACACTTAAAAAAGTTTTAATAACAAAATTTAAAATTCATTATCATTTCCTGATCAGATGATGACTGGTGGTGGTGGTGGTAATAAGAAATTGGAGACAGATTTTGTATTGTGGAATTGATAACTCTAAAAGGGATTACTAAAAGAAAAACAAAACAAAAGCTTTCTTTGCAATTAAAAATAGTTGTGGTTAAGGTGACTTTGGTTTTGTTTAGTAGACATATTTATACCATTTAGATTAAGCTTACATCTACAAATTTGCATTAATTAATAGGGTCTAAAAATTGTAGCAAGCACCCCCCCTCCTGTTACTATTTATATTTTTCCTGATAATCTTCTGGTTATTATAATTCCGATGAAGATAATCAGTTTTAAAAGTTTTAGTAACAAAAATCATCCAAAAATTGCTTAAATGAAATTAAAGTTTCTTTTGTTATAAAATTGCATTTATACTGAGTTTGGTCCAAATAAAATTTCAGTTTTAATAGCCACTAAAAATAACTAAAGTATCATTCAATTATTACTTTTTAACATGAGCACAAAAACAAACTAAAAAGCCTCAGTATTATCTGCATTATTCGGACTACTGTCCTCATCTTCATTGTTATCTGTACAACGTTTCAGCTGATGTGCCCTCCGACCTTCTTCAGGTATTTCTTGTTGGACTCGGGAACCTTCTTTTCGAACTTAGGAACCTTCGTCGTAATCCAGAGAAATGTTGTACAGATAACAATGAAGATGAGGACAATATTCCGAATAACACAAATAATACTAATCATCAAGCCTCATCTCGAACATTCAGAGAAATAGTAAAAAGCCTCAGTGTAATGAATATATGCTAGCTTGTAATCTTTTATTTCTATGAGAAATTTGAGAATCTACTTATAACTGATAGCAGAAATGTTATTGATACACCAATAGATGACTGAATTAAAAATTGAAATTATGTTAATATGCCTAATAATTGTACTTTATTTACCTTTTTGTCTTTTTCAACTTTAAAATTCATTATCATTTCCTGATCAAATGATGACTGGTTGTGGTAATAAGAAATTGGAGATGCTTTGAAATATTTACTTGTGTTCATGATACATAACCAATATAACTCTCTATTGTTAGTGGGGGGGGGGTAGAGAGAGATGGGAAGGAAATCATTAGATATTAAAAATGAACAGAATATTGATTGGTTTTGGTTGATAAAAACAATATTCCGGATGTGAAAATGAGGCCAACAAATAATTAACAGTGAACAGCCATTTCTGGTGTCAGCCATTTCTAATACCAAGACAATTTTGGCATTTTTTCTTCTCCACTGTCTCTTTGATTTTTAAAAAAAAAAGTCTCTTTACGCATACTGCCTATCAAAAATCCAAGTATTGGCAAATATCTGCAGAGGTTTTTCTTAGATTTTTTTTATTTTATTAGGTACTTAAAAAAAATTACAAATTAAAAAGAATGGTGTAGGGAATAAAATCACAGATGAGACCTGCAAAATGGGAGAATTCTTCATTGAATGGAAAGTTTTCAATTTAAGTAAATTTGTTGGCTGGTCAGGTAGAGAAAAGCAACAAAACTTGATTCTTTCAGTTTATAATACTGCAAACTATTTTCTACAAGTTGTTGTTGTTGTTGTAGCAGTTGCATTAAGAATTAAGATGAATTAAAATTCATAAAAATGTAAGGAAGAAAATTATTTCTTTTGAAATCCTGTTGTGTGTGCATTTAAGAAAAACTCTTTGATAAGTATAAAATATTTGTGTGTTGATCAACTTGGACAATATGTAAAAAGTTTATTTTAATTCTTGTATTTTTCTTTGATATCCTGCTGATTAACTACAACAATGGCTTTGGAAAAGATTAGGTTATTTCCTATAACTCCAACATAAACAAAGGGGAACCACTCTTGACTGATAAGTTATTTATTTATTGATCTACTAGGAAAAAAGACAGGTTTAGGGTTAGTTTAATGGGAAAATAGATAAATTTATCAGTCAAGAGTGGTTCCCCTTTTATGTTGGAGTTATAGGAAATAACCAAAGATAATCTTTTATGCTCAATTTGATACCCCCTCTCCACCCCCCTCCCCCCCCCCCCCTTCAACCTTGCCATGTATTGTATTTTTCTTGCAATTATTCAATAAGTTCTCAATAAGTTATTGATGAAAAAACTCAATGAATCTACCAGCCTGTTTCAATGAACTTTCATACTCAGCTAGTGATCTTTTGGTATTTTTCATTTGCCCTTATAGTTTGACCAATTAGAAGACTTAGTAGGCCTAATGAAATTAACAGCTTTTTGAAAATCTACTTATTTGCACACCCCCCCTCCACATACACACAACACAACAATGTGCCCCCCCCCCCCCAAAAAAAAAAAAATATAGGTGTGTTCAAAAGTTTCTCTTGTGGAAATTTATTTATAATCTTAAAACCAATTTCAACCAAGTTAATGTTTAAGGCTCAACCAAAATATTCCTTAATGTTTCTAATAATTGCTTTCTTTGATCCTAAAATAATTTTTGTTAATGATGTGTGGGGCTTAATTTAGAACAACTTTAAAATGTTTTAAAATTCTTTTAAAATGTGCTTTACTGAAATCTTAAACTTTATTCAAATTACATTGTTGCTTGAATATCATTTAAATTTCCATTATAAATCAAACATATGTCATAAAATACTTAACATAGGGATCAGTCATTGAAGTCATTATTTTTACATTAACCCTACACACACATTAGTTACTTCACTCTCAATTTAAAACTTAATTTTTCTCATAAAAAATCTTAAAGGGTCATCCAAAGTACATAATACATTTACAAATAAATTGGCAGGTTCATTTAACCGAATTTTAATTGCTTTCTTTATTCTTATGGATTATAGTCATCCACAGACACTGTTTTGATGTTTTACGTCTCTTCAGTGTGGCTAGACACACAACTACCTCTGACTAGTAGCGAAACCCGACTGACTTTTCGTCCGCCCAATTTGTTAACCTCTCGGCCATTTGACAGCTGCCATAAAGGGATGGTGTTTAAACTATTAAATACATACATTTGTTTATATATTTTAAGATCACCAGAGAGATCCAGTTGGTAAATGGACAATCATTGCTTTATGCTGGTAGTGAAAGTTAATTTGTCACCCTAGAGAGCTCTACCGGGTTTGGGAGCATATAGAACTCACCCATATATATATAATAATCCATTAGATTTAAAATATAATTGACTATTGAGGGATTATGTTAATTTTGTAAAGCAGACAAATTTGTTTCAACTTTGTGGGGGGGGGGCACTTTCATCGTTTCCCCCCACTCCTAGATTAGTGTGCTACTGCTTATCAATAAAAATATAAAAAAAATAAAATAAAAATCTTTCAGCAAAGACTTAGTGTTGTCTGTGGACACAAGATATTGAGTGTGTGGTAAAGTAGCTGGTGATAAATCTGTTCTCTCCTTTTTGTGGCCTGAGAATGCCACCTCCCCAAGCCATGGGTATATGTGGAGTAGATCTGTTGCTTGAAAAGTTCATTTGATCTCACTGAGATGGAAAATCCTTCAAGTAAAAAATATTATAGTCCACTTGTTGTCTTTCTCTCATTTGAGCATTTCGATCTTCCAGGAACCAAGTCATTTTTCAGTCTTTTTGCCTTCTTATTGTCTTCAATTGTTTTGTTTATTGCTACCTACAACATGGGGGGGGGATATGACATTTGGAACTTTAAATGCCTGATGTTCTACTTTTTGACATTAGTTCATCTCTCTATATCAAATTTAAGAGGGAAGGGGATAAAAACCTACCCCCCCCAAAAAAAAACAAAACAAAACAAAAAAAAACAATGAAACACTTTTATAAGTAGATGGATTATTACCTATCTTCTGTTCACTTCCTCATCAAATTATGTTTTTAAAATTGTAATGATATTTAATTTCTGTGTATAAAAAATATTAAATGCGATGAATTACTTTGTTCAAAGCCTTATATCATCACACACACACACACACACACACACAGATGAAAGTACATCATAAAGATGAATGGCAAACATTTTAAGTTAACAAGTTGTGAAAAGTAAATAATCCTACTGATCATATTAAATCTAATTTCAGAGATAAATCAGAATTTAAAAAAAGTGAATGCAAAAGCTTCAAAATTCAAAGTATTATTTTTAGTTTATTATGCTCAGATTTTCCTTGGATATTTGCATGTAAGAAGTCCAGAAAGTTTTCCTCGAGATTTTGTATTTAAACTTAAGTGTTAATATTATAATTCAATTGGGGAATTTGTAGGTAATAGATTTAAATTTTACTTTTTCTAGTTGAATTCTATCACTCTTTGTAGACAGATGATGACCTAACAAATAATCTTATTTCTTTGTCACCACCCCACACACCTCCAATCAAATGATCATTATAACCCTGAGATAGGGTTAGAGTTTGTCTGTATGGGATATTTTAGTCCAGTTGCCCATTATATTGACCATGACTGAAATATTACAAAATTAATTTATAAAATTCTCATTTAAATCAGAAATTTATTCTTGCTTGGATATTTTAAAAGGTTGTTTGTGTTGTGATACCTTAATAGGCATGATTTATTTGAATATTTCAATTTATAAAATAACTTTTGTTATTTATTGCTAACCTGACCTTTTGGGATCATTATATAAAAAGAAGCCATTCAAACCAATTTCTACTGTAAAATTTACTAATAACCTTGACCTTTTAGGTCAATTTGGTAAGTGTATTATATGAAATAGAATAAACACAGCTGAAAATTTTCACAGTATGTTTTGAAAATCTAATAAATCTAAAGTTGCATGTCTGATGTTTGTTTTTAAATATTCCTAAGAATAATCTACATTGCTCCAATTTGTTTTTAAGAAATCTTTTTTCTTTCTATTTGTATTTAAAGAAAAAAAAATCAAATTTTATTAATAACAAATGAGATGATTGTGTACATTACAAAAAAAAATCTCAATGGAAAAATTGAATTTTTTTAAACTATTTTTTTATTTTTTAATCTTCTTTCCAGACACCAGATAAAATAAATATTTATAATTTAAAAAAATCGTTATTGATCTTTTTATTGTGAGTTTTTAAAATCTTTCTATGAATTGTGTAAGTAAATAAAACAAACTTTGTAGCAAAAAAAGAGTTTTAAATAATTGGAAGTTTTCTTGCCCTAAAATTATAAATGAACTTTATTCAAAACTTTTTTTCTCATTTTTCTTAAGAAAAAAAAAAAAAAAAAAAAAATGGCTTTTTTTTCAATTTTTATTTTTTTTATTGATTCAATTACTTAGGATATGTGATTGGAAGGATAAAATAAAATCTTATTTTAATTTCTTTACAATTTGAATATTTTCTGTAGTATTGTAACAAGCTCTGATTTTTATCCTTGTTGAACTTTTTCTTTATGAAAATGTCTGCATCTATAATTTCAAATTAAAAGAATTCATCTGGTCCACTTATTCACTTCATTTATTTAACTCATCAAATTATAATTATTTACAAATTCACTCACTCGATATAAAGAGTAAATTAAAAACATTAACCCAGAATCAAATTTTATTTTATTTCTAAAAAGAAAAGAAATCTAGCTGTTCTCATTTACTAAACCTAAGTCTTAACCTAAAATTGAAACATTTTTTTTTCTAAAAAGAAAACATAATATCTTTCCTACTAATACATATTAGTAGAAAAAAAATCTATTTTCATTTTGATATTGCTGGAATATCATTACAATTTAAAGTTTCTAATTTGGAGTCAAATTTGGTCTGAAAACTTTTTGCCTACTATTTATTTATTTTTTTATTTTTTATTTTTTATTTTTTTTACTAAACTATCATGTTCACACTGACTAAATATAAATGCCCATTGGATAAAAAAAAAAAGTTTGTACATATGATCATTATGCCACAGTTGATATGACCTCTCTGACCTTTTCTAGACAACACCAGGAACTTTTTTGCTAATAAAGACAATGGTAAACGTAAATAATTGACTTGAAACCCAAAACTTTTTAGCTTTTCACCTTTTGATATAATGATGAAACTTTAAAAAAATATTCTGATAGATCTTTTTACATTCTGTCTAAATCTCAAGTCAGCTGAGAAGTTCTGTCGTTTTTTTTGGTATTGGTTAAAATGATTTTTTATTTTACTTGCTTTGTAGTATTGCCAGGTTATAACAAATATTAATAATTTAAAATACCTCCTTTTTATTCATTTGACTATCTCCAAAACAAACATAATGGAAAAATATCTTAAGAGGATTGCAACATTTAATTCTTCATTTCATTTTTTATTGGAAATAAATGAAACCTTATTCTTTTTAAATCTCCTTTTGTCATGTATCAAGAAAAAATTCAGTTTCAAATTATGAAATGTTTATAAAAAAAAAACAAGTCTTCAGGGATTTAAGACATGAAACCTTTTTTATAGTTTTTTTTTATTTTTTTTAAATGAAAGTATATAATTTCTTTTCTCCCTATTAATTAGTTAAAACTAAATTTCATTATTGTAAATTTTCTTTTCTAATAAAGTTTGTCATTAGTATTGACCACAGGTGAAATCAGTCAGCTTTCTTAGCAATTCTAATGTTGATAATTGTCACCAAACAGTTTGATTTCTTTGGCAAATATTCTATCAATATCTTTTTCTCTTTTTAGCTGATATATATCACATGAAATATTAGCTTTAAATAAACTTTCATATTTAAGGTAAAGTAGGCGGCATGGCCTTTTTTTGGTATCAGCCAGACAGCGAAGGAGTCTATCCATTTTTGCTAGCTCTAGACCAGAGAGATTATTTTATACATCTGGAGTGGAGCGCCGTACCTACCGTCAGCTCCCCTGCTTTACTGCACAGAAGCTGTGCTACTCATACGCTAGGTGGGCGAGGGCTGGTATTGAACTTGGAAACTTGTGGTTCTGAGGCTGCAATGAAGTAATTAAAGCAATTTTAATGATTTTATTCTGTAAGAGAAATTTGTCTTTTTTTTCCAAATTGTGGCCTAAGATTTTTATGTTGACATTTATTTGTATCACTTCCTTTTATTGGATGTGTGAATTTTTTTTTTTTAAGAGATAAACATCAACAAATAAAAATGCTACTCTCTTGAACATCTCTATTCTCATTTCATGAATCTCTCATATACAATTGATATTCAATAAGGATGTTTAGAAAAAAAAAATCTTTTAGTAGAAATAATCTTGCTGACCAAAATGTTATAATAGCCATTTTGAGGAAATAGTGTATTAAAAAAAAAATGTCCGCCTGTAGTTAGCAGTGTCATTTAATAAAGAGATTATAAAAATAATAGTTTCTTCCAATAAAAAACAACTCTGCAAATCTTATCTTTTTTGTGAGTATGAAATAAGAATGTTTTTCTGAGTTATTTTCTTACATCAATTGATGTGGCTTTTTTTTTTTTTTTTTTTTTTTTTTTTTTTTTTGTTCTGGCTGTAAATCTCTTAGGTAAACTATAGTTATATAAATATCCTGAAGGACTAACATTTCTAACTGACTGGTATGTTTTTAAATTATTTCTTTCTAAAAGAAGTCTGAAAAGAATCTTTCCATTCCAACAAACCTGGGTTAATTAGAAGAATTCCAGACATTGTTTTATTTCTGAGGTCATCAGTCTGCAAGTTAACTAATTGCTTTTACGATTTTTCTTTTCTTCTTTCTAAATGTTTTGTTTCAGTGTGAGTGCATTTCAAGCATTTTCTTTACTTTTCTCTTACCTACTTTTAAATACTTTTTGGCATTTTTTTTGTTTCTCCTCTGACTGAAGTTAATGATGAGGATGAGGTGGATTTGAGTAAAAAATGAAGTAATAGTCACATGACTGAAACACACACACATCTTGAATCTTTTCCTAGTTGTAATTAACTTATAATCAGCAGGAACCAACTTTGTCAGGCTGAAGAAATTAAATGTATTTATACCATTATATATGTTGTCTCATATAATATATATATATGGTCGGGTTACCTCAGTCGATTGTGTTTGGTTAGAAATCACAAGTTTCTTAGTTCGATACTGGCCCTTGCCAACTCAGCGTATGAGTAGCACAGGGATCTGTGTGGTAAAGTAAGGAGCTGATGGTAGGTGTGGCGCTCCATATCAGATGTAAAAACAATCTCCTTGGTCTAGCACTAGTGAAAAGGGGATAGACTCCCTTGCTGATTGGCTAATACCGACTTTAAGCCAACTTGACAACTTATATATAAACAATAGGTCACTTTGCTGATTTTTTATTTTACTTATGAGAGAGAATTTTGTTTATTTTCACCATAAAGTCTTCCCATTTTGACTTTTGCCACTTGCATTTCTGCACACACACACACACACACACATATATATATATATATATTATATATATATATATATATATATATATATATATATATATATATATATATATATATATATATATACTCACACACCCTTTCTATTTACTTGAGAGCTGATTTACTGTCTTTTATGTTTACTAAGTTTAGTACAAGACTTAATTGGTAACTCTTACTCTCTCTTTTGGTTGTGGACTTGGTTAGAAATATTTTAGATCTTGAAAAAATAATTTGATCAACTACCAAGTAATTGAGATTTAGTTACATATTCAAATATAAGCTGTCAGATTAAATAAGGAGTTTAACAAGGTGTATTTCCATTATTAAACAAAACTTTGTAAATTAGATTCTGATTGGGACTCTTATGATTTTTCTTTTGAGAAACATTCAAATTATGTTTCATTGATAGGCAAAAAAAACTTTTTTTTTTTTTATATGTGTAAGTTTTTATTTATTTTGCCAACCCAGATTATATTAAGAATAAAAACAGTTAAACCAAAAAAGGCAATTTTCCCTAATTAACATATTTGATGGAATATTAAAATTCTTATTTGCATATCATTTACTTTAAGAATATTTAAAAACTTAAATTTCTCCCAACTCCAATGCAACGTTTATGTTTATTCCTTTTACAGGAGATTTAGAATTAATCTGGAATATAAATTATTTAATTTGGGTCTTTATATAATCATTACTCTGTGTGTGTTGGAGTATGTAGAAAAGAGCCTATAATAGGTAGTTTGTAAGACACAAATCAAAACCACATTTTACTACTAATAGTTTCATGTTTTCACAATCATCAGGCAATGTCTGCATTCTTAAGACCTTCTTCTATCAGTTGCAGTATGTGGCTCTTTTCTTATATACTACCTATATATTTGTGAGTTTCAGTAACTTCTATCATTTTTAATTGGCACGTCTTTCAAACTCTCTTCACTTTACACCAAAATCACTGAAATCATTTAAAAATATTAACATACATTCACAATATTGTTTATATTACAAGTGTAAATTACAAGTTTAAAAAAAAAAAAAAAAAAAAAAAAAATTACTGTTTCTTAAGCAACACATTTGAATGCCTTGATTTCTTATTAGCACAATTCCTTCTCAAATGTAGAAGTGAGTTCCATTGAAATATTCAGCCTTTGTAGGTTTTACAAATATTAGACATATGATAATGATTTACTGTATTCTGCTGCTTTAGTAGTTTGGAACCGGTTATTTCCTATAAGTCTAACATAAACAAAGGGAACCACTCTTGACTAATAAATTATTTATTTATTGATCTACTAGGAAAAAAGAAGACTGGGTTAGATTTAGGGTTAGTTTAATGGGAAAATAAATAATTTATCAGTCAAGAGTGGTTCCCCTTTGTTAGATTTATAAGAAATAACCTTAGAACCCCCTACAGCAGTATCAAGTCCTTCATTTGAAGCCATTCTGTCCTTTCCTTTGAAAAAGGGTCTAGATTCCTTAGTTGCCTGCCACAATCAGACATTTCTTTAAGGAAGGATAATTTTCATTTTTGGCTTAAAATCAATTTTCTGTATTTCTACAAGAATAGGACAACCACCAGTTTCTAAAATATGCCGGATATTGTTTTCATTAAAATATTTCACTGATTTTTTTTTTTATAAAGCAGAATGCTGGTCATAATTTAGATAGAACCACAGAGGATCACCATCGATTGAAGAACTTTTTTAGTATGATTAAATAAATTTATTGGTTAAAAAAGAAAATTTCAAGTGGATGTTCTATTCTGATGACTTTAGCAATAAGCCAAAACTAGTGTTTCTAACTTGACCCCAGATGTTGTCATTTGACCTGTATATGAATTTTAGTCTTCGTCAGAAATGAGTTTCTCACATGTATAATTTAAAGAATTGAATATTTCATTATTTGATTCAAACTGTATCCTTATTGAGGCTCAATAGTGTCAATTATAGAAAAGTCTTAATATGAAATCCATTTATTTTTGTCAGCACTCACCCCCTCCTTTCTCTTTATAAAAAAATCTCTATCTCTCTATCTCTTCTTATTTTTCACATTTTCTATTTATATTAAAAATCTTTGTTTTCTTATCTACTTACCAACATTTCACTTCTGTGCCTATCAACTGATTCACTTTTTACCGACATAGTTGCCCCCACCCCTAACTCATGTCCTTCCTCCCTAGACTCCCTAGATCCTTAATCTGTCTGACCCCTTTTCTTGGTTTCAGATTCTTTTTTCTATTTCCTTCTAAGGCTTTTCAACAACCCCCACCCCGACCTACCGTGAAGCTTCCAAATAGAAATTCTTTTGATCTCACTTCCCACTGCTTTTGTTATTCAAGTGTGTGTGGGGGGGGGGGGGGAGAGAAAAGACTCTTTTTTTCAAATTCATTTCTCAGAGATGGCTTAGCATTGTAAAAATAAGTATTAATGTTATTTAAAAGAATTTCCTTTCTTCTCTCCTCGTAATTATGATTTCAGACAGAGAAACTAAATATCTTAACCAAAATTAAATTCTTTGATTATTTAACGTAAAGTTTTCAATATCAGTTTTTTTTATATAAAAGAAATATATAATAATCATAGTTGCTAAATTTAAATTGAAAAATATCTCTTAATCAACAGAATGTATTACCATTCATATATACTAGCAGTGGCTACCCGGCATCGCCTGGGTAGAGGGTTTTTATTTCTATTTTTTTAAAATTTAGTCTCATAGATCCATTATTACTGAATCGTGAGTTGGTTTCCCACTGGATGTCCCATTAAAATCCCCACATAAAAAAGACCTTGTGCTGATCCAGCCACTCTGAAAAAAAAAAGTCTACTATTTAACATATTAAATGCCCCCCCCCCCCCCGATCTATGCTATTATAATTTAAATTTTATTTTTTTAAGTATCTTCACTAATATAAATCAAACTTTCATTATTTTTTGCTCAAAAACCAAGAGCTGGTGATATTTAATGTGTATATATATTTATTTTGTTATTAATTGTATTATTTTTTAAAGTTTCCTTCGGATATACACAAAACTGTCCTTTATATATGTATAGAAGACATCAAACTTTTAGAATTTACAAAGCTTTACTTAGTTTGGCACACATGGCTTCAAATTCCTTACAGTACCAGCAAATTCTGAACAGTTACCTATCTAAATAATAAACAGCTTTATCCTACTTGATTTCTATGAACTAGTAACAATTGATGTTTTGACTTTATCATAAGTTATCATCTACCAAAATCTTATATTTATCTACTAGGTATTGAATTCTAAAGTGCCTTTAATGAATCTCATCCCCCCCTCCTCTCAATCTGTGTGGTTGTCTTTTATTATACCCCCCTCCCCTACATATCCCAACTGAATTTCTTATACTAGTATTTATTTATTGTAGATCTGATTAGCTGACTGTATATCTTTTTGCTAAAATACTTTACCTCCTTTTTATGATATTTATGTTAAAAAGTTGAAACTTATAATTTGTTGCTGTTACAAAAATAAATGGCTTCATGAATTTTTTTAATTTGGCAGAAAATAAGGTATAATGTTTTTATTTTTATCATTAAAATGTTTTCTCTTTTTTTTTTAAGGATTAAATTAGATATTTTAGGGGATAGTTTGTTGTACCCCATTAAAAATTCTGTATGACTTGATAAGTGTTGAAGAATTAACTATTTGAGCTTTTATCACCAAAGAATAAAATAACTTGAAATTTGTAAATTTTTTAGTCCTTCAAGATAAATCTGATGTAATGGCGCTAAAAAAAGTGCCTGTCTTCATTTTCTGTTCTGTTTTGGGTAGATCAAAATAAGATCTTTTAAGATGTTATACTTTTTAAACCATAAAGATATTTTTATTGTATGTGGGGGTGGGGGGTAAATCAAATGCTCCTGACTTGAAATAGTGTCAACAAAATGTGTAAGGAAAATAAGTATCCCCCTGCAGCACCTGTTCAAATTGAATTACATTATGCATTTATAGTTAGATTAAGAAAAGAAAATAGCAACTCAAAATAAGATTTTTCAGAAGTAATTGTCCAAAAACCAACAAAAGAGGGAGATGAGAGTTAAAGGTTCAATTTTGTGAATATTAGTTTTATCTTTTTGATGTTTAACATTGGGATGTATGCATATCTTGAAAGGGCTTCATAGTAAATTTTGTCACAGAAAATGTTTTGTACAATATATAGACTTGTTTTTATGGGTCTAAATTGAATGAATGTTTGTTAAATTTATTTAATGTTGTTGGTGTCTAGAGGCACTAAATGATCTTTCATATTAATAAAGTTTCTCTTAAAACCTTATGTTTATATTTACCTCAAATCATTTCTGAAAATAATTTTTCTCAATGTTTCTATTCACATTTTATATACTATAATTTGTTAGATAACAATTTTTTTTTTCTTATGAACAAAGGTTCATCTTTGCTCTTCTTTGAACTCAAATTTCTATTCTTTAGTTGGTTAACAACTATTGAATATTATAAATGAATGATGCTCTAACATACAAGATGTCAAGTATGTATAATTTAGATCAGTGTTTCTCAACCGGGGTCCATATGGGGCTGACTTCTGATTTAGGTCGGAAATTAAAACGGAAAGTTTTTTGGTGGTCCCCAATGACAGTTTAACTACAGTCTATGAATTAATATTTTGCGAATTGGGTTACGGTTTTAGGGGATTAAGGTTGTAATTATGTATTGCTTAAAAATCCCACAAAACAAAAACAAATTACTATACATTTAATGTTGAAAAATATTTTTTGAAACTAAGTTTAATTGAAATTATACATTGCAATACTAACACAAACTGTCTCAATAATTAATTTCAATAATTAATTTCAATGGTTAATTAAATGTATAGTAATTTGTTTTTTTTTTTTTTTTGTTTATTTTTTTTAAAGCAATACGTAATTAAAAACCACCTTAATCCCCTAAAACCGTAACCCAATTTGCAAAATGTTAATTCATAGATTGTAGTTAAACTGTCATTGGGTACCACCAAAAAACTTTCCATTTTAATTTTCCGACCTAAATCAGAAGTCAGCCCATATCGACCACCGGGGACCATATAACATTTTTTGGGACCCAGGCAAGTAAAATATATTTGACTATAAAAATACAATGGAATTTTTAAACAATGAATGGCTATGGGGATTCCACCAGAGTAAAATAGGATTAAAAGGGGGTCAGTAGATTAAAAAAAAAAAAAGGTTGAGAACCATTGGTCTAATGAATTGAAAGACAACTTTTCAAATAATTTTATTTAGGTTCAAATTTTACATTAGAATTGATTGAAAAAGACATCACCTTTTTAAAGTATTAATGAGAAAAAAAATCCCTTTTGCCTTTTTTCCAGTTTGGTTAATAAAGTATTAAATAAGTTAGACTTAAAACCAAAATTGCATGGACTAAAAATGTCTTAAACAATTAGCAATTGATTTGCCATTTTACAAAATACTGCATTCTTCTTTCGCACAACCAAAAAGAAAGAATCTTTACTGTTTATTTATTTTCATTTATTTTTTATTTATTCTGGATTTCTATCCACCTCCCTATCATCATTTCTTTTGCTCTAATTTTTTTGTCACAGATGATTCAATCAACTTTGTGTGACAGTCACTCCACTCCTCATCTCCAACTTTTAAAAACTGTCTTCTCATTGTACCCAACCCCTTCTTTAATTTGAGCCTTTCCTATTGTCTCTTCTCCCCTCCCACATACCCCCTCTCTTTCTCTCTCTCTAAAAGATAAGCTGTCTCTCCCTGTCTCTTCCTTTTTCCTCTTTCATCTAAAATGTCCTCTAAGACAATATGGAGTAGAGCCAAATAGAAACACACACACCAGTCAGAAAATAAGAAAATCCTAATCAATAAAAACGATAGAATGACAAGATTTTACAAATGCTACTACTACTACTACTGCTTCTATTTCTACTATTGCTAGTACTCTTCTCATTTTCTTTTTCCTCTTTTCTAACAAAGGAAATAATTTTAAAATATTTTACTCTAAAGTATATTAATAATAATGGCCATACTATCAGAGATTTCTGTCTTATATACAAATTGAATACATGTATTGAAGTCTTCAATTTTCAGAATATTGCTAAAAATTAGTGTTCTTTTTATAGGATAATTTAAAACTTATAAAATCTTGACTTATCAACTATAGTAAATATTATCCTCATCACCTGGTACTGAACATGTCCCCTTTTCTTCTATTTTGGTGGATACCTACCTACTTAAACATCCTGTTGAGATTTTTTTAAAGTCCAGAGCATTCCTATAAGGATGTATTAAAAAATGGCTAAACATTCAGCCGGGTGGAATGAGGTGGTATAGGACTTTAATATCTACAGTTGAAAAGTTAGTGTACCGTCAGTTTAAAATGCAAAATCAATTTTTTTTCTTTTTTTCAATTTTCTAATTTTAATTTTTTTTTTTTTTACCCTTTTGATATTGGATAAAATAAACTTGATTGTTAATTGAGTTTGAAAAACTATTAAAATTTTAGTAAACCTTTTTGTTTCTTTATAGAATAAGTTGTTGAAGATTGGTTGAAATACAGATCTGTTTTCAATTGTTGAATTCACTCTGTTTTGTAGATGTTTAAATATTAATAGTTTAAAACTGATGAATTGTCTTTTTGGATAAAAAAGATTATTTAACTGATATGGTTAGATATTATTTCTATTCAATTTTTCTCTTAAAAATAAATTACATTTCTAAAATTATTATATATATATATATATATATATCTGCAAATCTGTTTTGAATTTCAATGATTCCTGATTTTCTTGAAGTAGTAATGTCCTTTTTGGAAATGTTTAATTCCTGTATTTTCTTGAATATTTACTTTTATTCCTCCAAATATTTTTTTTTATAAAACTTGCGGCTTTGTCTGTATTTCTTTCTTAAATTTTGAAAATGTTTTTTATTTATGTACTTCTTTTATTTATTCATTTATTTTTTTATATTTCCTAAGTTTTTATTGAATCTTTATCAACTGTTTTGTTCCTCATTTCAGTGTTTATCTATGAAGAATTTTTAGTGTTTAATAAATTCTAATTTTCCTGCCAAATCAAATCTGAAAGTTGAAACCAGCAATGGCTCTTAGGAACTGGTTTTGTATTTCATAACCAAATTTATTCTAATGGATTGTTAATTTGCAATTGGGGTTAAAACTGGATTTCATCATCTCTAATGATGCGTCTCCGATGAAATGATTCAGTATGTTAGCCTTGATATTTGATCAAGTCACCTTAACCTTTTATTTCTATGCACTTTAGGCAAAGCTTAATCAATTACTCTTAAGTTGGCCTTTAATTTTTTGTTTTATAGAAAATTACTCTTATGAAATTAGTATTTAGTTTGTTCTCTTTTGGAGTTTTTAATTACTTGAAATTCTTGTCAGAATATAACTATAGCAACTAAGATGAGGACACTAGTTCATAGTAGTGATACTTTCTCATCTCAGAAATTCAAACAAAATACCATCTTATGTTTTGCACAGTGTCCTCCTCTTTCTCTTCTCTCAATATTCCAGTTATTGTTATTTGAATTTGTCCTTCCAAAGGATCTAACTCGAGTACCACACCACTTCCTTGACATTTATGTTCTTTATTTACCCTTAGAATCTTAGAAATGTCTAAAGCCCTGCTGGACATATTAAGTCTATCAATTTTTTAAAACTCTTGGCTACTGTGACAAGAAACGTTCGACTCTGCTGCCCACACAGTCAATTCTGTGATGTCAATAGTAATATTATTGCAGTCAATTAAGCCCACAGTGAAAATGTCCTACTTTCTTTACCCTGAGGGGCACCATTCCATACATTGCAGAAATGACAGTGAGGTTTTGCCCTTAAGGGGTGGAGTGGGGTGGGTGGGTCAGGTGACAGCACCTATTGTTCTCAACACCTCTGATAACTATTACAACTACAAAATCCAAGAACAATGCCACCACCAAGGCTGCTGTCTACCAGAAGTGACCTTTTTAGACAAGGAGAGAGGATCTTTCTCCATTCTTTCTCTCATTGTTCATATATCCCCATATGTGCACTTAAGGTTGATAAGCAAGAAGGAAGTGCTTTTCTGTCTCTTTTTGACTGGGGAGTGAGAAAAAAGAAAAAAAAAATAATTTTTGGGAAGGGACATTTACAAATGAATAATACTAGAGAAGTTCAATGTTAAAATGGCCAATTGTGAAATGGTGGCTAATTCACTTGCCTAACACTTCACATCTCTAAGTAAATTCATCTTTAGCTTTTTTGTTTATTTAAATATTCTTGAGAGAATATATGAATAGAATAATTCTGAAATATAAAATGCTATTAGGCTCATTCCATATTTTAAAGGGTATAAGGATTAGTTTCTATGCTGGCAATTTATTTTATTTATTTGAAATAGAACAAGGAAAACTTACTCCTTCCCCCTCCCCTTCCAATCTATTTACATCATTGGGTATTGCTGATGTTAGTTGTGCAAAAATTGGATATATGTTTATATTTGACATATGGGTGAACAGATGTCTATTCATTGATTCTGACTAAAAAAATTTTTTTCCTTGTGCAGACAAATTAGACCCAAGCACTCACTATTTTTAGTAGGTGAGGGGCTTGGGTTAGGTATGACTTGATAGGGTTTTCATAATTTTTTCCACCCCCCTCTTGTGTAACCTATTCCATATCCATTCCCGTCTTGATTAATTTACTATTTGACTTTTAATCGTTTCCGGGTGTAAAACTTGAAAAGCACCAGACGAAAGGGCCCTTGTTTTATCAATAAACAATATATTTAAAAAATTATTTTTTTTTTACTTCCACTCCTTTCCTCCTTTTAGTCTTTTAACCATTATCATTGTGTAGATTGCTATATTGCTATACATGATAACCTTTACCATATTATATAAACATTTTTTAATAAGTTAAAGTAGTTATTTTTGTTTCTGTTGTATTTATTATGGTGAGTCAAAAGTTTTACAATATTTTGGTAATGTAAGGCAAAATGCAGCAGCTCTGGGATATTTTAGTCAGGATCATGAAGATACACTAGACTGTGAGATGCCAAGTTCCACCTGATATCTCACCGGATTTGCCTTTATGGCTTGAGAATCCATAGTTTTAGGCCCACCTGACCTTTCCTGGTCAAAGTTCTTGCAACCCAAGCAAAATTTCTTGAACCATCTGTTTACTGTGATCAACTGCATCTTCACCTTTCGCACAACACATGTTTTTGGTTGAATCTGCAAAGTTATGGCCAAGTCCGAACATGTTAATCATAAGTTCCTGAATTAGACTTGGTTATATACATTAATATGTGCCGATTTCAAGTCAAAGTGAATTAATTCACAACAGCACACCAACTACCACAATACTACCAATTACAGCAGGTATTTTCTATAGTTTGAAATGCTTTGGTCAAACACTGTACTTGCCACAAACTTGTATGTACCAAAATATTGCAAAACTTAACTCTTCCTATTACCATAATATAAAAATTCACAAGATTCCCATATGATGAATATTAATATTTAAAAAAAATTATTATTGTGACTTATTCTGTTTTTTTAGGATTTGTGTTGCCATGGAAACTAATCTCTTGTTCATTATTCATTCCCCCACCCACACATACACTTTATCCATTGAATATTTAAAATTTTATTTTTAATGGTCACTTTATATTTGATTATTTTTTTCGCTGATGTCAAAGTGCTGTGCATTGTTTTTTGTTTGTTTGTTTTTGCCCTCCCCAAAACAAACAAACAAAAAATCAAATGTTTTTTTGTTTCTTTTTTTTCCCTGAGGAAATCTCTTTTGAAAGTATTGTGGCTCAGTGAAAATTTTAGCCAGCAAGAATTGTATATTTAGAGCTTGATTCATCAAACAGCTTTTAGCTAACTGCTTAATTGTGGTTAAAGAGAAGGTTAACTTTACTAATTGGCACAGGGATTGAGCTCATAACCTCTAGGTTCACCCTTGTTAATTATGATCAGCATCTTTTTTAGTTTAGCGTTTGTCATTTTAGTGGATATTTTCAAGTGGTATTGACTTCATCATGAAACTTTTTTTAAAAATCCACTTGCCACTGTCATCATATATATATATTTTACCAACCCCTCTGCATGAGCAAGATGCGACACAAGGTCAATTTCTTAAGCGTCATCATTATAGGTATTAGAAAATACTTGGGATGGGGTTGGGACTTTGAAGGCTCTTTAACTCTGGGCTAGACTCAAGTTGTTTACACAAGAACATTTTTTTTAAATTTTTTAATTTAAAATAAAATAAAAAGATATGTTGTGATTACTTCTCCTGACCTTTGGGCTGGGATTAAAGTTTTCATTTTCTTTGGTTGTGGTTTTGAAGCCTGGTAAGGAAAAAAAGATTGGTTGGGGAACCCTGACTATTTTTTGATGATCGTACAACCTCACTCACTCACTCATTAAACTGACCATAACATGTAGTTAAATGTTTAACCTTTAGACACTATAGAGAGGCCATTTTTTTCTGCTTTCAAGTATAAATATATTTAACTCTTAACCTCCTATACTGCCTCATTCCACCCGGCCAGAAGTCGCATTCATTTTCCTAATCTACCCCAAATGATAACCTTTGTTTAAATGTAATATTAAACATATTTAGAAGTCTTTGATTTAAGGGAATTAACAGGTATCTTTAAATAAAAAGACCATTTTTAGCCATATATTGATAAATCCTTATAGGAATGGGGCTCTGGACTTCTCAAAATTCTTAACAGGATGTTAAGAGTTAAAACAAAAAAACATTTATAAAAACTCTTAATTACAAATGCCTAACAGATAAGAACCTCTTTCCACCATTTTACAATAGGAATAAGGATTCACACAAGATATTCTTCTTGCATCTATCTTTCCTTTTTTTTTTTTTTTTTTTGTTATTGTCACACACTTATCATTTTTTACCTCATCATCAATAACATTTCTGCTGTTTAATTCTTATCAGCCTCTTGATTCTAAGACGCCCCTCCCTCCCATTTTCTACTTGGTTTTATATATTTTAAAGAACATGTGTAAACATTATAATTCAACTATATTTATAATCTTTTTCTTTTCTTTTTTCTTTCTAGGTAAGTAGCTTGATGCTTCACTGGTGGAAATTCTGGATTTGCAGTGGGAATTTTTTTCTTGGAAATCCAATCTTGAGGATAACACAAGATAAGTTGCTGTAGGAATATAAATAAATCTTTATCTATGGAGGATTTTTTAAAATTTTATTTTATTATTTTATTTATTTATTTTTATTTTTTTATTATCTGAAATCATCTTTTCAGAAATCATCAGTCTGAAAAAGAGAGATTTATACTAAATTTAGCTTCACAAAACAAGTTGGATTTCGATAAATACTTGAATGTATTTTTGTAAACTTTTAAGTTTGTAAAAAAAAAATGCTTCCAACTTTTGACAAGTCCTTTCTGTAAATCTTTATATAAAAAAAAAAATCCTTCTTTTAAACAGTTCTTTTTTATTTCAATTCTAGTTATAAAATACACTAACATTTTGTAGTAATGGAATTTTATTCTCAAGTTAATAAAACAAAAAAATCAACATAATTGATTTTTCTTAAAATGTTTTACTTACAAGATAATTAACATATTAATCTGACAACTTGGTCCTTCAGTTTTTCTGTTTGCTTTTTTTAAAAAATTTTTTTTTTTATTAAAAGATAGTTTGATATTGGAATGATTTTTTTCTTATTTTCCCTTTTCTAATGTAGACATAAACATGATTTAAGTAACAGCTGTTGGATAATATTTAACTTTTATGCTTAAATTAGTAACTGGGTCCGATTTAAGATAATATTAAGTTTAAGTAATGTGACTATATATTAGGTATAGATTAACTGGAATCTTTTATAATTTCATAGGCTGGATTCAGTAGATATTGATGGGGGGCAGGGATAGCAGTTATGCTGGATTCAGTTTAGTGTTGAGGGGGTGACAGATAAACTTTGAAATTCTCTAATGCATTTCAAATGCTGTGTAAAGTTTTAGAAGGAAAACATACCCAATAGGTAATTGTTAAAGAATTTTGTAAGAATATTTTTTTTTTTTCTTTTCTCTCAATGTCTTTATCATTGTAATCAAAAGTCAATATTTTTTTTCAAGCTCTACTCTGCAGAAAAATTGTAAGAAATTAATGTCTGAAATTGTATCCTACACTAGATTTGGTTATTTCCTATAACTCCAATATAAACAAAGGGGAACCACTCTTGACTGATAAATTATTTATTTTATTGATCTACTAGGGAAAAAAATGGGTTTAGGGTTAGTTTAATGGGAAAATAAATAATTTATCAGTCAAGAGTGGTTCCCCTTTGTGCTGGAGTTATTGGAAATAACCCTAGATTTTATAACTTAAAAAATCTCAAACCTTTTTGGTACAACCAGCTTGTGTCTATAATAATTAGTATTATCTGCGTTATTGGGACTATTGTCCTCATCTTCATTGTTATCTGTACAATGTTTCGGCCGATGTGCCCTCCAGCCTCTTTCAGGTATTTCTTTTTGGACTCTGGAACCTTCTTGTCGTAATCGGGAGCCATTATGGAACTTTAAACCTAACCCTTTATTCAGTCCACGGGGTATCCTGTTATCATTCTGCTAACCATAGCTGGGGTACAGGTGTTAAGCTGTGTTAATTATTATTCTGTTACTGCTGCCCTTGGCCAGGATTGAACCTGCAGTCCAGAATAACTGTCACTTAAAACTGTCTTAACCTAATCTTCTTTATCCACTAGGCCATGTGTCCAATTGGATGAGACAATCTGCAGATAATACTAATCATCAAGCCACATCTCAAACATTCAGAGAAATAGTATAATGATTTTGTGTTTATATAAAAGTAGATAACATCACTTGTGATTTAATCATTTCAGATAATCAATGTTGCCTTTTTAGATCATGTTATAAAAAGAAATGGAAAGAATTTAGGCCCATAGACATAATCCAATCTAATCTGTATTAGATGAGGTTCTAAGGATATAGATTAGGTTGTAATTTAAATCTTAATTGTTGGGATTATTAAAAGAAATAATAAATTCAGCTAGGAGAACCTTTTTTTTTTTTTTTTTTTTCCTTGTACATTGGATTAAATGATTGTGTGTGTTTTAGTACTGAGTAGGTGATATGTGAAAATTGTTTAAAATCCACTTTGTACCTGATTTTTTTTTCTTCTAAAAATTTCCTTGTAGTTGCTAAATGAAATGGGGTTGGGCATCATTTCTGATCCTTCATTTTCTTTTGTCTTTTCTATACACTTCAGTCATTTTTAAAGTTTGCTTTTTTTTCCCCCAAATATTTCTGTGCTATTATCATAAGACTCCTAGGAGCTGATGGTAGGTGTGGCACTCCACCCCAGATGCATAAACAATCTCCTTGGTCTAGCGCTAGTGAAAAGGGGATAGACTCCCTCGCTGATTGGCTGATACTGACCGACACATAAGACTAAAATGAATGTATATTTTCCTATGATAGATGTAGAGACAAAGTGAAATAGTAAAAATATATCTACAAGGCAGCTCTGAGTTTGTTTTTTTTTTCACAGCACTTGAGTTTCTTATTATAAAATCAAATCTTTATTAATGAATTTATGACAAATTCCCTAAGATTTTAATTTCATTTCTTAAATATTCCCAAATCCCCTTGACTAGTGTAATATAGAGATTGATTTCTTCTCCATCCAAAAAAAAAAAAAAAAAATATAGATGGATTTTTTTTTTTTTTTTTTTCATTTATTACAAAATCCTTTCTTTGTAATTAGAGGATAAAAAACATTTCACTTTCTTTTTTAATTAAAATGTCATGGAATGTGTTGTATTAGAACCTGATAATTACCAACTTGAAGGCATCTGAGTTTCTCTGAACTTTTCTTATTTTTTCTATTTATATTGTTACATAAAAGTGGAAGAGCTGTGAGGAAAATTGATTTCTCAAATTTCTATCTTGTCTAACAAGATTCTTTACATTTGAAATAAATCAGGACATTACCAACTTTGTTTTAATGGTTGATTTATTTGTGTATCAAAGGTAGATCCAATTATATACACAAACACTACTCTTTTCTTTATATATATATATGACTTTCTTTAAAATTGTGCTAAAGTTATTAATGCTTAAATAGAAAAGTTCATATTATAAATCCTATTTCTCTGAATTTTTGAAATACCTGAAGAAGGCCAGAGGGTACATCGTCCAAAATGTTGTACAGATAACAATAAAGATGAGGACAATAATCTGAATAATCCAAATAATACAAGTTATGAATCCTCTTTTTCACTTTTAAGTATGTCTGCACTCTATATTAGGATTTATGTGAAAGTTAAATTAAAGTACTACTTCTGAAAAATACACCTAACATTTTATGAAAATGCTACCCATGTTCTTTTAATAGTTATATATCTTGTATATTAAATGTAACTGTTATGAGAGAGTAATATTTTATTTATCTTAAAAAAAAAAAAAAAAGCAACTGAATTTCCAACTTATCTGTATAATCTCATTCTTGTCCATGCATGCATTTCATATTAATGGCCATTATACTAGTTTAATCTCCCCAAACTGACAGGTCTGTTTCTCCAAATTTCACCAACCCACTGATCTCTCTTTATTTTCAAATATAACTTAGTGTCAATGAGAAATAACTCTCACTCACACAAGCCCAAACACCTTGAGGCACAAACTTGCTTATCCATAACACCCTGACCTTCACTTGATCTTCTTGATAAAGTAACTCTATTATTTTTGATTCTGTTAATCCTTTTATTAATCTCAATAACTAATGACTAAATCAAAGAAGGTTTAAGATAAGAAGAGTCAAGTAGAATAGACAAGTGTAATTATATTAAAATCCATCATTTATGTTTTCATTTCTTTTTATTTAGAAAACTTTAATCAGAAGTTTTATAACTTTCTATCAATCCATTTATTTTGTTTTTATATTTTTATGTAAATATATTTCCTCACATAAAATTAAGTCCATTTTACTTTGTATATTCATAAAGAACAACAAAAATGGATCATGTTATCCATGACATTTTCTTATCATTATTTCCTTTTTTGTCAAGGGAATAATTCTTCATGGTAAATAAAGTCAGAACAAAATCAAATCCAACAAAATCAATATATTTTTCACATTCTCATGTGCAATGATGTACATTTCTACATCTGTTTGGGTCAAATAATTTTGATATGAATATTTGAAAAGGTATTTATAGAAAAATAAATGCTAAGATTTATGGCTACAATATAGACGAGTTTTTTTTGTCATAGACAGAAAAAAAAATCATTCATCTTAGCCTTTATTTTTGTGTGTGTGTACATATATAAAGTAAGTAAAGTCGACGGGGCGGCCTAAAGTCAGTGTCAGCGAGGTAGTCTATCCCCTTTTCAATAGCGCTAGACCAAGGAGATTGTTTTTTAGCATCTGAGGTGGAGCGCCACACCTACCTTCAGCTCCTTACTTTACCGCACAGATCCCTGTGCTACTCATACGCTGAGTTGGTGAGGACTGGTATCGAACTAGGAACCTTGTGGTTTCTAGCTGAACGCTCTACCGACTGAGCTAACCCGGCCCCATTGTTGGCATCCTTCCGTCTACTAAAGACAATGATGTAGGGTCCACTTTTTTTCCCTTTCTATCTGCATCTGTGTGAGTGACTGAACAGACCAATTTTTGAATGGCAATCTCTGGTGCAGTGACTGCAAACAAACAGTGATGCTTGCTGGAGTTGCTGTTGTCGCCTTCCTTCTGGCTTTTTTCTAGGGTAGCTTCTTTCATTTTTTTTTTTTTTTTTTTTTTTTTTTTTTAAATTTTAAATTTTTAAATTTTTTATTACTCCTTTTCATCTCTTGTTTGACGAGCAGGCGCCAGGTCGCTCAGTTTTCTGCACAAGCATATATATATATATATATATATATATATAATGATCTCATATTTGAGCATTTTATGTAGCATTGTGATAAAGATTAAAATAGTCTTGAAAGACATTGCTAGTAAGTTCAGTTTTCACTTGATAATAATGGCTTTTAAACCCAATCCCAGTTCAGCTTAGTCTATTTTATTTATTAATCCACTAACTACTGTTAGTCTGTCAAAGTAAGACTAATGGGTGCTCTGTCTCACACATATCCAGAAACTTCTGAAATGTATGTGTCCATATTAGATATTTCTTATTAAATATGATAGTCAAAAACTTACAAGTATATATTTCTATATTCAATGAATGTTAATTTGATTTTTGCTATAAAATTCATTATTTTTGCTTTTAAATGTAGTTGATTTTGATTAGTATTTTTGTGAACCTCTAAAACCTCTTTATTGATATTTTCATTGATTTTAGTCTGGCACAAGGCCAAATCTAGAAGAGGAAAATTAATGTAACAATTCTCCCCTCTACCAAGCAAGGGAAGGATTGTCTTTTGAAAATTAATACTTATCTTTTTTACCTGGGCTCCCAACAACAATCTCTGGCATTTAGCAATTAGGCAAGTCCCTTAACTTGTCTTGCTTCTCTTGCTTCTCTATGAAAGTTTATTCACACACACACACACACTCTATCTCTATCTCTCTCCCCCTATCTCTCTCCCCCTATCTCTCTCTCTCTCTCTCCCCCTAGATTATCTTCTCATTTGTCAGTTTCATGTTTTATTCCCATCCTGTTGAGGATTTTCATGAACTCTATTTCAATTCATTCATTACTTTTTCGATTTTTCCCTTGGAAAAAAAACCCAACTTATTTTTGATTGAACCAACTTGTCCTGCTTGACTTCCAACTTAATCTTTCACTTGTCACATGAGAAAGAAACATAAAAATAAAATTATGAATCTTTTTATTGCTTTTAGTTCATTCTTAAAACTTAAGGTTCAATTCCACATAAACATGAATATATTTATAACAGTATACATCATCATCATTCACTAGAGGAATGATTCTTTTTAATGTCTGGCTAACTTTTTCTTTGAATTCTTTCATCTATTTTGCATTCAAAATGAAATTATAAAAGTTGTGACTCCACCATATAATCTATTAAATTTAGTGCAGTGAACCCAGAAATGTTTAAACAAAAATAAAGAAACGATATAAACACACAAAAAAGTACTGTGTGTGTATGTGTATATATATGTGTGTGTATGTATATATATATATATATATATATATATATATATATATATATATATATATACACACACGGTACTTTTTTTTTTTTTCTTTTGCACGGTGCCGTAGATTTAATCAATACCTTAATGCCTGCCCACCCCCACAAGAACAAACAAAACCCTGCATTGAACTGTTTTTCTGAGAAGTTTCTCTCTCTTATTCATGCAGATGAATACTCGAACACAAAATGATCATTTCCTAAATTATATACACCTTTTTTTTTTCTTTCTTTTTTTTTCTTTCTTTCTGTCTTTAATTGAAACTGACTTAACATAAAGGTCATCACCTCTACCCCCCCCATTTCTTACTTCATCAATTTTGTCTTCTGGTTTATCAAAAATGTAATTTTTTAACATTTTTAATTAAATTTAGTGCTTTGAATTTTATCTTTTTCCAAAATAAATTCTTTATACCCCCCCCCCCAACTTGAGAAAATGTTCTTTTCATCAATTTTTTTTTTTTTTTTTTTTTTTTTTTTCTTTTCCAAATCTTAGTCTCTTTTGTTGATGCTTTTCACATTTTCTCTCCCAGATTTTCTTTTTATTCTCAATTTCATTTAAGCTAATGGCTTAAAATATCAAAATGCAAACACGTTGCATTTATAAATTTATACTAATGAAGAAAATATCAAATCTTTCATTTTTTTTTTCCTTCATCTGGTTTAATAATTCACTCTCTAAAATGTTTCTCTCTCTTTATCTTTGTTAGATCTGTAAAGATTTAGGAGTTTCCTCCTCTGTATAGAGGTTCATTTCTCTCAGAATATTAAAATCCCTCTGGCTGTCAGATTCAGCAAAGCTTCATAATTTGTTTGCAGATGATGATAATGAAAAAAATATAAAGTGGTATAGTTAAGAATATCAAAAGTTATACAATATAGTACAACCAATTATGTTTGATATACAGGTTCACAAGGGCAATATGATACAAACTTATTGGACTGTTGAATGATATTTTTTTTTTTTTTTTTTTTTTTTTTTTTTTTTTTTTTTTTACAAAAATAAATTTTCAGTGTTAGTAAATGGTAATTATTTTATTTAAGTAAGATTTTTTTTTAAAATTGTGAATCCTTTCCATTCTGGTCAAATTTAGCCAAAATCCTCCATCAATCGGCTGGCCATGTCAAGCCCTAGCACCTATATGATTACCCCAACCCTATTGCTCTTATGGCAAGCCCCAACCCCTTTTTATCATATGGGTGCTAGGAGGCGGCAGCTAAGGGTGTACATGTCCTGGGAATGACGTTAAACTCTATCTGATGGTGAGGTTCCAGTTTTGGCGGTGTGGGGAATGTGGAGCACCCCTTCATCACCATTGCTCCCTGTTCCACTCTGGCCCGGAGTGGTAGTACCTGTTAGGATCCCATCTATGGGTTAAATATAAAAATGTATTTATAAAAAAATTGAGTATCCATTAAAAATGACATTTCAAAACTTTATCGGCATTAAATTGGCACACTGAGGTTGATATGCTGTAAACCAAAACAAAACAAACCAAACCAAAATCCACCTTTTGATTAAGACTTTATACATTTCTCTTTATTTAAATTTCTAATT
>CM042160.1:46361177-46411177 GCA_023376005.1 Doryteuthis pealeii | reverse complement strand
TTGTACAAAAGTCAGGTGTGGCCCCCTTTTCAGTTTTTGAGTTGTTCCTGTGACATTGGAAAGGGCATTCTGCAGTAAAATGGATGCGTTCACAAAGAATTCTGGTAAAAAGCCACTGAGAAAAATGACTGATCATTCTTTAGTATGTTGAACTAGCAGGAGTATACCCACCTGCCTCTCGGGGCGGGGGTCTAATGGCTTCGGCCCTGGACTGTGGTTACGATTAATAGCATTGATCCCAGGGGGCTATCCCACCAGGCAATACCTGCTCCCTTGATTTAAAGGGGCAGGGCTGTGTTTATTGCCCAGTGCCTGAGCCCCCCCCCCCGAGGGGAATGCCAACAGGATCAACACAATTTTTCACTGCCACGCATGAGTCTCAGCTTGTGGGTTGTCCCACATTAATAGGGCGTGGGGTACGAGGTAAATATGAGTATGGGGTGGGGGGGGATAAGAGACAATCTCTTAATGAAATAATTTGAATATATATTTTAGAAAGATTTTATACGTACAGGAATATGAACTTAAGCATAAATGGACAACAACAAATATATTTGTATGCTATCAATTTTTAATCTTTTGCAAAAATTCAGAGTAATTTTTTTTTCTATGTTTACTAATGAACATCCAACATGTAAAAATTGGGGATCTGACCTTGTATGTCCCACAGTTTATCAGGTCAAAAATCAATCTCTCTCAGAAATTGTATATTTTGGCCTTTGATGACTCCCAATTACATCACAGGTCAACCTTACATAGTATCTTTTTATTTAGAGTCCAAAATCAAAAAGTCAGTATCTAAGGAGAGAGGAAAATTAGATCTAAATCCTTTTGGTCAAATGCACAAACTTTATTTGATTCATGAAATCATAAAGGGTCAAAACTCTGTTTACAAGATTGTTTATATTCAATCATAATATTCAAATAATTGATATTTTTGATTTAAAATCAATCTCCAGTTTTCAGGGCAAATTAACAGGTTTAAAGTTTCAGTGCTTTAGGGTGTCTATAAACTGCTAGATAACTTAAGATTTTCAGTTTAAATAAAAGTAAAACTGCACTGAAATGATCTAGTTATAGTTCTAGACATTTAAAGTTACAAGGTAAATGACCTCATAGAATTTAATCAAGCAAGCATAATATGCATACATACATACATACATACATACACTCTTAGAAGATATGCCTGTTTATTATTTGTTTTTGTCTTGTGAACTTTTCCTTTTCTGATCTTTACTTATGTCTTTCGCCCTTTCTGATTCTTTGAAACTCTAAGACTTTAAATCTGTCTGAACAGTTTGACATTTCTTCAACAGGAAACAGCATCTATATATTGCAAGGAGGAAGAAGAAAAAAAACACACAAAAAAAATAACATCTTAATATCCAGGTTTTTTTTTTTTTCTTCTTTCCTCTGTTGACTAGAGATGATCTGTATATAAATGCATTGTCATTTCTAATATGTAGAATGTTTCACTTTTTAGGCTTTTTAGATGATATAATTCGTTGCAGTATCTTTTAATGACCAGTTTAATAAGAAGACTGTATAGCGTAGTCAATCTTTTCTACATAGCTGCAATTTATTGGTATCATTGTGAACATTTGCTATTATATAATTAATCAAAGTTAAAAACACGATGAGAGAAACCTAAACCTGAACTCTTTTAAACCTTATTTTTCTAATGCAGGTATCATTGGGGAATGAGAAAGGTTTTAAAAAGTTTTTTTTTTTTTTCCTATAATGGATTTTCTATTTAGAACACAACTTATAAATTGCAATGATCAAATCTATATTTAGAAGATACTTTAATCTTTCTGTCCATGATTTTAGTTTTTCATTGGTCAGTTTGTTATAGGTCAAGGTTTAGTATCAACTTGTAAATGACTTGTGATCTGCCTAATCTTTAGTAGACAAATAATTTTGATTATCTGAATCCTTGAGTGCTTGTTTCACTAAACAGATTTCATTATCATGATTATCTCTAATCATCATTATCTCCCTTTGTTTTATCTTCTGAAAGAGAAAGTACAATTGTTTAATGCCTAATTTTTACAACTGTCAGGTTTTACTATTTCTCTGAATGTTTGAGATGAGGCTTGATGATTAGTATTATTTGTGTTATTCGGACTATTGTCCGATTCTTCATTGCTATCTGTACAACGTATCGGCTGATGTGCCCTCCGGCCTTCTTGGGTATTTCTTGTCGAAACAAAGGTTCCTGAGTCCGACAAGAAATACCTGAAGGCCGGAGGGCACATCGGATGAAACCTTACACAGATAACGCAGATGTCAGGTTTTATTTTTCTCATTCTGTCTGGGGGTTTAAAAAGAAGCATTGCCATTGTTTATTTAGTACAGGAAAACACAACAAACTCATAAGTTTATATTTATCCAATTCCTCTGTCACGGGTAGGATGTGTGACACAAGGTAAATTTTTAAGTGGAGTATATCTGGTTTGAATTCAGTCTTCCTTCTAGACTGGTTGCCATACCAAAACTAAAGAGCCCAGTCTACCCTACTATTTACCCTTAGCTTGGGGAAGGAAATATGGATTCATGCCTTTCCAAAGGGCATTAGCGCAAAGTGAAATGCAAACAGCCTTGTCCAGAATTTGATTTCTGTTCACCGAGTCCATTTACTATGACAATAACTATGTCACGCTAAACCCATAAGTAACTGAAGTTTATAGAACTTTGGAGGGTCTACTATCTATTCTTAAAGACCTTCCGGGTCTGATGACTGATAGGGATGGTTGGTAAGAAAGTCATGAGAATCTGTGCTGACAGCATGACCTGGTGACTATGCTTGGTTTATTACTGCTAATGATTTGATGAAATCATCATAAGTGAGTCTTTTTTTTTTTTTTTTTTCTGAACTTCTTTTTGAGCTAATTGATTTGAGTTTGAACCTGTAGAAATTTGAAACAAACTGATTATTCCCCAATGAACAACAAATGTTGCTGTCAGTTGGACTTAACCTTCCAGTTTTAATCTATCCTTATCATGTCACGGCTAACATTAATTCTTGTTCTCAGCTATTCAGAAAAGCCAAGATTTTGCCTTAAGGCTTCATGTTGAATTATCAATGATTTAAGCTTCAATACAATAGGAACAAAATTATAAAAGTATTAAGTGAATCCAGATTTTAGGACGACTTGATGCTTATGTGCAGTGAATTTCATTAAAGGTTAACTATAGAATATAGAAAGACAGTTTTAATGGTTTTTCAATTAAAAAAAAAATCATCTTTTCGAATGATTATTGCTACTGTTATGCTATCTATTGTTAAAGAAATGATTAATTTCAGATACTAAATAATAGGATATTTTTCTTTATAATTTATTTTTAATTTTTTTATTTTTTTTTAAGGAAAACATTTTTCTGAATTTTTGAGATGAGGCTTGATAATTAGTATTATTTGTATTATTCGGACTATTGTCCTCATCTTTTGTTATTTGTACAACATTTTGGCTGATGTGCCCTCCGGCCTTCTTCAGGTATTTCTTGTTGGACTCCAGAACCTTCTTGTCGTAATTGGGGAACCATTACGGAACTTTGAGCCTAACCCTTTATTCAGTCCATGGGGGTATCCTGTTCTCATTCCACCAACCATAGGGAAGGTTCCGCATGTCCGACAAGAAATACCTGAAGAAGGCCGGAGGGCACATCGGCCGAAACGTTGTTCAAATAACAATGAAGATGAGGACAATAGTCCAAATAATACTAATGCTCAAAACGTTTAAAAGAATAAAACAAATTCCCAATGGTTTTAGATATTGCTTGTATTTACTTATTTGATATCTGAAGAGATGAATTTATAAATTTGCTATTGAGAAAGTCAGTTTTGTGACCACAGTGAAATCATTTCAAGTTAATTTTATTTCTATTAAAGATATTCATCAGTTGTTGTACATGTGCTATGATAAAAAAAAAATCCATTTGATGAATTTGTGCAAGATGTTGACTATTAAGACAGCTACCTTAACAAAGAGATGGGAACTTGTTTTTGTTGTTCATCCTCCTAGCTTCTTGATTTAATCATCATTTGCTAGAATCATTAAGGTTACTTTTTTTTTTTTTTTTTTTTTTTTTTTTTTTTTTAAATGGGGGGGCAGGGATACAAGAAAGTGGGTGAGGAGGAAATGTTGTCAAGATATATTTTTTTTTTTCCCTTTCCATTTTGTTACTTTTGTTTTGCTCATCTTCCAAAAATTACTCGCATATCAACAGCAACTGCTTTTTCATTTTGGTTTATTCATTTACTTTTTTAAAAAGTTTTCCTGTTGATGCTGCAGTTGCTTTAGGGCATTAAGGTAATTGATAGGGGCATGAGGGGTCGGGGGAACTATGTTATTATACACTGATCTATTTAATGTCTCCATCTTGATGGTTATATTTCAACAGTTGTACTCTTTTTTTATATCCTCGTTTACTGTCATTTTTATTTTTAGAACATACACATTTTATCTTTGTTTGAAACTTGATGGGGGAAAAAAAAAGAAGACTGATTCTACTAAAACTGATTCAATAATCCTTAATATTTTTTACCAATTAATATCACATTAAATATCTCACTAAATAGTATCAAAGTTTATAGAAATGTTGGACCATATTACCTTTAGGCACTCCTTTTTGATATCTATTAAGGACATGTTTTTCATTTACACCATAAATATCTGGTTGTTTGTTAGGGGTTAGTTTTATAATTTTTTTAAAAAATCCAAAAATCGTCTGCTAAAACAACCAGATATTGACGGTATAAATGAAAAACACGTCCTTTCTTAATTGAGATCAAAAAAGGGTGCCTAAAGGTCATATGGTCCAATAATCCTTAATATTTTTACCAATTAATATCACATTAAATATCTTGCTAAATAGTATCAAAGTTTATAGAAATGTTATGAGCCTCTATCTGTGACTTTGCCAAAGGATCTCCTCACACTACTGAGTCATTATTTCTCTGTTTATTATACAACATTAAAGTATTGCCTCTTTCTCATTAATCTGGAGTTTGCAATAAGCTTAACAAACTTATTTTACCTTTTTTGTTTTTTTTTTTACATTTGATCCCCTAAAATTCTCTTTTCACTTTATTGATCTTCCTTGTCAGCCCCTGGGTTGCTTCTTTCCACCCATCCACACCCATTGGCTCCCTGTCTTTTTAACATCTCTAAATCTGATTGCTCTTTCTATCACCCCCCCCCCCCCTCGTTTTCAACTACCTGAGGCTTATCAACATCCTGCTAATGGGAGAAAATCTCTAAAAATTAATCTCTCTCTCTCTCTCTCTCTCTCTCTCTCTCTCTCTCTCTAACTGCCACCCCTCTCTCTCTCTCTCTCTCTCTGCCTTCTCTCTCATACAATCTGCATCTTAAACTTTTGATTCATTCATCATACAAAATAATGACAACATGCCTTATATAATAATCATTAAGGTTCATTGATTTGTCCTGCTTACACACACACACACACACACACACACACTCGGGTTCATTTGTCCTCTTCTCTATAAAGAAGTCCACTTTATTGCAATATGGCTGATAATTAAAAGCATTTTCCTTTTTCTTGAACCACTTTTTTAACATTTAAAAAAAAAAAAAATTTTTTTTTTTTAAAATTAAAATGGTTGCCTTTTATGTAAAACTAGAAGCGGTCACCCGGCATCGCCAGGGTATAGGGGGAGGGATTATTTTTTAAGTTCGTCTCGCAGATCCATTATTACTCAATCATGAGTTGGATCCTTGTCGGATGCCCCATTAAAATCCCCATATATATAAAAAAAAAAAAAAACAAAAACAACCTTGCATTGATCCAGCCCCTCTGAAAATAAACATTAATGTCTACTATTCAAAATATCAAATGCAAAAAATATTCCATTCTGTTATCATTTGAATTTTATTTTTTAATCCTTTTCACAAATATAAATCGAATCTTTATTATTTTTGCTCAAAAACCAAACTCTGGTGATATTTAATGTTTATACATATTTACTTTGTCGTTAATTGTTTTATTTTCGAGGTTTCCTCAGGACATACATACACAACTTCCCTTTATATATGTATATTAGATGTTCAGTATTTGGTTTTTAGGGTTTGTAGAAATAGTAAGTCGATGGAATGGCCTAAAGTCAGTATCATCCAGACAGCGAGGGAGTCTATCCCCTTTTCACTAGCGCTAGACAAAAGAGTGTTTTGGCATTTGAGGAGCTACACCTACCACCAGCTCCCCGCTTTACCACACAGATCCCTGTGTTACTCCTATGCTGAGTTGGCAAGGGTCAATATCGAACCAGGAACTTTTTGGTTCCTAGTCAGACTGTCATGAGATATATTTGGGACTTTCACAAAATTGTTTTTATTTAACTGTCAAGAGCTAATCTCTCATTGAAATAACGTGAAGAGATATTTATGAGGGGTTATTTCCTATAACTCCAACCTAAAAAATGGGGAACCACTCTGAATGAATTTTATCTGTTAATTAATCTACCCATTATTTTCCCATTAAACTAACCCTAACCCCGTCTTCTTTTTTTCTAGTAGACCAATGAATAAATAATTTATAAAATTAATTCAGAGTGGTTCCCCTTTTTTAGGTTGACTTAAAAAAGTGTTTAAAACTGCACACTCACACACAAAAAGTATTCCTCCACAATCATTGAACACACATACATTTAATTCTGCTTGTAATATAAAAAAAAATTATAAAATAAAATTTAAAAACTGGACTTCTAAGGGATTAAACATGAACATTGCTATTGAATTTGGATGGAGTATTAAATTTAGAAAGACCACTAAGGCTTGGTAAGCAAATAGATAAGTTTTCTTTCCTTATCACTTGCACCTTACTATTTAGCTTACAACAAATCTCCCATAAAGATAAGGTTCACCCTCACCCCATCTTTTTTTTTTTTTTTTTTTTTTTTTTTTTTTTGTGAGGGTGTGCTCTGTAAGAGATAGCAAAAGATATATACTTGTTGGCTAACAATTTATGGGTTCAGAATGTAATACTTTGTTCCTTGAGCTGTGTAGATATAAATATACTAAAAATAATAAACAAATGTGTTCTAAAACCGATAACCTCCATGGTATCATTTGGAATGAAGTTGATATCTTTCATGAGGGGGAGAAGATGGCTTTCATGATTTCTGATTAAAACATGTTGATTCTTTAACTGATCAATGTTCAGCTTTAAAATTCATTTTTAGAATTAATTCTTCCCATGTGTCTACATTTTGATTCTTGTAAAATATTGGTGTGGTTCTGTTATTTAAATAATTTATTCTTATTACTTTAATTTCAGTTTTGTCTAATCCATTTTAATATGGAGAACAAATGCAAATGAATGCAAGGAATCTTTTAATTCTCAAGTCAAATGTGTAAATAACCTTAAAATTATTGAAGAGATTTTGTCTAAAAAAAAAAAAGCTTTTTTTCCCCTTTTTTTTTTTTTTTTTTTTTTTTTTCTCAAAATGGAATCCAAAGCAGACCTTTGTGCAAAAACTCAATACAAAAAGTGAACTTTTTTCTGTTAGAAGTTAGTCAGTTCTTCTTTTTAGTAACTGTTAGTCTCCACCAATCTGTATGATATCAGAGCCAGTAAAAGGACATGTGTAAAAAAACAAACCTTTCTCCCCCCCTCCTAAAAAGATTTACACTACATAATTTGATCAAATGTATTTTGTAATATTTGAAAAGAATTCTTTTATCTATTTACAATTTGAATGAAAATGAAAGCCAGAATTTTCTTTTCTCTCCTCCCTCTCATCCTCACAGGGCAATATACTTTTGCCAGACACATGCATAGAAAAGGGTTTTGTAATAGATCTATTCATCAAAGTGTGATTTCAAAACTCAATGCTTCTGTTGAAACTTATAATAATAAATTACCATAGAAAAGATTTTGGTACAATTTTATCGATATGTTAATCTTAATAAAGACGAGCCTAGCAAATAACAAAATGGAGTTTATATCACAATAGAAGTTCTCTTGAGCAACCAATCCTGTTTTTAATAATGTTTTTACCATATGTAAAATACTTATTATATACATATTCTTTATACAAAAGAGACCACAAATTCTTTGCCAATATTTAAGTCTTGAATCTACTAATTGATTTTTGTTTGTGACATACACATATTCATAATTCAGATTATCAAACTTTTTATTTTCTCTAAAAAGTTTTTCAACCTGTTGCAAATGAGCAGTGTGTAAATGTTTTTATATATTTCAATTCTCCCCTCTGATTCTACTTTTTCATCCTCTCAATAAACTAATATAGAGAAACAAGCTCATGAGAAATTATCCAATATGGCAGCAACAATAACCTGATGATTCAACTGATATGTTGTGAATGATATATTATAAATTTAGTTAAATAAAACAAATATTTAAAATTACAAGTAAAAATGATAATCTTTTTTAAATTGAACTCTTTTGTCTAGAAAAACTTAACATGTTTCAGTTTAGTGATTTTGTTATACATAATTGTGTGTGTGTAAGTAAAAAGTAAAGTCGCCGGGGCGGCCTAAAGTCGGTATCAGCCAATCAACGAGGGAGTCTATCCCCTTTTCAATAGCGCTAGACCAAGGAGATTGTTTTAGCATCTGAGATAGAGCGCCACGCCTACCATCAGCTCCTTACTTTACCGCACAGATCCCTGTGCTACTCATACGTTGAGTTGGCGAGGACCGGTATCGAACTAGGAACCTTGTGGTTTCTAGCCGAACGCTCTACCGACTGAGCTAACCCGGCCCGCTGCCACTGTCGATAAAAACAGAGACAAGGAAGCCGTTAAACAGTAATAACATTCATTTGATAAAGGGTATCTAACGAACCTGAAAATTTATGACAAAAAATTAAAAAAATAGTGACTCCAATACTCCATAATATCGAGTTCATTCATTTATATATTTTTAGTGCTTCGTAATAACGCCCAACTTTAAAAAAACATTTAAAATATATATATATATATATGAGTGCTCAATATCATTTATAGAGCATATCTTAATTAGGGTAGTGAAGACCAAGTCAACAGTACTTTGTAACTGTCAGTTTCTCACTTCTGCTATTTTCAAACTTGGTTTGAAAATCACATAGATGAGAAACTGACAGTTACCACTGTTGACTTTGCCTTCACTACACTTAGATGTGTGTGTGTATGCATGCATGCACACCATTGTCCTTGGTTCAATAAGTTTTTAATTTTTTTTTGTTTTTTTTGTAAACCTTTTTCTCCATAAATAAAAAAAAAAACAAACTGTCTAATATTTTCCACATCTATTAATTATTCATATTTGTAATCTGAGACGGCAAAAATCTGAGATGTGTTAATCCAATTATTTCAGTTTCTCTTATCATTCTTCATGAACTTCCTTTACCAATATTATTGTTACTTTTTCTTTTATTCTTTTTGTTTCAAATTGGCTTTTCTAAAGTTTTTGTCTGCTGCCCATTTTATGAATTAGAAATTTGCTTGTGTAAGCAAGGTGGAGGTCAATGGTGCACAGGTAGAATTTTTGGTTTGCAGTATGCAACCCCCACCCTACTCCCAAATATCTCCTCCTCCCCCTGCTTCCACTTTCATGGCAAACTTCTCTAACCGCTACTCTCTTCTTTTATCACCTCCTCCATAGTTCCACTGTTATCTCTAGTGTTTTTAAGTCTTCATGATGATGAATTTTTTTTTTTTTTGAAGATGAGAAGATAAAATTTGGAGGAAAAAAAAAGAATCGATAACAAAGGAATTGTTATGTTGAAGAATAACGGTGAACCAGATTGGCATTTCAACAGAATGACTAACAAGATAATCTTTCACAATCTTCACTCTGTGTGTGTGTGTGTGTGTGTGATTAATGAATTTCAAAATTTGTTTTGATTCAATACAAACTTTCAGTAGAACATGTTACAGTCATTAAAGATTTAAAATTGCTTGCCAAAATATTTTTAATGGTAATTTTCATATTTGGTCTTTATTTGACAATATTTACAATCTGAGTAAAAACTCTTACTGAAATGTTTATTATATATATATATATATATATATATATATATATATATATATATATACAAACGCACGTGAAGGGATTAAACACAGACATCGGAATTCTCCGTTATTATAAGCATTTCACTGACGCTGCCACAGTCGATAACAACAGAGACAAAGAAGCAGTTAAACAGTAATAATATTTGACAAAGGGTATCTAACGAATCTGAAAATTTATGACAAAAAATAATAAAAATAAGTGAATCCAATACTCCATAATATCGAGTTCATTCATTTATACATTTTTAATGCTTCATAATAACGCCTAATTTAAAAAAAACATTTTTTTAAATATATATATATATATATATAATAAACACACGCACGCACAAGATACATTTTGAAATATGATTATATCCATTTTTATTTCTCTACAATAAATACCCTTTATCAGTTTAAGAAAAAAAAAATTTACATCTCAAATTATGAAGCCAGTAAACCTTTCGTAATTCAATATTTGGATGTGATAAACAAATTTTGCAAAGTCCTTTTTGTGGACATAACTACCAATTGAGTGGTACAGTAAGGAAGTCTATCCCCTTTTCACTAATGCTAGACCAAGGAGATTATTTTAGCGTCTGAAGTGGAGCCACACACTTACCATCAGCTCCTCACTTAAACACACATCCCGGTACTACTCACATGGTGAGTTGGCGAAGGCCAGTATTGAACCAGGAACATTGTGATTTCTAGCTGGACACTCTACCGGCTGAGCTAAACAACTGAATCTATAATGTAGTTTGAATTAACTACATTTTTTCTTTAAAGTTCAAATGGAGTATTGCCCCCCCCACCCCACACACTTTACACTTGCTCTTACTGTCATTCTCATCTTGTTCTTTCTGAAATAAGACAACCAAATGACATTGTCAAGCCCTAGCACCTATATGATTTTCCCAACCCTATTGCCCTTATGGCAGCCCCAACCCCTTTTTATCATATGGGTGCTAGAAGGCGGTGGCTGCAGGTCTACATGTCCTGGGAATGACGTTAAACTCTATCTGATGGTGAGGTTCCAGTTTTGGAGGTTTGGGGAATGTGGAGCACCCCTTCATCACCATTGCTCCCTGGTCCACTCTGACCCGGAGTGGTAGTACCTGTTAGGGTCCCATCTATGGGTTAAATAGAAAAACAGTTGATAAATAAAATTGTATTATCCATTAAGAATTGATTTATTTCAAAACTTTATTGGCATTAAATGACCCAGTGAGGTTGATATGCCGTAAAACAAACCAAATGACATTAATGCTGTCTTTCTCATCATTTTCTCACCGAATCTCTCCTCAATTTGGTCAGTGTAACCAAATACAATTTTATTATAATTTTGATATTTGTATTTCCCAACTATTAATATGGGAAATCTCAAGTACCAAGCTTGATAAATCAAATTTCTTTTAAGATAACAATTTGAACTTTTTTTTGTGTGCAAGCCTCAACATGAGCTCATCAACAGACAACAATCAAAATATTGCTGTCATTGACTTAATAATCTTCTCACCATTTAAACAAATAGTCCTAAAGACACTTTTTCCCATGAGAAAATTTTTCTCTATATAAAAACAAAACAAAAACAGGTATTTATTATATAAAGAGGAAGTAATAAACACACATTATATTCTCTACAATAAATGATTTTGTTTCCTCTTTTATAGAAATTACTCAAACAGGTTTTTGTTTTTTCTTATACATAATGTCTGTCTGCTTTTTACTAAGATATATATAATATACAATAGTTTTCTTCTAGAATGCTAATACAAATGTAGCAAGAATGCACATAAGTATTTTTCCTCTGTATATTTATGATTGTAAAATGACCTATTTAATAATAATACTTTTTTTTATCTATTGTACTAAAAGTGCACTTTCTATAGATTGGTAAATGTGTTATTCAGAGATTTTCTTTGTGTGTTATGTCTGAGTTTGAAATATTCTTCACACACAATCATGGCATGTGGCTCTTGGTTATATAAGCAGGTTTTTCATTTTTATCACCTGATAATGGCTGGAGAATTGCCAGTCATAGCTGAACAGCCACACTGTCTGGTATGAGAAGGTTGAATTATCTGGCTTTAAGCCATCTTATCATAGAATTTTATTTATTTTTAAAGAAAATGTTTGGTTTGAAATTAACAATTTGATAAACCTTTTTTTTTTCTTGTCTAGTCAACAGGCTGAAATTCCTGATGACACAGACACGTTTTTGTTTTTTTTTCCTTTGGGGTTGGGGGTAGAATCATTTTATTGCCTAGCAACCAATTTGCCCTAACTGCCAACAACAACAACCTTTTATTTCTCTATATTTTCCTATTTTTATTACTTTTCACTTTTTAATTATCCTGATTGGTATTGCTTTCAAACTACTGATGTTACTCTAACAGACAATGATGACTTTCTCTGATAGATTTATTTCCCTTGTCTAGTCTGACACAAGGCATCACTAGATAAACTCCTTGTGAGCACATCTGTAGATAAACCTAATAATCTACAATGCAGCAGGTGCTTCTTTGTGGTATCCATTGTCCTAGTTAATCAGATTTTTTTTTCTTTTTCGTTTTGAGTCATTCATACAGACACGCAACTCTGATCTCATAACTTTAAAAAATCTATAAAAACCCTGCCCCCCCCCCCTACACTCTTCATTTATGCCTTTCAGATTTCTAATTTAAAATATCCTCTAATCTAAAGTTTTAATGGTTGACAAATGAAAAGAAGAAATGAGCAATAACATTTAAAAATTGAATCACATGAATTAACTTTACCAGTAATTTGAAAACGAGAAAAATATCCTGTTTTTTTTTTTGGGGGGGGTGAAGGGGTCTTTTTTCTTCACGATTCTTTTATTGTGATAAGCTGTTTTCCCCCATTTTGTACCCCCCCTTTTTTAAGCCCAAAACATTTTACAGATCTACAGATACACTTGATTAGGAGTGTGTTGACGGGGGGTGGGGCACTTGCTTGCTCAAAATGCCCCCCCCTCCAACAACAACAAAAAAAGATAATTTTTAACCCAACAACTCCGTTTCATTAGAATTTTATTTTTCTACAATTATTTTTAATGATAGATTTTATGGGAAATTTATAAAATGCGTTCGACCGACTCCCACCCCGGACAAGTGCGTGGCCACACCCGTAAAAAATAAAATGAAATAAAAATAGCTGTTAACTCTGGCACCAGAGATGGGTTTATTTTTTATAGCAATAAAAAAAAAAAATTGATTTGTTTTTGTTTACATTATTTTGGTTAAAACTGACGTTCTTTGATTTCCAGCTTTAGACATTTCCGACATCTGTTTTATGATTTTGCTTACTCGGTTAATAATTTGGATTTTCTTTTACTCTAATGATTTGAATTACCTCGAAGTTTACCAATAATATCTATTTAAATATACATTCTATGATTAAAAAAAAAAATATTTGACTATTCGTACCATATGATCTTTAGGGACCCCTTTTGCGATATCTATTCATAAGGACATTTTTTTCATTTACACCGTCAAAATCCGGTTGTTTGTTAGGGGTTAGTTTTATAATTTAAAAAAAAACCCTCTAAAAATCGTCTGTTAACAAACAACCGGATTTTGACGGTGTAAATGAAAAAAATGTCCTTATGAATCGAGATCGCAAAAGGGGTGCCTGAAGGTCATATGGTCCGACTATTTTAAGGTGGTGTAGTATTGATAAGTTAAAAAAAAATTGGAATTGACATTGTGAAGGTGATTTTATTTAAACTCACCAGTCATAGTTAAGCTATTTTTTAAACATTTTTTACTTAAATTCTTATATTTAACCTTTTATCAATATTATTCAATTCTTAAAATTTTAAAGGATAATTTAATTCATTCTATTTTCTTAATTTTATAAATCTCTACCGGCCTTTTATGTCAACGGGGAATAGATATTTGATGACACCGCCTGTTCATTCAGTTCAGTTTTTTAATCCCACGTGCACACTTGAACACTGTTTTACTTTCTGGCCACACCTACCTACATTTTATCAACCAGTTGCTGCTTGGCTTGTCTACTAATACTAACTGCTACTAGTATTGTTACTCTTATCGCTACCACCACTACTACTACTACTACTACTATTAGTAGTAGTAGTAATCTACCGTGCTATTCGAATTACTATTTCATGTGCTCTCACATACAAATACTATGATCTCTCTCTCTCTCTCTCTGCATCTGTGTCTCTGTCTGTGTTTCTCTCTCTGTGTCTCTCTCTCTCTCTCTCTGTGTCTCTCTCTCTCTCTCTCTGGTCTCTCTCTCTCTCTCTCTCTCTCTCTCTCTCTCTCTCTCTCTCTCTCTCTCTCTCTCTCTCTCTGCATCTGTGTCTGTCTGTGTTTCTCTGTCGGTCTCTCTCTGTGTCTCTCTATTTGGTCTCTCTCTATTTGGTCTCTCTCTCCCTCTCCCCGTCTCTCCCTCTCCCCGTCTCTCTCTCTCTGGTCTCTCTCTATTTTGTATCTCTGGCTCTCTGTCGGTCTCTCTATTTGGTACCTGTCTGTCGGTCTCTGTCTGTCTGTCTCTATTTGGTATCTCTGTCTGTCTGTCTCTCTCTATTTGGTATCGATGTGTTGGTGGTAGCCAAATGCAGTTTGGTAGACGTCTGTTGTTGGGCTGCCAACTTCGGCTAGTGGAGCAAGTTCACTGTTATCTCTGTTTAGACTTAGAGAGAATGAATCCCTTTTTCTTCTTCTTCTTCCACGCACTCAGCTGTTAGTTTCAACAATCCTCACATTTAACGAAGGTCGTCATCGTCATGAGGTAGTCGTCTTCGTTGTCGGCAGTCAGTCAGTCAGTCAGTGTTGCCTACTACACAACTGATAAAATATTTCCCTTTTTGAAAAATTCGATGCTTGTAAAGTCTCCTGCTGCTGCTGGTATCATTAATCAGTCTACGGTTCTTGAAGATTAGTCGACCTTCATTCTTCCTTCAATTTTTCTCTCCTGCTCAGGTCTACCATTTATGATTGATAGATATCTAATATCGATTATTATTATTATTATTATTATTCAAAATTATACACCCTTCACCCACTCCATCATGATCGCCTCTATGACTTATTGGAAATGATGATAGATGTTTTCCTCTTTTTGTCCATTATTCTTTTTAAACAAAGGAAGCGGAAATTAATTAATCATTCGAAATTATATTCAACTTTTTTAAAAATTTAAAATAAATAAATTTTTTTTCAACAATATTTTAATTTTGTACCTTTTGACAACACTCTTTTTGTTAATGCATTCCATTTATTGTTGTTGATGCAGTAAACACCAAAGTTATTTTAAGGAAATACTTTCTTTGCATTTGAAGGAATTCTTTTCTTATTGGCCATCCAGTCGGCGGGGCTTAGAATATGCTGACTGTTAGCTCAGTCGGTTGAGTACTCGACCAGGAATCGCTAGATTCCTAGTTCAATACTGGTCCCCCGCCAATTCAGCGAATGAGTAGCACAGATTGGGCAATATGATCTGTGTGGTAAAGTGTATAGCTGACGGTAGATGTGGCTCTCCACCTCAGTAAAAAAAAGAAGGCAATCTCCCTGGTCTAGCGCTAGTCAAAAGGAGATAGGCTCCCTCGCTGCACGGTAGTTACTGATATACCTAATCCCTTGTAGAGAGATAAGCCCCCTACTTAAAAAAGGGTGTGTCCTGGGTATAACACTAAATGGCATCTGATGGTGAGGCTCCAAAACTAGAGATCTGGGGGAATGTGAAGTACCCCTCCATTGCTCCTTGCTATGGATTAAATAGTACCACTATTGTTCTTCTACAAGGATGGTTGTGGCATTAAATAACCCATGAAGGATGATATTGCTTTAAACAAAGAAACCAAACCAACCTCTATTGCGACCAGGTCCACTCTGAGTGATAGCACCTGTTAGGAGGTCACATCTATGGGTAAAATAAATCTGTTTAAGCATTATTCGTATTCCATGGGAATACTTGATACCATATAACTGTAAATTATTAAGAATAGTTACTTGAAGCTATAATAGTTTACTAAGGATTGTTAGTTACTTGAAATTATATAACTGCAAACGAATGACAATTTTAAAATAGAAATCATTACTTCAAATATGATTATTAGTATGAGATAGGAATATTTGAAATACTATGCAAAAAAAAAAAAAGTTAATATGCAATTCATTAACTTCTAGGCATAGAATAACCCTAGATGGGTTGATATACCAGTAAAAGAAATCATTTTCTTATTAGACCAGACTTTTTTTTTTCTTTTTTTTTTTCTAACAAATTTCAGAAAATGAAATGTCATCAGGATTTTTAAGTTGACTCCAAAACCATTCCTAAGTGAATTAGATTTTGGTAAAAAGGAGCAATAACTGGTGCTTAAAAAAAAAAAAAAAAAAAAAAAAAAAAAAAAATTTACTGATTCTCCAAACTTTAACTCAGACCTAATATTTTAATTAAACTCTCTCTTTTGATCAATGATTGGAAATCTGGTCTTTTTAGATAATTATTACTGAATAGTGAGTTCAATACTTGCCAAATACTTTATACTTTATGGCCTTGTGCCAAAACAAAGCTAAGCTTTGTAAATAACTTAATACAGCATCTCTACACACGCACACCTCTCGACTTTTATTGACTCCTGGCCATCCAAGTTTTGGTCTATAGAAATTTAAGCATCTTCTGACAGATTTTGAATTCTTATTTACAAGAACTTAATCCTATTTTTTTCCCTATCACTGTATGAATATTTGTTGATACTTTTAATTAACAATAATAATAATGAAATTTATTGTGTACAGTGCTCAGGTGCACCACAACTCATCAAAGTTCATGTCTAGTACACAGAATAATGTATTAGTGTCCGGAACATGAACAGTTACAGTAATAATATGCATGTATGTGTGCGCATGTTCGCTTATGTGTGTGTAGAGGGGCATCAGGTATGGTGTTGGCGACTACAGGAAGCATGGAGGCCTTAAAGATGCAGTGTTTCGCAGCCTACAACGGAACGCGGGCAGCTTATTCCATGCCTCGACAATTCTGAGCGTGAAAAAATGTTTCTGAAAGTCATGTGAGCAATGCTATTTTCTGACTTTGTAGGCATGCCACGTATGTTAGAAACAATTATTATTACTTACCTATCAATTTTATCTGCTTTCACAAAATATTGGTAATACTTTTGTATCTTAGTAATAAGTTTCAAATAGTTAACCAATTAATGAAATATTGTTTAAGTCTTCCTGTTGTCTTTATGAAAAGTTTTAAATTAAAGAATATTTCTCAAAAATGTATTAAAAATTCTGAAATAATTTGTGTGGTGTGGGGGGGGGACTTTACTCAAGAATGCTAGTTAGCATTTTTTATTTTTTTTTTATTTTTTTTTTTTTTTTTTTTAAGGCTTTTTTGAAAGGAAATGATAAACATTAATAGTTTCTACACTTAATACAGGAATTTTGTAAGGGCCGGTTTAGCTCAGTCGGTATAGCGTTCGGCTAGGAATCACAAGGTTCCTGGTTCGATACCGGCCCTCGCCAACTCAGCGTATGAGTAGCACAGTGATCTGTGCGGTAAAGTGAGGAGCTGGTGGTAGGTGTGGCGCTCCACTAAGGGATAGACACCCTTGCTGTCTGGCTAATAGCGACATTAGGCCGCCCCGACACCTTTACTTTTACTTACTTACACTTAATAGCCCCCATTTTCACCTGAAAATCACTTTACCCTCTGCCAAAAAGGGAAATACATTAATTCCAAACACATTTCAGATGCTCTCAGTTCTTTTCACTTTTCAAGTGTATGATATAAAATTGCACACACACACACACACACCTTACAAGGAATTTAGATACTTTGTCCAGTTCAACTTAATATTAAACTCTAGTTATCATCCTATTAATTCATCAGTCATAAAGAAAGTTTTGTACAAGCCTCCCCCACAAAAAAATAATATAACAACTGAATGTGTTGATAAATCCATGATATTATTATTTAGATAAAATCAAAACTGATTTTTGCAGTCAGATAACCTCAGAGCCATTCTTTACAATTCAATGTTAAAATTAAATATAAGGGGCTGGGTTAGATCAGTCGGTAGAGTGTTTGGCTAGAAACCACAAGGTGCCTAGTTTGATACCGGTCCTTGCCAACTCAGCGTATGAGTAGCACAGGGATCTGTAAGTAAGGAGCTGACTTTTCGTTTAATATTTTACATAGTAGACATTAACATTTCTTTTCAGATGAGCTGGATCTATTTTTTTTACATAGGGATTTAAATGGGGCATTTAACTCGTGATTAAGTAATAATGGATCTGTGGGACTAACTTTAAAAAATCCCCCTCTACCCAGGCGACGCCGGGAAGCTGCTGCTAGTTTAATGTATTTTTCAAATGTTTCTCCTAAAAAGTCAATTTGATTTTTAATTTTTAATTTTTTTCAAAGTATTGTCAGTTGAAACTGCATCCATCTCCATTATCATTAATAGTAGTAGATATTTACATCCCTTTTGGTAGGATATATTTTACAAACATTCAAATAATCTGTTATAAGCATTGCATTATAACCCAGTTCAAATAAGTTTAGATGATTTAAAGAAGTTTCTTCCCCAATAAGCCATATTACACTTCACTATATCTACTACTATCTCAATATAGATCACCCCCTCCCCCAAAGTAATAATCGGCTTATTCTTTACTGTTTCATAATGGCCTATTTATAATGCAGATGGGGGAAAGCCCACCTTGTGTGTGTGTGTGTCCTACAAAGGCCAAGTATTTTTAGAAGACAATAAAAAAAAAAATTTAAAAAACTACCTTGAAGACTTTAATAGTCTCCACTGATTGGCTGATGTATAGATATATATAAAAGTTCAGCCTGAGTCCTTGGGCAGCTGTTGTCGGCTTTCTTTCTTTTGCTTTGGCTGAACTAATAACCTTTCTCTTTCCATTCAACTAGTACATCACATTAACATAGCAAATCCTTTTGTACTTTATGCAGTTATTAAGAAGTTAATTACTAAATCTACAGAACAAAAAGTTCTTTTGTATTATTGAGCACATTAACCTGCTGACTCTCTCTCTCTCTGTGCATAAAATACTTGATAAAGAAAATAAACAAAAAGTTATCTTTTGTCGTCATTAAAATGGTTGAGTGATTGTAATGTAAAAAAAAAAAAAAACCGCAAAAGTGAAAACTTGGATGTAAACTTCAATAGTTTAAAAACTTGTTTAATAAAACTCATTGGCCACCGAGTTGGCGGGCTTAGAATATGCTAACTGTTAGCTCAGTCGGTAGAGTACTCGACCAGGAATCGCTAGATTCCTAGTTCAATACTGGTCCCCACCAATTCAGCGAATGAGTAGCACAGATTGGGTAATCTGATCCGTGCTGTAAAGTGGATAGCTGATGGTAGGTGTGGCTCTCCATCTTAGCTTTTAGAGAAGGAATATATAAATTCCTTCCATTTTTTTAAAATTCATCTACCGATTTTATTTTGGATAACCACTATTAAAATTTAGTATTCAGTATAAGTATCAGGGTGTGTCAAAAGATTTGCAATATTTTGGTATGTGTTAGTTTGCAGTGCATATATCATGTAACCAAAACAACTATGAAAGGGTACCTATTGCAGTTGGTAATATAATGGGACCATATGACCCTTTAGGCACCTCTTTTGTGACCTGGATTCATAAGGACATGTTTTTCATTTACACCGTCAAAATCCGGTTGTTTGAACCTTTGCAAGAACCTTAATGATCAGGCTAAAACCATGGTTTCCAAGGCCATGCTCCAAGCCATAGAGGCAAATCCTGCAAGTAGCGCTTTGAGAGTATCAGGTGAGCTTGGCATCTTATAGTCCAGTGAAGTATGTCACCTTCTTGACCCCTGGCAAAAGCATCTAGAGCTGCCAAATTTTGCCTCACATTACCAAAATATTGCAAAACTTTTGATTCGCTTTAGTTTTTCATGGAACTCATTAACACCTTTTTTATTTTCTAGACAAAGTAATTTGTGTATATTTACAAGGTTTTTTTAAATTTATTTTACTCTTACAAACAATTGCTTTATGTTAGTTTTTGTTTTCTTAGTTTTAATGATCTTTGTAAAAGTTTTTTTTTTTTTCATCTCTTATTAGAATGAGATATGATTCTGAAATTCAGTCATTTTTTTTCTTCTATTTTAGTATTAATGTTAATACCCCATGGACACTTTATAAATAATATGCACATCAGTGTAATATGGAGTTGTTGTACATTTAATAACATTGTAAGATTTACTTTGCAAATTTTTTGATCCTGTTAAATCATTTTACTTTTATGCATGAAAGAAATGACTATTCAGTTATTTTTATATCACTCACGGCATCAGATAAATATTAACGTTTGGTTTTTAGTTAATTTATGTAGACGTTTTTACTCAAAATGTTTGACAATTACAACTGAAATTTTATTGCTCAACTTGCATAGTTTGTTTTTGTTTACATACAACACATTAGTAAGGGTACTTATGACTATTAAACATTATTGTACTAATTGGGGCAGTTTAGCTCAGTCAGTAGAGCATTCACCTAGGAGTTGCAAGGTTCCAGGTTCAATACCGGTCCCACCAACTCGGTGCATGAGTAGCACAGCTTGGGTAATCTGATCTGTATGATAAAGAATCTGGGAGCTTTAGGTATGAAGCTCCACCTCAGCAAAATTCTCCCTGGTCTAGTACTAGTTAAAAGGTGATAGACTCCCCGTTGTTTGACTGATACTGACAGTAGGCCACTCTGCAGACATTACTTTATAATTAGTCTGTTGTATATCCCACGAGAGAGATAGACTCACTGATTACTTTGATTTATTTTGAGACCAATTGGGGGGGGGGTCTTTTATTTGTGCCACTTTTCTGAAGACTTTCAGAATCAAAATATTCAAAAGGTAAAATGTCCTCATGTCCCAAACAAGTCAACACTATAACAATGCCCCCCCCCCTTCTTACTTCAATGTGCATATTCTCAGTTTTTATAAAGTGATATACATAACGAGTCATTGCAGTAAAATTCATTGTATCAAATTAATTGCTCTGATACGGTTTTCCTAAACATCTTATTAAAGTCTTAAAAAGCTATTATTAAATTCCAAATTTAGCAACAAATTTACCACACAATGAATTTACTTAAAAACCTTTAAGAATTTATATATATATATATATATATATATATATATATGTGTGTGTTTAAAAAATACATTATAAAGCAGATTTTGACAGGGTTGTTTTATTTTCTAACAAAATATTTTTTTCAAAGTCCCAGATTTTCACTTATTCTAATGTGTGTTTAATTGCGAGGGACTATTTTTACAGCAAAACCTTTTTGTTGTTGTTGTTAATGACCAAGCAGTGTTTGTTTTAGTTTGTTTACTAAAGAGAAGTGAAAAGTCATGGACTATTTAGAATAATTCATCATCTGATCAATAAGATGAAAGGAATGCAGATATTGCATGTGCACACGTGTGTGTGGCGTGTGCGTGTCTCTTCTTTGTTTCATCTGTTTTGTCCCTTAGGCTAACAAAATCAACAGGTTTCAGTAGCAGCTGGTATAAAAGTTTTAATAGTTCAGTGAACTACTTCATTCAACTGACTCTAGATCTGTATGTGTATCCTTTACTATTCTTCTTTTAGATTTTGTTAGGCTTTTTCTTAACAATGGGAACAGGATTTGTTTCATTGGGAATAAGTATAGACAAAATAAACATAAAATCCAAACTGTGACAAATCTTAGATATAACATTCTCTCTTTCTGCTTGACCCTTTCAAAAGGGGTGCTCTTGATATGACTAGCATTCCCTGTTAATTTTTTTTTTTTTTAGGTTGTTATTTAATCATATTAGATAAATAGTGCTGTGTAAATGGAGTTCAAAACTGTTTGAATTATGCAAATATCTTCAGTGGTTCAAAAGTTATGAGAATTTAAAGCCCTGAAATTGGATGGTACAAAAGTGGACTAGAAACAAAACAAAAAAAAAAAAAAAGGGTCCTGTTTATACTTCTGGGTGTCTTCTAATTGAGTGTAAAATTTCAAGAATATTGATGAAGATTAGCCACAAGGATTTTGAAAAACAAAGTAGCGTGTAAAAATTAGTTTAAAAAATGGTCATATTTTATGTTTTTGGCTGTTCAGAATAAAATATCATTTTAACTCACTGTAAAAAAAAAAATAATTCAATGGAATAAAAATTACATAAGAATTACATATTTAGAAAGATTTTCTTTTCTTTCCAACCATATAAATATTTTTTAAGATTGAACCAGAAATACCCGAGAAATTGCGATTTGAACCAAGGTGAAAAATTGTCAATGTCCAATGATTTTACGAAATGAACTGGTAATGCTGATATGACATTGAACTGCTTCTAGCGGTGAGGCTCCAGTTCTGGAGCTTGGGGAGTGTAGAGTACCCCTTCAATGCTATTATTTCCAGGTTCACTGACCCGGATTACTAATACCTATTAGTCTCACCTATGGGTCAAATAGACCTGTTCAATCATTTACTAATGATTATTATTAGTTACTTGAAACTATACAACTGTGTGCAAATTATTTGTATTAGATAGGAATACTTGATATCACATAACCGTGTGCAAAATAAACAAAAAAAACAAACTCTTAAACTAACACACAAGTAATGTTATTCCCTAACATCTAAGCATAAAATAGCCTTGGATGGGTTGACATGGCATTAAAATCCCTGCCCCCTTTAAAGATATAACAAAACCTGTCACTTGAAATATGGCCTTTATAAACTGGCTGTTGTTATCAGAAGTTTATTGAATGTACATATAAAATCTTGACATAGCAGGGAATTATTGGATTAACCAAAAAGTTTGTGTGTTTGGGGATGTTGTTAGGTGGCATTAAGAATTTTAAAAAATTTTTAATTAATGTCATTCAAGAAGATAATTTTGGTTGTATTGGGATATGTCATTTCAGTTTGGATTTTTGTTTTAAATTGTCAAAATTGGAATATTTATGTTTATTAAATTTAATATTGAAGATGCAATAAAATAAGATTTTAAGTAAATGATGCTAATAATGCATTTGAAATATGCAATATATTCTGTCAAGACATGAGAGAATAATCAATGTTTTATGATAGAGATAGCCAACATGCCCAAAATAATTAAATCAAGTGTTGAAAATCATTTATATATCATCACTTAAATGTTTGGTTTCTGAATAGGTGAAAAGAAAAAAAAACCTACTGGATGATATTTAAATATTCTGTCAGTGTTTCGGTTTAGCTCAGTAGAGCGTCCTCCTAGGAATCACAAGGTTCCTGGTTCGATACCGGCCCTCGACAACTCAGCGTATGAGTAGCACACGGATCTGTGCGGTAAAGTAAGGAGCTGATGGTAGGTGTGGAGGTCCGCCTCAGACGTAAAAAAAAAAACCAAACCTTCGCCTTGGTCTAGCTCTAGTGAAAAGGGGATAGACTCCCTCGCTGTCTGGCTGATACCGACTTTAGGCCACCCCGATGACTTTATCTACTATAGTTGCTGAAAAATTTCCATTGACCATTTTGTCTGTTCAATAAATAAAGCAATTTTATCAAATTTACGGTCAGTTTTTATTGTGCTATTTGTAAATGTTTAATATCGGTTCTAAGACAATGATTCAAATGATAGAATCTCTAAACTTGTGTGTATGTGTGTGCAAATTCTTGTGCATGTTAAGCTAATGTTTTGAATAATTTTAGAGTTGTAAAATCTTTAAAAAATTGACTATCAAATAATCTTCAAGAAAATATTTGTCCATTGAAAGCACTAATTATATAGTGTAACACTATATCATGTTTTCAGTAAGAATTCAGTCTTTAAAATTGAAGTTCCATTTTTTTGAATTGAGTCTATAAATAAAAATATTTGTGCACCCATTAATTTCTCTCTCTAACAAACTAGTTTCTGTTTTATTAAAGGCTGCCTATCACCATGATGGGTTTAAGGGGGGGGTTTGTGTTTCATGTAACACTCTCAAATGACAGCATAAAGACTAGAGTGTTGTCAGGCTACATGACCACATAATACTTGAGTCTTTTGCTATCTTACAGTGCTGCTGCTGCTACTACTACTACTACTACTACTCTTTTCTCTCAAGATACCATTTCTTACATTACCATGACTGCCAATGTTATTAATGATATTCTCATAATTTCTTATCTTTTTATTTTTTCTGCTTTTCCTTTTTTGTATGAAATGATGCATTTACAGTTAGTCTTTCGTGTTGTACTTTATCTCCACATTTTCATCAACTCTTATGTCATTTGGCGTGATGATACCTGTTTCATCTTTATTTTCTTTTTTCCTATTCAATATTCTTTTGGCACAGTCGGTTCCACTCTTCTGGTTACCATTTTTTTTTCTTTCATCATCAAAATCTACCAAAGCTAACTGAAAAAGTGATTAAGTCTGCTAAATAAGGGATCTTACATTTCCTCTATGCATGTTATATGCGCACGCTCTCTCTCTCTCTCTCTCTCTCTGTGCGCGCTATATGCCATCTCTCTCTCTGTTCTCTCTCTCTCTCTCTCTGTCTCTCTCTCTCTCTCTCTCTCTCTCTCTCTTTCTCTCTCTCTGTCCAACTCTCTCTCTCTGTGCGCGTTATATGCCAACTCTCTCTCTCTCTCTCTCTCTCTGTCTCTGTCTGTGCGCGTTATATGCCAACTCTGTCTCTGTCTGTGCGCGTTATATGCCAACTCTCTCTCTGTCTGTGCGCGTTATATGCCAACTCTCTCTCTCTCTGCGCGTTATATGCCCCCCCTCTCTCTCTCTCTCACTGCTTGACTGCTATTAGTTTTTAATGTGCGTCACAAAAGAATTATTTCTCTTCACATTTCCTCTAATGAGCATTATTACCATCTAATCAAGTGGACTCTTCCACCGGTGAGTTCCAAACTCAGCACACCTTCCCCCCCCTCCCCAATAATCCTCTTACCATTTACAATATCAATCACTTTTAAGCTTTCATCTTTTACCTTGGCACATAAACTACTTGTGAAGATGATTGTCCTCCTGCTGGTTTTCTATGAAGCCTTTTTGTTGAAAGTACTGGTTCCTGGCAGATCACACAAGTTAAGCAGCAGTCAACCTGTTCACTGTTTAGATAGGTGACTAATTAATGACCTCAGGTACTATAAGCAAACCGGTCATGTACCTAAAAAAAGGGGAACCACTCTGATTGACTGATAAATTATTTATCTACTAGGAAAAAAGACAGGGTTAGGGTTTAGTTTAATAGGAAAATAATGGGTAGATTAATTAACAGATAAAATTCATTGAGAATGGTTCCCCTTTTTTTAGGTTGGGGTTTTCAGAACCTCAGAATTTCATCACTCAGCATTTAGGTGAAAATGGGTTTCATCAGACATAATTAGTTTGTGGATAACAGACCCCATTTTCAGTTCTTGCTTCTTGTTGAAGACAGGTAATGGTCATTCCTGAAAGTCTATTGGTTTTAATTCTTGCACTAGATGAATTTTTTTTTTTATGGTTAGATATGGAATTTCTTCAAAATCCAATGCTGTGATCTGCGGAAAATAGCCAACTGCCTAAAATGTCTTTGAATTGATATTCTCAGTTCTTATACTGGAATAGAAGGAAGCACGTGGTGTAATGGTTAAAGTCATGGGAAATGGACTTGTCGCCCCGAGTTCAAATCCTGGACGTGGTAATTACATTTCACTTAGTGCTAATACCCTTGGGAAAGGTATGAATCCTACTCTCCCTCCAGCTATGGGTAAATAACAGGGCAGACTGCGCTCTTTAACCTTGGTTAGGCAACCGGTCTAGGAGAAGGAAAACTCTGAATTCAAACCTGTTAAACTCCGCTTAAGAAATTGACCTTGTGTCACATCCTGCTCGTGCGGAAGGGTTGGTAAATATATATACTGGAATAGAATCAAGTAGACCATGTCAAGTTGGAAATATACCTTTGCTCTTGAAAACATTGAATGACACCTTAGATGGTTGGTCTTGAGAGACTATTTTGGATATTAAAGTGGTAGCGATATATTCTTTGCAAACAGAATGTTGAATCTCTCGGATCTTAAACTACAGTGAAATAGATTTTAAAAAGTTATTTATTTCTAAAAAAATTGAGTTTTTGTGCCACCTGCTATCTATGTATAGTGTATGTGTGCGTATTATGTGTACACAAGTGAACAATGAAGAAATGATTTCTTTCTTTTGTTCTATTGTTTCTAGTAATGATGCAGTGGACCTTGTAAGTATCAAAGTAAGGCCATGTAAGATTCAAGGTTATATATATATAAATTATAACTGGTTGAAACAAATAACTCCGACACGAGTGTTGAACATAACAAAATGGACTTTAATAAAAGCACATGGAGAGACATTTACGACATGAAGTACATATACATGAAACAAAATACATAGTGGATAATATACATACATAGATACATAAGAAGAGTTACATAGAAGATATGTTTAGTTATGGAGAGTCCATAGACTAAGGTCACTTACTAGTGTCTGTAATGGGGGGCCGAAGCCCCCATACGAGAAGGTGTAGACATAAATGTCTAACCCATGGTAGTCACGTCCTGAGAAGCAAGAGTTTGAAACAGGCGCTTAAATACATCAGACCCTGGTGGTCAAACCGGGAACCCAGAGGGAAGATAACTCTTCCAGATCCAAGACAATCCAACAGCCAGAACTTGTTTTCTAATCAAAATATTTTCTTCTTGATATAAGGGTTACTTTAAGCAGTTGTGATCTAACTAAAATTAGCCCTCAGATGTTAATGTGATATATGATGAAGCCTACTTAAAATTGGAGTCAATTATCTGCTTATTTCCAAGTGGCCAGTAATGAAACATCCCTTTATATTTATTAGCATCACAAAAATCAATTGTTCATACTATATAACTCTGATTTATATCACAGAATAAAGTATTTTGTCTTGAATACAAGGAGTCTTCAGATGCTCATGAAGGAGGATCATGATATTTATCAAACAATTAATTCTAACACAAGTAGAAACCAATTCCTCTTGAAACTTTTCTATACTTGATATGCCAAACTCTAAACATTTCTTAGATTGTAACTAAAAAATTTTTGCAATTTGCATACAGTTTGGATGTTAGATCTTTAGGATGATGACATACAGTAATTCATCTTCTTGGCATTTCTCGGGGGTGGGAGGTACTGGACAGTGCCCATCTCTTTTTTTGAATAATCTGACAGGTTGTGCTAGGTTACATGGTACTTGCAGCAAGGAATAATAATAATAATAATAATAATAATGAAATTTATTGAGTAGGTGCACACCTCGTCAAAGTCTCATGTCTAGTACACAGAATAATGTATTAGTGTCAGGAACATGAACAGCGTACAGTAACAATATACATGTGTGCGTGTACGTGCATATGTGTGTTGATGGGAGTATCGGGTATAGTGTTGGTGGACTACAGGAACCATGGAGGCTTTGAAAGATGCAGTGTTTCAGCAGCCCACAATGGACGCAGGCAGCTTATTCCATGCCTCGGCAACTCTGAGTGTGAAAAACTTAGAAAAAGTCCACACAAAACAAAACTTCCTTTTTATTTGACCATGTAAATTTCACTTACTCCTCCCCTCAAAAAAAAAAAAAAAAAAAAAATGTTGCCCACATAAAAATCTTTTCAGCTTGTTACTATAAAGGATTACCAAGATTCACCAATTTCAACCTTTTTCTTTTTCTTCCTCCTTTGTGCTTTTATTTTTCAATTTGCCCTTAGTACATTTTCTCTGCATTTTAACTTGGTCTATTTCCAACTCAGACCAACACTTACACAAACGTTGTTGTCCCAATTTAACCACCCCCACATCCCACACCCCACAACTCAAATGTCAGCTCTTATCTCTTTATCAACATTATTCCACATGGACATCAAATCTTCTAATATTAAATCCGAGTTGTATATGTAGTTGGTCAGCTTGTAAGCCTACCCAACACACACACACACACGGACACTTGTCATTCTGTAAGAATCTTTTTCTTAATGTAGTGAACATTCTATAAATGTAATGCATGTACATACTTTATATAGATATGAATACACAATGTGAACTCCATAAAAACATCTGCCATGTGCGTGTCTTATAAGATGTTTGGCAGAAAAGACTGGGTCAGTAAGCATCAGACCAACCTCTCTCTCTATCTCTATCTCTCTCATATAATGATTTTTTTTAGCTTCTTGGGCAGTAACATCAAAAAGCTGTTATCAACTATAATAGGGTTCGATCATGTGTGTAATTGTCCACCAGGTTTATTGATTGAAACTTCTGTATAAGTTTTTTTTTTTTTTTTTTTTTTTTTAAATTTTTTTAAGGGTGGGGGTGTATTTATTTATTTATTTTTAAAAATATATATATGCTCGTTTTTATAGTATTTTACTAAAGATAGTTACCAAAAAAAAAAAAAAAAATTATTTGGTTCACTTTGTACTGTCCCACAAAGTAAAAAATGAGTTTTGAATTTTGTACAGTGATTTTTTTTTTTTTTTTTTTTTTTTTTTTTTCAATTGATGGTAATTGATGCAAAATAAATCCTAATTAATCAGATTCTTTATTAAACAATCAAATGAAATAGTTTAATTCATATCAATTCATTGAAGACTGTTTTAACTTGAATGTTTTGAAATGGCAAATGAAATTTAGATATTTCTGAAGATTTAAAAAAAAAAAAAATTTTTCATAGAATGTTATGGGGAAATCAGCTTAATGATTTATGTACCTTTTTGTGTACCATTATTTTTATTCCTATTTTTTACTTCTCCAGTAAACACGTGTTGTGAACAGCAACTGATTTTTCTGTTCATAAAAATAGAATAGATGGTCACTTGAAAATTGGAAACTGAAATTAGTCATTCTTCTTAAAAATTGGACTGGTTGATTTTTAAGTTAAATTATTAATGAAAATAAAATAAAAAGTGGAGTTAGATGTTTAATAATATTATCTGTTTTTGTAAACTTTTCTTGAAAATACCATTTCTCTATTTATTCATTAAAGAATTTATTTCTACTCTATATAAGTCCATTGTGGGCTGCCGAAACACTGCATCTCTCAAAGCCTCCATGCTTCCTGTAGTCCACCAACACTATAACTGATACCCCTCTCCACACACATATGCACGCATATTATTACTGTATGATGTTCATCTTCCTGACACTAATACATTATTCTGTGTACTAGACATGAGACTTTGATGAGTTGTGGTGCATCTGAGCACTGTATACAATAAATTTCAATTATTATTATACAAAATAGTTGCAGAAATCAGGGGAGATAATTAGAATTCATTTGGCTTTCTATTCTTTATTTTTTATGTATTTCTTTATCTGCCTTTTTTTTCTCCCTTTTTACATATCTTTTTATTATTATTAAACATATTTCCCAAGTTTCATGATGTTCTACATGAAATAAAAACACACAAAAAAGCAAATCTGCTGTTCCCATCCACCAGCTGCTGTGAATGATTGATAACTGTATAAGCTTTCATCTTTGTTACATTGTCTAAAAATACAAAATGTGCCTTTCGTTAATCTCCAGCTGTTTCATAACCTGTTTAATTTTTTTTTTTTTTTTTTCAAGTCAATCTTTGTGCTGATTAGTTAAAGGTGTTCTTATTATATAAAGAAAATTTGCTATTAAGAGAAAAGACATTTCTGTTATTTGATCTTAATCCTCTCCTCCTCCTAAAATGCAAATTTTTATGGTTTCTACTTTAATACTAAAACATTCAGCTATTATTATCTGTGGCTTACTTTGTTTTGTTTTTTTTCACATGTTGATTTTATAATTGTTTTTGTATTTGAGAGAATCCTACAAATGAGCAGTTCATGACATGCAATACTCCACTTTGGCCCTATCTTGGGCTAGACGGGTGGTCGCTGAGGCCCCCTCCGATCAATCGGCTGGTCACGTCAAGCCCTATATAGCACCTATATGATTTTCCCAACCCTATTGCCCTTATGGTAAGCCCCAACCCCTTTTTATCATATGCGTGCTAGAAGGCAGTGGCTGCGGGTCTACATGTCCTGGGAATGACGTAAAAATTTATCTGATGGTGAGGTTCCAGTTTTGGAGGTTTGGGGAATGTGGAGCACCCCTTCATCACCATTGCTCCCTGGTTCACTCTGACACGGAGTGGTAGTACCTGTTAGGGTCCCATCTATGGGTTAAATAGAAAAATGTATTTATAAAAAAAATTGTATTATCCATTAAGAATTGATTTATTTCAAAACTTTATCGGCATTAAATGACCCACTGAGGTTGATATGCCACAAAACAAAAACAAAACAAAACAAACCAAACCAAACCAGAATCATACAAACTTTGCCTTGATTTTAAGCTATGAAACTTTAGTGTGGATAGTTAAGAATTTAGATATTTGAAAAATCACTTTTTTTTATAATTATAAGGATATTTACTATAGTTTATTATTTCAATCATATGCAACCATTAAAACCTTAAGGATTAAGACTGATACTTGAAACCTTTGCTAGACAAACTTAGTAAAATAGGCCACAGAAATTGTATCATCTTAGTATACATTTTGTGTATGTATATAAGTAAAACCCTGGTCAGAACTATTGGTACCCATGAAATTTCAGTACATAATGTAGGCTGGGGCTTTAGAATACACCAACTGTACCACTGTAGAGGGGTAAGACCCCCAAATGGGGACACCTGTTGGCCATGGGTGGTGACTTGTGATGTTTAAGATGGAACCCTGGTGGCTGAGCATTCCATGGTATGCAACACACTACTATGGCTCTATGCATATATATGGATGTCCAGAACAAAGAGCCAATTGTCTTAAAGGTTATATAACATGGAATCCCTTTTGAAACTTTAAAATGTATATATTCAAATAGGGAAAATTTAATATAAAATGTAGCTAATTCTGCTGAACATCCTCTCCTTTCTGTCTGTCTCTGTGTCTGTCTGTGTGTGTCGGTCTCTGTCTGTGTGTGTCTCTCTGTCTGTGTGTGTCTGTGTCTGTGTGTGTCTCTCTGTCTGTGTGTGTGTCTGTGTGTGTCTGTCTGTCTGTGTGTCTGTGTCTGTCTGTCTGTGTGTGTGTGTCTGTGTGTGTGTGTCTGTCTGTGTGTGTGTCTGTCTGTGTGTGTGTCTGTGTCTGTGTGTGTCTGTGTCTGTCTCTGTCTGTGTCTCTGTCTGTGTCTCTGTGTGTGTCTCTGTGTGTGTCTGTCTCTGTCTGTTTGTGTGTCTCTCTCTGTCTGTCTCTGTGTGTGTGTCTGTGTCTCTGTGTGTGTGTGTGTCTCTGTGTCTGTGTCTGTCTGTGTGTCTGTGTCTGTCTCTGTCTGTCTGTCTCTGTCTTATGCTGACATAAAAAGAAATAATGTCCAATAATTACCTGCATACAATAGTTGAATAAAATGATTTTGTTGGTTTGACTATCAATTCTCTTTTGCCTTGTCAGACAATTCTCTTTTGCCTTCAACAACTCTTTTACTCTCTCTCTCTCCCCTTTATTCTCTCTCTCTCCTCTTTATTCTCTCTCTCTCTCTCCTTTTTAGCCAGGAATTAGAATTAGACCATGTCTTTTTTTCCCTTCTTTTTTCACCTCTGGTATGTCATGTGAAATGAAAACTAAACAAAGCATACACATTGCATATTTATGAATCTATTTGATGAGATGTTTCTAGTCTATCATCAAACTTAACCCTTCACCCCCTACTGTCATCAGATAACAATTGTATAAAAATGCACAAAGTTTTCTTTTCCTTTTTTTTTATTTTGTATTATTTCCTTTCTACTCACTGCTTTAAACTATTTGATCTGTTACACCTCTTCAAACTAACACCAGGGAAGGGTGTTCATTTTTTTTTTTCTCTTAAAAAATGTTCAATGAGAATTTCTCCCTCAATACCAATAGCCAGCAATCATCCCCCGCCACCAGATAATGATACAACTTCAGAGTAGCCACTAATTTAAGTGCACCATTCAGACCCTGACTGATATATTGAGCCAATGGGGGTAAGGCATGTTTGCTTTATGCTTTTGACCCAAATTGTTGAGACAGGTGTTTTTCAGGTGCAACCAGTTAATTAGTACTTGGTCAAAATAAAGATGCAGTTATCTCCCTTGACAAAAGGAGAATGAAAATCGTTTAAGAAATGGATTTCATTTAAGTCGATCAGGATTTAAATTTGCCCTTCATAAAATAAAACTCTTCATTCAAATGTGTTTCTCATTGTTAAAAAAAAAAAAAGCATGAATTTTCTTTAATCCTTAGAATACCAAACAAAGAAAAAGAATTTATCAAACTAGGATAAGCAGTCTTTCTTTGTCTAATGTATTAGCCTACTACTTAGCTCATGTAAGTTATTTTAACCCAGGTAACACCTGGTGATCTTTGTAGCCTTTTTCTCTTGGTAAAGGACCCAATAATAAAATGTCTTTTTTTTTCTTTTTTTTTTTTCTTTTTTTCTTAAATACTCATCTTCAACTTGTCTATATCTCTAAAATATAGATGCATTAATGTGCTTATTTTGGAAATTGATAATTGTTGGCTAATGTAAAATTGGGGTCTGCACTTTTCTACTTGAGATTTATCTTTTGAGATATGTCCTGATAAGTTGACAATGAGAAATGTTAGAATGACTTGTCATCTTGTCTTTGCAAACCTTTACATTCAATCTTAATATTGGCTTTGACAACAACTATAACATGTCATGAGGGATCTTTAATCTTTCTGCCATTTCGTCTTTCTCTTCTACATTTACCCTTGTATTCCTCATGATTAGAATAGTAATCTTGTTTATAAGATTTCTAAGATATTGTCGTTAAATTTAAAAAAGAAAAAAAACTTTAGAAAATTTCTGAAGAAATCTTTCTCTTCTATCCAATGATAAAGTTTCTCCATTGGAAAAAAATAATTCCATCATTATAGCAAAGTCTGATGTTGAAAGACCCGAAACTTCCCAGTGACCCATGCATGCTACATCACTGACGACACATACCAGTGCCCCAAATCCCTTTATTTTGAGGGTCAGTTTTAAAAGAATTGTTAAAATCTTATTTCCATCAAGAGTAAAAGTATTAACTTTCCTTTTGATCTTTTATTAAATTGTTTAGTAAAAATATTTGTAAATAAAATCAAAATTTTAAGTATTTCTTTATGTAGAAGAGTCATCCCGTCATTATGTAATAGTTAGCAAGCTAGTCTCGCAGGTCCATTACTACTGAATAGTGAGTTTGATCCTTGCTGGATGCTCCATATTTGTGACCTTATGTCAAATCCTAAACATGGGGTAAATTATTTTATTTCTTATTTATTTAGTCTTTATGTAGAATAATGAACTTGTATAACAATTTAAGCTCAAATTGTTTGGTCGACTTCTCTACATTTTGCAATACAAAGAGTTCTTGTTTTTTTTTAAAAAATAAGATCCATATAAATTTTTTTTTCCAAGTAAATATCAAGTCTTTAACTAATAATATTCATTTCAAGCTTAAATAAAAAAAAAAATATCTTTGTTACAATGGGCAAAAGTTCCTTTTTTTTTTTTTTTTTTTTTTTTTTTTTTGTGTGTGTGTGTGTGTGTAAATAACATCTTTGACTGCATTGTCTTGAGTTTTCTATCTTTTTATTCATTAGACTAGATCTATTTATGTTTAAATGTATGTTCATTCTTTTTTTTTTTATTCCTTCTAAAACTTAAGTGTTCCATCTTGTATAGAAATAAAGTAAAGTCGTCGGGGCGGCCTAATGTTGGTATCAGCCAGACAGTGAGGGAGTCTATCCCCTTTACACTAGCACTAGACCAAGGAGATTATTTTAGCATCTGAGGTGTAGCGCCACACCTACCATCAGCTCCTCATGTTACCACACAAATCCCTGTGCTTCTCATACGCTGAGTTGGCGAGGGCCGGCAGTACATTCTGACTAGGTATCAAACCAAGAACGTTGTGATTCCTAGCCGAACACTCTACCGACTGAGCTAAACCGGCCCTTTATATATATAGAAATATCTCTGCTAAAATGTTTTTCATTTGTGCCATTGATGACATTAATGAATTTCAATGTGACCAAGCTTTTAACTTAAAAAAAAAAAAAAAAGGGGTGAAGAGATCTTTTTTTAAAGATGATCCAATTTGTTTGTATGGATCTCCAGAATGGTAAATGGCATTCGGGGGTGGTTGGTTGGTTTGGTCCTCCTCCATAGAAAATGAGAAATTCAAACCATAGTACAAGATGTTTGGCACCAACCATTTGTGTTTGGTGCTTTTGAGATTCTGAATATCTTCAGGAGGTTGTGTCAAAGTCGTTCAGCAGTGATCAATATTATCTTCATCTTCGTAGGGATGTTCATGTCTGACACTCACCCTCTTCCCATAAACAATCTTATTGATTTATAAGAACTAACAATAGTTTGGGCATTCTGGGATAGATCACTTCAAAGAAGGTTAAATTCTACCAGTCAACAACTGTTGCCGATGTATGATGCCCTTCTTCCCCCAGCCCCTTATTTGTAAATTATTTTGGGACCTTGAAATATTTCTAAGTAAAAACTCTCAAATTTATATTTAACCAATTCAAATATTTCCATTCCAATTGTCCAAAGCTGTCAACAGAAATTTTTCAATTACTTTTTAATGAGTTTATTAAAAAGTAAGTTTATTGTTGTTGTTTGCGGAGGGTGGGGGGTAAACAAAAGAACTAAAATACTAATTCCAAAAGATGAGAAATATATTTCCTTCAATTTTTTATGATTAACTTTGAAATATGACTTAATTATTATAAATCTGATTTTGTTGCTAAAACAATTTTTACTATGTTTCTTTTTCTTTGTAGGTCTGTGACTGACCCTAGAGATGGAAAACGGGTGGCCTTGAAGAAGATGCCCAATGTCTTCCAGAACCTCATTTCTTCAAAACGCGTTTATCGGGAGTTGAGGATGCTTTGTCATTTTAAACATGAAAATGTAAGTTGCCTGATTCTTAATCATTCTCAAATGATCCATCAACCATTTAATGACACTATAAAAATTCTTTTCCCTATTTATTGTGAAAACAGGATTTTTCTTTCTTTCCCCACGGACATTCAGGTAGCATTCCAATTCAACTTATTATTCATGAAATCCCTTTATATAATTTTCTCTCTCCCCCTCCCCCACCATAAGCTTGATTGTCTTTTGCCTCATAGAAATAAAAAAAAATTCGAATTTCTTTTACAATTTAAAAAAGAAACAAAAAAAAACTTTAAATCTACCATAGAATCTTGTTAGACATTAAACTTTTCCTCTCTTTCATAATATGAAGCCTGTCATCTTAATATAATTATACAGAATTGCTTAACTCAGTCAAACTATCTAAAGTCCTCTAACCTGTTTATCTTCAAGCCAGTAAATATTGGAATGAAAAACAAAATATAAGAAAATAAACTTAGATTTAATCTTATTGATAAAAAAAAAAGTAATTTGAATTAAATATGTAACATTGAGATAAAAATATACAAACTTAGTTTAACTTGAAGGAATTTTCTTTCCTTGATAAGAAGTTTCCTTAAATAAAGTTTAAAATGCATTTTAAAATGTATTTTTTTTTTTTTTTTTTTCCTTTCCAAAAAAAAAAAAAAAAATCCTTGTAAATATTTAATGAAAAGTTTGGACTGAACTTGATAAGAAACAATTGATTATCTTGAACAAAACTTTATAAATATTTAAGTAAAATCTGAAGGTATTCATTCAACTGCAAAGTTGTAATAATTAAAAAAAAAATACTTGAATAATTCTATGACAAATGGTAGCATTTAGTAAATTGTCTGTATAAATTCTGTGTAATAATTAGGTGTTAAATGTTCATCCCTTAATCAAATATTGAAGGTTAGTCACTAGTCAATTTGTCTTTATCAATTTGATAACCTTGTGGTATGTTACTTATCTTGTTTCTTCTCAAATTGACAAAAGATGAATATTGAAACTTGTAACTCTTTCTGAAGCCGTGAATGGCAACATTAATTTTGTCAGTTTTCCAATCATAAACAAAAATTAGTATTATCTGCATTATTCAGACTATTGTCTTCTTCATTGTTATCTGTACAACGTTTCAGCCGATGTGCCCTTTGGGCTTCTTCAAGTATTTCTTTTCGTAGTCGGGAGCCATCATGGAACTTTGAACCTAACCCTTTATTCAGTTCACAGGGGTATCTTGTTCTCATTCCGCTAACCATAGCTCGGGTAGAAAAATGAGAACAGGATACCCCCGTGAACTGAATAAAGGGTTAGGTTCAAAGTTCCGTGATGGCTCCCGCTTACAATGAGAAGGTTCCCGAGTCCGACAAGAAATACATGAAGGCCAGAGGGCACATTGGCCAAAACATTGTACAGATAACAATGAAGATGAGGACAATAGTCCGAATAACACAGCTAATACTAATCATCAAGCCTCATCTCAAACATCCAGAGAAATAATAAACAAAAATATATCCCTTTGTTGTCTGGAGATTTGTAAAAGGTTATAAAAGGATTCATTTTTTTTGTCACAAGAATATTGTCTATTATAAATCATTCCTAGAATTTTTATCTATCAACACACATTGTCATGAATGTATTTAAAAAGTAATAATTACAATAACATATAAGTGATGTTTTTTTTTTCTTTCTTTTTTGTCTTTAATTTTTTTCTTTTTTTTTTTTTGTTCGTTTCCAAATTGGATCAATCTAACCATTTGAGAAAAATGAGAAACCTTTCTATTGAATAAAAGTCAATCAGTTATATCATTTAATATTCACTTAGATAATTGATTAATTTGATTACATTTATATTTATAAAAAAAAAAAAAAAAAAAAAAAAGTATTAATTCAATAATGATTATCATTCACAATGTAAAATTCCATGTCTATACTGCTGAGATTTTGTATTTATTATATAATGGACAGATTTTAATTGTAATTTAAAAGATTTGTATAAATCTGTATGAATGTATATAAACATTTTGTTTTCTTTATTTTTTAGATTCTCTCTGCATTGGATATATTACAACCACCACATATAGACTTCTTCCATGAAATGTATCCTTTTTCATGATAGAATAATTTTGTTTTATTCAATGAATGAATGTGAACTAGGAGAAAAAAAAAAGGTTTAATTCCTGTTTGAATGTTTCTGTCTGATGATTGTACACATTGTCCATTCCATATGAAAGCAAATTCTAAATTTCATATTTCTTAAAGGCGCTTTTTTTTTTCTTTTTATCAGAAGGATTTTGCTCATTGCATTTTAAAAAAATGAAATTGAGAATGTGTAGTTGTCATGAAATTAATTTACTTATAAAATACATTTCCTGGACGTGGAAATTGCATTTTCACTTAGCACTAACACCCTTGGGAAAGGTATGAATCCTACTCTCCCTCCAGCTATGGGTTGATAGTAGGGTTGACTGGGTTCTTTAACCTTGGTTAGGCAACTGGTCTAGGAGAAGGAAAACTCTGAATTCAAACCTGTTAAACTTCGCTTAATAAATTGACCTTGTGTTGTATCCTGCTTGTGCGGAGGAGTTGGTAAATATATATAAAATACATTTTTTCCTTTTAAGCAGTTAATGATGGAATTTAATCTTGTACAATTTATTATTCTAGTTTATAAAGATTGCATTAAGTTATTTGTAGTATTTTGTATCTATAATTCAAATTCTTTTAGACAATAAAGTTAACGGTTTTGCTGTTTATTATTTATAAACATATTTTGATGAAATTTTGAAGACCTAATATGGGGGGGGGGTGTCAAATAAAGCCGGGGGTCATTCTCTAAACGGTTGAAATGGGGGAAAAAAAAAAGGTTAATCTCTTTTGTCTTTATTTCCTTAACATTTTGTTTTTAGATATGTGGTAACAGAATTAATGCAAAGTGATCTTCATAAAATCATTGTCTCCCCACAGCCACTCACAACAGATCATGTTAAAGTGTTTCTTTACCAAATACTCAGAGGTCAGTTTGAAAATCTTTTCTTTATCTTTATCAAAACAAATCTTTAATTCACATCTACAATCACAAAAATAACACTTGAATAACTGTTTTATTTTCCCTCCTTAGAAATTGAATATTAGAAATAAATCTTTCTAAATCAGAAATACCCCCCTATCTCTCTCTGTCTTCATTTATTTACATAACTTTTATTCTTTCCTCAACCATTCTATATAAAAAAATTATATTTTCCAAGAAATAAAATGTGGTATTTAAAAGTGCCAAAATCTCTTTGATCTTGTTTTAAGAAAAAAAAAAAAAAAAAAAAAATATTGCTAAAAATCAATTTTGCGCAATTTTTGTTATATAGTCTGAATGATACAATTATAATAATCTTCCACTCCTACAAGATGTTGGGGCTCCACACCTAACAATAAATATTTCCCACTCCTTGCTGTAAGTGACATTAAGATCAATATCTCCTCACATCATTAGATCTTTTAGTAAAAATAACAGGAGTTATTTCCCTTAGTTTAACTGGATTTTTCTTTTGTAAATACTAACTGATAATGACTTTCACATCAAGCTTTTACATATTTCAATTTTTTCAGTTTTGCTTTTAGATTCTTAAAATATTTTAATTATTTTTGAAAAACTTAGTTATTTTTTTCCCTTGAAACTTCAGTATGTAAATAATTTTGATTTCTTTTTATCAATCTAATCTGATTTATTTTTTCTGCAATGTTTCAGGTTTACGTTATCTCCACATGGCTAGAGTGATCCATCGAGATATCAAACCAGGGAACTTACTTGTAAATAGCAATTGTGTTTTGAAGGTTTGTAATATTCACATGGTTTAATATTTTGTCTTTTTATTAAGTTCTTTTTACACTTTTTACCCAGAATCATATTTTATACATACAAAAAAAAAAAAAAAAATTAATTTTTTTAAAGTGAAATAAATTGTTTTTAATATAAAATGATAATTTTTTTTTACATTTATCTTTAACAATTAGCCCAACTTGGGCTAATGTTTTTCTTATAGGACCTAATGTTTCAAGATTTTCCTCATAGCCATCAATTTAATTCCAAAAAAAAAAAAAAAAAAAAATTGCTTTAATTTCTATGAATAATATATATTATATCACTGTTATTCAAAGAAATTTTACTACTCATTTTTCCATCGAAGGCAGTTGTCATTTAGAATTAACCCTTCTCTGCCTCAACCTTAAGTTGATAGGTTAGTTAGCAAAAATCTATTAAGAAAAAAAAAAAAATGACCTATCTAGCACATGATATAGATTTTTCTAGAATGACAAAAGGATCTGAATTTATTTTACTTCTAATTACTCTATCAGTATGGAGCTCAAAACTTATTTCCGTTAAGTTTAAAATACACCTTTTTAAAAATAAAAAAAAATAAAAAAAATTCTTTAATTTTAATTGTAATTATTATTTTGCCTTTTGTGACTTACTTTAATGTTGGTTTTTTTTTTTTTTTTCCCCTTTTCAGATCTGTGACTTTGGTTTAGCGCGAGTTGAAGAGCCTGATGAGGAAACGCACATGACCCAAGAAGTGGTTACCCAATATTACCGTGCCCCTGAAATATTAATGGGTGCCAAACATTATACCTCTGCTGTCGACATCTGGTCCGTCGGTTGCATTTTCGCTGAGCTGCTTGGGAGAAGGATTCTCTTCCAGGCTCAAGGTCCAATTCAACAGGTAACGTTTCCCCAATTTCTCTTTTTATTCATTTTGTTTTTTCTGCCAAGGATTGTTTGAAGAAAACTTCCACAAGATTTATGAACTATTATAAAGGGTCAGTCTTGTTTGCACAAAAAATGAAATGTGACCTTGTATGATTGTCAAAATGACAATTGAAATGCCTTAGTATTATCTGCGTTATTCGGACTATTGTCCTCATCTTCATTGTTATCTGTACAACGTTTCTTCTTCAGGTATTTCTTTTCGAACTCTGGAACCTTTTTGTCGTAATCAGGAGCCATCATGGAACTTTGAACCTAACCCTTTATTCAGTCCATGGAAGTATCCTGTTCTCATTCCGCTAACCATAGCTGGGTTAGAGGTGTTAAGCTGTGTTAATTACGACAAGAAGGTTCCCAAGTCCGACAAGAAATATCCAAAGAAGGCTGTAGGGCACATCGACCAAAACGTACAGATAACAATGAAGATGAGGACAATAGTCCGAATAACGCAGATAATACTAATCATCAAGCCTCATCTCAAACATTCAGAGAAATTGAAATGTCTTTACTAATCTTTTTCCTTGTACACCATTTGCTTGAAATTTTACTGTTTTATTTTATTTGTTTTTAATGCTCACAGTTCCTACACCCACCCATTGAATATTTCACTGAATCTTAAAACCATGTCACCATCAAAATTTGTATCTTCAATTGGGAAAATCCTACCCTGAAAATTCTTCTATGAATAAGATTTAATCACTGTCTAAACATATTGGGAAGAATTTCTTTGTCTAGTTCAAACCTGACTACAAGCGAATATAACATAGAATATTTAGCATAGCTTAACATTTGTACCCGGTCATGGTTAATGGAATGAGAACAATCTACCCCAATGGATTAAATAAGGGGGTTCGTTTTGAAGTTCCATGAAGGATCCTAAATTTAACAAACATCTGAGGAAAGTTGGAGGACTCTTTGGCCAAAATGTTGGGTATATAACAATAAAGAACAAGGCAATGGTCTGAAAAATCTAAATATTACAATAATTTCTATAGATAGCTGATGAATAGGCCCGGGGAAGTTTTAATGAAACAAATGTTTCTAATGAAGGTGGTGGTGGTGGGGGATCTCATAAAGAGCTGAAGGATTAATAGCAATACACAATCTGGGAAGCCATGTTGCTGCAAGGTGTAACAAATTGTACAGAATTTAAATGTCCAAACTTTAAAAAGATAAAAATCTAACAAATCTAACTAATTTGTTCATAGGTAGATTATCATGTAGCTCAGTCGGTAGAGCGTTCGGCTAGAAACCACAAGGTTCCTAGTTCGATACCGGTCCCCGCCAACTCAGCGCATGAGTAGCACAGGGATCTGTGCGGTAAAGTAAGGAGCTGATGGTAGGTGTGGCGCTCCACCTCAGACGCTAAAACAATCTCCTTGGTCTAGCGCTATTGAAAGGGGGATAGACTCCCTGGCTGATACCGACTTTAGGCCGCCCCGACGACTTTACTTTACTTTATTACCTAGGTAGGACAAAAAACATTTTAGCATTGAAATAAACTGTTTAGTTTTGCTTTTTTCCTAGAGAAATACTAAACAATTTTTGATAATGATAGTTTAAATGGATATACAATATCTTGATAATGGTTTGGAAAAGAACCGAAAGTACTTGGTTTACTAATAATAATTCTTTCGGACAAATTAACAACTTTCAAGATAACATCAAAATAATTGTTAGGAAACTTTAAAGAAAAAATTAAAAACTTGAAAACAATAAGGATTTTGTTATGTTTAACCAAATTTGTTTGAATGAAAAGATTCTGCCAAAATATACCTATTTCAAAACATTTTTTTGTATACTCTTGTTTCTTAGCAAAAATATTAACGATAGTTTCACTTTTTTTCTTTTTTTTTCTCTTTTTTTTCTTCTTTTTTTAAAAATAATTTTCACTGATTTAATTTTTTTTTTTTTTCCCCTTTTTCTTTTGTAGCTTGATCTCATAACAGATCTCCTTGGTACACCCAACCTGGAGGATATGCGGACTGCCTGTGAGGGTGCCAAAGCCCATATACTTCGTCAACCACACAAACCAAATTCTTTCACTGTCTTATACTCACTGTCCAATCAGGCTACACATGAAGCAATTCATTTGGTCTCTCGGATGCTTGTATTTAATCCCGTAAGACATCTTTTTATTGGTGATAATGTCACAAAACTTCCAAACTAATTAAACTTTTTATTTCTTTTTTCCTGCATTCATTTTATCCATTGTATTATAGCTCTATATATGCTTGATTGTGTATTTTAAACGGTAATTTTCATCTTTAGTTGGCTAAATTCCTAGAAAATAAGGCAATTAGAGTAACCTCCCTTGACTTTCACTTTGAAACAAGCCAGTAGCCATTTTGAAAGTCTGTGTGAAATAAACAAATCTTTGAAACTTTTTCGAAAAACAATACAACTGCATGCTTTAACGCAAAAATATCATAAGATGTGTTCTTAATAACAATTAAGTTTATTTCAGATAATGCGCACGCACAATTTTATGCTAGGAATTTAGCCAACTAAAGATAAAAATTACCTTTTTTAAACTTGGTTTCCTTATAAAAATGAAAATATTTGCATTAAATTTATTTTTTCACTTTGAAAATGATCTGAGAATAAAACAAACTGGGAATTAAAACCGCAGAATTTATAACTCTTGTTCAATACAAGGGGAATAACTCTTCTAAATTTATCTTCTCTTGTTTGGGTTATACAAAAAATTGTCGCCAAAACAATCCTCAAATAAGTTTCTGAATAGCCTACTAAATAATATAACAAGAATAACAATTTTCTCTTTATGAAGTTAGCTAATTAGCATATTTTGCTTTAAAAATAGCTTCCTAAAAAAAAAAAAACAAAAAGAAAAGAAGCAAGATTTGAAATAAATCTTTTGGTTATATTCTATAACTCAAACCTTTAAAAAAAAAGGGAACCGCTCTAATTTTTTTCTTCTACCATTCTATCAAAGTCTCTTTTTATCTTTTTCAGGACAAACGAATATCAGCTAGTGATGCTTTGTCTCACCCGTACATCGATGAAGGCCGTTTGCGATATCATTCCTGCATGTGCAAATGCTGCCACAATGGCCCTTCCACCCGGCAATACACCACAGAATTTGAACCATCTTGTCATCAACCTTTCAGTTATGATTTTGAAGATGACTTGATATCAGTACAAAAAGTTAAAGGTATGAAAAAAAAAAAAAGATGAAGGAAAACTTACAAGAATGGATTTATTATTTTTATTTTTTTTTTTAACTTATTTTTTTTTTTTTTTTTGTCCTTTTTGAAGAAAATGTTGCTAATTGAATTGCAGGAAACTATATCTTTCTCTTTACTGCCGTTTTAGAACACTTAGAAAAATCTTGGTACTTTTAATTTTTCTCTCTTTTTAATGCCATGCCCCCAATTTACAACAGTTGAAATCTGAAACTAAATATAGAAAAAATAAACAAATAGAATGGACCATTCTTATACTTAAGACAAAATCTTGTCTAACCTTTGTTGTGGTAATTGATAAAGTTTAGTTAATATTTGGGTGATGCCATATTGCAAATTGTCGGTTATTTCTTATAACTCCAACCTAAAAAAGGGGGAACCACTCTGAATGATTTTTATCTGTTAATCAATCTACCCATTATTTTCCCATTAAACTAACCCTAACCCCGTCTTTTTTTTCCCTAGTAGATCAATAAATAAATAATTTATCAGTCAATCAGTAGTTTTCCTTTTTTTTAGGTTGGAGTTATAGGAAATAACCAAATTATCTTAATTTTTATTATTTAATATCTTTTAACATAAAATTCTACTTGTTAAAATGTATGCATTATGGTTCTACTCTTGTTAATTTTCATTTGTTTGACTGATAAATTTAATGTTTTGACAAAGTAACACAACTTGAGATAAGGAGTTTATAAAAAAAAATCTTTTTTCTTTTTTTTTCTCTTTAATGACATTGACCTTTCATTTTTGATGATGTTGCCTGAATGAATTTTAATTTCTTAATTTCTTTTTTTTTTCTTTTTTTTTTTCTTTTTTTTCTTTTCCAGAAAAACTGCATAAATTCATAGTGGAGCAGCAGCAAAGGAATAAACGGATTCCACTGTGTTTGAATCCAAACTCGGTAGCCTTCAAGACCTTTGCTAGGTAAGCTTCAGCCCATCTCAGCTGCCAGCATTTGGGTAGCAGTGTAAGCAAGTTTAATGTAGATGCATTTCAGAGCCTAGAAAGAGCCTGGCAGAGAAAGAATGGCCACATTCTGAAATGATCACCACTAACAATTGGTGGATCAAACCGCTACTACAAGTTATAACAAGGATGCCAGATACAAGCAAGCATAAAAAAAAAGACCGAAACGATGCTGAAATACTATTCCTACTACTACTAATGATTCTTCCTTCGCGGCACTGACTACCACCACCACCACAACCACCAACACCACCACCACCACTACTACTCTTTCTTCGTTATGCCGATACCAACAGCAGCAGCAGCTAGGCATGGTAGTAGGCAGCATGTCCAGACCCAGTCTAAGTGACCAATTTTATTGACCAACTGTGTGTACATATATATATGGCTGGCCTTAAGCACTGGACAGTTTCTTTAAAATTGTAAAGAATGGATGCATGTGTACACCTGTACACATACATACACAGGCAAACAGGTGTGCAAATTTTATGAACTGTAAATTGTACAGTTCCACCTGCCCTATTCCTCCAGTTTTTCGAATAATGGCATGACTTGAAGAATTGACAAAAAAAAAAAAGTTATTTTTTACCAGTCTGATTTTGTGAATATACCTCCTTTAAAATTTGGTGCATATTAAGCCATTTCGAGATCATGATGATGGTAAAAAGGAATATCACTAATTTAATTAAGTGTAAATTATCTTTAACAAAATTAATGACAAAATATATTTTTTGTGCTGGCAAATAATGTGGTGAATTTGAATACCAGATCCAATGAACATTCTGTGTTATAGTAATAATAATAATTATTATTATTATTATTATAAACCATTTGATCTATAACACAGTTGACTTTTATCATGACCATGAAAAATTTCCACAAGTTTTAAACGAGGTATATTCACAGTCTATAGTAAAAGAACCATTTATATATTTAAAAAAAAATAAAGGGTGGAATCTGGTAGATTTTTTTTCCTATTCATGTCTGTAAAACATATTTTTAAAAATGTATTTCTCTCCACTTAAACCCCCAACCCAAACCCACCCAACCAAGTGGATCTGATGGAAACAAAAAAAAAAAAACAAAAAACAAAAAATATCTGTGTGGTCCAAATTAGTAAATTATTTTTCCATATTGCCATTCCAAAATGCAATGTTGTAAAAAGTGGAAAGAAAGAAAAAGAAAATATGATGACATTTTGAACGAACAAAAATATTCAAGAAAAGGAGGAGACTGTAAATTATCACAAAATGAAATTGTAGACAAAAAATAAAATAAAAATTTTAAAAAACTCATCAAAAGATCTTCCCCTTCTAAATTAAAGAGAAAAAAATGTCCCTCCATAATTCTAGGTTTTAGGCCCAAGATACAAATGACAACTCAAATTTTTGTTTATTATTTATTATATAAAAGTGAACTAAGTCCAATTTCATATTTGTGTTTTGTCTATGTAGTTGTTTCTACTTTGCTGTGTTTAAAAACCAGAATTTAAATAGGGTTAACAAAAGATGCCAAAAAAAAAAAGTTAGAATTTTTAGAAAAGGTAGACCAAACAGTTTAAGGTAAAGAAAACAAACAAAAACTATTCTTTTTTTTAAGTGACATATATTTTCATCTAATATGTTGTTGGCTTGGTAGGGTCTGGTTTGCTGTCTCCTGACCAACCTGCCCTTTGGTGGTAGTAAGTACTTTGCTGATTTTGACACATTTGTATTAATATTCTCTACTATAATAATGATTTGGTTAAAAAAAAAAGAAAGAAAAAATGCCTTTTTTTTTGTGCTGTTAATTTCTTATAAGCACATGGCAATTGATTCTAACTCTTAGATTCTTTAGTTGTTTTTACCCCCCTTTTCTTTTTCTTTTTTTTTCTTCTTTAATCTAAGTTCACTTCTGCTTTACTAAAAAAACAAAAAAACAAAGCCAAACAAAAAAGGATAAAAAGGCCACTAACAAAACCACCATTACTGCTGCTGCTGCTGCTAATTCTTTTCAATTTAGGCTTAGATCTTTGTTGCTGGTGCCTTGGGGAGGGCAAGAATTTTGTGTGCTTTTTTTTCTTCTTTTTTTAAAAATATTTTTTTCTTTTTAATGCCACTCCCCCAATTTACAACAGTTGAAATCTGAAACTAAATATAGAAAAAATGAATAAATAAAATGGGCCATTCTTCTTATATTTAAGACAAAATCTTGTCTAACTTAAGGGGATGATGTACATATAATATGGAGAAAAACAAAACAAAACAAAAAACAAATATCAACAATATTTAAGGTAATATTGCAGTGGTTTGGATATTTTTAATTTGGGATTCATGTTTATTTATTATTTTCCCTTGTGCCATAAAGTTATTGTATGTGAAATCTGAACAAAAGATGACAATTATTTGATGATCTAAAAAATGATCTTGTTAATATGAAATCTCAGCCATTTTCCTCATCACGTTCACTTCAACTTTAAAAAGAAAAAGAAAAAAGATTTCAATAAGAGTTCTCTCCCTTTCACATTTTTCTGTAATACCAATCTGTTGCAGTGATTAATAAAGTTAATGATTTTAGTTAATATTTGGGTGATGCCATATTGCAAATTGTCTTAAAAGATATTAAATAATATAGATCTGTTTAACATTATAAGTAGATAAATATAAAATATATTCCTCTTAGCAAAATCAATATTAGCAGTAAAAATAAAATGTAAGTATTTTGTCTTTTTATGCAAATCAGTAATTGCTTTCTGAGTTTGCTTCTCTAATCTTTCTAAAAATATTTAAAGTTCATTTTTACTGATAATTTTAATTTTGGTGTTTGTGATCATTTGAATTTGTGCAATATTTCAGATAAGTGGGGGTGGGGGGTAGTGAAGAGGACTGCACAAAACAATAAAAAAAGATAATTTTCTCTTTTTCATCTGTGAAGGAATGTTTTTGCTTTACTGTTTCTCTCCAAAGCAAAGTTGAGTAAGGTGGGTCCTATTTAATTTAGGTTAGGATTGAAATTTCAAATTGAAATTAGAATCATAACAAATACAAAAAATTAAATTTCTTACTCTAACATAAAGATGGACCAAATTTTTTTTCTTTTTTTTTTTCTTTTTCTTTTTTACTAGTAATTTTACAGGAGAGAGGACTAAATAATTAAATACCACTCTGTGAAGAGCCATTGATATTATGATTAGTCACAGTGGACTACTATTTGAAGAAACAATTTAAAAACCCCACATTTTGTATACATTCACAATGTTCTTTTAATTTAACCTGCAAGAACATTTTTATTTTTGGTTTTCAAAATTCACAAGTTAATTTAGATTGAAGAAATTAAGACCATGAATTATTTTAATTTTGTGTGTTTATAAATTTAATCTGGATTCTCACATTCCATTTGGATATAAATTTTTAAATTTAACTTTTGTTTGTATTAGAATAATCAGTAGTGAAAATTTGGACCACACAGACTATTTTCCAACTATATCATTATAAAGAGGCGATAATTTTTACCAAAAGATCTAATTAACAATTATTTATAATAATAATAGTAGTTCATTGTATTAATTTACTTTTAAAATATTTAATGACAATTTAATCTTTAAAACATTTATTTTTTATTTTATTTAAGATGCCTTGAATAATTGCCATATTGTATTTTGCGTTACACAAGACAAATCTAAAATAATAGAATTTGCATATTGCTATCTACCAAATCACTGACTATAATTAGTTACTGTGTTACACAAGACAAATCTAAAATAATAAAATTTGCATATTGCTATCTACCAAATCACTGACTATAATTAGTTACTGTGTTACACAAGACAAATCTAAAATAATAAAATTTGCATATTGCTATCTACCAAATCACTGACTATAATTAGTTACTGTGTTACAACAAGACAAATCTAAAATAATAAAATTTGCATATTGCTATCTACCAAATCACTGACTATAATTAGTTACTGTGTTCAACAAGACAAATCTAAAATAATAAAATTTGCATATTGCTATCTACCAAATCACTGACTATAATTAGTTACTGTGTTCCAACAAGACAAATCTAAAATAATAAAATTTGCATATTGCTATCTACCAAATCACTGACTATAGTTACTGTGTTACACAAGACAAATCTAAAATAATAAAATTTGCTATTGCTATCTACCAAATCACTGACTATAATTAGTTACTGTGTTCCAACAAGACAAATCTAAAATAATAAAATTTGCATATTGCTATCTACCAAATCACTGACTATAATTAGTTACTGTGTTACACAAGACAAATCTAAAATAATAAAATTTGCATATTGCTATCTACCAAATCACTGACTATAATTAGTTACTGTGTTACACAAGACAAATCTAAAATAATAAAATTTGCCTATTGCTATCTACCAAATCACTGACTATAATTAGTTACACAAGACAAATGCTATTGCTATCAAATCACTGACTATAATTAGTTACTGTGTTCCAACAAAAATAATAAAATTTGCATATTGCTATCTACCAAATCACTGACTATAATTAGTTACTGTGTTACACAAGACAAATCTAAAATAATAAAATTTGCCTATTGCTATCTACCAAATCACTGACTATAATTAGTTACTGTGTTCCAACAAGACCAAACTAAACACAACAAACAACATATTGAGAGGGTGAATAAAAAATGTACACAATATTAGGACCCACCACCATTATTTTTCTCTTATTCACTTTTACTCTGTACCAATCTTTGTGACAGCATTTAAAAACTTGTGAGAATCTTTTGTTTGAAAAGAATTTCAAGTAGCACTTATTAAATCAATACAAATTAAAAAAAAAAAAAAGTTTATATATAGAATAGTATTAATAAATCAAAATCTGAGTTATTAAAATTGTTTCAGTCTTTAGATTTATAGTGATACTACCATTTTCTGCACAGATCCATTTGAGATATCTTGTTTACAAATAAAAAAATTAAAAAAAGAAAATCTTTCAAACTTGGTAGTGTGACTAATGAATTGAAAGGAGAGATAAAAAAAAAAAATTAAACAAGCCTTTTTTTAATTTTTATTTTACAAGATATTTTGTTTCTTTGAAAGCACAGGAATCCAATTTTGAAATCCTTTTCTTTTAGATAAATACAAGTAGATATTTACTCGGCTTACCTTAGTCTAGCACAAGGCCATAAAATATATACATATATTTATACGTGTAAGCACACACACACACACTCTAGAAATCATTATTAAAAATAAATGTTGATTATTTTCATTTCTGACAAACTAATCAAAATTTCTTGAATTTTAAAAGATGTTGTCACTCCTTACAGCAACTGGTGATATACACCCTTTGGAAAATGTTGCCTTTTTTTTTTTTTTTTTTTTTTTTTTTTTTTTTTTTTTTTTTTAACTGGTGTAGGTAAACTGTCTCTCTGACCAACAGAATTGGTTTGGGTTGGGGTGAGGCTATGAATTGGTATCTAGGTTATGTCTTTCTTACATCCATATGAACAAATCCCTCTTCGATCCATAATGGTACAATGGTATAGGTATCCTCAAGTTTTGGGGGGCAAATTGTGAAGGTAGTTTACCTTTTGATATCTCATGTAAAATATTTCAAAGTTTTAAATTTTAAAAAAAAAAAAATTCTTTAAAAGAATAAATACTTTAATAAATCCCCATGTGAGGTTTAATGCTGTTTTGATATGAATTTTTGTCTGAAGAAATCAAGCATATTGGTAATTTTAAAATGTAAATCATTTTCTTCTTAGTGAGATTTTTGCACTTGAGAAAAAAAAAAAAAAAAAAATGACAACCATTGACAAAATAAATTCCCAAAATTCCCATTTCAATCAATTTTTATAAAATTTCCATCATTAAAAAGAAGAATTAGAGAAAACTCTGATATGATTTTCTTTCATTATATAAAATTGTCTAGAAAAGTTATCTATTAAAAATGTTATTGTACCTTTTTAAGTTACAATAGAATATCTATTGAACTGTCATGAAATTAAAGGGAAAAATGTAAAGGAAATGAATTCTAAGTTTTATTAGATTTCATTAATTAGTTGATTTTTAGCAGGTTTTTAAATTGTGAGTGAATAAAACACTTA
>CM042160.1:46301177-46358677 GCA_023376005.1 Doryteuthis pealeii | reverse complement strand
AAATTGGATTCCAGAAAATAATCTCCTAAATTTTAATCCCCTCAAAAGAATGAATTGATAAAACTATTTATAACTATTCAATAATTTATGAAAGTTTAAACTTGCATTATTATTTTTTTTTTTTTAAATTCTTAACTCTTAACATCCTGTTCAGAATTTTCCAAGTTCAGAGCCCCGTTCCTATAAGGATTTATCAAAAAATGGCTAAAAATGGCCTTTTCATTTAAAGTTACTATTGAAGTCAGTTAGTCTACTGTTGGTTTGAATAACAGCAACTACCTAAGCACAACTGAAGCAGTGTCCAAGACAGTTGGTATTTATAGAAATCAAGAATAGTCCATTCATGCATTTGGGTGATTCCATTCCCTGAGTTCTGATTGGCTGCTTGGTTTCTATGATATTGTGGAGTTTTATAAATACCCTGTCATTCTGCAGTAGAATTGCGACAGGAGGGGATTGTATTAAGTTACAACTACTTGTTGCCGTGTCTTAGCAATTTGACGGTAATTGGAACTTAGCTTGAATATTCTTCAGTTACCTCTTATTTCCCTTAAATCAAAGACTTCTAAATATGTTTTAATATTACATTTAAACAAAGGCTATCATTTGGGGCAGATTAAAAAAAATGAATGTGACTTCCGACCAGGTGGAATGAGGCAGTATAGGATGTTAAGAGTTAACATAAATCACCATTTTTATTCCTCTGTTAAATATTTTCCCCATTTCTTTACAAACGCATCTTTCACTGATAATCTTTTTGTGAACTGCTTGGATAGCAGTTTAGCTTAGTTGTAATACTAGGTCAGATATATGGGGCACCCAGTGAGAACTGAACTCACGAGTAATGGTCTGCTAGCCTGGCTTGTTAACCATTACAGCATAAGAGCTACCCAATAGTTTGGGTAGCATAAAATATTTACCTCCAACTTATTCCTCAGTCTCCTTCCATATACAAAAGGGTTTAAGACATAAGGATGTGTTTATAAGAAATTTCTTAGTCAAAGATTTTTACCTTCATTGTGCAAATCAAAGTTGTATAATGATAATAATGTTTTAAATGCCAGACTTCTAATTTGGGGCGACAAAAGAAAGAAGAAAAAAAAGAGTAAAATAAATTTTAGATGAAAAATTATGGAATTTAAAGGCTGAATCCGCCAGCACAATCAGCTGTTGTGATGCTACATCCAATTTTGTTAAAAATAGAATTTCTCTCTCTCTCACACATATATATATATATATATATATATATAATCAGGTGAACTTCAAAAGCAACGCCTTTCAAGTGATGATGCATTTTAATGTGGATCAGTTTTTAATATTTATCAAATAAATGGATCATTTACTTTTTCAAAAGTTTAATCAGACTAATTTTAATCCGTTTTTAAAAAAAAAAAAAAAATTTTTTTTTTTTCCCCCTAAAACAATTTTCTGGGTTATCTTATAACTCCAACCTAAAAAAAGGGAACCACTCTGAATGAATTTTATCTGTTAATTAATCTACCCATTATTTTCCCATTAAACTAATCCTAATCCTAACCTTTTTTCCTAGTAGATCAATAAATAAATAATTTATAAAATTCATTCAGAGTGGTTCCCCTTTTTAGGTTGGAATTATAGGAAATAACAATTTTCTGATCAGAATGATTTTTCAGTCATCATCAAGCACGAATGACTGAAGAATGTTCCGATCAACATTTTTTCGGATGAAAACATCCATAGAGATGGGGGTGGGTGACCATTTCTTTAAGATAAATCTTCCTTCTATTTACTTTTTTATATGTAAATAATCAAAACAAAAATTTAAACAATGAGACACTTTAATTATGCTTTAAATATTGACAAACATTTAGATTGAAATATAATGACCTTAAACGAAAAGACACTAACACCACCTCTGCCCAATCTTTCTTTTTCTTTTTCCCCCCTGCCTGTATACCAGTGCTCTTCAACCTAGGGATTTCCAACCACAAGTGATTGATTTTAAGTTTTTAGGTTGGCACTAGAATTATTCCAGTTTTCATTTAAAACCATCTTCCAAAAATAGAAAGTCTGAGAATTACCGAAAGAAGGAACCCTAAATTTTACTTATAAAAATAAAATCAGACATTCAATATTTAATTCTTCAGTATCAGGCTCAAAAACTCAATTAAAAATGTTTTTTTCTAACTTTATTTTATTTTAATTATTTTTAATTTTGGAAGTTAAATATTTGTTCATAAGGAAATTTGTACTCCAAAAATATTCTAGAATTAAACACTAAGCTTAAATAGGTTGAAGGGCACTGCTACATACCAAGAATATATATATATATGAAAAGGTGGAATGAAAACATCACACAATGCTGTTAAAGAGAGAACAATTTATAATATAATCATAGCTGATATTGATCAATATTTCGATTTTACAAAAATCATCATCAGAGCTCATTTACTCCGTGGTGTTTGGGTCGGAGATAAATGTCAAATCAGTTCAAAAACAAAAAAACCTTAATTTTGCAAAAAAGAACAAAAGTTGTTACATTATTCACCAATGTGGGCATTCGCGCCATATTTTTGTCTGTCATGCTGATGTGTATAACTTTTTTGTCGGTCAACTCTTTATTGTAGCAGATTTTGAGATGTTGGCAACAAGACGAATTAACTTGTTCGAAAGGGGATGGGTATTAAAACAATGTGACGGTTGGAATTCAAAAGATTTTTAGAAAAGGAATTTTTATGATTAATTATTTTTTATGTTCTGTATTTCATAAATGATGTATTATATTTTGTTTTTTTATATATAAAGTAAAAAAGGAGTAAATGAGCTCTGATGATGATTTTTGTAAAATCGAAATATTGATCAATATCAGCTATGATTATATTATAGTTTTCTCTTTAACAGCATTGTGTGATGTTTTCATTCCACCTTTTCATATTCATACTGTCGGATTCATTTCCTTTCTTTTACCTACATATATATGAGGTATTGAACTTAAGTTTGTTTTAAAGTTTTTTATTGTGGGAGCAGCTTATGCACTTTAAATTAAGCAGACTTTAAAAAAAAAATATTTAAAAATCAAAGAAATGTGATAACATTTTAGTTAAAAGAATAATGATTATCTTGAGTATTAGAAATTAAAGAGAATCTTTCTCTCCTTTCCCTGCCCCCCCTCCTATATTTTACCCTCCAAATAATGTGCGTGCGTGTATGTGTGTGTGTATAATATAGATTGCATGTTTATTCACGTTTGTATGGCTGATTATTAGAGATATATGCACAAGTTGGCACTGTATATAAATATGTACATTAATATTAAATTTATTTTGTGTATGCCTGTTGTGTATGTGTGCGAGTGTGTGTGTGTGTGTGTGTGTGTGAATCTTAAATGATTTGTGCGTGAGTAAAACTCTTAACTTTGCCTCAATGCAAATCGATATTCATTGTCCTTTGTGTGTGTATGTGTGTGTGTATCACATACACAGGATAGTGTGCAGATGTGACGTGTCTTCATGAATTTGTGTATAGACCAAAATTTAAAAAAAAACAAAAAAAAAAAACAAGGGAACAGAAATGTTCAAATCAAAAAATTCCTCAGGTTAGCATTTTTCCCCCTGCCCCCCTAAATTTTGTATTTTCTTCACGTATCTACTTTCACTTGGTTTTTTCCTTCAGTCTCCTTCAATTTTTTTCTGTATAACGCACATATCCATTCTCAATTTTGTGTATGGTTACTTATTGTCTACCAATTAGATTAAACTCTAAGAATCAGATTTTTCTTTTCTTCTTACAAAATAACAATGCAAAATATTTTTTGTTTCTCACTTGTATAATGATTACAGTTCGATACAAAGTCTTTTTTTCTTTTTTTTTTTTTTTTTACCCCTCCTTTTTCTTTTCTCAAAATGCAAGTTTTTTTTTCTTTTGTTTTAAATGTCTGTATTGGGACTTTGTAAAGAAAAAAAAAGTTTTTATGGTTATTCACTTATTTTCTTCATAGCGGCAAAATTGTTGCTATTTATTTTATCTGATCTTTAAAGCAAATGACACTATTAAAATTATAAAGTTTGAGGTACTTTTTCCCCCCTTTTTAAACTCTTAACATCCTATTGAGAATTTTCTAAGTCCAGAGACCCATTACTATAAGGATTTATCAAAAAATGGCCTTTTCATTTAAACTTACCGGAGTTATTTCCCTTGAATTAAAGACTTCTAAATATGTTTAATATTACATTTAAACAAAGGCTATCATTTGGGGTAGATTAGGAAAATGAATATGACTTCCAGACGGGTGGACTGAGGCTGTATAGGATGTTAAGAGTTAAACAAAAACTATGCTCAGATTTAGCCAGTTAATATATAATTTTTTTTTCTCTTCAAATGGACCAGTGTTCTGTTTATTGGGGGTGGGGGTGGGTATTAATGTGATAATCCAAAAAAGATATACAGTTCAAAGTAAATGTTCAGACAGTGCACTCTTTGTACAGCTGGTTGAATAAACTGTTAGGGGTTGAAAAGTTACTAAAATTTTAAATCTATAATTCTTGTATGGATTCTATGATGCTCATATTTCTACATTTGTCTGAATATAAGTAATTTTGTTTTTTAAATTATTAATATCCTCCTCCTCTCTTTAGACTTTTGTGTACTGTCCAAATATTTACTTCTGATATTTTTTGGTGAAGAGGGGGTGGGGGTATTTTTCTTTCATCCAGTTTAATACTTTTATAAGAAAGATCATCAATATGCAGGAATATTTTTATTTTATTTTTTAAAATAGATAAAAAAAAATTATTTTGCTTAAAACAAACACTGTATATATATATTCGTATATCACGCAACTTTTTCAGACCTAAAATGAGACCTTTTGCAGCTGAAACTTGTAGGCGTACCAGTTGGTGTATCGCCTTAGCCAACTATCTACACACACACACACACAGTTTGTATTTCCCGTATGATGCAACCCCCTCCCCCCCATAATATTAGGCTAACATTTAAGTCTCAGAAAGTCACATGATACACGAATATATGATAAAAACCTGAATCGTTTAACTTTAAGGTATAAATGATGTGTAAAGCCAGTTTTTTTTTTTTTTTTTAATTTTTTTAATGAATGAAAATCCTCATCTAATTTTGTTATTACTAAAGGCAGCTTTTTTAATTTTTAAAGAAAAAAATTCTAATTCTGTAATCAACACATCTCTTAATAATTATAAATTCTTTCTATCAAATATGATATTAATTTTGATATTTTTCATTTTAAATTTTGCTTTTTTTTCTCTCTCTATATCTTAAAAATGGTTGACAATGCTTCATTTAAAATAAGGATTTTTATACATTAGATTTTAAAATTTAAATAATTTTGAGTTAAATTAAATGTTCAACTTTGAAAAATGCAATAAGAATAGTTTGAAATTTCTCTGTAAACCAAAATCTATTTTAAAGTCAATATCTTACAACTAGATTGTCTACATCTATAACACTTTCATAGGGGTTACTTCCCTTTGTTAGATCTTCACATAAAAAAGTAAAGAGAAAGAAATCTTAAATGGTTCCTGATTTCTAAAATTTATGAAAGTGAAAAAAAATTAAGAATCTTGATTTCATTCCTATCAAAAAAGACAGCAAATCCACAAATCTTAATCGCTTTTATTTTTTTCTAAGTGGATAAAACCAAACTGAAATGTAGATTCATATCTTTGAATTTTGTTTTAGAATTTTTTTTTCTCCCTGAAATTTGAAGATTAGAGAGAATTAAATTTTTAATCTTGAATTTTGAAAGAATGTTTAAATCATAAGAAAATCCTGCATTCATTTTGATTTATAGAAAAAGGGAAAAATTAAAAATTTCTTGTGAAATTAAAACTGTGATAAAGATTTACTGCTAGGAAGATTTTACAGTAAATATTTGAATATTATCTTTTTATATAAGTAACTTCAATTTTTATTTATTTTTTCATTTATTTGGACAATATGTTTATGCTTATAGTAATTTTTATCTCTTCTGCATTTTGATGATTTTTTTTTTCTTCTAATAACTTTTCAGAGCAATATTCAGTCCTATTCAGATTATTACACATACACACATTTTTAAATTTTTTTATTTGAAGAGACTGGCTATTCCTGAACACTGCCTGATAATTTCTTTGTATTTTTCTTTTAATTTCCACATTTTGAAGGTCCTCATTGTTGCCACTCTGTTCAATTTTAGTCTTTTTACTTTTTGTATATTTTTCTCTTGTTCAAATTTTTATTTTTATTTTTTAATGAACATCAGAGAATGACTGCTTTTTTCTACTCAACATTTCTTTGTTGAGACACACAATTTGTTTTTATTTATTTTTTTTTTTATTTTTATTTTTCAAAAAGTAAAATGAATATTCCTAAAATTCTACAAAAGACATGGAAAAAAAAAATATTACAAGTTTTTTCTTATAAAAAAAAAAACAACAAAAGAATCCCTTTTTTTTTTTTTTTTCTTTTCTTTTTTTTTTTTTTTTTTTTTTTTTTTTTTAAAATCTATACATATAAATATATATATATAACAAAAAATCTATTTACCGAACGAATTAAAGAAAGAAAAAAAAACACAAAAAAAATGAACAAAGACAGTGAATTATTGTAAATGACCCTGTTTCTGTTTTTTGTATTTTTGTTGATGTGTATATTTTTGATGTTAGTCCTAAATAAGTCATCTATGTCTTACATCCATTTTTATACCAATTGCCCCAATGTAATATAGGCACAGACTTGAATATTATTATTATGGTATTAAAATACTGAAATGGAATCCACTCAAATGTTCCCTCTTATTTGTATAAGGCTAATTCATGTCTGTGTTTCTTTATGATTATCAGGGAACATTTTCTCTGTTTCTTTCTTTCTCTCTAATGTATCTAGAACTTAATTTGTTTTACAGACACCTTTTTTTTTTTTTTTTTTTTTTTTTTTTTTTTTTTCTAAAAAAAATTGCACCACAATTTTTCACATCTTATAACATTTTTTTTTTAATATTCTAATATAAATTTACATTGTTATTAAACATAAGTTAATCACATTCCAGAAACATCAAGTAATTAGAAAAGGATCAGTTTATGTTGAAAAAGGAAAACTTGTGCGTTTTATTTTTTTTTTTTCTAAACCAAATAAAAAAAAAAATATTTACCAAATTATTTCACTGATATTTGCACAATAAATAATATCTGTAAATTATTAACCCTTTGAACAAGAAAATGTAATATTACAGACATAGGAAGATCTCTTTTGATAATTGAACGATTCTTCATTGGATAACTTTAGATAAAGATGTTGTAGTCCTTATTTTTTATTTTTTGTAGCTCTGAGGATACTTAAATGCTTATGGATTCAAAGGGTTAAAAATTTAGAATTTTAATAGTTTCGTTGGTTTACACTAATTTCTTTTAGGTTAGTCCAAACTAAGATAGTTAAAACATTTTGAATATTTAGTTTTTTTGTTTTTTTTTAAGAATAGGTACAAGAATTAAATTCTTAAAAGTTAAGATAAGTATTTTAATCTTACATTTTTGTCTTTTTGTTTTAAGAATTTCTAATATTTGTAAAAAAAATTTTTAAAAATTCTATAATACAAAAATATAAAATTACTTCAAGCCACTTATATTACTTCAGCTGTGGGATTTGTGATACACAAATAAATGTAAGTATATAAATATCCTTAAAATGTCTGAACAAAAAACAAAAATTTCAATCAAATTTGAAAGGTGTCTGTAAATTAGTTGGTCAATTGGTTAGAATTTGTATTCCATTTCAGATTTCGGTCTTCAATCAACACTACTGACTTCAAGTTTCTACTGTCTCTTTTGACTTCACAACTCTACATCTATCAACCTGGATATTATTATAATAAGAATTATCATTTTAGAGAACACCAGCACTTTATTATTCCAACTTGAATTCTATTTTGCTTAAGAAAGATACAATGGGAACATATTTAACTTAAATGTTAGATGACAATCTTTATCATTTCTTAATTATTAAAACATTGAAATCGGATTAAATTCCATTTCACAAACAAATATTTAAAGAGAAAAAAAAAAAACTAAATCAAGATAATTTTGCAAGTGAAATGTAGTGTTCTTTATATAGAATTTAGAAATGTAGTTTTTTTTTGTAATTAATTTTCTTAAACTAATGGACTGGAATCAATCTAAAGTTAATATTTAAAAAAAAAAATTCTGTATTATCCAATTTGTTAAAAGTACCCAACACAACTCCTCAAATCAGTTGAACGAAATATTGAACAGATTTTCACTCGACCCTCTCTAACTTCTCTAAGTGTCATGATGACTTAATGTTTAAAGATTTTATTTTACATTAAATGAATATCTATTTATAATGGAGATTCGCTTCTGGTTTTTGTCTGTAACAAAAATTATGTCACATTACCCAAAATCATCATAACAGAATAAATACACTCAAAATTTGAACATGCAACATTAGACAGTCCTCAGTTTTTTAAAACAAGTTTTAATAAATACATAACTGGTATTATATATATATATATATATATATATATATATATATATATATATATATATATATATATAGTTTGTTTTATGACAGGTATTATATATCTATAGTTTGTTTTATTTTAATACATATTTAAAGTTTAAATTTCAAATTGTTTTATTTTTTAATCCTTTAATAAATTTGATGATTTTACTTACTTAGGGTACAAACTCTCTGACATTGAATTTTTTACTCCCACCCCTCAGGCAATATGTTTCAAAAATCTAATTTTACATCGCCTGGAGGGTGTTTTTTATTTTGTACTAGTATATATTTATTGACATCAAATTTGGAACAAGGCCGAAATGGGGAGGGAGGAAAAAGGGTGGTCATCACTATCCTAACTTTTAACTTAGCTATTCTCATTCGTGACCTGATTCGTTCTACAAATTATCCATTCACCATAAAAACAATTCGCACAACAGTCACCAAAACTTCTCAGTCACTCTATGTAAAGTCCTACACCTAACCCATATTTACATAGTCATGAGGGAGGGGGAATTGATATATATTTACAAAATAAAAACCCCAAAGTAAAAATGGAAAGCGAAAATTCGAAAACAATAAAATGATTGTTAGTATGGGCTCCCCCTCACTTAATATTAAGGCAGAAAAACTAGTTCACCGGTTCGAAAAATTGCTTAGAGGAAAATGACAAAAATAAAATAAAATGAATATATACGTAATTTTCTTTTTTCCTTTCAACATCTCTTATCTAACTTATCACTTAGAATTTCAATTCTTAATTTTTTTTTTTTTTTTTTTTTTTTAATTTTTTTTTTTAAATTAATGGAAGCCATTGTTTAAAAAAAAAAAAAAATTTTGTGTAAAATAAAAAAATAAAAAATAATGTTAAGCCAGCCTGATACAACAGATGATGTCAGATGGTCTATTATGAAAATATGTTCTTTTGAACTGAATCTATTTTGGGACCCATCAATTGGAGTTGTGCCAAGTAATTTAACAAAATTTTAAATTAAAAGAATTTATTGGAATTTACTTTTTAATACACTTCAACTACCTTTTAAAAAAAAAAACAGCCAAAACAAAAAACCCTACTTATTTTTTTAGCTACAGCGCAACACAAAAGAGAGCTGGTTCCTGCATTTTACTGATTAACAACAGTGTTCTTCATCCGATAAGTAAGACAATTCGGTCAAATTCACATATTCTCTTATTTCTCTCGAGACAAAAAAGAAAAACAAAAGTTTTTCTCTTAACTTTGCACCTGTCTGTTTCAGCCATATTGCTCGTAACTGTGCTCTCCCTCTCTCATTTTCTAACTTCAAGATGAATTATATATAAACTTTCAACCGTTTCCTATACATACACGCGCCTCTAATTAAAAGGGGGAAATACCCCCTGCCCCTAAAATATATCCTGGATTTTTCTCCTCTTCGTCACCCACCCTCCTTACTTATTCCAGTGATTATACCCTCTGTATTTAGAGAAATATTTTTTGTTATGCAAATCGAAACTCTGCTTTATTGCCTGCTTATCTTCAGTACTGCTTCTGCTGTTGCTGTTATGTTTTAGATCCTTTCATCATTACAACAAATAAGATGCTTCTCTTAACAAAACTAAATATGCTTTATAACATTTTTTAAAAAATTATATATATATATATATTTGACTCATCTGAAGATTGCATAAGCATGAAACTTGGTTATGAGTTTAAATCATCGATAATACCATTACTATTGATTATAAATCTGCTCTGCTTTATTAGCATTGAGCACATTTTTATGCCAATACTTTTCTCATTTATTCTCTATTCATTATATATATATATATATATATATATATATATATATATATATATATATATATATGTGATAATACTAACAGGAATATTTTTATTTATTTTTTGCTGGTTTTCATCTAGTTTTGACCTTAGATAATCATCAGGAAAAAGTTTTCCAAGTGTTTCACAAGCCACAAAACTCCGGGCAAAGAAGTAGCGAGTCCCTCTGTTCTGTGAAAAACATATTTATTATTTATATATATATATATATATATTCCATTTGATTCTTGTTCTGCTTTAATAACTAATTCAACTCAAAACAGCAGAATTATACGTTCAGTAAAACCTTAACATTCTTGGTCTAATTCGGTGCCTTCGATAGAATCTACCATCAACTTATCTATTATGATGAGATTTGTATCTTCTTACAGTTTTTTGTTTGTATATTTTATGGATTATAAAACCCTTAAATTTTAATGTCGATCTTTTTACAGTTTTCAAATCATAAAAGAACTGAATATTATTTGCAACAAGTTAGTTCTCCTGTCAGTTGGTCTAAAATGATTACTTCCACTTAGAAAATAATAGGTTATGTTCACTGCATTTTTATCAGAGACAACTTCTTTACAAACTCTGTTACATATTCATTAAAACACCAGGTTGTTAACTGTTATCTGAAAATACTTCACTTTCTCTGACAATAATTGTTACTTTTTATGTGTGAAATGTATCTCTTGTGTATACATCGATTTATGGCTACAAAATCATAAACTTAAAGAATTGACAGTCATATGGTCCTAATTTTGTAAGGTTGAAATTCAAGACATAATAATAGGAAGAAGAGGGGGCCTCTTCTTCCTATTATTATGTCTTGAATTTCAACCTTACAAAATTAGGACCACATGACCTTTAGGCACCCCTTTTGTGATCTCGATTCATAAGGACATTTTTTTCATTTACACCGTCAAAATCCGGTTGTTTGTTTGGGTTAGGGGGTTAGTTTATGATTTAAAAACAAAACTCTAAAAATCGTCTGTTAACAAACAACCGGTGTAAATGAAAAGAATGTCCTTATGAATTGAGATTGCAAAAGGGGTACCTAAAGGTCATATGGCCCTGAAATTATTACTCCTGTCTAGATTGGCATCAATTTTTTTTTTCCTAAACTCGGGTATTTAAAATTCAATCTGGACAAAATTCTATGTGGTATTTATTCAAATGGAACAATTATTTGAAGATAATGGTTGGAATTGATGATAATGATAATAATAATAATGAAATTTATTGTGTACAGTGCTCAGGTGCACCACAACTAATCAAAGTCTCATGTCTAGTACATAGAATAATGTATTAGTGTCAGGAACAGTTTACAGTAGTAATATACATGTATGTATAATAATTATTGTATTGTTAATTAAATTATAGGTACTTTTTTTTTTTTTTTTTTTGTCAGAAGCAGAAGTTATTAATAGTAAGTGAAAAGTTAATATACAATTGTTTAGAAGCTGATAGGGTCTTTTTTTCTTTTTACTCCTCCCAACTCATCGGAACCTCTTTCTATTCAGTTGAGAAGACCACCAAACAAGCCAACAACATTTCAGTTTCACCCCCCACCCACTCACCTTTTCAACATTGTAAACGGTTGATGCCTTGTTTTTTTTTTGTAAACATTCCTATTATATTTTCTCCTTTTTTTGTTTGTTTGTTTTTCTTTTTCAATCAATGTTCCTTTCACACCACCCGCCTAGCCACCCATTAGTAGCACCATCCTATCACCTTTTGTGTTCTCATTCTAAACAAAAACCAACTCATTTATGTCTGACCGTTGTGTGCACTAAACTTACCTTCACCCCCCCTCAATCCAGGCAGGCGGAAAATTACTCATGTTTGAAAATGTTTTGTTTTTTATGTTTGTAAAGAACTGTTGTTTATAAGTTTTTTTCCTTTTGGTTTTATTAAAACAATAGAATTTCATTTCTTTTTCCATTTGATAAGGTATATCACTTTAAAACGTTTTCTTTCAATTAGTTTCTGCTGTTTTATTTTAGACATTAAAAAAAAAAAAAAAAAAAAAGATAATTCTCTAATTTGTATTAAGGATTTGATATTTAGATAATTACCAGTTAACTCTTAAAATCCTATACTGCCTCATTCCACCTGGCCGGAAGTCACATTCGTTTTCCTAATCCACCCCAAATGATAGCCTTTGTTTAAATATAATATTAAGCATATTTAGAAGTCTTTATTTTAAGGGAAATAACAGGTAACTTTAAATGAAAAGGCCATTTTTAGCATTTTTGATAGATCCTTATAGGAATGGGGCTCTGGACTTTAAAAAAAAAAAAATTCTCAACAGGATGTTAAGAGTTAATGAATTTTATTGCTAAATCAAAACATTAAATTGATTTCTATATAAAAACACCTTTTAACCCTTTTTAGGCTGAATGATATTTTACTATAGACTCAATTCAGTCAGGGGGTGGGGTCCAACTAATAAAAGGATTCATATACCAATCATTTATGGGATCACTCTAAACGGATTTCTCTCTGCCTTGGAGCAAAGTTTTTGAATATATTTTGTGCTCAATATTTTTTTCATAAATTTTCTGAGCTCAACTACAGGGTATCTAAAAAGCTAAAAAAATTAAATGGTTAATTATCTTCATTATTTTAATTTTAGAATTTTAAGCCTGTATAGTTTCAGTGATTACTTTTTTGGGAAAATCTAAAAAACTATATGACCTTTAGGCACCCCCTTTTGCGATCTCCGTTCATAAGTACATTTTTTTCATTTACACTGTCAACATCTGGTTGTTTGTTAGGGAGTAGGGTTAGGGGTTAGTTTTATCATTTTAAAAAGAACCTCTAAAAATCGTCTTTGACTGTGTAAATGAAAAAAATGTACTTATGAATCAAGATCGCAAAAGGGGTGCCTAAAGGTTATATGATCTGATCAAAAAGTATTGTTCAACAGCCTCCCCATCCCAATACATCTAATACACTAGTTTCATCCTAGTTATATTTAGCACATAAATTTATATGAAAATGTAACCATTTATTATTGGGTAGAAATAGTAAACTTTTTTTTTTAATTGTGTATTAACAGTATAAAACTTAATAGTAAAAAAATTTCTACTTATAGCATATGATTGAGACTGTCATTTTTTATTCATTTAGTTTTGATGTTTACATTTGTACATTCTTCATTTCAACATTCTTTTCATGTCTCCTATATTTTCTCCCAATGTAATCTGGCATTTTGTTTTAAATGCTAAAAACAAATGTAATGAAAAGAAATATAAAAAGGCCAAAAAATGTTTGCAGAATCTTTCATTTTTTACTCTAATTAAACAATGCAACTGCTGTCTCATAATAGTTGATACATTTACATATGAATTTCCTACACTAAATCGGACAGAAATAGTATTTTAACGAACCAGACATTTTTTTTTTTTTTTAAATATATAAATAAGAGGAATAGTCATGTGACTTTGGTTTGATATTTTTACTTCCCGCTTTCTATGTATTAAGAAAATGACTTCATAAAATGTAGAAAAAATAACATAAGAAATTTCTAAATTGTTTCTTTAAATTCAAAGTATAAGAATTTTTTAATTTTTTTTTTTTTTTTTTTTTTTTTCATTTAAAAAAAAAAAAATCTTAATGGCCTTTTAATTTGTCAAACCTTTTCAAAGGTTCTATTATTTAACTCTTAACATCCTATACCGCCTCATTCCACTCGACCGGAAGTCACATTCATTTTCCTAATCCACCACAAATGATAGCCTTTGTTTAAAATGTAATATTAAACATATTTACAAGTCTTTGAGTTAAGGGAAATAACAGGTAACTTTAAATGAAAAGGCCATTTTTAGCGATTTATTGATAAATCCTTAGAGGAATGGGGCTCTGGACTTAAGAAAATTCTCAACAGGATGTTAAGAGTTAATCCCAGACTTGGTTGATGCCCCCACCCCTGTCAGTAAGATAGTAACATATTTAAGCTGTTGCTATGAATTCAGATTTTTAAGTCTTAAACCCAGTGTTTACTTGGTAAATCCATTACATCTCACTTGGATTAAATATGTTTCTCTACATAACTTATCAATAACCAACGACCAATAATTGTGACTTTTTTTTTTATCAGTCATGATCACAATGTTTCTGCAGACATTTTCAGCTTTTAGCTTCAATTCTGTTCTAGGGGAAAAAAATTTTTCCTCACAAATTACAATATTATAGCCATTTAAGATTAGCTTTTTTTTTCTTTTTCCCCTTTCAATTATCATGTTTACGTTTCTGATTCTTCAGCTATTTTTTCAGGATTTAAAAAAAAAAAAAAAAAAAATCTTTCCTTATTTCTCTATTCATTCATCATTAATTTTTGTTAATTTACTTTTTATTGTTTATTTCTCTTTTATTTTTTCCTTAAATGTTTAAAAAAAGAAACCAAAAATAACCAAACTTTGTGTCTTCATATTGAATGTGTCTAGTTATTGTGTGCCTTGGTATTTCACTGCATTCCTTTTTTTTCTTAACTTTAAAAAAATTTTTTTTTTTTTTTTTTTTTTTTTTACTAATGTCAAAGTAACATTGTTGGCCTGGACACAAGTGTGATTATAATAATAATAATATATATTATTTGCCACATATTGTTGGCATAAAACTTCCAAGTCAGCTTGTCAAATACATCAGTCATCTTTTCTTGGATTCAAATTTAGTACAGCCACATTGCTGCTACTGATTATCTCCCCTTGTCCTTCCCACTTTTTTTTTTTTTTTTTTTTTTTTTTTTTTAAGATATAGACACATTTTCAGTTTCATTTTTACCTTGCATGACCACCAAAATTTTAATGTCTTCCCAACACCAACCTTTTTTTTTTTCTTTTTTTTTTTTTGCATCTTACTTTCTTTTTTTCCTAGATTATTTGTTTTTACTTGTACAATGAAAAGCAAAGCCCTTAGATGTTTATTACAATACCATTAATATCATTTGTATTGGACTATTGTCCTCATCTTTGTTATATACACGTTTCGGCTGATGTACCCTCTGACCTTCATATATAACAAAGATGAGGACAATAGTAAAAAAAAAAATTAAAAAAATCTAAATAATCAAGCCTCCTCTCAAAAATTCAGACAAAAACAATTAATATCAGTTTATTTAATATAAGAACTTGAGATGGCTTATCCCAGACATTCACACATGTTGCTTTCCAGCTTTTAACTTTAAAAATAAATAAATTTGGGAGGGTGGTTTAAAAAAGAGCAGTGCTAATTTCTGTTAGCAAAATAAAGTTATATTTGTTTGGGGGGTTATTTTATGTTTCATAGGCATCATAAATTCTTATATAGATTTTTTTTTGGGGGGAGGGGGGTTCTTGATGGTACAATGGTTAGTAAGTTCATCTAAAAAAAAATAATTAGTGAATTTGATCCTCATGGTGTGCCCTGTACTTTAAATTGCTTTAAATCTTTTGTGAATCATTAAATAGACTCTGAATCTTTTTTAAAAGAACTTTAATTAGTTAATTGATATTCTGACTGAATTTTACTTTCATATCAAAACATCACATAACAAATGTTATAGGCATTAAATTTCTATCAGCCGAGTAAAAAGTTGTGATACTTAATGCAAAGATGCATGTTTATTGCTGTTTGATAAAAAAAAAAAAGACAAACAAAAAATCACGAATCACACTCTACAGATCTTAATAGCAGTTGGGTTTAATAATTCTATAACATAAGCTTAAAGATAGAATGTTTGAAAAACACATTTCTCATCTGCATTTGTGCATTTGAAAAATAATGCATGATATTAAAAAAGAAAAAAAAAGAGGCTCTTAATATTATTTTTCTATTCCTAAATAATAATTCAGTCTTGTCCATTATATAACATGAATGGGTTATTTCCCATAAACAAAGGGGAACCACTCTTGACTGATGAATTATTTATTTATTGATCTACTAGGAAAAAAGAAGACGGGGATAGGGTTAGTTTAATGGGAAAATAAATAATTTATCAGTCAAGAGTGGTTCCCCTTTGTTTATGTTAGACTTATAGGAAATAACCACTTGAATGTTTCAAATTCTCTCTCCCTCATTCTTTCAATTTCACTGCTCTTATAACATTGTATGGCCTGATTTGCATATCACACTGCAGATTTTCTCTTAACTATTTTGATGCTTTTTTTTTCTTTTTTTGTCTGTTAGCTTTTTTGCCATTGATGTTGTCTATTATTTTGTTTGGTGGTCATTGTTTAGTGAAGATTAGTAGTGACTATTGCTTCCAACCTATTTTTGTTTGTCGCTTGACTTTCAATTCATCCTTACCAAAGTTTTTTTTTTTTTTATTATTCAATTAAAGTTCCAACTGAATTTGAAGAATTCGCATATTGAAAGAAATGGGCTTTTGGGGAGAAAAAATTTTTTTTCTTACACTTTCAGCAAAGAAGATATTTATTTTTGAGGTACACTTGAATCCAACTCTTCCTTCAATTCAACAATTTAATACTTGTATTGTGTTAGTATAACATTCAGTTCTAAGACTAACAACAACAAAAAAGGAATTAATATTTCCTTTAATTCAAACAATTTATTGGCTAGACATAAAACAACAAACAACAATATAAAGTCCTTCCTGTATATAAAGTTGAGTTTAAGGGACTTACCGGCGCGTTGGAGAAGATATCTTTGGGTGGTTTCCTTGAGCCCCTGAATTCGTTGCCTCGTGGTACCGCGGGTAGAATCTGTCTGACCACTTTTTGGATATTGCTCCAAAACTCTGGGCTATCACGTGATTGGTATATCCAATCACAGAGCCTCTCCCTCACTCACTCTATATACAGGAATAACCATTTTACTGACCCAACAGATTTTTACTGACCCAACACTTGTATTAAATTCTCTTTGTAGTTTCATATATACAATATCAGAAATAGATTTTACTTAATTAAAAAGATACAGCTACTTCTGTCCCATATTATTACATTTAATGAATGAAAATTATATGCAAATGTAATTATTATGAGACAGCAGTAATATTAGTCAATTCTTTATAAACTATTAACTCCAGAATAATTGAAAAGATTTGAAAGTAAATTTAGGATTAAGTCTGTATTTGTTAGCATAACACTAGTAAAAATGGTCATATTGTAACACAACTTTTGTCGGCACAAAATCATTAAAATGCTTTTAGATAAGAAATTTAAATCCTATTTGCAACTTGATGTGTGTGTTGCACTCACGACAGTGATTTATCAGGGGAGATAACTATTAAATGCTAATTATAGAATACTTCCCCCTTATTTATTTGCAATTGGTTATCACCCTTGTCCACTGTGTGTATGTATATATACACACTAAATGTAATAACTATTATGAGACAGATAAAATAAATTTAATAAATTAGGTATAGCTTATACTTGCTTGCCAATTTTTAAAGTTTTTTTCTTAACTCTTAAAGTCCTCATTTCACCTGGCCAGAAGTCACATTTGTTTTCCTAATCCACCCCAAACGATAGCCTTTGTTTAAATGTAATACTAAACATATTAGAAGTTTTTGATTTATGGGAAATAACAGGTAACTTTAAATTAAAAGGCCATTTTTAGCTATTTATTGATATATACTTTACTTTTTTTTACTTTATTGATATATCCTTATAGGATTGGGGCTCAGACTTAGAAAATTCTCAACAGGATGTTAAGAGTTAAATAATTAAATTAAAATTTGATATCCGTTTGAAATTTAATTACATTAGGATTAATTTAGGGTTTTTGTAAATATAAAAGGTTTTTTATTATTTAATTCAGTTGGATTAGGAATATGTTTCTAAGTTTTACAAAATATCACTTTTAATTGGAGGAAATGTTCACTTTTCTGTAACATTTTACTATTAGTTCAATTCTTCACGGTTACACCTTCACATTGCACTCTAAAGGCTAAAATTAGGGTCTGGACACAGAGATACCCCCCCCCCCAATAGGAAATGCTGAAGGGACGAGATGATTTATAAAACTCCCCACATCTGAGAGTCTCCACATTAAATTCATCTGGACATATTCCATTCTGATGGGATAGGACATGGCAAAACATTTATTTCAATATCCCACTTCACCCTGACAGGGTGAATTATTTTGAAAAGAAAATGGAGAATCCTACTGACGTTTTGAGTATAACAGGACAAGAATATGGCCAGGGATTGATATCAATAAAAATATTAATAAGGGATATCATATGTATAATCTATTATCATCAGTGATATCCTATAGAAAGTTTAATCTAAACAGATTATCCTAGATGATAGATAATCCATGTGTAGATATTTGTAACCTGCTTTTGTCGTTGCCTCTAGTCTTAAAAATATCTTTAATCTTAAAACGTTATTCTTCTGAAATTTTTTTTATCTAAAAATTTTTTTTTTTTTTTTTTTTTTTTGTAATGGTTTTGTCAATTTGATACTCTACTGATTAGCCATTTTAAAAAGTAATTAACTATTTCTATCTTACCGTTATATATATATATATATATAATTTTTTAAATGTTACTCTTTCTCTTTTTTTTTTGTCTTCTTCCTCCTTCCTGGGTAAACCCTTCAAGTGTAATTTATACAACCATGTATCTTTTGTAGCATCAAGTCTCCAGCCCACCAGAGACACATCAATACAATGGCCGCTTAACCACTATGAAATGGTTCAAACCTGTTTATGAAGTAGTGCACTGACTTGGGGCTCATTGGGGCCCCGTGTTTTAATGGCACAACTAGTGGTGACTCGAAACAAAGCCAGACCCTCCAATCCAATTGTGAATAATAGACAGCGATATGCACGCGCTCACACACGCTCACAAATATTTATTTGTATGACTATTTGAACTGAGGAAATAAATAAAAAAAAAAAAAAAGGAAAAAAAGGAAAAAACAAAATGCACATCCCTACTCGCACAAACAGTTTATTCAGGTAAGGCGTTACGAAGGAGGACTGGTTACTATTCAGATTACTAAACCTTGGAGATTCAAGTGGACTTTAGAAAAAAATAAAAAACAAAAATGGTTATAGAGGAATCTTAAAATCTGTTCAGATAAAAGTTCAAGATATTTAGAAATAGGTAGCAGGAGTTTTAGATAGTTCTATTTCTCTCTTTCTCTCTTTCTCTTTCTTTTCATTAACTTTTTTTTTTTTGTGGGTTTTTGTTAAGGAAAAAATTTTTAAAAATAAATTCACTTTCTTTCATTATGGCACTGTTAGTGAAAATTGAAAATAAATTAAAGCAAAACATTTTTCTTGGTCTAAAAACTGATTATGTCCCTTTTTAGAATATCAGAAAGATCTTTTCTGTTCTTTATAAGAAAATTGATTGGAAAATTTCAAAATAAATATTAGGTTTAATAATTTCTCCTAACTCTAGGGTTGCTGTCATAACTAAAATCTTTTTTTCTTTCTTGTTACCATTTCTTTGAAGTGTTTCAAATTACATTTTAAGATTTTAGAATGACTTTCTAGCAATAAGCATAGCAATTATGCTAATGTATAAATGACCCTTGTTTTATGGTTACACAATCAATATATAAAGTCCCCCTCCACCCCCAAAGGCTGGTCCTTTTCATTAGGTTTGAATTCTGACCATAGAAAGTTATGTATATAATGTCACCCACCCCCCACATTGCCTGAAAATTTGATTTTCAAAATTCAACCTATACATGAGTGATATATATATATATATTCATATTCATATTCATGGGCATTAATCTAGTCACAAAAGTATTAGCCAGTACATTGTCATTTCTATTTGGGCTTCTTTTTTTTTTTTTTTCTCTCAATGGCCAGATTTGTTGATTTTTAGGATTTTTTTTTCTTTTCAATAGATACATTTTCAAAACAAGAAATGATTTTAAAAATAAATTGTGATATTTTTGCAGATTTTCTGTGGAATATGAGCAAAATCTTAAATCTGTCATATCCTTTTGAGTTTACACTGAAAAAAAAAAAATAGTCTAAAAGTTGGTTCATTTTAATGTACAAATCTTTTGAAAATAATTATGGTATGAAATTTATAAGCCAATTTAACAATTGTTATCAGACATAAATATTCAATAGTTCTACTTAAAATACGTGAGCAAAGTTGAAATATTTACTTAAACAATTTCTCTTTATTTTATTTCTAAAAGTGGAATTACTAAATGACATTATGTGCCATAATTTAAAATCTTAACTTAGATTTTTATTAAAACAAAAATTACTTTAAAATACAACTCACCTTAAATTAATTATTTCTTATTGTTTATCTATTTTTCCCCAGAGTTTTTATTTCTTGTATTTAAATTTTTAGTTTATTCTGTTGAGGTTGTATATTAGTCATAGGTGATTTGTTAGTTTATTGTTTAAGCCAAAAGTCTTTCATTCAAATTATAGTATGTTGGTATGGAGATTGTAAAAATGTTTTTATATATAATTAGGCATTGTTATTTACTTGAAAATCTACAATCTAGATTGGCCACATTTAAAATTTACATTTTTATCACTGTGCTTAGTTCCATTTTTTAAATTAAAAATTTTTTTTTTTAATTAAAAAAAAAAATAAGCATTATATTTATTTCTATTAGAATTTTGGCATCTACAACAGGTTGGAAGCAATATAAAAATGTTAAAATCCGTTTTCTCCCCCCCCAAAATGTTCTTTGCCCCCTTACATCCTCAAGTCTACAGCTATTCCAAGTTTAAAAAAAAAAAAAAGAAATCTGTGGTAAACCAACCTCTACTAATAAATACAAGAAGAAGAGAAGAGAAACTGAACTTGAAAGCCAACAATTTTGATATATCCTGGGGGTCATAGATCAGTTGACGGTCAAACTCCAGTACTTTTGTCCAGGCCATCTCTTATCTCTAAACTGACCTGAAAAATGTGCTTTACAACCTTCCTCAAGCAAAGACTATGTTTGTATTTTCCAGCTCACAGGTTGCCCAAGCGTCAGAATTGCCACCATCCCCTCATCTATGGGAGTAAGTTGTCTGAATTTCTGGAGTCATCTTCTTAGAAGCAATTGTTGTCTATTATTGAATGGTGTCTCATCCCTCTTTTTGAACAAAGAAGAATCTTTGAATCCATAAAAGAAAGAGACATGCAAGGACCACACACAAAATTTTAAAAGAGGGGGGAAAAAACACTCCCAAAAGCTGCCCAGTCCTGCCTGATAATATTATATCAGATTCATGTTGAAGATAAAAGACAGTTTTCTTATGAAATTAGAAAATAACTGAAAAGATGAAAATGCAACTGGGATTGAATAAATCAATCTGATGATAATAGATTTGTCTCTGATATTATCAACTGGGATAGACAATTCAAAAGTTCTCGAAGTAAATAATGAATGAAAAAAAACAACAACAACAACAAAAAAAAAAAAAAACATTTCTTCATTATTTGAGGTGTTGATTCAGAAGAAAGGAGAATTGACAAAGTTGTTTTTTTTAAATCCTCCTAAAATGAAACAATCATTTTCAGCTGAAATCTTTTTGCAAAGCAAAAATTACAGATTAAAGAAAAACAAAAATCCTCTCAAATATCTGTATATAATTTTATTTTGCATAATTTTCATCTAAATTGTCATGAGTCTAGAATCAACACTGAAATATTTCCCTCTCTGTCTATCTAAATAACTCATTGCATTTATTAGACTCTCTTAGAGATATTTCTACTGGACTCTTTTTAAATGTAGGAATTTTCTGTTTATTTTGTATAAATGCTTAGATATGAGCAAGATTTATCCCCCCTTTAAAAGTTTTTAAAACTTTGTTGAAATGGAATGATACTTCCTGGAATCTATACACGCACCAAAGTAATTTTGCAGCGGATTGGAATCATCAGGGATTGAACCGGCATTACTCTACGTCTTTAATAAGACCATCTTTACTCTGCATCTTTACTACAAAATTAAAGCAAGCTCAGCCTCATCTTATGATGTGGACATTGCATTTATTTCAATTTCAGCTAAAGTTATAAAATCCTTCGCCATTTGCAAATATTTTATGGATTTCACAAGATGGAGGGGAGAAAAAAAAAAAGGTGAAGTTGGTGTGACAAAGAAATTTATTCAAATCTGCAAAAATTTCTTCATTTAATTTTTCTCTGGACTTAAAAGCCATTTTAATAATCTCAATATAAAAAGGCTACCAACTTTTTTTTTTTTTTTTCTGTCTAATTTAAAAAAAAAAAAAAGACAGAGAAAAATATTTAACAAAAAAAACTCCATTTTTTTTTTTTCTTTTTGTTTTATTTCCCTTGTCAATATTTAAAAATGGAAGAAGGTACAGATTTGCCAGCTCAGGAATAATAAGCACAAAAAAAAAAAAAAAAAAAAAAAAAAGTGTCTGTACAAATTGTTGCTATTGATACATGCATTTTCTTTTATTTATCTTTTCTTTTTTTTTTTTTTTTTTTTTTTTTTTTTTTTTTTTTCTCACTATCCTGCAACCAGGAATTTACTGATGAATATTTTCAATGTTTGCTGTATTATCAACTGGGGAGGGAGGCAGTTTCTTCACCCTCACCAACCACCCCCCGAACCCTTGCCCACATCTAATGTTCTTCTTTCTGATCCAGAATTTCAATTCTGGTTGCCGCGGCTTCAACAATTTATCATTTTTCCTTTGCCAGTCACAATAAAAATAAAATGTCCCCAAATTCTTTTTTTTCTTTTTACAGATTAAAAAAGGATTTGTGTGAGTTGGCTGGTTGTTAATCCTCATGATCTCTAGCTTCATGCTAATTTTTTTTTTCTCTCTCTCTCTTTCTTACTCCTCAATATCTTTCTTCAGGTATCAGATGGTAAATAACAATCTGCCCCCTCCCTCCTGTTTGCAATACCACCACCACCACCCCCACCATACTCAAGTATCGCAGTTAACCTTGTTTTAGCCATTTCAATATTCCACCACACCCCCCCCCTTTTTTTTTTTTTTTTTTTTTTTTTTTTTGGTACAGTTTCAAAATCTAAAAGTTTCTAATTCATTTGTTTATTAATGTAACTGAGGCAAAATACTATTACATTTCTTCTTTTTAGTTAAAAAAAAATTTTTATTTAGTTTTTATGTTCTATAGGGCCGGGTTAGTTCAGTCGGTAGAGCGTTTGGCTAGAAACCACAAGGTTCCTAGTTCGATACCCGCCCTCGCCAACTCAGCGTTATGAGTAGCACAGGCATCTGTGCGGTAAAGTAAGGAGCTGATGGTAGGTGTGCCGCTCCACCTCAGACGCTAAAATAATCTCCTTGGTCTAGCGCTAATGAAAAGGGGATAGACTCCCTCGCTGCATGGCTGATACTGACATTAGGCCGCCCTGACTACTTTACTTATGTTCTATAGAATTTAGGTTCAAATATAACACTTAATTATAATACAAAGTTATTATTTTCTTTTGTGTTTTTGTAATCGTTTCAAGAGACCAAATGTACAGCAGTTGTCTTTGTTTAGATATTCCTCTTTTCTTCTGAATTTGAGTCTCAACATCTTTTAATAATTTTTCGAATTATTCTCTTCAATTTTTGTGTCAAGTATTCTTTATCAAGTGTTTATCTGTGTCCTGTCTAAATTTGGTCCTGGGGGGGTTGTGTATATAAATTTTCTCAGGGATTTTGAAACAGATGAAAGAGTTGCTATGTATCTATGAAATATCTACACATGTATATTATTGGAAAAGCAAATCTTTTAGTTGTTATTTGAACACTCCTTTCCCAACAAAAAAACACCCCTCAATTCTGCTTAACTATTTTATAAAATCACTGACACGGACACTTCCGTCATGTGACTGAAGGAATCTTTCTTCTTGCAAATCTAAATAGTAAAAGAAAATATCTAAATGCTAAAATGTATTTTATTTTAATGAATAAAATTAAACTTTGATATTTGTAACCTTAAAAAAAATAAAGTTTTGACTTAGTGCAGTTTTAAATATGATTTAAGTAATTAACAATAAGATCCCATTTTTTTTATTTCAATGTAGGATCTAGTAAAGCTTCTAATGGAGCAATGACCAACATATACAAAATGACACCCATTGATGAAACTAATTCATTCACAAATTGATCAATTTTTGTACAATTTATAGTTTAAAAAAAAAAAAAAAAAAAAAAAGTTGGAATTTTTAAAATTTATTTTATTTTTTGTAGATTTTTAAAATTTGAATCATTTTGGCACTAAAAATATTCAGAATTATATATAATTTTTAGTGTGTAAATTATAGTGTACAATACATTTAAGGTGCAATTGTTACCATTGATTTCTAGGCAGTATGCTTCCGCTGCTGCTTAGAAACCAATGGTAACAATTGCACCTTAAATGTATTGTACACTATAATAAAGTAATCAAGCACTTTATTCTCATTTCTCCAATACTAACAAAGGACTAACTATATATATATATATTTAAGATAAAAGTTTTTCTCTATTTCTTTTTCAAGAATAGATTATGAAAATTGATTAAGATGTTGATTTGAATCCTGTTTTTGTAGAGTATCATTTTCTAAAATAATTGCCTGGTCATAACTGATTGGTGTTAACTTTCATTATTAATTCAACTTGGGATTTTAGGTGATTTAAAGTCTTAAAATATTTCAATATTTTTTTTAAGTTGACAATCATTTTGCAAGCGAGACTTAAATATAGTTTTATAGTAGTTTAAATAAAAGCAAACATTGGAAGCTGTATCCAAAAGTATTTTAAGAAAACAAACACTTATTCAACACTTACAATGAAGGAGGATAATGAATTTTGGGTTTCTGAAAGCATCAAGGATATATATTAGTTTCGATCAAAAAAATATACAATGGGCAATGAACTTGGCAGAGGAGCCAGTGCTGTTGTCAACATAACGAGACTCAGAAAAATTGGGCAGTGAAAAAAATTGTCACAAAGACCTCAAAGCTGTGTGTTCACAGCTGAAATGAATCCTTTTGTAGCATAAAAAGTTTATCCCATTTAATGTTAAAAAGAAAAACTCAATATAGAATGAATAATAATGAAATTTATTGTGTACAGTGCTCAGGTGCACCACAACTCATCAAAGTCTCATGTCTAGTACACAGAATAATGTATTAGTGTCAGGAACATGAACAGTTTACAGTAGTAATATGCATATGTGTGTGGAGAGGGGCATTAGGTATAGTGTCGGTGGACTACAGGAAGCACGGAGGCTTTGAAAGATTCAGTGTTTCGACAGCCTAAATCAGACGCGGGTAGCTTATTCCATGCCTCCGCAATTCTGAAATAATTTGTTGACTTGTTTGAGATGATCTAACATGATCTGTTTTGATTTTTCTCATTTCATTGTTCTTTACTTTTTGTTATGAAAATCACTATTAAGTTTTGGATGAATGCATTTTACCAATCATCAACAGGCAATAAAGTCTAAAGGATTTTAGTTTCATCAATTTGTGACATGATCACATATTGTGATGGTCATCAAAGAACTTAATAAGAAAATATAGCATACAGATAGAAACAAAATGCAAGTCCCAGAAAGAAAAATCCAGGTGGCTGAGCAGTCCATGACTTGCAATACTCCACTTTGGTCCTTTCTTGGGCTAGACGGGCGGTCGGAGAGCTGAATTTTTGAAAAAAATAATCAGGATTTATAATATCTCCTCGACTAATCTCCACCCTGTCGGCTAGGGCGTTAGAATGCACCGACTACACCTCTGCAGAGGTGTAAAACTCACCCAATGGGGCCACCAGTTGGCGACCCATAATGCTTAAGGATAGAACTTGGGTGGTTGAGTAGTCCATGACTTGCAATACTCCACTTTGGCCCTTTCTTGAGCTAGACGGTCGGTCTGATCAATCGACTGGTCACATCAAGCCCTAGCACTTAGGATTTTCCCAACCCTATTACCCTTACGGCAAGCTCCAACCCTTTTTATCATATGGGTGCTAGAAGGCGGTGGCTGTGGGTCTACATGTCCTGGGAAACTCTATCTGATGGTGAGGTTCCATTTCTGGAGGTTTGGGGAATGTGGAGCACCCCTTCATCACCATTGCTCCCTGGTCCACTCTGACCTGGAGTGGTAGTACCTGTTAGTGTCCCATGTATGGGTTAAATAGAAAAATGTATTGATAAAAAAAAAAAGTTGAGTATCCATTAAGAATGACTATTTCAAAACTTTATCGGCATTAAATGACCCACTGAGGTTGATATGCCGTAAAACAAACAATAAGAAAATATAACATGTAGATAGAACCAAAATGCAAGTCCCAGAAAGAAAAGAATAAAAAAATTAAGACTGAATTTTAAATTTGTCTATAAATAATTACCCCCCCCCCCAATAAAACACACCTCCCATATGCAATCAGTATTTAAATCACTTTGTGCATGTCCAGTCAGTGGGGGAGGAGGGGGTGGCTAATGAGTGTACAGGGTGACATGGCCAAAAATTCCCCCATCTATGTCACCTATCTTCTTTTGGATGTGGGATGTTGTGAAAGATGAACAGATACCACACTTTAATTCCAGCCTTGAGGGCCAGAAAAATAGGCAACTGTGGACACGTTTGATTTGGATTTTTTTTTTTTGTTTGGCAACTTTTTAGTCTTGTTAAAATTTAGAACAGCAATTCTAAGAAAAAGGGGTTAATGACTTTATTTGGGGTATTATTTTTTTTCTTCATTTTAATTTAGTAGGTGGGGGTGGGGGGTAAAGGGCAGCTTCCAAAAGAAATCCTATTTGCTGAGTCAAGTTAATGCTAAGATTCCTAGTTTTTCTTTAGTCATTTCATCTTAAACATAACAGAAGATTATCCACTTAAAACTGCATTTGATGTTCAAAGAATAATTCGGTTATTTCCTATAAGTCTAACATAAACAAAGGGGGACCACTCTTGACTGATAAATTATTTATTTTCCCATTAAACTAACCCTAACTCTTTTTTTCTTTTTTTTTAACTTTACAAAACAAATGAATATTATTTTTATCCATTGATTTGTGATTTTTTATTTTTATTTTTTATAAAATTCAAGTGAAATTTTCAAGGAAATGAAACCATTCAATTTTAAGGAAATCTTTAATATTACTCTGAGGGAGGCTACAATTCTTTGTTACTAACTGGGGTGGAGTAGGGGATGATGCGTAGTTCCAAAGGAACATCCCCTGCCCTTGGAGGTCTCACCTCCCCCATTGGATTAAATTTAATGCTTGGAAAATGGAAATGTCCTGAGAGAAACTCAATAACCTTTATTTCCTCAATTTATAGACATAAACTTTTATTTCTATCAAAATTAAAAACAAGTAAAAATTAATGACTTGATTTATGGCGTTTATGTTGCTACTGTATTTCTTCTACATTTATTTTTTATTTTATTTATTTATTTATTTTTTTTTTTCATGAATCTTTGTGTATTCCACCCTTGTGTAATGGTTTAGCAAACTAGTCTCACAGATCCATTACTAGTGAATTGCAAGTTCTATCATCGCTGGATGATGTATACTTACGTCGTTGTGTCACGTCCTATCTGTAGCAAACAAGTTAGGTAAATACCTACTTTCATGAATCTTTGTGGTTATCTCCCTTAGATTAAGATGTCCGTTAGATTCTTTTTAGTGATTAAACTTCAACTCTATCAATCTAACATAAGATTATTTTACTATTTATGTAATCAAATAAGGAGAAAAAATGATTTTAAAAAGATTGTTGCTTTCTTGTAGATATTTTTTCCTCGAAAGTAATTAAAGTTTTGCTGGATAAACTGTTGATCTGGTTGTGTCTGGTTATGTTACCCATAATTGCAAATCATCGTCAAAATTAAAACGGAAAATTTTGACGATTTGCAACACATCAAACAAAATTTTGAAATTTAAATTAATTAAAAAAAAAATCCAATTCAAAATATTTTACTTTTTTTTTTTTTTGGTAAGTCAGTTTAGTAATTGTTTTATTATTGTTTTTTTATTATTATTATTATTATTTAACGAATCTTGAAATATTTTCTAAACTAAAATATTTATGTGCAGTTTAGAAAATATTTCAAGATTTAAATGAATGAAATAAAACAATTACTAACCTGACTTACCAAAAAAAGTCTAGTAGGGAAAAATAAGATAAGTAAATAAATGAATTTAAAAAAAAAAAAAAATTTTTTTTAAATTTAAAAAGAAAAGTTTGAAATTTAAAAAAAAAAAAATTTTTTTTAACCATTTTTTTAAATCAGATTTTTGAAATTAATTTTAATTTCAAAATCATCAAAATTTTCCATTTTAATTTTGATGATTTGCAAGTTTAGCCAATTGTTTTTATGTCTCTTAGTTGAAATACTTTTGAGTGTAATTTCTCATCTGCCATTTAATCTTGTAGATGGAGATATATACTTTTTTTGTTGTCTCTCCTTTTAATATATTCATTACAAGAATTAAAAATAAAATGGAGCCGTCTCTTAACATTAAGTTTTGATTCTGAAGAGAAAATTTCAGATTTAGAAACCCAAACAAACACGGATTTAGATTTGCTATTCCAGTGATAAAATTAGTGTCAAATATTTTACATTGTTTTTCTTTCTTTATTTATATCTTTTGACAACACCATTAGCGTGTTTGTGTTTATTTCTCTCCCCCCCCCAAAAAAAAAAGGACTAAATCTCAACAGACCACTTCAATATTTGGAGGAAATTCTCTAAATTGTATGGAGACCAAAATAATAGACCCCTCTCCCCACTTATTAATTTATGTAAATTCCTTTTATTTAATTTTTCTTTTCACTTTGATAAGATTGGATTTCTTTCATTATTTAACCACTTCTAGGGAAAATCCTTTTTTGGTTATTTCCCATAACTCCAACCTAAAAAAAAAGGGGGGGGAACAATTCTGAATTAATTTTATCTGCTAATTAATCTACCCATTATTTTCACCTTGAACTAACCCTAACCCCATCTTCTTTTTTCCTTGTAGATCAATAAATAAATAATTTATAAAATTCATTCAGAGTGGTTCCCCCTTTTTTTAGGTTGGAGTTATAGGAAATAACCTCCTTTTTTTTTTTTTTTTTTTTTTTCTTCTTCTTTTTTCTTTTCATCTGATTTTCTTCTTTCCTATTATTTATCTTTGTTATTCTTTCCCTTTTTCATTTCTTCTTTTCACTCCAATAAAATTGGATTTCTTTGATTATTCTGCCACAATTTAACAAGTCAAGCTGTTTTAATGCTTCTCAATCGGAACATTAATTTGTAATAAGTCTTTATTTTTAATATATATATATAATTTTTATTTTAAGGTGTCTAAAAATAGTTGGCCTTGTTTTCTAGCCATTGCAAGGATTTATTGAAAGCTGCTAAAAATGATAGATTTTTTTCCCCCTAAAATAAGTGCACCCCTCCCCTAGAAAATGTACCCTTATTTAAACCAAAAAAATTTCAAAAAAATAATTATTTTTGTTTCTGTAAATTTTTCCTGTCTCTTCTTCATTGGATTGGGTGATGATCAAATCTTTTGGCATTATTTTATTTCTATTTGTTGGTGTGTAAATCTTGCTTAGTAACACGCAGCAATTTGTTTTGGGGTTCTTTTAATTGGAAATAGAAACACACTTTAATGTTATATGCACCAATTGATTGAAAAATTGTATATTAGTCTATTTTTATAGGAAGCGCATGGTGTAATGGTTAAAGTCATGGGAAATGGACTCGTCACCCTGAGTTCAAATCCTGGATGTGGTAATTGCATTTCACTTAGCGCTAATACCCTTGGGAAAGGTATGAATCCTACTCTCCCTCCAGCTATGGGTAAATAGTAGAGCAGACTGGGCTCTTTAACTTTGGTTAGGCAACCGGTCTAGGAGAAGGAAAACTCTGAATTCAAACCTATTGAACTCCGCTTAAGAAATTGACCTTGTGTCACATCCTGCTCGTGCGGAGGGGTGTAAATATATATATTTGTCTATTTTCTTTTATTTTAATAGAAAAAGGTGAGGGTTCTCTTTTTTCTTTTCTTTTTTTTTTTTCTGCATAATTCTCAGCAAAACATTTGTGGAATTACCAACATTGTTTTTTGATTTTTTTTTTTTTTTTTTTTTTTTTTTTTTTTATTATGAGAATGAAATAATCACTGACTTTAAATCGTCGATTATTCCTTAATATTCATTGGTGATGTCTTATAATAATCTTGTAATAATCTACAAATGATGTCTTATAAAGGAATAAGCATAACACTGTTGTGAAATTCTTTCTAATTTGCTATCAAGCCAAAAAAAAAAAAATTGGTTGGAGGGAAATTTAAATCTAAAAAAAAAAAAAATTTATAAATATTTGTACAAAGGGGGGTGGAAAGGTTGTAGCAGTTTTTAATTATTTTTTCCCCAATCTTGTAGAATGTCTCAGGTTGCTGGATAGATTTTGTATTTATATTGAATTCTAACTGCACTGAACACTTTCTTCCTCCTCCTCCTCATTTTGTCACTCCCACTCATCATCATCATCATCCTCATCAGTCCCCAATCATTTTATCATTTGTCCATGTCTGTCTGAATGTTGTTTGGTTTTCTTTTCATCTTCAATTGGATCTCACTGAATTTTCAGTGCAACAAAGAAACAACTGAAGACTTTGAATAAAAAAAAAAAAAAAAAAAAAAAATTTTATTTTTATTTTTGAAAGTAAAAAAGGAGGAGGAAGATAAACTTTTTAAGCAGTAATTTTATTTTCAATTTTATTTTATCATGATCATCATCACCATCACCATCATTATCATATTATTGCAAATGTGACCATCTTTAATGATCTGCAATAAATGCAGGAATGTGCCTACAAATACCAGATTGCTGCTTTTATATCTGGTTTTGAACAAAAATAAACTATCAAAAAAAAAAAATATAAATAAATAAAAAAAACTTGTAAAATGCCGTCCCGGCACAGTGATTTTAAAAAGAAAAAAAAAACAACAAAAAACCCCAATCCCAGCCAGATTGGCATAAGTCAAAGAATTTTTCAAAGAATTCAATTTTACTGAAAACGGAACAACATCATCACCAGTGAAAAAAAAGGACAAAATGCCCATCTGGCGAGAATAAAGAAATAATCAACAATAAAAATGACTTGTTTTGTTTTATATTTTTTCATTGTTTAATATTCAATCTTTTGTACTTTTTTTTATTTTTTATTTTTTTTTATTTTTTAAATTTATTTTTTGTTGCATTAAATGTCCAGGAAGGAAACAACTTTATTTCATTACAGCTATTGACCACTTGCCTCTCGGTACACACAAATTTTAAACTTTAATTGAAACTGTTATCTGTACAACGTTTCGGCTGATGTGCCCTCCCTGCTTCTTCAGGTATTTCTTTTCGGACTCGGGAGCCATCATGGAACTTTGAACCTAACCGAACAATGAAGATGAGGACAACAATTTGAATAATGCAGATGATAAAGAAATGATCATCAAGCCTCATCTCAAACATTCAGAGAAATTTAATTGAAACATTTGATAGTTTGAAATTTAATGACTATCAAACTGGAAATATTTTTGCTTTAGTTTCTTTCTAGAAGCAGCTACCCAGTGAAGCCTGGGTTGAGGAGAAAAACAAACATGGTTTAATAATCATTTGCAGATCTATTACTACTGAATAGTGAGTTTAATCCTCGCAGGATGACCCATGAAAATCACCACATAAAAAAAAAAAAAATCTTATTTCAATCCAACCTGGTGGGAGGTCAGGGATATTTTTTTTCCGTCAGAGTAGAGGAAATGACATCACAATGATATAGTAAGAAATTTTCAATGATTAACTATATTTTTTAAATAAAATATAAATGACGCGATTTGCTGCATTGCAAATTAATATTTCAAAATAAAAATAAAAAATAAAGTAATCAAATTAAAGTAAAACAATAAATAATCTTTACAAAAATAACATTATTATCTCAAAACATAGCTGATCGAATATCAAATTATTATAGTATACTATACTATATTAATTTGATAAAAATAATATATTATAGTATATTTTTTTTTTTTTTAAATCGAAAAGTGTATGGACTTGGAAACCTTAGGCAATAGATAATATTAGAATCACATTTTAAGAATGAATAACATTAGATTACGGAAACTCCCAAAGGAGCCTAATTTTAACCCACTTACTGGAGTGTCTCATAGTTTTCAGGTATTTCCTTGAAATGTAATAGATAATAATAATGAAATTTATTGTGTACAGTGCTCAGGTGCACCACAACTCATCAAAGTCTCATGTTAAGTACACAGAATATGTATTAGTGTCGGGAACATGAACAGTTTACTGTAGTAATATGCATGTATATGTGCGCGTGTGTGGAGAGGGGCATCAGGTATAGTGTTGCGGACTACAGGAAGCATGGAGGCTTTGAAAGATTGTGTTTTGGCAGCTTACAGTAGACGGGGCAGCTTATTCCAAGCCTCCACAATTCTGAGCGTAAAGAAATCTAATGGTATTATCTCTTGCGCACTATTTTGGATTTGTATCATGATTTTATTTGTATTTCTAATATTAAAATAAATAAACGCGATTATTTTATAAACAATGGCTAACATGAAAAATAAAAAAGGGTTTGTTTACATTCACGAACAATGGAAACCTCGACAGTACATAACTATATAAATTTTAATTTTTAAATAAATAAAAATAAAGTGCACTGGCATGAAACTTCTGTGGAAAATTAATCTCCTATTTAAATATTAAATGGCAAAAAAACAGTTAAATATCAACTCCCATAATTTTTCAATGTCAAAAGTGTAACTAAGTAATTATTCTTAAATGGTTCATAAAATTTAAAATATTAAATGGCAAAAAAAACAGTTAAATATCAACTCCCATAATTATTTCAATGTCAAAAGTGTAACTAAGTAATTAATTCTTAAATGGTTCATAAAAATTGTGTCTCCTATTTAAAATATTAAATGGCAAAAAAACAGTTAAATATCATTTATTTCAATGTCAAAAGTGTAACTAAGTAATTAATTCTTAAATGGTTCATAAAAATTGTATAATAAAAAAGAATAGATTAAATAAACGATTGTTTATCCTGTACAATGAAATATTTACTACAACTTTGAATCGGTAAAAATGTAGATTTAATATGAAAAAAAATTGATTGTGCTTCCGTTATTTATTTGTTTACTTTTTTAGCAAGAAACGCCGAAAATGGCCGAGTAGAATTTTAACGTTATTTTATAATGCTATTTAATTTTTATATGTATTCGAAAATGTAAATCAAATCTTCATTATCGTTGTCAAAAAGCAAGCCCTGGTGATATTTAATGTGTATATATATTTACTTTGTCATTAATTGTTTTATTTTCGAAGTTTCCTCCGGTCATACATACACACAACTGCCCTTTATATATATATATATATATATATATATATATGGATGGATGGATAGATAAATATTTTTGGTTTATATTTTTATATTTATTTATGTGGGAACAAGTTTGCTATCTATCTATCTATATATATATATATAGTAGTAATGTGTATAAGCTTATTCTTTTGCAAATATTTGATGCTTGATAAATAGTTAAACATTTCTTTTTATATTTTTAAAGAAACAATATTCATATGGTTTCCAACTTTTTTTGTATTATGACACACCAATGAGCTGTTTAAAATTTTCGCGGCACACCATAAAACGAATACATTCTATAGATCCAAGAATGAAAGAATACGAAAATATTTATTATTAGCTAGTTTTAATAAAAGTGAATGTAGTGTTACAACACTAGAGACTACTGTGTTGGTGTGGATTCAACCTATAGGACCTATTTCATGCACTAAGATAGGCTTTACTGGAATAGTGAGCAATGTCTTGCATTGACATTCTACGTACAGATATGGTCTTCGGTTCTAATCCTCACCGAGGTGTTTTTCATATCGCCTTACATCGTTACAGTGAAGTTATTATTGCAGTTTCTTCTACATCAATATATATAATATATAGGCCAGACTTTGTTGAAATAATATTTTCGGGCTGACTTCTGATTTAGGTTGGAAAATTAAAACGGAAAGTTTTTTGGTGATCCCCAATGACAGTTTAACTACAGTCTATGAATTATATATATATATATATATATATAAGTTGAAAATGGAAGCGAACCCGATGGTATGTTGAAAGGAAAAATAAATGAAGGAAAGAAAATGCTGAATGGATAAAATAGATTTTATTTTACTAACCCGTGTTTCAGCAAGTAGTTTGTTCATGTACACATATATTCTATTTATTATTATTTGAATATAAAAAATAAAATAGTTATAATAGAAAATTACAAAATCTTTGATAAAGACAGTTATTCTTTGTATGCTTAGAGTAAAATGTTTGGTGTTTGAAATTAAAGCGGTCAAAATACAGAGAATTTTGAGATGTAAAATAAAATCTTAGTAGTAAAATAAAATCTATTTTATCCATTTAGCATTTTATTTCCTTTGTTTATTTTTCCTTTCAACATTATATATATGTATATATATATATATAATATATATTCTATTATTATAGTAAAGCTGAGATTTTCAGCATTCAATCTCTAAAGGTTTTTTTGCTGATGAGGTTGATCACACGAAATTTGTCCTATATTATTTCTTAGTTTTAGGATTACCTAATGTCTGAAAAAAATTCCACTTTAATTGGTTCTAATTTGTCGCAATTTGCAATTAAGTCAAAAACTGACCTGTCTCTGCTTTACATTCTGCATAAATCTCTTTTCCTCTCTATATTCCAGTGAAGGGGAGATGGCATTGTAATTAACAGAGACACTTATAACCAGTCACCGATATATATATATATATATATATATATATATATATAATATACCAATCGTGTTGGTAAATCCTCACGGTGAGAAAAAACCTAGCAAATAGTTTGATTGTAAAAATATACTACCAAACATCAACCGGGGAGAAAAAAAATTTTTGGAAAAAAGAAAAGACCAAGATAGTCGTACCAACAAAAAGTAATCTATTGGTACAGTATTTGGCCAAAAGAAAAAACAATGTATATATATGTATATAAGATATATATATATTCATACAACCGCTAGGAAAATAAGCTAATATGTAAAAAGTGCTCAATACCTAAGTAGAGCAAATAATAAAGATAAATCTAACGAGTCAGACGAACCTACTATTAGTTTTTCTTAATGCTCTTCAGGGCTAAGATCTTAGCCCTGAAGAGCTTTAAGCGAAACTAATAGTAGGTTCGTCTGACTCCTTAGATTTATCTTTATACATATATACTAGCAAATATATGCACCCTCCGGGTGCAAGTATTTAAGTTTAAATGTAATAAAATATTAGATTAGATCAGAAAGGCTAATGAAACTAATTAAGAATTCAAATAAAAAGATTTGAAACGGAGGGGGTATAATCGGAAAATAGAACAACTGAAACTTACTCTTTCATCACTTCCGTTTTTCAATGCTAAATTTTCCTAATTTAACTATTTAGTTAAAATAGGAAGTAAAGAATAAAATTACAGTTATTTCTTCTCGTTAATGAATTTCTTTTAGGATTTATTGAAGAGATTTTTACTCATATTCATTAAGATAAAACCAAACAATTAGAAATCAATAATACCAAGCACATTTTTATTAAAATCAGTTTTTTTAATATCAATATGCAAATTAGCTTTACGTTTACACTGAAAACTGGTATTTTGTTGTATATATAAATACAATTGCATGTTATTAGTATTTAGGTAAGGCCAACAGTATTAATAATGTCAAACAGTTTTATTATTAATTGCGGTTTAAATAGAAATAGAATCATGGAGAATGTGATGTAAATCTAAGGGAATTGTGACTTGAGTACTAATATAGTTTCGGTTACAGACAGAAAAACACACAATCTCCATTATAATAAGATATATATCCCACATATTCTGTAGTTTGTGGTGTTAAATAAAGGATGAGTCTTTTTCTTATCACTAACTTCAATGTTTCTAGAGTTAACTTGTCATCCATTTGCAAAAATCAGTATCCAATGTCCTTATATGGTCACTCATCTGACTACTGGCCAGGTTCAGTGATGCTTAACTATAATCAAGTAAAAACAGGTTATTTCAGCCGGATTCACTTATATATATTTACCAACCCCTCCGCACAAGCAAGATGTGACACAAGGTCAATTTATTAAGCAGAGTTTAACAGGTTTGAATTCAGAGTTTTCCTTCTCCTAGACTGTTTACCTAGCCATGGTTAAAGAGCCCATTCTGCCCTGCTATTTACCCATAGCTGGAGGGAGAATTGGATTCATACCTTTCCCAAGGGTATTAGCGCTATGTGAAATCCAAACAGCTTCGTCCAGGAATTGAACTCAGGTCGACGTGTCCATTTCCTACGACTTTAACCATTCGTCCACGCACATCCATGCCGGATTTGCTTATAAGCCTATATAGCTATTTACCAAGTGTAGCACAAGGCCACCATGAAAGTGGTGCTTAACTTGTCCTACCCCATGTACCGCAAGGTTTTAGAATTAGACAAAACTATTTTCTTTTTATTCATTTTTTTTGGTCTCATGATTCTTGTTACATTTTTACATCATCATCATCATCATCATCATCAAGCTGCAACTATTAGCACAGATCTCCATGACAATCTTTCGCCACCTGTCCCTATCATTCATTGCTCCTGAAAGTCCTCTGCACGGTATCTAGCATCTGTGCTGAACTGGTCAATGTGTATCTTCGCTGGATGGTTCACACTGGCATGCCCATGTGCTGGCTTCCACAGAAGAATGTCACTTCTTTTCCCATTAAACTAACCCTAAACCCTAAATCCTAACCCCGTCTTCTTTTTTCCTAGTAGATCAATAAATAAATAAATAATTTATCAGTCAATCAGAGTGGTTCCCCATTTTAAGGTTGGAGTTATAGGAATTAACTATAACTACAACCTAAAAAAGGGGAACCACTCTGATTGACTGATAAATTATTTATTTATTTATTGATCTACTAGGAAAAAAGAAGACAGAGTTAGGGTTGGGGTTTAGAGTTAGGGTTAGGGTTAGTTTAATGGGAAAATAATGGGTACATTAATTAAGAGATAAAATTCATTCAGAGTGGTTCCCCTTTTTTAGGTTGGAGTTATAGGAAATAACCCTTATGTGTTTGTCCCTGCTTCTCCAGCAGTGTCCAGCATGTCTTGTTCATTTGTGTGACATAGGGCATGTGGCCATACACCAGCTTCCATCTGGGATGTTGTTTCCACAATTTGGATGCCTTTCCTACACGTGTATTAACATCGCTTTCTGTTGATGTAGTATTACTGCTGATGTACATGAATTAAATACCATATATTAAATGGAACAAAATTGTAGGACTTTTCCCCCCTCCCCAAGTAACCAAAATTAGATTTTAAAGAACTATCTAAAACTAGCAGCGGTTACCCGGCGTCGCCTCGGTAGAGGGGGATTTTTTTAAGTTAGTCCTGCAGATCCATTATTACTGAATCGTGAGTTGAATCCTCGTGAGATGCTCCAATTAAAATCCTATGTAAAAAAAAATAGACCTTGCATTGACCCAGCTGCTCTGAAAACAAATGTTAATGTCTACTATCTAAAATATTAAATGAAAAAAAAAAATCCATGCTGTTATCATTTAAATTTTATTTTTTAATTATCTTCACAAATATAAATCAAATCTCTATTTTTTGCTCAAAAACTAAGCCCTGGTGATATTTAATGTGTATATATATTTACTTTGTTGTTAATTGTTTTATTTTCGAAGTTTCCCACAGACATACATATACACACAACTGACCTTTATATATTTATAGATTATAATCTGTTTTTATGAGATTTTTTGTCGACTGTTGACCATTACATAGTTAATACTAGCAAAATAAAAAAACACCCTCCGGGCGATGTAAATATAAATTTTTGAAAGATATTGCTTGAAGAGGTGAAAGTTAAAAATTAAATGTCGGAGAGTTTGAACCATAAATCATGAAATCATCAAATTTATTAAAGGAGTAAAAAAAAAAAAAATACAACAATTTGAAATCAAAACTAAGTTCTATTAACTTTGAATATCTATTAAAATAAAAAATCTATTAAAATTTAAAAAAACTGTCTAATGTTGCATGCTCAAATTTTGAGTGTATTTATTCTATGTTATGATGATTTCGGGTAATGTGACCTAAGCAGTGACATAGTTTTTGTTACAGACCGGAAGCGAATCTCCATCATTAATAGAATTTAAAAAAAGAATTTTTTTAAATTGAGAGTTGCCTATTGTCAGTATCAGCTGGACAGTGCGGGAGTCTCTCCTTTTCATTAGCACTAGACCAGGGAGGTTGTTTTTGAGTTATTTCCTATAAGTCTAACATGATCAAAGGGAACCACTCTTGACTGATAAATTATTTATTTATTTATTGATCTTCTAAGAAAAAAGAAGACAGGTTTAGGGTTTAGGGTTAGTTTAATGGGAAAATAAATAATTTATCAGTCAAGAGTGGTTCCCCTTTAATCAGTTTACACTTATAGGAAATAACCTGTTTTTGTTTGGTTTGGTTTGTTTGTTTTGTTTTATGGCATATCAACCTCAGTGGGTCATTTAATGCCGATAAAGTTTTGAAATAAATCAATTCTTAATGGATAATACAATTTTTTATAAATACATTTTTCTATTTAACCCATAGATGGGACCCTAACAGGTACTACCACTCCGGGTCAGAGTGGACCAGGGAGCAATGGTGATGAAGGGGTGCTCCACATTCCCCAAACCTCCAAAATGGGAACCTCACCATCAGATAGAGTTTAACGTCATTCCCAGGACATGTAGACCCCAGCCACCCGCCTTCTAGCACCCATATGATAAAAAGGGGTTGGGGCTTGCCATAAGGGCAATAGGGTTGGGAAAATCATATAGGTGCTAGGGCTCCTGTTTTTGTGTCTGAGATGCAGTGCCACATCTACTATCAGCTCTTTACTACTCATGACTTTCTATGCATTAAAACTAATTAAGCATAGATGTCTATGGCACATTATATACTATATAATTGTATACTATATTATATACTAACTATATACTATATAAATAATACTATATACTATATAAAGTAAATAAAGTCAGTATAGTCATCTAAATAGCGCTAGACCAAGGAGATTGTTTTAGCATCTGAGGTGGAGCGCCACACCTACTATCAGCTCCTTACTTACCGCACAGATCCTGTGCTACTCATACGCTGAAAATAAACGCTCTACCGACTGAGCTAATTTATATATACTATATAAATATATATATAAATAAATAAATAATAAATAAATAAATAAATAAATAATAAATAAATAATAAATAAATAATAAATAAATAAATAAATAATAATAAATATATAAATATATATATATACTAATTATATACTATATAAATAATACTATATACTATATAAATAATACTATATAATTATATACTATACTATATTAATATACTATGGATTAATATACTATGGATTATACTATACTATATTATATACTATACCACAGAGATCCAAACTGTGCTACTCATGCGCTGAGTTGGTGAGACTCAGTATCAAATCTGGAACTTTGTGTTTCCTTGGCAGATGCTTTACTGACTGAGCTAAAACTGCCCCTTTTGCCTGGAAGAGAAAATTCAGATAATCAACCAGTTGATATAATTGAACCATTACTGTTACAATCTTATTGGGGCATCCTGTAGGCTTTAAGTGTTACATAATCTATGTGGTGGCATAAGATTATTGTCAATCCCTTGTAATTCTGAGGAGATGACTCTTTTCATACTTATGTAAGGTAGTATAGAGATATGGTGGCCCTGAAAGTGAGTGATGGTGTTTGACCTCACTCTCACCTTGCCCTCCGGGGATAAATTGTGGAACCGGAAGGCATAGAAGAACCTGTTCCGGTTTAAGAATAGTAAGGAGCTTTAGTTTAGTTTTGCAGTGGACGTCAGACAGAGCAGTCGGCCATGATGCTCTGTCTAAACTGTAACTTTGCATGCGCGCGCTATGTTATGTCTGGGTTGGGGATTTACCGAATAAAGTAACATTAAAAGAAAATCGAAGTCTTGTGTTTACTAAAAACTAACAATGACACAGGGCTTCTGATAAGGAGAAATCCCTAACAGAAACCAGACCCGAAGTCCCCAAGAAAGACCAGACCTTAGAAGACACCAGACCAAGATGTTAGAAGATAGAACCAAAGCCGGCCAGAAGAATAGATGTCCAAGATATAGAAGCAAGTAAGAAGTAAGAAAGGGTATACAACATTATATCGATTTGGTACCGTGAAAACCCTCAGTATACAACATAAGCAATAGCGCTTGTCCAGTGGAATTGGATCCTTGGTAATCCTCTGGTAAAGAATCCTGATCCTTGGTAATCCTCTGGTAAAGAATCCTGAGTATTGTAAGTCCCTCCTCAATGAGTGCTAGTAGAACTATGGCCAGTATCAGTGTAGTGTATCAGCCACGCATTATGGCTGGTGATTGGCGAAGGAATAAACCACGTGACCTCGGCTAGTCTATGAATCCAGGTGGGGAATTGTAGCACACATATATACAAAATTATTTGGGCACCTCATGTGGTGTAATGGTTAGCAAGCTAGATTAGCAGACCATTGTTAGTGAGTTCGATTCTCACTGGGTGCCCCACACTTCTGGCCTTGTGCCGTATCTGAGCTAAGCTTAGTAAATAACTATATACAAAATTATTCCAACACATACAGGTCGTATTTAGGAATAATTAATTGTTAGGGAGAGTTATCTCCCCCTAACGATTCGAACCGGACTCTCTGAAGAGGAGGGGGGAAAAGACTGCAGAGCAGATCAGAACCAAGTAGGTGACACATGTGTATCCTAACATCAAGCCAGAACTCTAATCCAAATCCATCCACTGTATTCCCTGTCAGTGAGAGAATATGTTAACAATAACAATATTTGTTCTGTTTTATTATCATTTCTGTATATCCTACATCTCGGGATACAACATTAATATCAATAAATTTTGCTTAGGACAAGATAAGAGGGTCGGTTTAGCTCAGTCGGTAGAGCAGTTGACAAGGAATTGCTAGGTTCCTGGTTCAATATCAGCCCTTGCCAACTCACTGTGTGAGTAGCACAGGGATCTGTGTGGTGAAGTGAGAAGCTGATGATAAGTGTGGTGCTCCCAACCTAATACGCAAAAACAATGTCCTTGGTCTAGCGCTAATGAAAAGAGGATAGACCTCTTCATTGTCAGGCTGATACCAACATTAGGCCTTTCAAGATCAGTTTGGGTTTGGTAAGTTGTGAATACAGGAGCCTCAGTCAACTGAAATCCTTTTACTTTATAAATAGCAGCATTGTTTCCATTGTAAATGATGGAATTATCTTTGTACTAGAAGTGGCTACCTGGCATTACCTGGGTAGATGGGATGAAAAAAAGGTTAGTCCCACAGATCCATTATTATTGAATTGCGAGTTGGATCCTAGTAGTATACTCCATAGTCCTTCAGGACGGGGGTCCAGTGAGCTTCGGCCTCTGGACCGGTGGGATGCTAAATTAATAGCGTCGATCCCAGAGGGCCGTACCTCCAGGCAATACCTGCCTCATTGTACTTAAAGGGGCAGGGCTGGGTTTATTGCCCAGCGCCTGAGGCGCCCCCCCTTGAGGAGGAATGCCGAAGGGACCGACACAATTTTTCTACCTACCATCCCATGAGTCTCGGCTTGTGGGTGGTGCCCACATAAAACGGCCTTGTGCCATATCGTGTGAAAGTGGGACACATGTAAATAGGAGTAGTATACCCCATTAAAATTCCTCTGTAAAAAAAAGAACTTGCATTGATCCAGCCACTCTGACATGTCTGTCCTAATATCATATTAAACTTAGCTTAGTTTGGCACAAGGCCACAACTATTGGGTACTCAATGAGAATTAAATTTACTGACTTCTTTTCTGTAAAGAAAGGGGTCCGTTTGTAACACCCTTGCGACCCTGGCTGATTCAACTTCTGTAAATTTTGAAGTTGTAAAAATTTTTTTTTTTTTACTGTATTTTCCCAACCCCTCCACCATGAGCAGAATGTGTCAATATTTAAGCAGAATACAACTGTCTTGGATCTAGTCTGCCTTACTATTTACACATAGCTGAGGGGAGGAGAGATGAATCCATGCTTTTCCAATGGGCTTTAGCACAAAGTGAAATGCAAACAGCCTCATCCAGAATTTGAACCCCTGTTACTAATTCCAGCTATACATATATAAAGGGCAATTTGTGTGAATGTGTATGTCCGGAGGAAACTTTTCAATGAATACACCCTTATTAACCAAGGGAGGTAATCATTTTATTAACAAAGGGAGATAACTTGATTTGGACAAAAAGATGCAAATAAATGAATTCTATTCCCAAAATTGTCAGAATTGAAATGTTCGTCTTGAGATCTACAAAATGTTATTTTAAATAATTCTTATTCTAGGGAAAACATTCTGGACAAACATTGAAATTAATTAAAGTTTCTTGTTTTTATTTATCAATTTACCCAGTTAAAAAAAAAAAAAATTCTGAAAAATGTTTATTTTTATTTTTGAAGGATACAATAACAAATTTTTTTTTAAATTAAAAATAATAAAAAGTTACATGTCTGGATTTTTGAAATGAGGTTTGATAATTTGTATTATTCAGATTTTTTGGACTGTTGTCCTTATCATTATTGTTATATACACAACATTTTGGCTGATGTGGCCTCAGGCTTTCTTCAAGTGTTGTTTTGTCGAACTCTAGAGTCTTCATTGTTAAGAGAATGAAGACTATCTACCTAGATAGTCCTCATTCTCTTAACAATGAAGGCTCTAGAGTTCGACAAAACAATACTTGAAGGCTCTAAGTTTAACAAACACCTGAAGAAGGTCGGAGAGCACATCAGTCAAAATGTTGAGTATATAACAATAAAGATGAGGACAACATTACTAGAAATGTAAATAATACAAAAAGTTATCAAAGTAAAATAAACACAAACAACCCCTTGTTGTCGGTCACACAGACAGGCGCCAGGTTCACTGGTAGCTCGAGGTAGCTACTACATTACACAAAATTACTTTAATAATTTAAATTATTAATGTAGTAGCTACCTCGAACCACCAGTGAACCTGGTGCTTGGCTGTGTGACTGACAACAAGGGGTCAATAACAAGAACTCTTATATACGAGAAACACCCTTTCCAAAAAATCTTTGTATGTGACTAAGTCGTGCAGTTTATTAACCAGAAGAGGATAAGGAATGATTTCAATTTTAGAATGAGTAAAACCACTTCAAATCCCATGATTTAGCAATTCTTTGATCAACTCAAAAATACCACCACATGTCTTTCTGATTTGAAAACATTTTGGAGGTAGGTTGAGACACAGTAATATAATCCATTTTCTTTTTAAAAAAAATCAATTCCCAGTTTTTTGTGACTGACTTACCGGGTATGTATAAAAAATTTGAACCTGACGTAGAATTTCATTGGTCAAAAGCCAGAATCGGCATTTATTGGTTGAGAATCAGAATCGGTATTTCATTGGTCAAGAACAAAAATCGGCATTTCATTGGTCAAAAGCCAGAATCGGCATTTCATTGGTTGAGAACCAGAATCAGTATAGTAACGTGGTTATCAAATCCATTGTCTTTTTACGTTTGTTTTGTATAAATGTATAAACTAAAAATTTTTTCTTTACATAAGAAATAATAAAAAAAATTAAATCGTCTTGTTGATTTTTTTTTCAAGTATTCAAAATGGTTACGATGGGCGTCCGTTGACTTTTTTTTTTTTTTTTTTTTTTTTACAAAGCGTCTTATTGCAGGGGGGGTGTATATAACGGATTGGCACCACAGACTCTTGTAGTCTCACCATAGGGTGGATCACAGCAGGGTGGCTCAAAGAACCAGCAACTCAGACAGTCGCCCGTCTGTCATAAAAGCTGACATGTAATGACCATTAAGTTTTCAATGAACAAAGGGAGAATCATTTTATTAACTAAGGGAGATTACTCGGCTTGGTCAAAAAGATGCAAATAAATAAATGCTATTCCCAAAATTTTGTCATATTGGAAATGTTTGTCTTGAACTCTACAAAATGTTCTTTTAATTAATTTTTGTTTTAGGGAAAATAATAATATTACTAATAACAAGTTAAGAAAAAAAAAGAAGAAAATTTAAACATCAGCTGAATTTTCTTTTTGTAACCTATTTTTCAATAAGTATTAAGAAAAAGACAATGGTTTATTTTCAAACATCACACAATATAAACAATGTCACAAAAAAAAAAAAAAAAAAAAAAAAAAAACGTAATGTTGGTTGTTATGGAGGCTGATCACTAATTAATAATGACTACCTCTTTTTATTATTACATTTTTACATAGTTTGAAAGTTGATTATAAGTTTACTTATATGTATTAAAAATTTGTATTTTGATAAATAATTTGAGTTGGTGAGCAAACATTTTGGTGAAATCAATGTTTGGATTTTTTTTTTGTTTTTGTTAGTGTGTTTGAATCGTTGATGCAGGATCCTGTGATTGATTTAAGTCCATAGATTTTCAGTGTTGGCAAATTGTTTGATGAGTTCACCTACAGTTGATCCCCTAGTAGAGACAGAATTCTTTTTTTAGGGATGAAATAGTTTTTGAACGTTGAAGGTAAGTTTTAATGGTAAGTCATTTATCCATTATTATTTGATTTTTAAATCTACTGTTTGTATCTAATTTATATGATTCATATTTATATTTAATAAAATTTATTCATCATTTCCTTGTATAATTTGTTTGTTTGATTCATAATTCAGTTGTTGCGATATTTGAGTAATAATCACTTAATAATTACAATATTGTAATTTTACAGAATTATTCAAATTGAAATAAAAAAAAAAAAAACATGCAAATCAAAACAATGCTGATTATAATTCGTAAAATCACGAATTAGTAAGTAAAGTACCCATTTTGTAGTTTATAGAAACATTATACCCTAAAATTCCCGTCAATTTTGAAATATTGCTATAAATTGACATGAAAAGTCCTTCAAATCTTCAAATGGAAAAATGTTTATAATTTATTTATCTCTTGTTTGCTTTTAATTTATTGTTTATTTCCCATTCATAATAAATTGTGTTGCTTCATTTGAAATGTAGAGATTTTTAATAATCACATAAGAAAGAATCTTTTCTACACAAGAAAAATGTCAATGTTGTAACTTTACAAAATAATTGAAATAACATAAAACATGTAAATTAAAATGATGTCGATTATATTTTAATGAAAATTGTGTAAAATTATTTTTAAAAGTTCAAAATAATGAGAGGAGATTTCAGTCTTTAAATTGACCATATATACTATTTACCCTTAACGTGGGAGAAATGAAATAGATTAATACCTTTCACTAAGTGTAACACAAACAGCCTCGTACAGGATTTAACTGATTGACGATTCCAAACATACAGCATATTTTTGTAAATATTAAAAAAAAAAAAAAAAAAAAAAGAAAATATGTCAATTAAGCAAATGAAAACAATGTGATTTTTCTCGGGTTTAAACTATCAATAGTGACGTCATCATATAAGTTCCGCTCATCGAACAAGTTTTGTTCTTTTATGTGGTTGTAATCCAACTGGAAATCAGCTAATTGCCGATCAAAGGGAGATTAATCTGCTAACTATTAATTGAGTTATCTCCCTTAGATCAAATTTTTTTTTTTTTTAAGAGATTTTTTTATCCTTTTACGTTTTCATAAAAATAAAATATGTGATGTGTACGGAGAATTATATTTTAGTATAAATATGTTTACAAATAATCTAAACATGGGTTTACCACTACGATCCGGAGTCAAAACGACAGTTCATGGAGTAAAAACCTTTTATTTAAATAAGGCACATTTTACTTCCTTACAATTTCATGTTTGCTTCTTTCAATTTAGAAATATCAGCGAGATATGCTATATTAGTTCCCTTATTTCCAAATTGATCCAGAATTTTAAAATTAACATTGAACCACGTATGTTTGTGAATCTGTGTTACGCCTCAAAGCTACCAGGTTCAAAGTTAACTGACCTGAAAAATGTAAGAGTTTTCAAATAAAATAACTGGTGCATTATATCTTTTATTTCATTAATATATCGACACTGAAAATCATTAAATTCGATTAATTCTTTAATTTTTAGTATTTTTTTTTCTTTCGGCGGGGTGACATACAATGGTGGAATTTATGTCCCTTAAGCAGGATTTAACCGGAATAGGTGTGTGTGTTTAGACGCCAACAAGGTAAATACGAGAGTAATTTACCAATTTTTCATCAGAAAGTATTTTGTTTAGTTTTAATAGCCATAAGGCTACAAGACTGGTTACACTCGGTACAAACCAAACTCTTTTGGGCCTAACTTGCAAGATCTTCTGGTATTACAACTAGGATTGATGTATGGTATCTAGTATTCTTCAGCTGTGTTCTCGTCTTAGGGGAAAATGAATCTTGTCCCAGGAATTGGCAGCACTGTGTCAGCATTTTCACAATTGCACGAATGAGAAAGGGTTGACATTTTGGGGGATTGCGTAACTGTAGTCACGGAAAATAAAACTATTCTGAACAATGTCCATGTGTATTCTTATGGGACCACTAGTTAAGAATAGTACAAGCATCGTAAGTATTCACCTAACCTGTTCTCAACGAGTATCGAAGTCGTTAATCAGTAATAATGGATCTGTGAAGTAGATTGTTTATTCCTATATCACGATCGGACCCCTCGATTATTTTGAATGGAAAAAACAAAACATTTCCTAAAATAAAAAAACATTGTAATATGTGAATTCTTTGCGATTTTTTACAAATTTGATAAGAATTTGCTAAATTATTTTCCTCTCTTACTACTCTCTTCCTCTTTTCTCTATCAATCATTGGTGTTCTTCAAAATCCTTTTTCTCCGGTCATGGACTGGGTACCTTTGCTAGTAATGGATAATCGAATTGAATTAGTTTAATTAATGTACCCAATTTCGGGTAGATTAGGCGAGGAAATTTTATAAAAATCCTGATTAAAAAAAAAAATCCAGCTGTTTGGAATTTCAAGAAATTAGTTATTGTTCTTCCGAGAGGAAAACCAAATTGAGTGGGAAAAGAGAACGTTGGTGTCTTATTCGGAAGGACTTTAGGTTTGGTTTGGCTTGTTTTACGGCATATCAACCTCGGTGGGTCATTTAATGCTGAAAGAGATTTGAAATAAATTCATTCTTAATGGATACACATTTTTTTTTATAAATACATTTTTCTATTTACCCGATAGATGGGACCCCAACAGGTACTACCACTCCGGGTCAGAGTGGACAGGGAGCGACGGTAATGAAGGGGTGCTCCACATTCCCCAAACATCCAAAATTGTAACCTCACTACCAGAGTTTAACGTCATTCCCAGGTCATGAAGACCCTTAGCCACCGAGAGATGTCAGACAATGTGCCAAGAAAAGGAGTAATAGGATTCCTCAGCATTGAGTATTGTGTAGATGCGACAATTTAGCTGTTTGGAATCTCAAGAAATTAGATTTTGTTTCCCTCTTCCAAATGGAAAACCAAATCGAGTGTGAAAAGAGAACGTTGGTGTTTTTACTCGGGAGGACTTCAAGAGGATGATTGACACAGAGTAGGAGGCTGGGTGAGTATGACATCGTCTGTTTGATGAAGTGGGACTGAGGAATGCAAACCAGGAAATCCAGAATCTCTGCATCAGTGTTGCTGAGGTTCAAGAGAATTTGCGAGAATGATGGGGAGGTACCAACGATGTATTTCTCGGTCTTCTCAGCATTCTGTTACCGGTTCAGCGGGGTTGTCAGCCAGCTGGACTTTGAACATGGATGTTGTCTATTCAGGTGCAACAGACAGTCTGATTGTGGCCGATGTTCCCGTGAGACACTACAAGTTCCGGGTGGTCGCAGTTTTTGCGCCCAATTGCACTGTAGAAAGAGGAGCCTTTTTCTGCGATCAGGGCCGTATTTGACGAGCCAGGAAGGGTTAGTCCTAGTGGCTGATTAGAATGTAATCCTTGACTCCATGATAGACAATGTTGGAAGGGGTGCTAGGAGGGTCGGACCAGGGTAAATCGTGAATTCAATTTAGGTCAACAGATATTATCTGAATCAACCGGGGAGAGAGAGGTGGACATAGGATTGGAAAATGCCCTCTAGTACAGTGGTCCCCAACCACCCGGTCGCGACCAGGTACCAGGCCACACAGAACGTTTGATTAGTATTGATTATTATAATTATTTCTTATTAGAAAAGATTTGTTCTAAAATAAATATTTTCGTTTACAGAGATGTTGATTATTAATTTATGAACAAAAGATTGTTTATTGTCTGTTGATGTTTGCATTTGACATAAGACCACTACGGATGATTTATTATTAGATTGCGTCATTAACGATTATCGAGCAAATGTAGGCCGAAGCATATGAAGGCCGGTCAGTGAAAATATTGTCTTAGATGAAACCGGTCCGTGGTGCAAGAAAAGTTGGGGACAGCTGGTATAGTACATAGGTATGTTCAATTTTCAGAGTTTTAATGGGGGGGGGGGCAACAGATGTTTTAAAAATCAGAGAGCAGTGAGGATAGGAAAAAAATGGGAGAAGACAAATGTAAAATTTATATTTATATAATATACAAACATACATACATACATACATACATAATGAAGAAAAAAATAACACAGATATGGTTTTGAAAATCAGAAGACAGTAAGAATGGTTTGGTTTGGTTTGGTTTGTGGCATATCAACCTCGGTAGGTCATTTAATGCCGACAAAGTTGTGAAATAAATTCATTCTTAATGCATAATACAAATTTTGTTTATAAACTCATGTTTTTCTATTTAACCCATAGATGGGACCCTAACAGGTACTACCACTCCGGGTCAGAGTGGACCAGGGATCAATAATGATGAAGGGGTGCTCCACATTCCCCAAACCTCCAAAACTGGAACCTCACCATTAGATAGAGTTTAACGTCATTCCCAGGACATGTAGACCTTAGGTCACCGCCTTCTAGCACCCATATGATAAAAACAGTTGGGGTTTGACATGAGGGCAATAGGGTTGGGAAAAATCATATAGGTGCTAGGGCTTGACGTGACCAGCCGATTGATCGGAGGGGGCTTCACCGACCGCCCGTCTAGCCCAAGATAGGGCCAGAAGTGGAGTATTGCAAGTCATGAACTGCTCATCCACCTGGGTTCGATCATTAAGCATCACGGGTTGCCACCCACGGTCAACAGGTGACCCCATTGGGGGAGTCTTATCCCTCTGCAGAGGTGCAGTCTAACGCCCCACTGACAGGGCGTTTAGAGTTTTACTTTTGTTTTAAGTGGGGGATGATGGCCCGCTGGAAAACAATCTTATGTCAAACGAGTGTCCTCAGATTGTTACCGAGGAAAAAAAAAAAACACAGGAAAGAGAGGTACCCTCGGATGCAGCTCTTTCCTGAGGGTTATAATACAATCGACCAATATTCAGATCTCCAGCTGGAATTCTTCGGGAAGGGCGGGGGGGGGTCGTCGTGTGGGAATAGATACCCAACTTGAAAACCCAGAAATTAGAAATACCAAAAAGGAACGAGGAAGGTTTTGAAAGCTAGGGGGAAAATAGGTTGTTTTGTTTTGTTTTACGGCATATCAACCTCAGTGGATCATTTAAAGCCGATAAAGTTTTGAAATAAATCAATTCTTAATGGATAATACAATTTTTTTATATAAATACATTTTTCTATTTAGCCCATAGATGGGACCCTAACAGGTACTACCACTCCGATCAGTTTTTATTTTTGATTATGATCTGATATCAAATATTCAAATTCACAAAAGGAGTTGTTTTCTTTTGCGGAGGGGGGGGTGGTAACAGAGCCGAATTTGCCGTCTGTTATGCCAGAACCTTCCCTCACTTTTGTAGAGTCTCATACTGAAAATCAAGTGGTTTCCGAAGTAACGAAACGGTAAAAAAAAAAAAAAAAAAAAAAAAAAAAACAGGGAAGCCGAAAGAAGTTCAGCTGGTCTGAACTTTAAATTAAGTATTTTATTCTGTTTAATTCATTTTTTTTCTTTTTCTGTTACAATTGTCAAATTGAAAATACACGAAAGAGAAAATGAATTTTATCAAACTATATTTCTTACGCCATTCTGACATTTTTTTCTTTTTAGTGTCTTCAACTGAGTTTGTAGAAAAGAAAAGAAAATGTATGACTCAGGTGGAAGAATCACAACAACTACCCAGAGAAAGACAAAAAGGGATGTCCAGACTGTTGAGACGGTTAAAAGAACTCGTCCCAGCCATTGTAGAGGACAGCAAGGCATAGCATAAAAAAAAGTGGATCTAAAAAATAAAGTAAAAAAATAAAAATATTTTTTAATTTTAATAGAAAAAGTCTATTAAATGTCTACCGACACCTCCAGGAAGAAATCCATGCCAGAAGGTAAGCTTATTTGATTTAGACATTTTTTCCACGCTGTAAGCACACCAACTTAGTGTGCCGAATCTAGTATAAAATATTTACGAGAAAATAGTTCTTTCAGTTGAGAGAGGGAATAAAACCCCACTTCGGCTGTATAAAGCCGAAAAAGTATTTTTTTAATTTAATTCCTAAGAAAATCATTCATTCGTATTTTCTGTTGAAATTGTCAAATTGAAAATTCACGGAAGTGAAAATGAATTGTATCAAACTTTATTTCTTATACAATTAAGACATTTTTTTTTAGTGCCTTCAACAGAGGAGAAAAGACCTTGGTGCCGAGGGAACTGCACAAGCAGCAAGAAAGGGAAAGGAGAAAAGGGATTCCCTTGCTTTTGGAGCGACTGAGGGAGCTTGTCCCGGCCGTTGACGAAGATACAAAGGCTTCCTAAATAAAAATTATAGATGAGGCTACTGCGTATTTTCTGTTGAAATTGTCAAATTGAAAATGATACACGGGAGTGAAAATGAATTGGTGTCAAACTGTATTTCTTATACAAGAAGGATATTTCTTTTTTGGTGCCTAAAAGAAAAACCATGGAGCTAAGGGATAGCTACAAATATCAAGAGAGAAAAAAAAAGGAGGAAAGGGATATCTTTGCTGTTCGAACGGCTTAGGGAACTTGTCCCGGACAAATGAATGAATTTTTGGCCATGGGGGCTAAATATTTTTTTTGTGCCAAAAACTGATGCCGGAGTGCAAAAAAAGAAATACAGGACCCAGGTGGAAAAAAATCCAACATAGCCACCTCGAACGGGAGAGAAGAAAAGGGATCTTGTTTATGCCTCTTATACAATGACATTTCCTTTTTTAATGTCAAAAATGTGCCCCCCAAAAAGAAAGCGCCAGACCCAGGCGGAGAAAGACCAGCATAGTCACTTGGAGCGAGAGAGACGGAAGGGACAGTCCTTGATGCTGGAACGGCTCAGAGAGGTTGTCCCGGCCGTTGAGGGTGATGCGAAGGCAACCCAAATAAAAATTATGGATGAGGCTAGCATCTACCTAAAAAACACAAAGTCGGGATTTCTTTTATTTTTGAAAGAAAAAAAAAAGAAAAATTTGGCCTTGGAGGCTAAATACCAAAGGCTCCAGGGCCACGAAGTGACAAAGTAAGTTTATTTGATTTATACATTATTTTTCCTTCACACTGTAAGCACATCCACTTAGTGTGCCGAATCTCGTATAAAATGGTTCATAGATATTATCTGTCAGTATATTAAATTCTAATTTAAAATAATACAAGGAAGTGAAAATGAATTGTATCAAACTGTATTTCTTTTACAATTATGATATTTCTTTTTTGTGCCAAAAACTAATGTCGGAGAGGGAAAAAAAGAAGTGCAGGACCCAGGTGGAAAAAGCCCAACATAGCCACCACGAACGGGAGAGAAGAAAAGGGAACTTGATGATGCTCGAACAGCTCCGGGAGCTTGTCCCCGCTGTTTCGGCTCAGGGAGGTTGTCCCAGCCGTTGAGGATGATGTGAAGCCATCCCAAAAATGAATGATAGATGAGGCTAGCATCTACCTAAACAAAAATAAGCCGGGATTTCTGTCCTTCTTGAAAGAAGGAAATTTTGGCCTTGGAGGCTAGATATAAAAGTCTTCAAGGCCACGAAGTGACAGAAGGTAAGTTTATTTGATTTAGACATTTTTCCTCCACACCGTAAGCACACCCCCACTTAGTGTGCCGAATCTCGTATAAAATATTTACGTGAAGAGAAGATATTTCTTTCATTTTTGAAAGAAAAGAAAAAGTTCTTCCAGTTGAAGGCTTTACAAAGCGTCCTGGTAGAACATATCAATATGCAAGAAGGTAAGCTTTTTTGATTTAGACATACCACCCCCCTCACAGGGAGAAGAAGTGGAGGGAGAGAGGGATCCTCTAATGGAACTCTCCCCGGATAGTTTAGGAACGAGTCTAAAAACCCTAGACTGTTACTTGGACCCCAGATGGAGTTATTCAGACGGGGGGGGGGGTCGTCCGGAAATAGATCCGTATGTAGCCTTTGTTATGGCAGAGGGTCCCAAAAGTAGGAAAGAGGATGTCTGTGCAGTTGCAACGGTTAAGAGAACTTGTCCAAGACGTTGCAGTTTTTACACCCGAGCCTCCTGGAAGAACCGACCAATAAATCAGACGGTTAGCTTATTTGATTTCGATAATCCCCCCCCCCCATCCGTAAGAACTACTTAGTATTTTATACGAGATTCAGCCCACTAAGTAAAATGATAGATATTTTTCGAACTCGAAATACGATTAAAGGAAGAATCAGTCCAACCAAAATTGAACCCCAAAAACGAGAAAGGCCGAAGAAAATGAGAAAAAAGTTCGGCTGTTCCAAACCGTAAATAAACCGAGTATTTACAAAAGAGTTTATTTATTTAATCCGTTCAGCAGAGGAAGTCAGAGATTCCTTAATAGAATTCTTCCCGAATAGTTTAGGAATGGTCTGATGTTATTTGGGGGTATTCGGATATAGACCCCTATGCCCTTTTTTAGGCAAGAGCCCCTAAAATGAAAACCAGCCTCCTCTCACAGAAGAAGTAGAGAAACTATGACACAGAAGTTTGTGTGGTCGAACCATACACGATCTTGTATAATTTGTATTGGAAGAAATCGAAAGGAGTCCATTTATGAAAGTCTTTCAGGATTTAGATACCAGCTGATGGAATTGTCGTGGGGGGGGGGGGGTCTGAATGGAGAACTGTAGGTGACCGAGCTCACAAACGAAAACCAACCCCTCATTTTCCGCACCTCTTCCCCTAATACTCGGTTTTAGAGTATCCTTAATTCCTGTTTAGTTAACTCTTTAATAGAAATATGAAAAGTGTACGTCAATGACGATCTTCTGCAATTTGTATTGGAAGAAATCGAGAAAGGGAGGTCCTCTTATGGAACTCTTTCCGGATAGTTTAGGAAAGAGTCTAAAAACCCTAGATTCTTAATTGGGCACCCAGATAGAGTTGTTTTTTTTCTTAAGTGAGAACTGTATGTGACTGAGCTACCAAACCCCTCTCCTCCGACTGTTCCTCTTTCTCCGACTTTTATTGAAGAAATTAGGAAAAAGAGAAGGAAAAGAGACAGAAGTATTTGTTTGTTTTATTTAAACCATAAGTAAAATATTTTCATTCGTATTTTCTGTTGAAATTGTGAAATTGAAAATATAGCCAAGTGAAAATGAATTGTATCAAAATGTATTTCTTATACAATTATGATATGTATTTTCTTTTCTGCCAAAAACTGATGTCGGAGAAAAAAGAAAAAAAAAAAAAGTACAGGACCCAAGTGGAAAAAATCCAACATAGCCACCTCGAACGGGAGAGAAGAAAAGGGATCTTGTTGAGGCTTCTTATACAATTATGACAATTCTTTTTTTAGTGCCAAAAACTGATGCCGGAGAACAAAAAAAGAAATACAGGACCCAGATGGAAAAAATCCAACATAGCCACCTTGAACGGGAGAGAAGAAAAGGGATCTTGTTGATGCTTCTTATACAATTATGACAATTCTTTTTTTAGTGCCAAAAACTGATGCCGGAGTGCAAGCAAAGAAATACAGGACCCAAGTGGAAAAAATCCAACATAGCCACCTTGAACGGGAGAGAAGAAAAGGGATCTTGTTGATGCTTCTTATACAATTATGACAATTCTTTTTTTTAGTGCCAAAAACTGATGCCGGAGTGCAAACAAAGAAATACAGGACCCAAGTGGAAAAAATCCAACATAGCCACCGTGAACGGGAGAGAAGAAAAGGGATCTTGTTGATGCTTCTTATACAATTATGACAATTCTTTTTTTAGTGCCAAAAACTGATGCCGGAGTGCAAACAAAGAAATACAGGACCCAAGTGGAAAAAATCCAACATAGCCACCGTGAACGGGAGAGAAGAAAAGGGATCTTGTTGATGCTTCTTATACAATTATGACAATTCTTTTTTTAGTGCCAAAAACTGATGCCGGAGTGCAAGCAAAGAAATACAGGACCCAAGTGGAAAAAATCCAACATAGCCACCTTGAACGGGAGAGAAGAAAAGGGATCTTGTTGATGCTTCTTATACAATTATGACAATTCTTTTTTTAGTGCCAAAAACTGATGCCGGAGTGCAAGCAAAGAAATACAGGACCCAAGTGGAAAAAATCCAACATAGCCACCGTGAACGGGAGAGAAGAAAAGGGATCTTGTTGATGCTTCTTATACAATTATGACAATTATGACAATTCTTTTTTTAGTGCCAAAAACTGATGCCGGAGTGCAAACAAAGAAATACAGGACCCAAATGGAAAAAATCCAACATAGCCACCTTGAACGGGAGAGAAGAAAAGGGATCTTGTTGATGCTTCTTATACAATTATGACAATTCTTTTTTTAGTGACAAAAACTGATGCCGGAGTGCAAGCAAAGAAATACAGGACCCAAGTAGAAAAAATCCAACATAGCCACCTTGAACGGGAGAGAAGAAAAGGGATCTTGTTGATGCTTCTTATACAATTATGACAATTCTTTTTTTAGTGCCAAAAACTGATGCCGGAGTGCAAACAAAGAAATACAGGACCCAAGTGGAAAAAATCCAACATAGCCACCTTGAACGGAGAGAAGAAAAGGGATCTTGTTGATGCTTCTTATACAATTATGACAATTATGACAATTCTTTTTTTAGTGCCAAAAACTGATGCCGGAGTGCAAACAAAGAAATACAGGACCCAAGTGGAAAAAATCCAACATAGCCACCTTGAACGGGAGAGAAGAAAAGGGATCTTGTTGATGCTTCTTATACAATTATGACAATTCTTTTTTTAGTGCCAAAAACTGATGCCGGAGTGCAAACAAAGAAATACAGGACCCAAGTGGAAAAAATCCAACATAGCCACCTGAACGGGAGAGAAGAAAAGGGATCTTGTTGATGCTTCTTATACAATTATGACAATTATGACAATTCTTTTTTTAGTGCCAAAAACTGATGCCGGAGTGCAAACAAAGAAATACAGGACCCAAGTAGAAAAAATCCAACATAGCCACCTTGAACGGGAGAGAAGAAAAGGGATCTTGTTGATGCTTCTTATACAATTATGACAATTCTTTTTTTAGTGCCAAAAACTGATGCCGGAGTGCAAGCAAAGAAATACAGGACCCAAGTGGAAAAAATCAACATAGCCACCTTGAACGGGAGAGAAGAAAAGGGATCTTGTTGATGCTTCTTATACAATTATGACAATTCTTTTTTTAGTGCCAAAAACTGATGCCGGAGTGCAAGCAAAGAAATACAGGACCCAAGTGGAAAAAATCCAACATAGCCACCTTGAACGGGAGAGAAGAAAAGGGATCTTGTTGATGCTTCTTATACAATTATGACAATTCTTTTTTTAGTGCCAAAAACTGATGCCGGAGTGCAAGCAAAGAAATACAGGACCCAAGTGGAAAAAAATCAAACATAGCCACCTTGAACGGGAGAGAAGAAAAGGGATCTTGTTGATGCTTCTTATACAATTATGACAATTCTTTTTTTAGTGCCAAAAACTGATGCCGGAGTGCAAGCAAAGAAATACAGGACCCAAGTGGAAAAAATCCAACATAGCCACCTTGAACGGGAGAGAAGAAAAGGGATCTTGTTGATGCTTCTTATACAATTATGACAATTCTTTTTTTAGTGCCAAAAACTGATGCCGGAGTGCAAACAAAGAAATACAGGACCCAGTGGAAAAAATCCAACATAGCCACCTGAACGGGAGAGAAGAAAAGGGATCTTGTTGATGCTTCTTATACAATTATGACAATTCTTTTTTAGTGCCAAAAACTGATGCCGGAGTGCAAAAAAAAGAAATACAGGACGCAGATGGAAAAAAAATCCAACATAGCCACCTGAACGGGAGAGAAGAAAAGGGATCTTGTTGATGCTTCTTATACAATTATGACAATTCTTTTTTTAGTTCTAAAAACTGATGCCGGAGAGCAAAAAAAAAATACAGGACGCAGATGGAAAAAATCCAACATAGCCACCGTGAACGGGAGAGAAGAAAAGGGATCTTGTTGATGCTTCTTATACAATTATGACAATTCTTTTTTAGTTCTAAAAACTGATGCCGGAGAGCAAAAAAAAAAATACAGGACACAGATGGAAAAAATCCAACATAGCCACCGTGAACGGGAGAGAAGAAAAGGGATCTTGTTGAGGCTTCTTATACAATTATGACAATTCTTTTTTTAGTGCCAAAAACTGATGCCGGAGAACAAAAAAAGAAATACAGGACCCAAGTGGAAAAAATCCAACATAGCCACCTCGAATGGGAGAGGAGAAAAGGGACAGTCTTTGTTCCTCGAACGGCTCAGGGAGGTTGTCCCAGCCGTTGAGGATGATGCGAAGCCATCCCAAAAACGAATTATAGATGAGGCTAGCATCTACCTAAACAAAAATAAGCCTCTATTTCTTTCCTTCTTGAAAGGAAATTTTGGTCTTGGAGGCTAGATATAAAAGGCTCAAAGGCCACGAAGTGACAGAATGTAAGTTTATTTGATTTAGACATTTTTCCTCCACACCGTAAGCACACCCCCACTTAGTGTGCCGAATCTCGTATAAAATATTTACGTGAAGAGAAGATATTTTTTCGAACTCGAAATACGATTAAGGGAAGAGACAGTCCAACCAAAATTGAACCCAGAAAACGAGAGGCCGAAGATGATGGGAAAAAATTCGGCTGTTCTAAACCGTAAACATTGAAAAAAAATTATTTCATCCGTTCAGCATAGCAAGAGAGATGTGTTGGTGCTGTTGCAACGGTTAAGGGACTCGTCCCAA
>CM042160.1:46250425-46301024 GCA_023376005.1 Doryteuthis pealeii | reverse complement strand
AGACGCTGAAGGTTTTACACCCGAGCCTCCTGGACGAACCGACCAATAAATCAGGTTAGCTTAATTTGATTTCGATAATACCCCCCCCCACCCTGTAAGCACTCCTACTTCATATTTTATACGAGATTCAGCCCACTAAGTAAAATGATAAATATTTTTTTCGAACTCGAAATACGATTAAGGGAAGAGACAGTCCAACCAAAATTGAAGCCAGAAACGAGAAAGGCCGAAGATGGGAAAAAATTCGGCTGTTCTAAATCGTAAACAAATCGACTATTAAAAAAAAATTATTTCATCCGTTCAGCATAGTAAGTTAAATATCCTTTAATAGAATTCTTCCCGGATTGTTAAGAATGGGCCTAAACACCCGAGCTGAAGTTATTCGGGGGTTATCCTGATATAGAAACTATATAGAGAAACTATGACCCAGAAGTTTGTGTGGTCCGAACCATAAACAATATTGTGTAATTTGTATTGGAAGAAATCGAAAGCAGTCCACTTATGAAACTCTTTCCGGGTTTAGATACCAACTGATTGAATTGTTTGATGAGGGGGGGGGTTCTGAATGGAGAACTGTAGGTGACCGAGCTCACAAACGAAAATCTACCTCCTCCTTTCCCGCCCCCTTCCCTCGTTCTCCTAATACTCGGTTTTAGAGTGTATTCTTAATTCCTGTTTAGTTAACTTCGATAGAAAAATGAAAAGTGTACGTCAATGACGATCTTATGCAATTTGTATTGGAAGAAATCGAGGGGAACTCTTTCCAGATAGTTAGGAAAGAGTCTAAAAAAAAAAAAAAAAAAAAAAAAAAAAAAACCTAGATCGTTACTTGGGACCCCTAGATAGAGTTGTTGGGGGAGGGGGGAGTTCTGAAGTGAAAACTGATTGACCTACCAAACAAAAACCAACCCCCTCTTGTCCGACTTTTATTGAAGAAATTAGGAAAAGAGAAGGAAAAGAGATAGAAGTATTTGTTTTTATTTTATTTAAACCATAAGTAAATTATTTTCATTCGTATTTTCTGTTGAAATTGTGAAATTGAAAATATAGCCAAGTGAAAATGAATTGTATCAAAATGTATTTCTTATACAATTATATTTTTATTTTTAGTGCCTAAAAGAAAAACCATGAAGCAGAGGGATATCCACAAAGATCAAGAGAAGAAAAGGAGGTCTTGACAGTTCGAACGGCTTAGGGAGCTTGTCCCAGCAGTTTCAGAGGATGCAAAATTGTCAAATTTCTTATACAATTATGATATATTTCTTTTTAGTGCCTACAACCAATGTGGGAGAGAAAAAAAAAGAAAAGACGGAAGAACAGGAGGCTAATCATAGCCACGAGGAAAAGCAAAGACAAGGGATGTCCTTGCTGCTCGAACTGCTTAGTGAACTTGTCCCAGCCGTTTCGGAGGATGTAAGGGCGTAGCCCCCTCAAAAAATTATAGATAAGGCTAGTGCATACCTAAAAACAGAGGGATCTGTACAAATATTAAGAAAAGGAAAGGGATGTCTTTGCTTCTAGAACAACTTAGGGAGTTTGTCCAAGGAAAGATGCAAAGGAAAGAAAAATAAATAAAACGAGAAAGGTCGAGAAAGACGGAAAAAACTTCGGCTGTACAAAGCCGAAAAAGTATTAGTATTTTTTATTTTATCATTCGTATTTTCTGTTGAAATTGAAAATAATACACGTAAGTGAGAATGAATTCTATCAAACTGATAGAAGAAAGAGCACCAAGAAAACGAGGAAGGCCAAGAAAGACGGCAAATATTTCGACTGGACAAAGCCCAAAAAGTATTTTATTTTATTTAAATCATAAGTAAATCAATATCATTCGTATTTTCTGTTGAAATTGTCAAATTGAAAATACACGTAAGTGAAAATGAATTGCATCAAAACGAGTCTTATAAAATTATATTTTTTTTAGTGCCTTAAACTGAAATTGTTGAAAAGTGGAAGAAAAACACCCAGGTTGGAGCTTTAAGGCAACAGGTCCCAGCTGTTGCTACAACGCATCCGTGATTAAATTTATGGATGAGGCTAATGCACATAAAGAAGAAAAAAAGGTGAAAATAATGAAATTGGAGGCTATATACTGAAGCCTCCAGGATGAAATCCACATTTTTTGGGAGGAAAGAGAAGTCATCTAAGGAAACTCTTCTCGGAGTTTGGCGACGAACCTAAGAACACTTGATCTTGAGTTGTCTGACAATGAAACAGTATGTGCCATTTCTCATGCCAAATCACCAAATTCAAAACATACAAGAGGGTCAGAAAACGAAGCAAGAACCCCCCAAACGTATTCTGACTTGGAGCGACTGAGGGAGCTTGTCCCGGCCGTTGCCGAAGATACAAAGGCTTCCTAAATAAAAATTATAGTTGAGGCTACTGCGTATTTTCTGTTGAAATTGTCAAATTGAAAAGGATACACGGGAGTGAAAATGAATTGGTGTCAAACTGTATTTCTTATACAAGAAGGATATTTCTTTTTTGGTGCCTAAAAGAAAAACCATGGAGCTAAGGGATAGCTACATATATCAAAAAAAAAAAAGGAGGAAAGGGATATCTTTGCTGTTCGAACGGCTTAGGGAACTTGTCCCGGACGTATCGGAGGATGCAAAGACAAAAAAAATATTGTGGATGAGGCGACTGCATAACATAAGAAAAATAAGCAGATTTTTCTTACATTTTTGAAAGAAAAAAAAGAAATTTTTGGCCTTGGAGGCATGAACCAGGCAGAGAAAGACCAGCATAGTCACTTGGAGCGAGAGAGACGAAGGGACAGTCCTTGATGCTGGAACGGCTCAGAGAGGTTGTCCCGGCCGTTGAGGGTGATGCGAAGGCAACCCAAATAAAAATTATGGATGAGGCTAGCATCTACCTAAAAAACTCAAAGCCGGGATTTCTTTTATTTTTGAAAGAAAAAGAAAAATTTGGCCTTGGAGGCTAAATACCAAAGGCTCCAGGGCCACGAAGTTACAAAGTAAGTTTATTTGATTTATACATTATTTTTCCTTCACACTGTAAGCACATCCACTTAGTGTGCCGAATCTCGTATAAAATGGTTCATAGATATTATCTGTCAGTATATTAAATTCTAATTTAAAATAATACAAGGAAGTGAAAATGAATTGTATCAAACTGTATTTCTTTTACAATTATGATATTTCTTTTTTTTTGTGCCAAAAACTAATGTCGGAGAGGGAAAAAAAAAGAAGTGCGGGACCCAGGTGGAAAAAGCCCAACATAGCCACCACGAACGGGAGAGAAGAAAAGGGAACTTGATGATGCTCGAACGGCTCCTGGAGCTTGTCCCGCTGTTGCGGCTCAGGGAGGTTGTCCCAGCCGTTGAGGATGATGTGAAGGCATCCCAAATACAAATTATAGAAGAGGCTAGCATCTATCTAAACAAAAATAAGCCTGATTTCTTTCCTTCTTGAAAGAAGGAAATTTTGGTCTTGGAGGCTAGATATAAAAGGCTCCAAGGCCACGAAGTGAGAGAAGGTAAGTTTATTTGATTTAGACATTTTTCCTCCACACCGTAAGCACACCCCACTTAGTGTGCCGAATCTCGTATAAAATATTTACGTGAAGAGAAGATATTTCTTTGATTTTTGAAAGAAAAAGAAAAAGTTCTTCCAGTTGAAGGCTTTACATCAAAGCGTCCTGGAAGAACATATCAATATGCAAGAAGGTAAGCTTTTTTGATTTAGACATACCACTCCCCTCACAAGGAGAAGAAGTGGAGGGAGAGAGGGATCCTCTAATGGAACTCTCCCCGGATAGTTTAGGAACGAGTCTAAAAACCCTAGACTGTTACTTGGACCCCAGATGGAGTTATTCGGACGGGGGGGTCATCCGGAAATAGATCCGTATGTAGCCTTTGTTATGGCAGAGGGTCCCAAAAGTAGGAAGGAGGATGTCGGTGCAGTTGCAACGGTTAAGAGAACTCGTCCAAGACGTTGCAGTTTTTACACCTGAGCCTCCTGGAAGAACCGACCAATAAATCAGACGGTTAGCTTATTTGATTTCGATAATACCCCCCCCCCCCATCCGTAAGAACTACTTAGTATTTTATACGAGATTCAGCCCACTAAGTAAAATGATTGATAATATTTTTTCGAACCCGAAATACGATTAAGGGAAGAGACAGTCCAACCAAAATTGAACCCCAAAAACGAGAAAGGCCGAAGAAAATGAGAAAAAAAGTTCGGCTGTTCCAAACCGTAAATAAACGGAGTATTTACAAAAGAGTTTATTTAATCCGTTCAGCAGAGGAAGTCAGAGATTCCTTAATAGAACTCTTCCCAAATAGTTTAGGAATGGTCTCGACTGGACAAAACCCAAAAAAGTATTTTTTTATTTTATTTAAATCATTAAATCAATATCATTCGTATTTTCTGTTGAAATTGTCAAATTGAAAATACACGTAAATGAAAATGAATTGCATCAAACCGATGATTACAAAATCATATTTTGTTTTTAGTGCCTTAAACTGAAATTGTTGAAAAGTGGAAGAAAAACACTCAGGTTGGAGCTATTAAGGCAACAGGTCCCAGCTGTTGCTAGCAACGCATCCGTGATAAAATTTATGGATGAGGCTAATGCACATAAAGAAGAAAAAGGTGAAAAAAAATGAAATTGGAGGCTATATACTGAAGCTTCCAGGATGAAATCCTCATTTTTTGGGAGGAAGAGAGAAGTCATCTAAGGAAACTCTTCTCGGATAGTTTGGTGACGAACCTAAGCACACTTGATCTTGAGTTGTCTGACAATGAAACAGTATGTGCCATTTCTCATGCCAAATCACCAAATTCAAAACATACAAGAGGGTCAGAAAACGAAGCAAGAACTCACCAAACGTATTCTGACTTAAAATACGTTCAAGGGAATAGACAGTCCAACCAAAAATGGACATTTTAACAGTGTTCTTGAATATCGGAAAAATATTTTGCAGACAGTTCTTAGCTTGGGATTAATAATTGATCTCCAAGACTTTCAGAGTTCAGTATTTTCAGGATTGTTTGGAAGTCGCAGGTAAAAGAATTAATATTTTGGGGAGGGATTTTCACGACAAAAATATTGTCTTTCGTAGTACAACTGATTTTAAAATCCCCCCCCCCTCCAGCCGTCAAATTGTGGCAATGAAGATTGTGTGGACAGTTGGGCAGACATTTTAATAGCGAGATATATCTTCACTCCATGTTTCCATAAGGAAAAGTCTAAATTAGACTGCAAAGGGAAAAGCTTGAGAAACCTCGAATGTGATAAAGAGTAGAAACCACGAGGTGGTAACCTTTTGATTTACGAGGTATTGCAGATCTTGTTTTTTTTTTAAGTTTCATTTGTGGTCATAAAAATGTCAAGTGAGGCGAGTACTTACTTTAAAGAAACCGATTTTACTAAAAAAAAAAAAAAAAAAAAAAAAAAAAAAAATTATGGAGTTTCAGGCGACATACCGAAGGTTCCAGGCCAGGTTACGCCAGAAGGTAAGCTTATTTGATTTAGACATTTTTCCTCCATATCGTAAGCATTCCCACTTAGTGGGATGAATCTCGTATAAAATGATCAGTAATTTGGTTCATAAACATTTTTCTGACTCAAAATACGTTCAACCAAAAATGGGACATTCTAATACAATATCGGGAAAATACTTTGCAGACAGTTCTTATCTTTGGATTAATAATTAATCTCAAAGACTTTCAGAGTTCAGTATTTTCAGGATGTTTTGGAAATTGATCTTTTTGGGACGGCTTTTCACACGACAAAAGTATTGTCTTTCGATGTACAACTGATTTGAAAATACCCAAATTGTGGCAATGAATATTGGGTGGACATTTTGCTGACATTTTAATAGAGATATCTTCACTCAACGTTTCAATAAGTCTAAATTAGACTGCAAAGAGAAAAAGCTTTTTTAGAGAAACCTCGAATGTGATAAAGGGTCGAAACCTCAATGTCTTGCAGACATTAGTTTTAGATTTAATTGGTCATGAACATCGAGATATTCCACAGACGACTGGTTCTTTGCCGGGTGACCTAAAAGAAAAAAATATAATCAGGTAACAAAATTAGATAAGAGAGGAAGAGAAGTGATAGATGTTTCACATTCTAACGAAAAATAAAAATAGTAAAGATATTACGAAGAACAATAGCATGAAGATTTTTAAATTGACAATTCTTAATGATATTTGATTTTCGCCGTGTAAAAATCATTCCAAATTTAAAATGAATACAATAATATTGCAATGACCGTGTTGGTATGTTATAATTCAAGGGAAGTAACGCATTTCATTTTTATTAACTTTAAAACAATTACCAAAAATCAGCAAATTAGTTAACTTGAAATTTTTTCAGTCCTTTTCAGTAAAGATTTAATAAGCTATTAATCATGAGATCCAAAAAGTTTCGGGAAAAAAAATTTAATATTTTTTTTTTTTTTTTTTTTTTTTTGGGGGGGGGTCATTTGAAAGGTATCACTAAAACAAAAACAGGGGGTTTGATGTTAGTTTAGAGTGAAGTTTGTTTAATAGTATATTCTAAGGAAAAATTAGAGTTTTTTTTTTAGTGTGGGATGATGGCCCGCTGGAAGATCATGAATAACAATCTTATGTCAAACGAGTGTCCTCAGTTTGTTACAGAAAAAAAAAAAAAAAAAAAAAAAAAAAAACACAGGAAAGAAGTACCTCGATGCAGCTCTTTCCTGAGAGTTATAATACAATCGACCAATATTCAGATTTCCAGCTTGAATTCTTCAGGGAGGGGCGTCTGGGAATAGATAACTTGAAAACAAAAATACCTAAGATGCAATTAGAAATACCAAAAGGAGCGTTCTAAAATCTAAGAAAAAAAAAAATGTTCGGCTGGAACAAAAAAGGTAAATTTTATCTACACATGGATAGTTTATACCTTTGATAATGATGATTTCAAGTGATATTCAAACTCACAAAAGGTCTTTTTTTTTTGGGGGGGGGGTTGGTAACAGAGCCGAATTTGCTATCTGTTAAGCCAGAACCTTCCCCCTTTGTAGAGTTCCATACTGAAAAACCAAGTGGTTTCCGAAGTAAAACAAAAATACTTTTTATCAATTCAAAACAGGAAAAATTTTAAAACTACGGAAATTGGAAGCAAGAATAATCTTGTGAGTTAAGATATTTTTTGGGTGTTGACTTTTAATGCAATCTTCAAGTTCTGATTTTTCTAGAAATGTAAATAAGGAAAAGATGATTATATTTAAAAAAAAGTTTTATAAATTGGATATACAGAAGATGAAGTTATCAAATAAAGTGCTGAAAATTAAAATTGGTCAATTCCCTGATTGTGAATCTTTTAAAATTAAGGATTTAAGTTTTTTTCCATATCGTAGTAGGTGGGGGTTGAAAAGACTAAAAGATTTATGGCTAACAAGTTAAAGTCTAGCAAATTCAAGGCAAATATTTGGAGTAATTGTTCAGAAGAAAATTGCAAAGAATTCCTTGCACAGTGGAATAAGAAAAAAAGTTAAAATTGAATTGTGGCGGGAGAGGTGTGTATGTAAAGAGAAAACAGCGAGGGGACATTTTTAAAAAATTAATAGATTAAAGAATTTATTACTAATTTAGTTATAGCTAAAAATCAAATAAGTGAAATAGTATTTTGCCGAAAGAAAAAAAACGATTAAATAATTTGGTCAGAGAGAAATAAAAGTTGAAATATATACCAAAATATATCTTACCTTTCTTAATTGCTGGTCCAAGGAGACGTCATTTACTTAACATAGCGACGCAATTTGGGTTGATTGTAACTTAATACCCATCATACGAGACGATCTTAGGAAAGGCCAATACAAAGAATGATATCTGAATCAGTAAACATGTGACTTTTATATGTAAAAAATCACGTGGCTTTGGTTTACGCGCCAATAAGGAAACTACTTCCGGTTTGACTATGTGATGATTCTCAATATGTCTAGCACCAAGGGGAGACAGCTTAGCTTGACTGGCGAATTTCATCCCCTTCGAAGTTCCAAAATCTTGTTGCCTTGTGAAAATAAAACAAAATATATTTTCCCAATCCCGGGATAAAAAAAAAATCATGTTGCTTCTAAACGAAAAATGAAATAAAAAACAGGAGTTTCTTATTTGATTCAATTTGAAGAAATATTAAATTATTATCCATAAAATAAATATAGATTTTTCTTTTAGCCTGGAGATCTTTCTATTTATTTATTTATTAATCTATTTTTTGCAAACTCCTTTTTTTTAATATTTAACCTAACATATTTCCATTCCGGGTCAGAGTGAAGCTGGGAGCAATGGTGATGGAATACTCCACATTCCCCAGAGCCCCAGAATTAAAACTTCATCATCAAATAGAGTTTAACGTCATACCAAGATATGAAGACCCTCAGCCACCGCCATCTAGCACATACGATAAAATGGGTTGGGGATTGCCATAAGGCAATAGGTTTGAGACAATCATATAGGTGCTAGGGCTTGGCATGACCAAATTTGACGTAAATTCTTGTATTTTTCTTTATTATAAACATATCAAAATATATGCACGATTCTAATGATAAATGATATTTCTTGTCTCAGTTATACGTCGATACGTTCATACAAAAACAAATGCGACTCCTTCATATGTACACTAGTAGAATAGAATCATAGTGTATGTGTGTGGGAGGGGTACACACACACTGAGAGAGAGAGAGAGAGAGAGAGAGAGAGAGAGGGGGAGAATTGAAACTGCTTTGTGATTTAGAAATAAGGTATTTCAATTGTTACATATATTCTAATTATATTTCGTCTTCAAAGTCAAAAAGAAAAAGATCTAATGACGAAAATATTTGACGGAGGGGCTGGGTAAATACGTAATTCTCTATTTTGAAGACCTCATTTGTGTTTATCAAATTTATAGAAATATATATATATATATATATATATGCATATGTGTGTGTACGCGCGCGCGCTTGAATTTTGAAGGCTTGTTTTATTTTTTTTAAAACTGAACTAGACTTAAAATTACTAACAATTGTGTAAGGTTGAAATCCACTCCTAATGTCGAGGGGAAATTTTTTGTTTTAAAATTCTATAGATTAATTTTTTGTAACTATAGATAAATGGTCGACTCATACCCGAAATTGAGTAAAACAAAAATATATAACCATTGCACGATGAGCGCCTCTGAATGTTTTCTAACTTAAAACACTTGTTCACTGCGCTTGATTCCAATGATATTTTCAGTTGGTGTTTACCTTACCCCAAGATTTCTTACCCTTAAGATTTTTTACCCCTAACACTTATTGAGATGTTTCTTTTGCATTCAGTCCTATTGAATAATATCTAAACAGAACTATGGAACCCTATCAGGTTGACCTGGGAGTAATGGCAATGAAGGGGTACTCCACACTTCCCAGATATTTAGAACTGGAGCCTCAGCTTAGTTTTATGCCCACGGGGGTGTCTTACCTCTCTGTTGTGGATACAGAAAATTATTAGCTATATATACCCATGTATAGGTCGAAGAAACGACTGGTGTGTCCTGTTAAAATAAAAAATATGTGTGGGTCTTGTGATTTGGGGAAAAGACGGTGAACAAATAGAAAAGCTTGATTAAAATATATTTCTTCTCAATAAATTAATTTCAGACTTATTTACTTATCTATTTAATTTAATTGTTTTATTTTGTCCAATAAAATAATTTCAAAATTTTCTTTTTATCAAAAAGGATTTAATTTCTTTCTCGTTTTTATCAAGAATAAAGTTGACGTGTAGCCATTTATAAAACTATAAACTTATTTTGCTTCAACACCCGATTTTATTTCTGGTTTTGGCATCTCAATTGAAACATTTTATTCTCTTTGCATTTCTGACAATTATTTTACTTCCTAAAAAACCCCAAAATAATCAAATATTATTTCCATGGGAATAAAATTCCGCTCAGACGAAAAATTAGGTTAAAATTTGAGAAGTTCTGTTCTCAAAGATAAAGTTCATTATTGAACGGGAGATAAGAAGAACCGAATACCACCTTTTGGCAACAATGGTTTCGTCCATTTCCGTTCTCTCGGAAGAAAGAATTAATATTCCCGTAAAATATAAATAGTCAAATTTTGGTGTAGATTCTTCAAAGAAATGGAGCAAGAATTTTTATTTTATTTTTTTTACGGATAATTCTGAGAAAAGGTGAGTATTCTTAAAAAGCTTTTCGTGAAAGACTAAAAAAAAAACCTCGTTGTAAACGAAACGGTTTGACTTAGTTTATTTTCAAGTACAGACAATAATCCTTAGTGTCATATGACTATATTTTGTAAACTTTACCTTCCTTTTTAGTTCAGGTGAAACTCTCAAACTGTTGACTAGCTGTGTTCCCATATATGATTCTGTATACCGCAAATAGTATTATATATTTCATACCCACCAACCACAGATAAAATTATTAAACTCCAACTAAAGTCAATTGACCGGTACACTCTTTTTTTTCTGTGTAAATGAAATTTGTTTCCTCAATCGATTTTTTTTTTGTGGGGGGGGAAGAACCAATTTGTATTAAATCATGTTTAATTACTTTTCCTATCCCGTTTTAATTTTTTCTTTCTTTCCCTTAGGTTACTCTGCAAAGAACTAATTGTCTTGTAAAATCCTATTCAGAACAGGTGCTTACTCAAGATAATTCCTTCTAAAATCTACTGCACTGCGTGACCCGAAAGACTATTCCCTTGCATAACATAAAAGCATTTTTCCTAAATCCATAAAATTTGTTAAGCTGGTATGGCAAATACCCACAAGGGAATTGAATACTCCTGTCTCCCCCTCATTTGGAATAACCTAATCTGATTTCCAACGGGATCGAAGAAATGGAGCAATATTGTAATTCTTACTCGTCTCTGCTTGGCTACGATTCTTGTCAAATCTCAAGATCTTCGTGACAATAGAAGCACCAATTCACTTGGTTTATTTCTCCTCGAGTTGATCCAACATTATCAGTTTGACAACAATAAAAACAAGGCACGAATAAAGATTTTCCCTCTAATGGAAAACTCTCATTCGACATCCTTTAAATTCGTCGGGACAAACTTTCGATGGTAAAACTTGATTTTCAAGATTTGTTCTGCTTCTGCTCGTCAACTTAAACCTTTTCCTTTTTCAAAATAAAAATATAATTCCTTGAATGTAAGCAGTAGCCTCATCTAAAATATTAGCCGTTCCAAAAGCATCGACCCCCCCTTCCTTTTTCTTTCCATGTGGTTATGTTGTGCCTTCCTGGGACATTCAGTTCACTTGGGTGTATTTTCAATTTGACAAATTCAACAGAAAATACAAATGAAAACGATTTACTTATGATTTAAATAAGATAAAGAAAAACTACTTCGTTTATGGTTCGGCTCACATAAAGTTCACTCTTCTTCAGGGTCTTTGTTTCTCTACGTCTTCAATAGGAAGAGGGGGCTGGTTTTCATTTTGAGACTCTAGCATAAAGAAGGGCACACATGGATCTGTATATCTGGATCCCCTAAATTCCAGCTGTGGTCTAAAATCCGTCTATGGTGTCTAGACCCATTTCTAAACTCTTCCGGAAGAGTTAATAGTAGAGGTAGATCTATTAGTAGATGAGAGAATACTATAAAAGCAGTTTGCATCAGTAGCAAGTCTTCCTGTCTTCATCCGCTAAAAACTGATGACGTAAATTAAATAAAATACTTCGCTTACGGTTTGACAAAGCCAAATGGTTTTTATTTTTTCTTGGCCTACCCCTTTTTTTTCCTGTTTTATATTGGAACATTCATGAACGTAGTTTTCGATTGGGGCGCTGGCATGACTAAAGGGAAAATCTTATTCCGTTACCATAAGATCCCCAAAATACTCTTGTTGGGTGTCTGAATATTGGTCTATTTCCCTCTCGATTGAACTAGGGGTTCTGCCATGACAAAGGGTACATTATACGGTTCTCTTGTCGGACAACCCCGATACGACTCCAGCAGGGGTTGTAAATCAATTTAGTAGTTTAGACTTTTTGCTAAACTATCCGGGAAAAATTTCATGCGAGGACTTCTCTCTTCCTCCACTTAGTCATTCCAAAAGCATCGACATCCCCTCCCTTCTTCCCTCCAGGCGGATTTTTCTATCACAGTTGAAGGCACTAAAAAGATGTCAGAATTATATAAGAAATACGGTTTAATACAATTCATTTTCACATTGGTGTATTTTCAATTTGACAATTTCAACAGAAAATACGAATGATAATGATTTACTTGGATTTAAATAAAATAAAAAGATACTTATTTTTCGGCTTTGTACAGCCGAAGCTTTCTCCGTCTTGCTTGGCTTTCCTGTTTTTTTTATTTTCTTTAACTTCTTCCAGGCCCTCTTGTACGTTTTGAATTTAGGACTCTGGCATGACAGGCACACAGGGGTTCTTCTCTGCCGGGGTAACACTTCTCCTCCTCGTTTTGTCAACTGAAGCCACTGAAAAGATAAATGGTAGAATTATATAAGAAATAAATTGATACAATTCATTTTCACATGCGTGTATTTTCACTTTGCCAATTTTAATAGAAAATATTAATGATAATAATCTACTTATGATTTAGATAGAATTTTAAAAGATACTTCGTTTACAGTTCTGTACAACCGAAGTTTCCTCAGTTTTCCTTTGCCTTCCCTTTTTTTTTCTTGCTTAATTTCATGATCCTCTTAATGGACTTCTCTATTCTACTTAATAATTAATTTAATAGACCAACATATTATGAACTATTTTACTTACTTTTTATACGAGATTCGGGGTGTACTTATGGTGTGTATGAAAAATGTCTAAATCAAATAATTTCTGCCTGGAGGCTTCGATATATATCCTCAATTTTCTTTTTTTTTTCTTAAAAATGAAAGGTAATTTTTTTCATGGGCTGTAGCCTCGGGCATAATTTTTTTTATCAAGGATGCGTTGTTGTCCTCAGTAATGGCTTGGACCTGTTCTCTCAACCGTTCGAACAGCAAGGACGTCCCCTTCCGTCTCTCCCTCTCCAGGTGGTTGTGGTGTTCCATTTCCACCTGGGTATTTCTCTTCCTCTTTTCAATTTCACTTGAAGGCAATAAAAGAAATGTCATAATTGTATGAGAAATACAGTTTGATATATTTTCACTTATGTGTATTATTCTGGCGTAATTTCATCCTGGAGTATAAAGCCTCCAATTTCATGAACTTTATTTTTCTTTTAACTTTATTTTTCTTTGAATTTTTTACAAATTTTAGATGGAAAGTAGCCTCATCCATTTTTATTTATTTATTTTTGGATGCTTTGTGTCTTTTATTTTTTACTTTTATTTATTTATTTTTTTAACCTTTGCAAAACCGAGAATTTATTGTAATGAAGTCATTTTATATACTGAAATTTTAGTTAGTCATTTATATTTAACCCAATATACAAATATTGTACAGGTTAAAAGAAAAGAATTTAAAAAATTTTTAAAACAAATTTGACAAAAATAATTTGAACCATGATAATTTTTTTTAAAGTCAAAGATTTAAAAAAATGTTTGGCAGACTTCTTTTTGGGATCAGGGGGACAATTTATTTAATTTCCCAATCATTTTGAGAAACAAATTGACAAATCTGTTCCATCCCAATAAAAAATCTTAAGAGATATAAAATTTAAACAAAAAGGCATTTAAACACATTTTGTCAGAACAAATTCAAATTAGACATTAATGAAATGCCTTTAAAAAAAATACGTTTACAGTTCGGACCACATAAATGTCTTTTTCTGGGTCTACCTCGATATTTTTGTTTTTTCTTCAATAGAAGGGGGAGGGGCAGGTTTCCAATCTGGGGCTCTGGCATGACAACTGACAAATCTGGTTCCCTTACCATACAACCTTCAAAATAATCCAGCCCTTGGAATAGTTCCCAAAGAGGGTTTCATTTCTTTCACTTTTTCCAATCTGATAAATTGAAGACAGTCGCTGGGTATCCGATCGGGATTATAACAGTTTCATTGAGTTCTTCCTGGACTCTTCGTCGTAATTCCTACAATTGGAAAATCTTATAAAAATATCGTCTTTTCTGTTGATAGGCGGTAGCCTCATTTAGATTTTTTTTACTCCTTGTTATTCTCAGCAATGGTTGAGACGAGTTCCCTTAGTCGTTCCAAAAAGCAAGAACATCCCCTTCCTCTATCCAGGTGGCTATTTTGGACCTTCTCACTCGAGCCATACGTTTCCTCTTCTCCTTTCTATCTCAGTTGAAGGTTCGAAAAATAAAGATGTTTAACAATTTCAACAGAAAATACGAACGAAAAACTATTTGCTTCTGATTTGGATTAAAGAAAAAATACTTCGTTTCCGGTTCGGTCTACAGGAATTTTAATTGCTTTATATCGGCCTTTTTTTTGTTTTTGTGTGTGGGGGGGGGGGGGTCCAGTTTTATTTCGGAACATTCTTGTATGTGGTTTTCGATTTGGGGCTTTGGCATGACTAGAAAATCTGGTTCGTTACCAAACGACCCCCCCCCAAAAAAAAAAATACTCCAGTTGCGAGTCCGAATATTGGTCTATCCTTGGAAAGAGTTCCCACATCCGAACAATGGCAAGGAGACGCTGAACTACCGTGAAATGTTGAAGTTTTCACCCAGAGTTTTTTTGTTTTTTTTTCTCAGATGTTTGAAAAACTTGTTCAGACTTTTTAGTTAATAATTCTAATGGAAATGTAACTTATAAAACTGGAACAAAAGCGCAACTTTAGGACAAACACCAATTTTTTGCTGTCGTGAAAAAAATGGAACAAAATTGTTAATTCAGAAACAAGATTCAACATTAAGCAGTGGTGGTGACTACTTTGAAAATTCCTTTGTTCAGCAACAGCAACAACTGCAGCAGTAAAAACGATTCCATCAAGTTGAGGTACTGAAATGACAAACGATAACACCGATAGACTTTGGAAAGTTTTATTCTACATAGAATAATTGGTACACTTACTGAGAGTTTATATAGTCTAGTATTCTTTACCAAAAGATTCAATATCAAACAGTGGTGGTGATGACTGTAAAAAAATTTTTGTTCAACAATAAATACATTTATTTTACTATATGTACAGGGTGTTGGGATAAATTTGACAGATTTATATTTGGTTATTTTTCTCCGTAGGTTGAAGTATTTACGAATAACAATGAATTTGGTATTTTTAGCAAGCCTCCAACTGGTCTAATCATGCCTGCAAGTTTGAAAATTTTGCTTAAATTCATATACTTTAAAATCAAGGCTAAAAATACTTGAAAAAAAAACATTCAAATCGACCGTTTATGACTACGTTTTGACGCATGTAAAAAATAAAAATTAAAAACTCTTGAACACCTTAAAACTATAAAATTATCATTCCAATTGTTGTTTCTAGCTAGGGTCGATGCCCTTACACCTTACCTGATAGGAGGTACACTACGCATCATTTAAAAGCTTAGATCTTTCTTCATTCACATACGTTATGACAGATAGAATGACTAGAACCTACGGGTCTAATCTAATTGACGAATAGTTGGAAGTAGAAATATATCCTGGTGTTGTGGCATGAAATCCACGGTAACAACCGCTTGGATGTCAGAAGGGCAATTTCTTTCAGATCTATTCAAAGAAAAGCACCGAGGGAGGTAGCAATGGCATTTGCTACCGAGACGATCTTGTTAGCAACTGTTGCTTTTTAGTGTTGGGAAAATCTCTTCACGCCTCAACGTTTATTTCTTCTCCATATCCTCGCCTTCTTTTTTGAGTTCTTAGGGGCCTTTTCAAGTAAAGAAATTGCTTCGTCTATCAATTCATCCTCTTCACCTAAAAAAAAAGAAACAATAGGTTAATGAAAGACGAAACAAGGGGATTTAAAAAAAAACGACAAAATAGGTAAAAAAAAAACCAAAAATTTTGTACTAATCTAAAATTAAGTGATAAATAAATGGTTGATTTGTGAGAGAAATAATGTGTTCGTTGTTTTTTCTGATTGGCAGAACGTTTCAAACCAAAATGACGTCATCAACATGGCTGCTACTATACTCAAGTATACGTGCGTGTGTGTAAGAAAGAAATGTCCCACCGGTGAAAATTTTAACGAAATAAACGAAGTCAGATATACAATGAATAAAATTAATTAATTATTAAGTAGAATATTAGAATTTAATAGACTGACAGATAATATTTATGAACCATTTTACAGGAGTGGGTGTGCTTACGGTGTGGAGGAAAAATGTCTAAATCAAATAAACTTACCTTCTGGCGTTTCGTGGCCCTGGAGCCTTCTATAATACGCTTCCAATGCCAGAATTTTTTTTTCTTTCAAGAATGTAAGAAAAATCTATTTTTCTTTGAGGTATGCACTAGCCTCATTTAATATCTTTATTTGGGGTGCCCTTGCATCTTCGACGGTTGGAAAAAGCTCCCTAAGCCGTTCTAGAGAAGCAAGGACAGACCTTTTCTTTCCCCATGTGGTTGTGATGTGCCTCCTCCGTCTGGGTCATTCTTTTTTTTCTTCAGTGTGTATGTGTGAGAAAGGAATGTCCCACCGGTGAAAATTTTAACGAAATAAACGGATTCCGATATACAATGAAAATAAGATAAATTCTAATATTCTATTTAATAATTACTTTAGTAGACCAATATAGATAATAACTATGAACCATTTTATACGAGATCCGGCACAATAAGTGGGTGTGCTTACGGTGTGGAGGAAAAATAATGTATAAGTCAAATAAGCTTACCTTTTGTCACTTCATGGCCTTGGAGTTTTTTTATATCTAGCCTCCGAGGCCAATAATTTCTTTAAAGGAAAGAAATACAGGTTTATTTTCTTTGAGGTAGATATTAGCCTCATCCATAATTTTTATTTGGGTTGCCTTCGCATCACCCTCAACGGCCGGGACAACCTCTCTGAGCCGTTCCAGAATCAAGGAATGTCCCTTCCGCCTCTCGCTCCAAGTGACTATGCTGGTCTTTCTCTGCCTGGGTCTGGGCTTTCTTTTTTTTTTGGGGGGGGGCACTTTTTGACACTAAAAAAAGAAATATCATAATTGGATAAGAAATACAGTTTGATACAATTCATTTTCACTTCCGTGTATTATTTACAATTTCACAATTTCAACAGAAAATACGAATGATAATGATTTAAATAAAATAAAAAATGCTTACTTTTTTTTTGGGGGGGCTTTGTGGAGCCGAAGTTGCCTTAGTCTTCCTCGGCCTTCCTCGTTTTTTTGTGCTTTTTCCTCATCCTCTTCTCCTTCCCCCTCTTCTCTTTCCGGGCCCTCCATTTCGTTTTGGGGTGCTGGCACATGATGATGCATCTCAACTAGAAAGCCCCCAAACAATTGTCGAGGGGGTTCAATGTCCAAGTCGTTGTCCAGGGTGTTTAGGCTTGTACCCCAAATAATAAAAAAACTTATTTTTCGGCTTTGTACAGCCGAAGTTTTTTCAGCCTCCCTCGTTTTCTTGGAGGTTTTTTGTGTTCATGTTCATCCGGGCCCTCTTGTTCATTTTGCATTTGGGCTCTGGCATGACAAGAGGCACATAGGGTTTCTATCTCCACCAGACAGCCCCCCAAACCACTCCAGATGGGGTCCCAAGCTGTAGTCCATCGTGTTGAGGCTCGTTTTCAAAGTATCTGGGAACAGTTCCTTTAAAGGACTTCTCTTCCTCCCCGAAAAATGGAGGCACATCATATGGCAAGATATCATCACTGAAGTCAAAACTATCCATGTTACTTAAGCAAGCTGGACACCGAACCTATTTATATAAAATGGGCGGAGCTTACTGAAAAGGGATCAGCCAATAGAATTGAAGCTATAATAACTCGTAAACTCAGTACTTTCTAAAGAAAAAGATTTTGTTTCATGTCCATTGAAATCTTAATTTTTCTTCCTTTTTTCTTCTACTTTATTTCGATCTCAGTAGTGAATGTATTTTCAGAGAAATATTCAGTATTAAAATAAATTTCATTTCTAACATTTTCTACAGACAACCAATTTTTCATCATTTAAAGGATTTAATATTTCTCCAATGTGAATCAAGTGAGAAAAAAAAGTATTTTCCCCCGTTTTAACTTTTGAATTTAGAGACGAATATTTTCTAATCGTTGTTTAGACTGGCATACATTTTTTTTTAATTGTTCAAATATTCTTTATGTAATTATATATATATATATATATATATATATATATATATATATATATATATATAACAAAACGCGACTGGTTCGGTCACCCATTTAGCTCTGGGTAAAAAAAAATTCGGCCGGAATCTATTTCAGTTTAATTTATGGAAAAAGGAAACAAAGATAATTTATCTCCTGGCCAAACAAATTGATTTGAATTAATTCTCTGCTTTAGAAATGAAAAACTTGTACCTTTTTAGATAGAAGATAAATAAATTACCAAAAATCATCAAACTATCCAATTTGAATGCGATTTTTAGCCAGTTATTCATCAATGAATTCTTTTATAATGAATAATATGTGCACTGCCAAAGATGCCGTAAAATCTGTATTTCCCAAAATAAATTCACCCCCCCCATAAGAAAAAAATTACCAAAAATCAGGGAATTATCTGATTTTAATGAAATTTTCAGTGATTTATCAATGAATGGCTTTTATAATGCATTAGTCATAATATCCCTTATTTTGGGGGCGCAAAATATCGGTGGGGTTACATAAAGTTAAAACTAATTGCAGTATAAATAAAAAGACAAAAGAACTAAGATGTGAATAAAGAAAAACAATTAAGGGACCTATCCGGGTAGAAAATAAGTACCGAAAATCGGAAAATTAAATGTAAAATGAAAACTAAAAAAAAAAAAAAGGTTTGAGATTTTTTTTTTTTTTTTTTTTTACTCTTTTCGATAATCATTTAATTGGCTATTATATTATTAAAGGAAAAATATCGATATTTGTTCTGTTTAAAAGGGGCGGCCTAAATTTCAATAGTTTTTCTATAAAAATTATTAGATAACAATAATAAACAAAAGTAGTTATTAAATAAATATTTGTTTTTAGAATATAAAAATATGAAATTAGAAACTTAAAATTAGGCGTTTCATATTTTAAATGAATTTCATTTACCATAGTAGAAATACCTAATTAAATCAGAAAGTTTTGAAATAAAATAACTAATGCATTACAAAATTCATTTATTGATAAATCAACACTGAAAATTTCATTAAAATCAGATAATTCCCTGATTTTTGGTAATTTCTTTTCAATCTAAAATACGCATTTTACGTCATCTTGGTAGTCTTTACGGCTATGTTTACGATATATCATCTGTAACCGAGGATGATTGATTTTGGGCTATCCGGGGGTAAATCATTTGGTAAATAACTGCTATTTTACTCATCTTTTGGGGGCTATGTACTTTGCATATATAGTTTGTGTAATTGACCAAAAAATAGTTTATAACATATTAAAAATAAATTACATGTGTAATATTATTTTGCCTTTTGATGGTCATTATATTACTACTTTTCTACTTAGACAAAAAATTTGACCTTAAATAATAGATTTAACTAATTTTAATTCATTTTTAAAATGAGCCAACAAATTGGCAGTGCTTAGAATAGTTTCACTTAAAGGGGGGGGGGTCAATGTTTGCTCATTTGAATAAAATTCCATAATTTTCAGATTTCTAGAAAAACTCAGTTACTGTAGTAAAAACAGAACCAGTGCTTAGACTTTTAGGGAAAGCTTTATTACACTTTACTCTGACTTTTTCAGAATGCTACTTTTATACATCTTAGAATTCCAAGGGGAGGTAATTAAGGTGGATTATTAGTACAGTCTCCCTCACATATTTCTTTACTCATAGTAGGCTCTCAAATATTTTACCCCACCCCCTTAAAATATTTTTTAGCTGTTTGAAGGCGTTTTTACGACAAATAACTCTTTTTAGTGGTTTGTAGAGGTTGAAAGTAAGCCAACCCCAGTTTTTTCCCCACAAGTAAATGTAAATATCCCCCCCCCCTTAAAATATCTTTTTTTTTTCTTTGGTATTTTCATTTTATTTTAATAATTTTTTAATAAATATGACTGAGTTTCGAAAATAAAAACAAGCAATACATTATTAAACACAAACAAATAGAAAATATTTACATTTACTTGCCGAGAAAAGACTTGAGGGGTTGGTAAAATATCGCTTTTATATTGCATAAACTTTTCGGGAAAAAAACGCCTTCAAACAGGGAGTTCATAAGTAGCACGGGTCGGATTTTCAGCAGGCACCGCTTAGCGTTTTTTAGGGCAGGAGGCCAGGTTGAATTTATGCGATATACACCGACAAAAATTTGACCTTAAATAATCGATTTAATTAATTTGAATTCATTTTTAAAATGAAAAGGAGGCAACATTTTGGCAGTCCCTAGGATTAGAGAAAAGAGTTTGCAAAATGAAGTAAATTTAAAAAAATAAAATAAATAAAGAAAAAAAATATGGTCGGAGAGTAAAAAAAAAAAAAAAACTTAAAATCATTTTGTAAGATTTTTAAGAAAGGACACGTTTGACCTAATTTAAATTTAAATGGATCATGGAATTTTATTAAGCGCCTGGTTGTGGCTGAATCTTAATATGCAAATAAAATGTGATTATCTTAGTTTTAGTATAATAATTATATCTTATTTGAAATACGAAATATGATGTAAGTTTTCGTTTAGATAGGTAACTTTTTCGTTTTGAAAGGGCACATTTTACTTCGTTCTAGCTCGCTACTCTATGGGAGGATAAACCCTGACAAAACCAGATATATGACAAACTGCGAGGCCGGATGTATACACGAAATACTCCCGGCTAGTCACTGCGACTACTAAGATGCTGATCTCGTCCTGGACATCCCTTGCCAACCTTCTCGGTGGAGGAGAGGGGCGTACAAACAACTGGCAAACCATTGTGCATCCTAAACTAAATTTGCCTGCTTTACACTTCGAAATATGAACAACAAAAACAAATATCCATACTGGCAGAACATCACCCAGAGTAATAAGGTACAAAGTTACAAAGATCTGAACGTTGCGTCATGGAACATCCGGACAATTCATGAGAGTCCCAAATCGAATAGACCAGAAAGAAGGAGCGCCATAATAGCCAAAGAGCTTAACAAATCGAACATCAACATTGCCACTTTGAGTAAAGATCAGATTCGCTGAGAATGGAAGCTTCAGAGAGGAGACAGGCTACACCTTCTATTGGAGCGTGAAGCATTCAACAGACAGAAACAAATCTGGTGTAGCTTTTGCGGTCAGAAATGATTTTCTGTCAAATATGTCTGAGGATCTAAGCCAGTAAGTGATAGACTTATCACTCTCAGACTTCCGCTGGTCAAAGGCAGATATTGTACTCTGATGCTACCTATGCCCGACTATGTCTAACAGTGCAGCAAACATAAACATCTTTTATGACCAACTTAACCAGACACTTCGTGCTATTCCGAACTCTGACAAAGTCATCCTTCTGGGAGACTTTAATGCTAGGGTTGGTACATTACACTCTACCTGAACCGGTCACAGAATGCTGAGAAGACTGAGAAATACATCGTTGGTACCTCCCCATCGTTCTCGCAAATTCTCTTGCACACCAGCAACACTGATGCAGAGGTTCTTGGATCCCTGGTTTGAATTCTCAGTTCCACTCCATCAAATTGGCTAGATAAAGTCATACTAGGGTCTAACAATTGTCATGTGCGTATTTTACAAAATAAATTTGAAAAAAAAAAATTACCAAAAATCAAGGTATTATCAGATTTCAATGAAATATTCAATGTTGACTTATCAATGAATGGTTTTTTTGTAATGAATCAGTTATTTTATTTGAAAACTTCGAATACGACCCAAATCGCAGAACCCCCCCCCAAAACTGACTTACTCTCTAAGGAGAACCGTTTGTGCAATAGTTATCACAGAAAATGGACACGGTTATCCGAGTTCAAATACACGAGGTTGCCTCAAGTATTCATGGTAATAATGCAGCAGAGCGCGCAAGAGATAATATCATTAGATTACGTATAAAAAGCATTACATTTCATTGCATTTCACAGAAATACCAGAAATCTTTGAGATGCAAGCATTAGGGTTAGGGTAAGGGTAAAGGTTAGTTTTAGGATTAGGGTTAGTGTTAGTGTTAAAGACAGTGTAAGGGTTAGAGTTAGGGTTAGGCTGAATCGGTAGTTTCTGTAATCTAATACTATTCATACGTAAAATGCGATTCTAATGGTATTATCTCTTGCGTGCTATTCTGCTTTTGTACTGTATTCATATGCAATACTGATAATTTTCAATAGGTTTGTTGTTTGGTTGGTTGGTTGGTTGGGTTTTATTGAATGTCAACAGTTGTTCGTTTATTTTATACCGAAGACGTTTTGGTTTATTCATTCTTGATCAGTATTCATTTTTTCTTATCTCAGTTAATTTTAAACTCATTTTCTATCTAACCGATTGATCGGTCCCTGACAGGTATTACCACTCCGGGTAAAAAATACTGATAAATGTAATAATACATTTTTTGAAAGCGAAGTAATGCAAAATATATGTTGAGAAAACATATTTATTAAATTCTTTGGTGTTAAATACTTAATATTTTCAGCGCAAACGGCCATCTTCAGACTATCGAAAGTTTTGAAAGTTAATATCCTTGTTTGTTGAAATCGACCGTGGTGTTATAATCCGGTGAATGTGATTTTCTGATGTAAATATAGAATTCGACTGATTCCGTCATATTCCGTTAATTCCCGTTAAATGATTTTTGCGCTGTAGATAATTATAGTTACCATGATAGTTAAACTGATTATGGCATCAAGTAACCCAACAAGGGCTGACATGCTGTAAAACCAAACAACCAGACAATCTATCTATCTATCTATCTATCTATCTATCTATCTATCTATCTGTCTGTGTGATTGTTAGAGGGCGCCTCCAAACTAATGCCTCCATTTTACTTCCACAAAAACAACAGGAATAGATAATTCTATTCGTTCTGTAAAGTTAGAATATATCAAACATAAACCCGAAAATCTTTACCATTATAACAGTGACTATACACTCAAGTCTTTTTTTTGTTTTACTCTTTCATATTAAATGTCAGGTGGTGACAACATATTTCAAACAGGACCATCCTGAAGAGAACTGAACTCCCTGGCATGCAGCAAATACTTGTCCATCGCAACCTGAGATAGGCTGGCCACTTAAACAGACTTGGGGATGACAGACTACCAAAGCAGATTATGTACTCTCAAGTGAGAGAACGATCACTTAGAATCGGTAGACCAAAGCTCAGGTACAAAGACAACATCAAAAGAAATCTGAAGGACTTGAATATCCCCATAGGCAGTTGGCAAGACGCAACCAGAGAGCGAATAAATTGGAGGAAAATGATTCGTGTGATGTCATCATCGGATACGATGGACAGCAAGTAGTAGTAGTAGTAGTAGTAGTATACACTCATCTTAGATGTACCTACCTTCTTTTAATTCCCAATCACCATCATCATCATCATCATCATCGGGAGTATCGCGAGATCTTATTTCGCTGCTTGAGACCTTTGACTCTTTTCAGGTCAATCACGATGAGGGTAATTCCCCCCTCACCCATCAATTCTTAAATCCCTCCCCACCCCACATAGTCTTCTGCTTTTTACCGATCGATCGTTTGATCTCATCTGATAAAAAACAATCTGTCTTCATTTTAATTAAGGTCAAAAGTCATTTATCCCCAAACTTTTAACCCCTTTCAGCCCTTCTCTTAATATTGGTCAGAGTTATTTCAAATAAAAGAAATTGATAACAAAAATGGAATAGGCAACTATTCAGCTGTTCATAGTCACCATTAGTGGATTCGCCCGTCGTGTAATTATTATCTTGGTAAGAAAGGGACATGGCGACACGGTTTCGATTCTACGACGAGGCTATTTCACATAGTGCTAATACTTTTGGCAAACGTATTTATCCAACTACTCTCTCCCCAGCTATAGGTAAATAGTAGGACAGACAGAGCTCTTTAAATTTGGCTAGGTAACCAGTCTAGGAGAATTCACACCTGTTAAACACCACTTAAGAAACTGAGCTTGTGTTACATTCTGCTCTAAAGTCAAGTCATTTTGCTGTTCGGTTCTTTACAGTACCCGCTCTTGCTTAAATGTTCACCCATCTATTTACTGACCAGGCTCATCACTGCTTAACTTCGGTGAATTAATAGTAACGTGACTTGACCGTAAGCCCATTGAGTAGTGTGTTCGAATATCACAAGTTGTCTTACGGCTTTATACCAATTATAAATTTTTTTTTAATTAATTTGTCATGCTTAAAGATATCAAGGTAGTCTCGAAATCAGTTATTTCTATAAATTAGTTAGGACGTAAATCAGTTAGGACTATACAATTATATGAAATTTCGTCATTAAATAAGCAATAAGGAGTTGCTATGCCATTAAATAAACGAAACCAAAACATTGTAATCAAACATTTACAAATGAATCAAATTTCGGCATTAAATAACCCATAAGGAGTTGCTATGCAGTTAAATAAACCAACCCAAACATTGTAATTAAACATTTACAAATGAATCAAATTTCGGCATTAAATAACCCATAAGGAGTTGCTATGCAGTTAAATAAACGCAACCCAAACAGTGTAATCAAACATTTACAAATTAATCAAACTTCGTCGTAGAATAACCAATAAGCTATTTATATACCGGTAAACAAATAACGTACGCCTTAAAAGGTAATATAAGGCTGTAAGTATGGAGAGTATTTGTGTGTATCATACTTGAGAGAGAGAGAGAGAGAGAGAGAGAGAGAGAGAGAGAGAGAGAGAGCGTTTATAATAATTATACACGTTAAGATGCCTTTATCCAAAGTAAGCTCATTGATATATATATATATATATATATATATTATATATATATATATATATATAAGTGTATTTTGGCAGCATTTTTTCTTTATACAAGTTTCGTTAAACTAAAAAAAATAACCGCAAAGCTCACTGGAACCACTACCATTCCTACAACCTCCTACTACCAATTGTTATTACCTCCCACTTCTAATTCCTTGCTACTACTCGTTCTCGTTAAAAACGAGACACGAAATCATACCATCGTTTCACACCTGAGGATGGCAAATTGTATTGCCGAAAGCGCTCGTTTTGAAACCTTTGGGGGACTGTTATACCAGTTACACCCCGACACCAGAAAGATGGCCCGAAAATTGGAACGGATCAATGAAAAACTTATCCGACAGGAATTGTCTGTACAGTTTAACGAAACTTATATATATATATATATATATATATATATATATATATATATATATATATATATATAATATAACTATCTATCAATCTGGCTAGTGAGTTCGATCCTCACAAAATAGTGAGATTCAAATTCACAACTCAATGAACTTACTTTGGATAAAGACATCTTTGACGTGGTGTATATATATATATTATATATATATATATATATATATATAGAGAGAGAGAGAGAGAGAGAGAGAGAAAGAGAGAATTCTATTAGTAATACCACAACAAGATGCCTCTATCCAAAGTAAGTTGTTGATCCCTCAAAGTTAATGTAGAACGGATTTTGTTTTCCTAAGATTTTTTTTTTATACGATCACGAATTTTGTTTGAGTTAATGAAGCAGATTTAAAAACTTTGATGATTACCGTCGCCTCCTGCATGACTGATTCTTTAGAATTCCGTTGTCGACTCTTCTTTTTCAACTTCAACTTCGTCTTGCTGAAAAGGAGGAAATCAGTTTTCGCATCGTAAAGAAAGTTTCCTACGAACGAACATCGAATTTTTGTGTCTTTTATTTTTCTACACTTGTGTCATCTTTCGATTTCAATTTCTTTTTTATCTCATGCTTAGATGTTTACTAAAATAATACTGTATAACTCATAACACTGTATACCATATAACCTATTGATATAAAACTGTATACCGTATAATTTATTGATACAGTTTTGCTAAATTAACCAAATAGTCCCGCAGATCCATTATTACTGAATCGTGAGTTGAATCCTTGTGGGATGCCCCATTTAAATACTGGTTTTAAGGGGTCAAATAAGAATAAAAACAACGGGTAACGAAAAGTAGAAAAATGTATTAACAGAAAGTAGACAATACAATAGAGAGATGTGGAAATTACGTCCAACAAACAGAGTTATTGGCACTCGCATTGGCTTGCTCCTAAGCCACAATTATCCCTGTTTATTTATAGTAAGCCGTCGGCGCATTCCATTGGTCAATAGGGTGTATCACCTATAACAAATACCTATGTAAAAAATAGACCTTGCATTGATCCAGCTACTCTGAAAAGAAATGTTAATGTCTACTATCTAAAACATTAAATGAAAAAAACCCCATGCTGTTATCATTTAAATTTTAATTTTTAATTATCTTCACGAATATAAATCAAACCTTCATTATTTTTGCTCAAAATCTAAGCCCTGGTGATATTTAATGTGTATATATATTTACTTTGTCGTTAATTGTTTTTTTTTTCGAAGTTTCCTCCGGATATACAGATTCACACAACTGCCCTTTATATATTTATAGATAGATTATACACAGGATTGCTTTTTAATACATTTGAGAATAAAACAATGATATTAAGAATCAATAGCACCTAGTAATAATTCATCAAATCTGGTTTTCTTAAAACCGGTATAAGATTATCCTCACCTAATACTACGTAAACCTTTATTTCTTCGTGATATATAACACACTTTGCAGGATTCTAAACGCGTTAATAACATAGGCAGTTTTGAGCTAGACTCTAACAGAGACATCGTTAATATATAAGATTACATAATGACTATTTAATTGACAATATGATAACATATTGTGATGTCAACGGTGATGTAGTTTTGGTTGCAGAGAGACAAATACATAATTTCCATTATAATAAGATAAATGGTGATAATGTATATCTTTCTAGGATTCCAGCTGTTGGGTCAGTAAAATGGTAATTCTTGTGTATAGAGTGAGTGGAGGAGAGGCTCTCTGTGATTGAATATACCAATCACATGATGAGCCAGAAGTCTTGGCGTCTGCACTCTGGCGTCCGTAGTAACGGTTTATGAATAAAAAATAAGAGTCTAAATCTATACTTCTGACCAGTCGTGTTATTTCTTATCATTAATAAGACTTATTCCTATAAGTACCAGGAGGCCACGACATTAAAACCTCTCCGAGAGAGACAGCCATAAGATACCAGATATCTTCTCCAATGCGCCGGTAAGACCATTAAACTCAACTTTATACACAGGAAGGACTTAATATTGTTATTCATTGTTTCTTGTGCTGGTTAATAAATTGTTAGAATTAAACGCAGTATTAATTCATTCATTTGTTGCTGTTAGCCTTAGAATTGAATGCTAAACTAACACAATACCGCGATGATGTCAAAGAAATGTGTGTCACCACCAGGGGAACGAACTATTACTGTTATGATTTTGTAGAGCATCATTAGAGCGGTAACAATTTCTTTGGGGAGACTACATGCAAGTAGTATTTGCTTCATCTTCCCTTCTGTGTATCGAGTCAAATACTTTAGAGAAATCTACAAACAAATTTTGCCTCGAGATGTTTTGTCGAATCCCTTCCTCGTTAGACGAATCGTCTCAGAAGTTGTAGATCGATTTCGACGAAACCTGTTTTGATTTTTTCGAAATATTTGGACCAAGTAACCAAGTAAATGCATTTTAACTCATCACCGGTAACTTCCAACTCGAAATTTTTGTAAACAAATGATTTTAATCAGAAGTTTATGGAGATGTTGAACTCACAATAAAGCAAATAAATAGATGGTTGGTACACGTAAACAAATTAAAATTCAATAGCAAAATATTTAAAAAAAAACAACACTTTTTAATAATAAATTATGAATATTTTTCAACACTTACGATGATTTAAAAGTTTTTATTTACAAAATATTTTTATGCTTATTTAAAAAAAAGGATGTCGTTCAGAAATAGTATCACACAATTTGTAAAAATTTGTTTTTGTCAGATATAATATAATTGCAAAAATTGTCGGCTTAAAGCCATATAAAAATAAACACATTTGTTTGTTTACTTAACCTTATATATATATATATATATATATATATATATATATATATATGAAGAGAGAGAGGGAGAGAAAGAAAAAGAAAGAGAGAAAGGATCAGATTGAAATAGATGAAAATGAACAGATATACACACAGGCACATACACACACGTATATACACACATACATACACATACCACAAATATATGTATATACATGTATATATATATATATATATATATATATACTTAAAGAAAGATAAATAAATAGACAGATGTAAAAGGAACATTGAGATATAAAGAGGTAAATGAATAGACTTTGATAGATTGATAGGCAAAGATTCCTATTGTCAGTGGTATATTTCTGCCATTATAAACTGCACACACTAAGACACACAGACACATACACACAGAGACACACAGTCACACTGACACAGACACAGAGGCACATAAACACACACACACACACACACACACACACACACACATATTATATATATATATATATTTAAGCTACTTAAGTTATGCTTTCTTTCCCGTTAATCAAATTGATGATTAGAAATTTCAATTAGAATTAAGTTTGAATTCCTTCATAAAAAGTGATGATAATGCATTTATCTCTCGTTCGACTTTCCCATCGTACCAGGTCTTCCACCCGAAAACACAAAAAGGAAGTCGTACTTATTCAATGGGATTCTGCATTGAAATGTAAATATTACTTGTAAAGGAAATAATAACACTTCGTAGTTCTTATCTCACACTTTTTGTGATTCTTTGAATTATAACTTTTTTTCTTATCTTACACTCTTGAGTTTGTAAATGCAGAAAAGTTATCTAATGTACATCCCCACACCCATACCCTATATATATAAATATAATATATATATATATATATATTATATATATAATATATATATATATATATATATATAGTCATCCACAGGCACGTGGTTCGACTTATCAGGTCTCTTCAGTGTGGCTAGACATTTTGTGAGCTACCTACAGCCGGGTTAGAAATCCGATCGTTTAAGCAGCAGTCGGTCAGCTTACCCTTTCGGCTATTATCACCCACAGAATATGAAGGGGATTTTAACTGTTATAATACACACATATGTATGTATGTAAAGGCCGTCATAGAGTGCTTCATCCCTTTTTATAGGAGAGCGTTCCATTTACGCTTTAGTTGGCGGCCGTACAATATGAAATCCCGCAGTTAGCTGTAATTAATCAATATATTGATTAATTCAGTGGATTTAACCCTGAAGATCCTTATGTGAAAACTCGAGTAGGTTATTTCTGTACACAGTATATATAGGTATTTGCCTCATACCCCACTTGTATGGGCTGGGCAAAAGGCCTTGTTTTAACGTCGGCCCACCCACAAGCCGAAGCTCATGGGCAGGAAAGAACAAAAATTGCGTCGATCACTTCGGCATTCCCAACAAGGGGGCACCTCAGGCGCTGGGCAATAAACCCAGCCCTTCCCCTTTAAATCAAGGGGGAAGTTATTGACAGGGGGGACAGCCCCCTGGGATCGACGCTATTAACTTGTAAAGATCCAGGGTCGTACACAGTATATATATTTTAAACAATATATTTAATTTTAAACAGACTGAATAACAAGGACTACCACTGGCTTTTCTTGTTATTCTGTGATAAAATATTTCTAATCACCTTCCACATACCAACAAATGCCCTGAAAATGATCTAATTAATAGATCGAAACACTGCAGCGTCGGCCAATACACTCAACACTTAACTCATTTAAACCTGTGTTTTTTCATTCTTTCTTAATATACTACACAGTATATATATATATATATATATTATATATATATATATATATATGTGTGTGTGTGTGTGTGTGTATGTGTGTGCTAATTAGAATAAAATTACAACCACTTGACCCCTATGTGCAACACCCTGTTGGCTAGAGCTGTAGAATACACCGACTGCATCCCCTCTGAAGGGAAAAATCTCCACAATAAGGTCACCTGTTAGTGGTAGGTGGCGAACAGTGATGCTTAAGGACAGAATCCTGATGGTTAAGCAGTCCATGACATGCAACACTGCACTTTGGCTCTTACTTGGGCAAGACGGGTAGTTGGAGCAGACCTCCTCTCTGATCAACTCTCTGGCCACGTCATGCCCTAGAAATTATATGATTGTTCCGACCTTACTGCAAACCCCTAACTCTTTTTATAATATATATGCTAGAAGGTGTTGGCTGAGGATGTTAGTGTTCTGTGTATGACGATAAACTGCATCTAACGAGGAAGTTCCAATTCAGGAGCCCCGGGAAGTGTAGAGTTCCCCTTCATTACCATTACTCCCAGGTCCACCTTTACTAATCTATGTATTAAATAGATAAAAAATAAGTTTAAAGAAAATGTTTTTTTTAAATAATGAGTTTATAAAATGAAACGCTTAGAGAATAAGCTAGATGGGAGCTGCACCAGAATGCTGCGTACGTTCTTAAACAAATCGTGGACAACAACACTTCACTAGGTGGTATCAGTGCTACTGTATGGATGCATCACTTGCACCTAAACGAAGCGCATAGTGAATAAGCTAGATGGGAGTTACACAAGAATGTTCGTACAATCGTAAACAAATCATGGAAACAACAGTCCACAAAGAAGCTATGTACGGCCATTTTGACCCCTAATCACTTATAAACCATTACAAGAGTGAGACACGAACTTATAAGCGAATTATTTGCTGTAAAATGATTTAATGTTCATGTTTTTTTTTTTTACATAATATTTTTAATTGGGATAATACATGTGGAAAAGAAAATGTTTTTTTGTGGATTTTTAAACTTAGCGTATCTGAAGTTCCTTACATATATATATATATATATATATATATATATATATATCAGTCATCCACAGACACGTGTTTCAAAGTTTACTTCTCATCAGTGCGGCTCGACTTTTTAACAGCTACCTCTAGCCGGGATCGAACCCGACAGAATTTTCGTCTGACAAGTCCCTTACCCTTGCGGCTATCAAACTCAAGCTGGGCGAATCAATGTGTGTTCTACCAAAGTCTTTTTCATTGTTTAGTTTAATGACACAAAATTCATATTAGAATACTCTTGTTTTATATAAGTTGTTTTATATCAGTTAAAAGTTATTTGTATGCTTACATTTGAATATGATTTCATTTCTTTTATTCAAAATTTTTTTTCCGTTTTGGAATTGTATTATTGCTATTTTGCTTCCAGGCAAATATGACATTTGTTTTTGAATCCTGTTGGTATTGTTGACTTTATTATTTGCTATTTTGTTTGTGGTTTGGATTTTCTTCTTTTAGTTTCCAGAAATATTTGTTGTTAGTTTTTCATTCGTAAGGGATTGTCTGTGAGTGTATAAACCAAATTTACTGGGTGTGCTGGTGCTGACAAAATAGATAATCTTTTCCTCGGTTTCTTTTGGGAATATTTTGCCTGTTATACAATGTTCTTGGATTTACATAGACGTTCAAGTGGACAATTGTTTTTCGTTTTATAGTCGCAATCAGATTCATCTGTTGTTTTATTAATGTTTTTTTTTGTAGGTTCCTATTAGTTTTGATTGTGTATATTAATTGTATTGTTTATGTTGTTCGTGTGTTTTCCTGTTAAATATTTTATTCAAATAACTATTGATGTTGAAGTGTTCATCAGGTAATTTGAGGGAAAATTTTTACCTATATTCAATAATAGCTAGTTGCCTGTAATGTTTGTTTGACACATATTATTATTTGGTTTTTTGTGCCCTTTTTTTTTCTTGTCAATGCATCTTTCTTAACAGGATTCAACACAAGAACTAAAATATTCAAGAACCCCTAAGTTAGAAACATTAAAACTTATAATAATATGGTTCAAACAACATTACAGCAAACTAGCATTTTTAATATAGCGTAAAAATTTCTCCTCAAATTAACTGTGAGAACACTTCAACATCTAATAGTTTTTGAATAAATATTTAACAGGAAAACACCACGAACAACATAAACATACAATTAATATACACAATTCAAAACTAATAGGAACCTAACGAAAAACAATCATTAATAAAAACAGATGAATCTGATTGCGACTTAAAACGAAAAAAACGATTGTTCCACTTTGAACGCTTATGTAAATCCAAGAACATTGCTTATACCAGACATAAATATTCCCAAAAGAAACCCGAGGAAAGATTATCTATTTTGGCAGCACCAAAGCACACCCAGAAATTATGTTTATGCACTCACAGAACAATCCTTTTACGATGAAAAACTAACAACCAAACCGACATTCTTTAAATATTTCTGGAAACTAAAAGAAGAAAATCCAAACCACAAATAAATAGCACAATAATTAAAGTCAACCAATACCAACAGGATTCAAAATAACAGAGCGTTTCTCTTTGCCTGGAAGCAAAATAGCAATAATACAATTCAAAAACGGGAAAAAGCCTTATTGAATAAAAGAAATGAATCATTTCAAATTGTAAAAGCATACAAATAACTTTCAACTATATAAAACAACTTATAAAAAAAGAGTTATCTAATTATGAATTTGTTGTCATTTAAACTAACAAGAAAAAGACTTTGGCTTAAAACACATTGATTCGCCCGCTTGAGTTTGATAGCCGCCAAGGGTAAGTGACTTTGGCGACGGGGAAAAAAATTTCTGGTTTTCGGGCGTTCGATCCCGGCTAGACGGTAGCTGTTTAAAAAGTCGGAGCGCACGGATGAGAAGAAAACTTCGAAAACACGTCTGTGGAATTCGAATAGTATATATATATATACTTATATATAATATAAATGATATATATCACACGTGTATCCTACAGTGGTAGCTTGACTTATGAGTACCTTCAAATTAACGAGTATGCCAAAATTACCAAACTGTCTCTCGGTCGATTTTTGCCTTTCTGGTTGAGATATAAAATTGAGGCGCCAAGTGAACTTCAGATACGCTAAGTTAGAAATCCACAAAAACATTTATTTCCACATGTATTATCCAATCAAAAATATTATTTTAAAAAACTAAATATTAAATCATTTTTACAGCACATTAATTCGCTATGGTCCGTCTTACCCTCCAGCCAGTGTCCAGCCATGTCTTTGCTCGTCTCACTCTATGGTTTAGTGAATAGGGGCAAGTGACAACATAGACCTCTTTGCTGGACTGTGTTTCCGATTGTTTAAGATTGTTACGAATATTCTTGTGTAACTCCCTTATTGTATTCCCTATGCGCTTGTTATTCCCATGTATTCCCTATGCGATTCCGTTTAAGTGCAAACTGATGCCAGTCATACAGTTAGCACTGATACCACCCAGTGAAGTGTTGTTGTCCACGATTGTTAAGAACGTACGCAGAAATCCGTGTGCCAGCCTCCCATCTAGCTTATTCTCTAACGTTTCCATTTTTATAAAAAAAAAAAAAAAAAAATCTCATTATTTTTAAAAAACATTTTGTTTAAAACTCATTTGTTTTATCTATAACACAGTAGCATTGGTAAAGCTGGACTGGGGAGTAAGGTATGAAGGGAACTCTACACTTACCGGGGCTCCTGATGTAACTTCCTCGTTAGATGCAGTTCATCGTCATACACAGCAACACCCCCCCCCCCCCCCCCTCTAACATCCCCCCTTCAGCCAACACCTTCTAGCCATAATTATTGAAAGAGTTAGATGTTTGCCAAGTAGCGTCGAAACAACCATATAATTCTAGGCATGCACGTGGCCAGAGAGGTGATCGGAGAGGACGGTTTCTCCATTACTACCCGCTTGCCCAAGTAAGGGCCTAAGTGCAAGTGTTGCATGTCATGGACTGCCCTTAACATTCAGGATTCTGTCCTTAAGCATCACTGTCGCCACCTTACGCCACCTACCACTAACAGTTGACCTCATTGTTGGAGATTTTTCCCTTAGAGGGGATGTGTCGGTGTATTCTACAGCTCTAGCCAACAGGTGTTGCACATAGGGATCAAGCTGAGTGAAATTTTATTATTGATTAGCACATACCACACACGTATATTATATAATATATATATTATATATATTATATATATATTTATTTAATATAAATATACGGTTGTACTGGCCCTGGATTTTACAATTTTATAGCGTCGACCCCAGGGGGCTGTCTCCCCTGTCAATACCTTTCCCCCTTGATTTAAAGGGAAGGACTGGGTTTATTGCCCCAGCCGCCTGGAGGCGCCCCCCTGTGGGGGAATCCAAAGGATCGAGGCAAATTTTGTTCTTTCCCACCCATGAGCCCTTTGCTTGTGCGGTGCGGCCCACGTTAAAACAAAGCGCCTTGTGCCCAGCCCATACAAGTGGTATGAGGCAAATATACTATATATACTGTGTACAGCAATTAACCTACTCGAGTTTCACATAAGCGATCTTCAGGGTTTAAATCACTAATTAAAATATATTGATTATTCACATCTAACTGCGCTGGTCTTCATATGTACGGCGCCAACTAAAGCGTAAACGGAACGCTCTCCTATAAAATGCGGAGAAGCACTCTATGACGCGCCTTTACATACATACAGATGTGCTGTATTATAACAATTAAATCCCCTTCCATATTCTGTGGGTGATAATAGCCGAAAGCTAGCTGACCGACCATGCCGGATGCTTAAACCGATCGGATTTCTAACCGGCTCTAGGTAGCCTCACAATGACCACACTTAAGAGACCTGATAAGTCGAAACAGTGCCTGCCTGGTGACTTTATATATATATAATATATAATATATAATATAATATATGTATATATATATTATATATATATATTATTATATATAATTTTATATATATGGGTATGGTGTGTGAGGATGTACATTAGAAACTTTTTGCCATTTTACAAACTCAAGAGTGCCTAAATAAGAAAAAAAGTTTTATAATTTCAAAGAATCACAAAGTGGTTTTATGAGCATAAGAACTTACGAAGTGTTATTTATTTCCTTTACAAGTACATTTACATTTCAATGCAGAATTTCCCATGAATGAGTACGACTTCCTTTTTGTGTTTTTCGCTGGTGCGCAAGACCTGCGTTACGATTGGAAAGTTCGAACGAGAGTAAATGCATTATCATCACCTTCTTTATGAAGAATTCAAACTAATTCTAATTGAATTTCTAATCATCAATTTGATTAACGGGAAATGAACATAACTTAAGTAGGCTTAAATATATATATATGTTGTGTTGCTGGTGTGTGTGTGTGTGTGTGTGTGTTGTGTTTCTATGCCTCTGTGTGTGTGTTGTGTGTGTGGTGTGTTTCTATTGCCTCTGTTGTGTGTGTGTGTGTGTGTGTGTGTGTGTGTGTTGTGTTTCTATTGCCTCTGTGTGTGGGTGTGTTGTTTTCGTGTTTGTGTGTGTCGTGTGTTTCTATGCCTCTGTGTGGTGTGTGTGTGTGTGTGTGTGTGTTTTCTATGCCTCTGTGTGTGCCGGCGTGTGGTTCTGTGTTCTGTGTTCTGTGTGTGTCTGTGTGTTTCTATGCCTCTGACTGTGTGTGTGTGTGTTCATGCCCTCTGTGTTGTGCGTGGGTGTGTGTGTGTGTGTTGTGTGTGTGTCTGTGGTCTGTTGTCTGTGTGTGTCTGTGTGTTTCTATGCCTGTGTGTGTGTGTTTGTGTGTGTGTGTGTGTTTTCTGTGCTCTGTGTCTGTTCAGTGTGACTTGTGGTCTCTGTGTTTTAGTGGGCTGTTTATAATGGCAGAAATATACCACTGACAATAGATCTGCCATCTATTTAATCTATCAAGTCTATTCATTACCTCTTTATATCTCAATGTTCCTTTTACGTCTGTACTTATTTATTATCTTTATTTAAGTATATTATACTATATATATAATATATATATATTATATATATATATATATATATACATGTATATACAATATTGTGGTATGTGTATGTATGTGTGTATATACGTGATGTAATGTGCCTGTGTGTATATCTGTTCATTTTCGTCTATTTCAATTCTGATCCTTTCTCTCTTTCTTTTTTCTTTCTCTCCCTCTCTCTTTCTTATATTATAATATATATATATAATTATATATATATATTATATATAATATTATATATGAGTTTAAGTAAACAAACAATTGTGTTTATTTTTATTATGGCTTTAAAGCCGACAATTTTTTGGCCAATTATATTATATCTGACAAAAACAAATTTTTACAAAATTGTGTGATAACTATTTCTGAACACATCTTTTTTTTTTAAATAGCATTACAAATTTTTGTAAATAAAAACTTTTAAAATTTCATCTATGTGAAATAATATTCATAATTTATGATATAAAAAGTTTTTTTGTTTTTTTAATATTTTTGCTATTGAATTTTTAATTTGTTTACGTGTAACAGCCATCTTTATTTATTTGCTTTATTGTGAGTTCAGCATCTCCATAAGCTTCTGATTAAAATCATTTGTTTACCAAAAATTTTGAGGTGGAAGTTTACCGGTGGAGTTTTAAAATGCATTTACTTGGTTACTTGGTCCAAATATTTCGGAAAAAATCAAAACCGCGTTTCGTCGAAATCGATCTACAACTTCTGAGACGATTCGTCTAACGAAGAAGGGATTCGACAAACATCTCGAGGCAAAATTTGTTTGTAGATTTCTCTAAAGTATTTGACTCGATACACAGAAGGGAGATGAAGCAAATACTACTTGCATGTGGTCTCCCCAAAGAATGTTACCGCTCTAATGATGCTTCTACAAAATCACAACAGTAATAGTTCGTTCCCTTGGTGTGGTGACACACATTTCTTTGACATCATCGCTGTATTGTGTTAGTTTAGCCATTCAATTCTAAGGCTAACAGCAACAAATGAATGAATTAATACTGCGTTTAATTCTAACAATTTATTAACCAGCACAAGAAAACAATGAATAACAATATAAAGTCCTTCCTGTGTATAAAGTTGAGTTAAGGACTTACCGGCGCGTTGGAGAAGAATCTTGGTATCTTAGGGCTGTTTCTCTCGGAGAGGTTTTAATGTTGTGGCCTCCTGGTCAATATAGAAAAATAAGTCTTATCAATAATAAGAAATAATACGACTGGTCAGAAGTATAGATTTAGACTCTTATTTTGTATTCATAAACCGTTACTAAGGACGCCAGAGTGCAGACGCCAAGACTTCTGGCTCATCACGTGATTGGTATATCCAATCACAGAGAGCCTCTCCTCCACTACCTCTATACACAAGAATTATCATTTTACTGAACCCAACAGCTGGAATCCTAGAAAGAGATACATTATCACCATTTATCTTATTATAATAGAAATTATGTATCTGTCTCTCTGCAACCAAAACTACATCACCGTTGACATCACAATATGTTATTATATTGTCAATTAAATAGTCATTATGTAATCTTATCTATTAACGGATGTCTCTGTTATAGTCTAGCTCAAAACTGCCTTTATGCTTAACGCGTTTAGAATCCGCAAAGTGTGTTATTATATCACGAAGAAATAAAGGCTTTCATAGTATTAGGTGAGGATAATCTTTATACCGGTTTTAAGAAAACCAGATTTGATAAATTATTACTTGGTGCTATTGATCTTAATATCATTGTTTTATTTCTAAAATGTATTAAAAAGCAATCATGGTGATAATCTATCTATACATATATAAAGCAGGTGTGATTCTGTATGTCCGGAGGAAACTTCGAAAAATAAAACAATTAACGACAAAGTAAATATATATACACATTAAATATCACCAGGGCTGGAATTTGAGCAAAAATAATAGAGATTTGATTTATATTCGTAAAGATAATTAAAAATTAAAATTTAAATGATAACAGCATGGGTTTTTTATTTAATATTTTAGATAGTAGACATTAATATTTCTTTTCAGAGTAGCTGGATCCATGCAAGGTCTATTTTTTTACATAGGTATTGTTATAGGTGATACACCCTATTGACCAATGGAATGCGCCGACGGCTTACTATAAATAAACAGGGATAATTGAGGCTTAGGAGCAAGCCAATGCGAGTGCCAATAACTCTGTTGGACGTAAATTTCCACATCTCTCTATTGTTGTCTACTTTCTGTTAATACATTTTTCTACTTTCGTTACCCGTGTTTTTTATTCTTATTTGACCCCTTAAAACCAGTATTTAAATGGGGCATCCCACAAGGATTCAACTCACGATTCAGTAATAATGGATCTGCGCGGAATATTTGTTTAATTTAGTAAAACTGTATCAATAAATTATACGGTATACAGTTTTATATCAATAGGTTATATGGTATACAGTGTTATGAGTTATACAGTATTATTTTAGTAAACATCTAAGTATGAGATAAAAAGAAATTGAAATCGAAAGATGACACAAGTGTAGAAAAATAAAAGACACAAAAATTCGATGTTCGTTCGTAGGAAACTTTCTTTACGATGCGAAAACTGATTTCCTCCTTTTCAGGCAAGACGAAGTTGAAGTTGAAAAAGAAGAGTCGACAACGGAATTCTAAGAGAATCAGCCATGCAGGAGGCGACGGTAATCATCAAAGTTTTTAATCTGCTTCATTAACTCAAACAAAATTTGTGATCGTATTAAAAAAAAATCTTAGGAAAACAAAATCCGTTCTACATTAACTTTGAGGGATCAACAACTTACTTTGGATAGAGCATCTTGTTGTGGTATACTAAATAGAATTCTCTCTTTCTCTCTTCTCTCTCTCTCTCTCTCTCTCTATATATATATATATATATATATATATAATAATATATATAATATATATATAATATATATATATATATTAATTATACCACGTCAAGATGTCTTTATCCAAAGTAAGTTCACTGAGTTGTGAATTTGAATCTCACTATTTGTGAGGATCGAACTCACTAGCCAGATTGATAGATAGTTATATATTATATATATATATAATATATATATAATATATATATATATATTATACAAGTTTCGTTAAACTGTACAGACAATTCCTTTCGGACAAGTTTTTCATTGATCCGTTCCAATTTTCGGGCCATCTTTCTGGTGTCGGGTGTAACTGGTATAACAGTCCACCAAAGGTTTCCAAACGAGCGCTTTCGGCAATACAATTTGCCATCCTCAGCTGTGAAACGATGGTATGATTTCGTGTCTCGTTTTTAACGAGAACGAGTAGTAGCAAGGAATTAGAAGTGGGAGGTAATAACCATTGGTAGTAGGAGGTTGTAGGAATGGTAATGGTTTGAGCGAGCTTTGCGGTGATTTTTTTTTAGTTTAACAAAACTTATAAAAGAAAACATGCTGCCAAAATACACTTACATATATATTATTATATATATATATATATATCAATGAGCTTACTTTGGTTAAAGGCATCTTGACGTGGTATGATTATTAGAAACTCTCTCTCTCTCTCTCTCTCTCTCTCTCTCTCTCTCCTCTCTTTCCCTCGTTTTCTCTATCTATCTATCTATCTATCTGGCTAGTGAGTTCGATCGCTAAAAAGCAGAAGACTATGTGAGGGGAGGTATTTAAGAATTGATGGGTGAGGGGGGAATTACCCTCATCGTGATTGACCTGAAAAGAGTCAAAGGTCTCAAGCACGAAACAAGATCTCGCGATACTCCCGATGATGATGATGATGATGATGATGATGATTGGGAATTAAAAGAAGGTAGGTACATCTAAGATGAGTGTATACTACAACTACTTGCTGCCCATTGTATCCGATGATGACACCACGCGAATCATTTTCCTCCAATTTAATCGGTCACTGGTTGCGTCTTGCCAACTGCCTATGGGATATTCAAGTCAGTCAGGTTTCTTTTGATGTTGTCTTTGTACCTGAGTTTTTGCTCTACCGATTTCTACGTGATCCCTCTCTTAGTTGAGAGTACAGAATCTGCTTTCGTAGTCTGTCATCCCCAAGTCTGTTTAAGTGGCCAGCCCATCTCAGGTTGCGTTGGACAAGTATTTGATGCATGCCAGGGAGTTCAGTTCTCTTCAGGATGGTCCTGTTTGAAACATGTTGTCACCACCTGACCTTTAATATGAAAGAGTAAAACAAAAAAAAGACTTGAGTGTATAGTCACAGTTATAATGGTAAATATTTTCGGGTTTATGTTTGCTATATTCTAACTTTACAGAACGAATAAAATTATCTATTCCTGTTGTTTTGTGTGAAGTAAAATGGAGGCATTAGTTTGGAGGCGCCCTCTTGTTTGCATAGCGCCTTCTTCACTGGCACTAAATAATTATAATGTTGCATACCTCTTTCTTTAATTCTATTTCTTGGCCGTCTTTAGTATTCTGATTGTCTTTGGTATTTCTTCTATCATCTTGACTGGGTCTGGCATCTTCTAAGATCTTGGATATCTCCTAAGGTCTGGTTTTCTATTGCTATGTTCCTGCTGGCTGGTCGTCCTGGATTCATTTCTTAGTCTCGTTACCAAGACATTCATCAACCACAAGAACATATTACTTATACAACTTTATTTCCTTAACTATACATTCATGTAACTAAATATCTGACTAACATAGCGGGCGTGAGTTCCAGTTTAGGTAGGACCTAAAATGGCCGACTTCTCTGCCTGACGTCTAACTGAAAAAAAAAACTGGCGACCGAACAGGTCCCACGTGACTTCACGTATTTTGGCGGGCTTCTGTAATTCTACATGGAAGGACCCGGCCATGGTATGAAAAGGGTCATCCCCTCAGAATTACAGGGGATTGACAATAATCTTATGAAACCGCATAGATTTATGTAACACTCTGACAATCAGACAGACAGACATATACATAGATAGATAGATAGATAGATAGATTGTCTGGTTGTTTCGTTTTACAGCATGTCAGCCCTTGTTGGGTTACTTATGCCATAATCAGTTTAACTGTCATGGTAACTATAATTATCTACAGCGCAAAAATCATTTAACAGTATTTTTTACCCGGAGTGGTAATACCTGTCAGGGGACCGATCAATCGGTTAGATAGAAAATGAGTTTAAAATTAACTGAGATAAGAAAAAAATGAATACCGATCAAGAATGAATAAACCAAAACGTCTTCGATATAAGATAAACGAACAACTGTTGACATTCAATAAAAACCAACCAACCAACCAAACAACAAACCTATTGAAAATTATCAGTATTGCATATTGTTGCATACTGACATTTTCACAGTACCAATCGATACATGTTGTATACCCTTTTCTTACTTCTTCACTTACTTCTAGTCGTCTTTTCTTCTGGTCGGCTTTGGTTCTATCTTCTAACATCTTGGTCTGGTCTCGCGTCTGGTGTTGACTTGGTATATCTTCTAAGGTCTGGTCCTCTATGGGGATTCCGGGTCTGGTTTCTGTTAGGGATTTCTCCTTATCAGAAGCTCTGTGTCATTGTTAATTTTTAGGTAATAAACACAAGACTTCGATTTACGTAGATGTTACTTTATTTCCAAATCCCCAACCCAGACATAACATAGTGCGCGTATGCAGAGTTACAGTTTTAGACAGAGCGTCATGGCCGACCGCCATGTCCGACGTCCAACTGCAAACGGGACTCTGAAAAAGGTCCCACGTGACTTCACATATTTGGCGGGCTTCTGTAATTTTCCATAGAAGGACCCGGCCATGGTATGAAAGGGTCATCCCCTCAGAATTACAGGGGATTGACAATAATCTTATACAAAAGCAGAATAGCGCGCAAGAGATAATACCATTAGAATCGCATTTTACGTATAAATAGTATTAGATTACAGAAACTACCGAATTAGCCTAACCCTAACTCTAACCCTAAACACTGTCTTTAACACTAACACTAACACTAAACCTAATCCTAATCCTAAAACTAACCCTCACCCTTACACTAACCCTATTACTTGCATCTCAAAGATTTCGGGTATTTCTGTGAAATGCAATGAAATGTAATGCTTTTTTATACGTAATCTAATGATATTATCTCTTGCGCGCTCTGCTGCATTATTACCATGAATACTTGAGATCAACCTCGTGTATTTGAACTCGGATAACCGTGTCCATTTTCTGTGATAACTATTGCACAACGGGTTTCCTCCTTAGAGAGTAAGTCAGTTTGGGGGGGGGGGGGGTTCTGCGATTACAGCGCTAATTGGGAGCAGCAGGTCCATTTGGCTTCAAGCCGATTCGATGGCCAACGTACTTCATTCTCGCGACCTGTTACAAGATGGCAGCTAATTGAAGCCACCCTGTTACAATTATCTTCGGTTGGATTTTTATATTCTTGTTGCCTTATCTAATTTATTTTGAATGGTTCTTTATACATCCACAAGGTCTTCCTGCGCTATTTCATATATCAATGGGTTTTCTATGATAACCTGGCAACGGTATGCATCAGCAAAGTTGTCATGAATGAAATTAGGAAAAGCCTTCGTCCAACAGTGGACTCAAAAGGACTGCTGCTGATGTCGCTGCTACTTCTGTGGCTGCTGCTGCTGATAGCGATGATAAGAATGATGATATACATGTATATATATAGATTGATATACTAAAATATCATTACAACAAGAAAAGAAAATGACTGAGAAAAGCACGTGAAAATAAAGGCCATTATGAAAATGATTATATATATATAGAGAGAGAGAGAGAGTTAGAGAGAGAGTGAGTGATAGAGAGAGAGAGAGAGAGAGAGAGAGAGAGAGAGAGAGAGAGAGATAAAGGGGTATGAAAACACAAAATGTTCATAAAATGAATATATTTTTATATCATTTTCATTGCTAATATTGACAATATTTCGATTTCCTTTTATCAACATTGTGTGTTTTCATACCCTTTTATCTATACATATACCGTCTGATTCATTTCCTTACTCTTAACACACACACACACACACACACACACATATATATATAATATATATATATATATATATATATATAATATATATATATATATATATATATTGATTCTTTTTATCTTACATACGCGACACATGTTTCTGATCTGTTGTCTTCTTCAGGCATTGAGTTATTATTTTGGCAGAATATGTACGATATTTAATAGGTTGTGTGTGTTTCTGCAACTTTTCTATTATAATATATATATATATATATATATATATATATATAATTTTGAAAATATACTGTGCTATATTCATATATATTTACCAACCCTTACGTACGAGCAGGATACGACACAATGTCAATTTCTGAGGCGGAGTTGAACCGGTTGAATTCAGAGTTTTCGTTTCTTTAGACTGGTTCCATAGCCAAGGTTAAAAACACCAGTCGGCTCTATTATTTACCTATAGCTGGAGGGAAAGTAGTTGGATGCATACCTTTCCTAATGGTATTAGCGCTATATGAAATGCAAAACAGCCTCGTTTAGGATTTGAACTCGGGTCGACAAGTCCATTTCCTACGAATCTGTTGCTATGTTTTATTTATAAGTAAATAGTAAACAATATCGGGGATAGAGCACTTATATCTAATTTAGGGTAGCCTCGGCTGATAGTTTCTCGCCTAAGCGATTATTCAAACCAAGTGCACCTTCTTTGAATAATTGCATAGTCGAGAAACTGTCAGTAACCAAGCGCCGTTGACTCGATGTCCACGCTACCGTAACTTATTAATCTATAGATTTAACAATTTCTAGATCTTCTTTACTCTGCTTAAAAATGACCTTGTGTCACATTCTGTACATTGCGGAAGATTGGTTGGCTGGTTGGTTGGATTTTACGGCATTTCAACCCTTGTTGGGTTACTTTATGTCGAAAACTAGCTCAGTCGGTAGAGCGTTCGACTAGAAACAACAAGGTTCCTGGTTCGATACCGACTCTCGCCAACTCAGCGTATGAGTAGCACAGGTATCTGTACGATAAACTAAGGAGCTGATGGTAGGTGTGGCGGTCCACCTCAGACGCAAAAACAATCGCCTTGGTCTAGCGATAATGAAAAGGGGATATACTCCCTCGCTGATAGGCTGATACTGACGTTAGGCCACCCCGACGACTTTATTTACTTATTCTTTCTTTATGGTTATTAAAAACAAAAATTAAAGACTCACTTATTAAATAGATTATTGTCAATTCATTTTCTTCTATTTAGCCCATAGATGGTATCTTAACAGGCAACCCCCTCTCGATCAGCTGGGACCTGAGAGTAATGGCGATGAAGGGTACTCCACACGCCCCACAGCCCGAAGCGAAGGGTTTGGATAAATACATACATGACTGTACAAGGAAGTTGAAAATTTTAATCGTATTACTTATTGCTCGAACTTAATTATTGTTCGATTGGCATTGATGAAGACGAACCGGGTTCGAATGGTGATAAATATCCTCCGTGTCTGCTCATCATTTCCGCTTTTCTGGTCAGTCATGGCAGAATTAATTAGAATACGTCGTTTCTTCCACTGACCATATAAAATCTCATAAACGAAACTGAAGTGAAAGGCAGGGTCAGAAAGAACCAATAATGGCAGCTAAGAATTCCTACTCTTCGAGGTTTTATTCCCATACTTTCTAACCGCCAATTTGGCCATTCCCGCTAAATTAGCAGACACATTAAAGTGCAGCACATTGGAAAGCACTTCGACTGGTCAGCAATTTTCAAAGCTTTTAATCCCATGTCAGCTGACATGACTAAGTAAAAACCCGTAATTAATCATGTGACCAACTAGGTACACGTGATGCGTAGCTGCTCTCGTTTGGAAGGGAGTGATTAGGTGTCCATATAATAATGCAATACTTATCTCTAGTCCTCTTTTACTTCGAGAGGCAGGAATCGTGTCCATAATAAATAATAATAATAATAATAATAATAATAATAATAATGCGATAGGGCCGGTTTAGCTCAGTCGGTAGAGCGTGCGCCTAGAAATCACAAGGTTCCTGGTTCGATACCGGTCCTCGCCAACTCAGAGTATGAGTATCACTGGAATCTGTGTGGTAAAGTAAGGAGCTGATGGTAGGTGTGACGCTCCTCCTCCTCCTCAGATGCCAAAACAATCTTCTTGGTCTAGCGCTAGTGAAAAAGGATAGACTTCCTCGCTGTCTTGATGATACCGACTTTAGGCCAACCTGAAGACTTTACTTACTTTACATATCTCTTGTCCTGTTTACTTCGAGGGGCTGGAATCAGGTTGTTGGATCTGATTTTGAGTTGGCTGGCATTCTTCTGAGTGTGAGTAGATTTAGTAGGCGACCGTGATAGAAACCCAACCAATTTTTCATCTTAGCGACTAGCCATCAGCCACATGCAGCCACCTGTATATATGTTCGAACATACGTAATGAAGGGTTCCAAATTCTATTAGCCCCGTGGCATATTTTAAAACCTAAATCCGTCCCTTATTATAATAGATATTAAATGTTTATTCAAATTATGGAATTGCTTTAAGCAGAATTATCTATGTAGATATTTTCCAGTAATAAGCAATATCTTATTATAATGGAGATCCTGTGTCTGTCTATAACGAAATCTACATCACCACCGACGTAACGATTTCCTTAGTTATTTACATCATATTCTCAATGATAACTTAGGGAATTGTGACGTCGGCGATAACCTAATATCAAATAAATTGATTTTGCTGAAGGAGATCCTACATTGGGCCACTTATATTTCTTAATTATAACACAAGGTGAACTTATTTTTTCTCATGAGATATTTTTATCTTTATCCACAAATCAAAATGCCTTAGTTGAAAAACTTATGTCTCACCCAGCTACCGCTTTGTCCCATACTGACTTTACATTGTAGAGATTGCTGGGAAGGAGGAGCGCGGCACCTACCATCAGCTCCTTGGTTTACCGCACAGATTCCAGTGCTTCGGCCTCTGGAGCGGTTAAGTAAAATTAACGGCGTTGATCCCAGGGGGCTATCCCCAGGAAATACCTGCCTCTTGATTTAAAGGGGCAACGCATTTTTGTGCCGACCACCCATGAGCTTCGGCTTGTGGGTGGGCCCACATAAAATGTCCTTGTGTCACGCCTTCATAAGTGGGATGAGAGGTAAATACCCTGACTTTACATTCTCTGCTTTCACTATCACTCGATATTGGCGTTGTGATGGTTCATCCAAAAACTTACCATTACCTACACGTAACTCTTACATTGCTGGCTTTTTCCATTCTCTTTCTCTCTATATAATGTTACACGCGCGATGCCCGTTTATATGGAAGGATTGAATGCCTACATGAATCGACCAATAAGTATTTCAGCCAAGAAAAAAAAAATAAAGAGATGTATTTAGACCCGCGAGAGTATTCGGCGGTCGTTCTTTCCTTCTTGAATTTTGACGTCATTTCTAACTATTCTTTTTTTTCTAGTGGATGCAATCGTGTTGTAATGGTTACCGTCCTTGGGTATGGACAACACGATATATATATATATATATATGTAACCAGTCTAGGAGAAGGAAAACTCTGAATCAAAACCTGTTAAACTTCGCGTAAGAAATTGGCCTTGTGTTGCATCCTGCTCGTGCGGAGGGGTTGGTAAATATATGTATATATATGTATGTGTGTGTATGTGTGTGTGTGTGTGTTTGTGTGTATTATAAAACTAAAATTACGTGTTAAGACAAACACAGTAAAAACTAATATACAATAATAATAAAACAATATTCTTTATATATATGGGGCTGAGAGGGAACACGTGCAATTGTTATCGAAATTGAAAATGGATACGACATCCAGAGTTCAAATCCTGAACGAAGTTCTTTGAATTTCCCATACACTTTGAAAAAGGTCTGAATCCAACTATTCGCCCTCCAGTAGGGCAATAATTATTTTTCAGATTTTTTTCCCTAAATGTAAACTCTGCATTGTTATAATTAGTTATAGCAAAAATTATCTCGAAAAATGTTTGTTTTGATGCTATTCAAAATGGTAGCAAATCAAACAAAGAGCTCTCGACTCGAGCAGAAGTCTGTTCTCAACCTTCTACTAGCTAGAAAATACAAACCATGTGAAATTTGCCAAAAGAATCTCAAAATGGCAACAACGCTGGAATAACAACATCCACAATAAACTCTTCCTAATCAAACCCACTTTGAGAGGCTGGAGACCAACTTTAAGAAAGTCAAGAAAGGAACAAGTCATTGTGTCCCGATTACGCATTGGTCACACAAGACTAACACACTCCTATATACTCAAACAAGAACAACAACCACAATGTGAAACATGTCAAACACCTTTGACTGTTAAATACTTATTCATGGAATGCAGGTTTTTTTGCTCACATCAGAAACCGTTATTTTAATGCAAACAATATGAAAGATCTATTTGAAAATGTCAACATGGAAGACATTCTGTTCTTTTTTTTTTAGAAATAAAATTGTACCATAGAAGATAGACATGAACTTAACCAATACCATACAACATGATCCCCAATGGTGCTAACACATTGTAAAACCAAGTAATAAAAAGTATAAATATAAATACACAACATATATTACTTCCTAACCGTTAGGCATGATATAACCCCAGACGGTTTCAATAGACCAACCAACCAACCAACCAACAATACGTAAGCATGTTTTAGACAGGAAAATCTTATTATAATGGAGATTGTGTGTTTGTCTGTCTGTAACCGAAACTAAATCACTATTCAAGTCACAATCCCCTTAGTTATTGACGTCACATTTACCATGAATTTATTTTTTATATAAACCCCAATTATTGATAAAATTGTTATACCTTATTAATACTGTTGACCATATCTACCTACTAATAGCATGTACTTGTATTTATATACAACAAAATAGCGGATTACAGTGTGAACGAGAAGGCTAATTTGCATATTGATATATAGAATTTGATTTTTTAATAAATATAAATATAGTATTATTGATTTCTAATTGTTTGGTTTTCTCTTAACGAATCTGAGCAAAAAAATACTTCATAATCTAACTAAATAGATTAAATTAGGAAAAATGAAAGACGGGAGTGAAAGAAAATGATAGAAGAGTTAAATCTAAAGCTGTTCTATTTTTCAATTATACCCCTCAGTTTTATCATTTTTCTAAATAGTTTATAATTTGATACAATATTTTATAACATCAAAACCTAAATACTTGCACCGAAGGGTGCATATATTTGCTAGTGTTTACAAATGAGCTAGACATGTGTTTGCCACTATGATACTTAGTATAAAAGATAGTCCATGGAATCGAAAGACACTGACATGAAAGGACACACATTTTTGATTTCATTGAAAAATATGCAACTGTAAAGAATACTTTCTATTGCCAACACCTTTTGAAAAATTCCCCTTATTTATTGAATTACTTTCATATTATTCACCACGTTTTGCATTGTTTAAGACAATAGGTTGTCTTAAACAAGGAGAGGTCTCCCCACTGGTAAACATATCAAATTAAAAACCAGTTCATATACCAAAGTAGTAATATCTCATCTACAGAAAACGATGTCTATATACGCATAGGAAAGGCAGGACTGGTATAAGCAGATTATAAGCAAGAATTATTCCAAGCTGTGTCCATGCAGTAAACTCTCTCTCTCTCTCTCTCTCTCTCTCTCTCTCTCTCTCTCTCTCTCTCTCTCTCTCTCCTCTCTCCTTCTTCATCTTTTCATTATGTTCGATGGAAACAGATTAGCGTTATTGATTCCACTCGCTCACCCTCCTTTCTATCTTTCCCTACTCTCTCTCTCTCTCTCTCTCTCTCTCTTCTCTCTCTCTCTCTCTCTCTCTCTTCTCTCTCTCTCCTTCTTTTTTCATCTTTTCATTATGTTCGATTGAAACAGATTAGCGTTATCGATTCCACTCGCTCGCCCTCCTTTCTATCTTCTCCCTACTCTCTCTCTCTCTCTCTCTCTCTCTTCTTCTCTCTCTCTCTCTCTCTCTCTCTCTCTCCTTTTTCATCTTTTCATTATGTTCGATTGAAACAGATTAGCGTTATCGATTCCACTCGCTCGCCCTCCTTTCTATCTTCTCCCTACTCTCTCTCTCTCTCTCTCTCTCTCTCCTCTCTCTCTCTCTCTCTCTCTCTCTCTTATATTTTTCGTGTAGCATGTCCTATTTCTTCCCTTTTTTTCTTTATATTAAAAACGGAATGGTCTATTATTTAGCTGGGTGACGACACACATAAGAAATAAGAATTCAATGGATAAGCAACACCAGATAACCAGGATCTAATTTTTTTTATTTCACCTTGGACGATTTGATGGTCTCATTTTTAACCAAACGTTGTCGCAAGATGATAACGGTCTTACAATTAAGGAACACGAGTATTAATTATATAAATCATTAGCCATTTTGTAAACAAGATAAGGAAATCAATCCAGACGTTCCGGGGTTCAATACCAGCTTTACGCTAAGGACGACTCATCGTTATGACCAATGCAGAAAAAAGATATCTGAGCAGCACGTAATAAGATTTATGTGTCTGTATTTATAAGATGTCTGCTCGTTTGGAGTTGGTATCTAAATTTCAGTTTTGCTTTTTATCGGATCACTGGGTCAATACATGAACGAGGCACTGGGGAATTGAATTCGAAACAGGGGATTGGTACGGCGTTAAAGGATCCTCAGTCTGCCAAAATGGTCTGACGAGTTCCATTTCAATAGAAGAAACAGAACTGACTTGCGAAGACCGAACAGATTATATTCTCATTAGTCGAAATGAAGAATTCTTCTTCATAGCAATTTTCTACGTGGCGCTATTTCGTTTATTAACAATAATGATCTCGTCTAGTCATCAGGCATTTCAAAATCTGATGCAACAGTTTAAGAATTTGTTTGGGTTTGGTTTGTTGGTTGGTTGGTTGGATTTTTACGGCATGGTAACCATTGTTTGTTTGTTTGTTTTGTTTTACGGCATATCAACCTCAGTGGGTCATTTAATGCGATAAACTTTTGAAATAAATCAATTTCTTAATGGATAATACATTTTTTTTTATGAATACATTTCTCTATTTAACCCATAGATGGGACCCTACATGTGTACTACCACTCCGGGTCAGAGTGGACCAGGGAGCAATGGTGATGAACGGGTGCTCCACATTCCCCAAACCTCCAAAACTGGAACCTCACCATCAGATAGAGTTTAACGTCATTCCCAGGACATGTAGACCCGCAGCACCGCCTTCTAGCACCCATATGATAAAAAGGGGTTGGGGCTTGCCATAAGGCAATAGGGTTGGGAAAATCATATAAGGTGCTAGGGGCTTGACGTGACCAGCCGTCTAGCCAAGATAGGGCCAAAGTGGAGTATTGCATGTCATGAACTGCTCATCCACCTGGGCTCTATCCTTAAGCATCACGTGTCGTCACCCACGGCCATCAGGTGGCCCCATTGGGGGAGTCTTACCCCTCTGCAGAGGTGCAGGCGGTGCATTCTAACGCCCCAGCCGACAGGGTGGGTAACCCTTGTTGTCATTTTTACATATTTTTATATGTATTTATGAGATGGGGCATTAATATGAATAATTATGATATTTCAGGCTGTTGTCCTCATCTTTGCTGTGTATAAAAAGAACTTTTAGGCCACTGAAAACTTCCGGCTCTGTTTTAGGTGTTTTTTTTATCTATTATTTTAATTACCTTAGAATAAGTCATATTCAAATGCTTAGCTATGAAATTCAAACGCAGTTTCGGAGCTTAATCGAC